>OX297861.1:17207500-17807500 GCA_946478455.1 Eupithecia vulgata
GGTTCATCCACCAGGGGTAGGCTTGGTGGCCGGGTCTGCAGCATACAAAACAGACCCATAATTACGAGATCACTGATGACAAACAATCAAACTCACAAATTTACCTCTTTTACATACTATTGAATATCAGTTGGGTTCTGTAGATTTTATTTTAAACCATTTTCCTTGTAACAATTTTCCTCGGTTTCTTAATAAAAGCAAAGTAGCTTAACAAAAGAAAGTATACCGAGAAAAGGATTAAAGTAAAGCGTAGCTTTATAATATAAATACTATGTATAAATATGTATATCTTAGAACGTGGCATCACAGTAGGAATCCAATCGTTCGAGCTCTTTGATGCAACGTACTCATATCAATAGATCGAAGTAAGGTTTTGGTCACTGTAAGGTATGCAACACTACCAATTTTCAAGGATATGATAAAGGAACACTAGGGTGGGTGTAGCAGTCCCAAACCAGGTACCAGTGGTTGACCTCTCGCTTACTAAATTGAATAAATTAAGAAATGGCGGGCATTTTTAAAGAATTCAATTGTTTCGTTATGTTGCCTAGACTTTTACCAACCTTCCAAAGATTACTTTTGCGAGAATAAACCAAACATATCGCTATCTTGCTGGTTTTATCCGGTCAGTGTCTCGTTCACTTGCCTTCCGGCCGCCATCACAGTAAGGAATGTAAGTCGACATGGTAAGTTAAATATTTTAAAATCACTATTATTTCCTTACTTTCTGTCATCAAGTTATATGATTTTGATAATTAAGTGATCACTTGAGTGATATATCCTATTATTTTAAATAACTATTGACATTTTCAAGTATGTTTAAAGGTGGTTAACTACTGGAACACCCCTTGTACTGAGTTCCTATTATTGACCAGCAGGTTTGCAAATGGGTGCCTACCGTCTTTTTTTCATTTTTTTTTTCATCCTAAGCTTTTGTTTGACAATTTAGAGTTTTAGGACTGTCATTCAAAATTATTTTACGCAGTGTGACCCAGTAGTTGACCACTGGTTTGTTATTGGTACACAGTAGTGTTCCTATGTATGACCAGATTAGTCTTTTCATTTTGGGTTGCTTAGGATTTAAGATGCCATCCAAAAAGTCATTTAAGTATTCAGAAGAAGATCTGCTGAAGTGTCTCGAGGAAATTAACGGAGGCGCTAAAATAAGGCTAACATGTCTTTTTTTAAGTGTTTTTTTAGTAATTTTATGTACTTATATGTTAAGATTTTGTAAAAATTGCCTACCTCAAAATTATGAGACTTGTTTTTGACTTGACCTATTTGATTTTAATTAGGTAGGTAGGTACTCAGCTGTGACTGTGGTATTTGATACTGATTTATTTTTCTGTAGTAGGTATAGTTTTAGCAATAGTTAAGTGTTTAATTTTTGTACTTTAATTAGGTACCTACCTACCTATTTAAAATTGACTGTAAGTCATGAAAAACTTCAGTCAATAAATGGAAGTCAATTTGAGCAACAAAATAGTGTTTTATTTTTTATTAGCTCTCTTTTTTCCATTAGTTTTCAGTGGTCAAAATTGTGCTATTGGTGCAAAAGTGGTCATTTATTGGATCGCACCGGTCAAACTTAGGTACATTCCCGTTTTTGGTATTGTTCATTAAATTTCTAAATAAATGAAATATTAAGATTCAAAAAAAAATACCAATATTGCAGCGTTAATAAACAATGAATAACTTAACACATACATTTCTACGTCAAAACTACATAATAGCAGTACAGAGCATTTCAAAATCAAAATTTGTCCTTAACAGGTTTGGGACAGACATTTGTCTCTCGACACAAAATTCTCGACATTTTTAAATTAGGTTATTCCCGGAATTTCCAGGATGATCACACGGTAGAGACTTAACTTGCCATGAAGCCTAGAATCAATGGGAATCGTTTCTAGGCTTCAATATAAGTAAGTGCTTCCAGTAAATCTCATCCCGACATAAGAACATGGGCTTTGATTAAACCTATCAATAGATATAGTACCTACCTTTAACAAAAGGAGCTGTTTTACACCATTCACGTGTATTCGATGCGGAAAACGGATTACCGGCACAATACGTAATCTGAAGATTGCGCTTCTTTCCAAGTTTAATCTGATGGGATTAAAACTGGAGCTGTGACACTTTGTAGTGCACATAATGTACAGTCAGAGGTACCTACTAGAAAATAGAGACTAGTATTTCATAAAAATTTAATATTTTTTCGTCATATTTTGAGCCTGCAAGCATTCGCTATTATTCGTGACTGTACTACGTGCTAGCAACAAAGGTTTAGCAAAACTATTTTTTTTTTATTTATTAAAAGTTCTCTTGTTTAAGGAAAAGCGATGTTAGGCTCTAGTCCCAGACAGACGCTGTAGTAGTAAAATAATTGATCCCTTTGGACGTTTAAAACGTTGACTACGATATATACCACTGGTATGAGATAATCATGGATGGAGGCTCACTCGAATTTGAGACCGACTGTACTTTGTTGTAATGTCGATGAGAATCGTAGCGAAACGAGGCTCGGTGGGTTTCTGCCAAAATAAAGCTTTGATTAGGATCTGTGTTTTGCCGCTTCGACTGACTTTAGTGTAAGAAGCTTAGCGAGATCATGTTTCACATGATACGCCGACTTTGAAAAAACCTATCGACGGAGAACTTTTGTGAAGGGTACAAGGTGCTTAAGCAGAATACAACGAAAGCTAAATATTTAAAACATTGACGTTTTGAGTACAAATACTTAATGGTGGTTATAAGAAAAAGTGTTTAGCTCTACGACCTAGCTAAACAATTTCTTCTCTTCTAAGCTTATTATTATTATTATCTTAAGTGCTAGACATTTCTTCCCATCCCTTCTATTCATTTCTGCACAAGACGTCCCATCGAATCTCACTGCTGGAAAAAACCGAGTTGTCTGCCTGAGCGTCCGCCGTTATTCCTCTCTTCAATGGAGACCGCAAATTGATGCTCTCGCAGGCAGACTTAGTTCAGCAGCATATGCGGTTCGAACAATTAGATATATTACCGATGAAGATACAGCTAGGTTAGTTTATTTCAGTTACTTCCATAGTATCATGTCTTATGGTATTTTGCTTTGGGGACGGGCAGCCGATATTCAGACTATCTCTGTTCTCCAAAAAAGTACAGCCCGTACGCGCAATTTATAAATTATTTAGACTTAGATATGCAAAAATTGTATTAGTTTGTAAGTCATATATACACTTACTAGTGGTTTATTTTCCACTTCTTCCACTAGTGGACAAAAAATTTAAGTGGACAAAATCAATAACACCTTGTTTCTTATTTGATAATAATTACAATTTATAAACGTGTTTATAGTATAAAATTTGACTTGTCTAAGTGCTTATTTTGTAAGCTTAAAGATATAAACGTTACGTACTGATATTTGATATTTAGTTAGTCCATCTGTACAGATTGATATGAAGTTGGTACTACCAGTCACACTCGGGCCGAGCTACGCGCATCGTAGATACGCAGGTCACTATCACAAAGTGCCGATGACTAAAAGTGAAAAATATCCACAATCAATAACTCCGATCCACATCCAAAGACAACTCAACAAGTGCGAAGCGTCGACACGCGCTACGCGCAAGCTCACGTCTCGCGTACCGTGGGCTTGCGCGAGGCACGTGCCTCCTCGGCGGCGCTTCCGCTGCGTGCGGGCCGGCGCGCGACCGGACGCACGTCACACGGCTTCTTGCCGACTGTAGGTCAGCGGCACAGAGAGAGGCTGGACCACGAGCCTTGTATAATGTTGCAAGTGCAACAAGTGTTGGCTATGACTTTGAAAATAACGTCTTAGAGGAAGCGCGAGAGAGTTGTCTTGTCGCTTAGTGACATCACCGTGGCAACGCTTCCGTAGTCCTTTCCTTTTGCTACACTGCTATGATATCCTATATGCTGCATGAACACTTAATAGAGCATAACACTTCATCATCGTCATTGGCTTTCTGTCTATTGAAAATCTTTCATAAGGCGGTGAGTATTAAGATTAGGAAGGATTTGACAATAATTACGCCAATAAGTCATGAATTAAATGGGTGACAATTTTCACATAATGTTTACATAACTGGGTACATAATCAGTATGTATGTACTGCAGGGCTAGCGCACCGTGCTAATCCGTTCAAGGGTCCCGCGGCACACGTCCGAGCGACGTCCCGCCGAATGAAATTGCGTTTCCTAATTGTTACCCGCTTCCCGCCACGCGGCCGGCGTAACACCCTATACCACTTAAAAAATAATCAACTCTAATCTTTATTCCAAGACTACTAAAGCCTGGAATGCTATGCGTGGAAACTCAATTAAAAATCATAGCAAATATTGATGGTCCATCGAACTTTCATGATCGCTGTGTAGTTGAAATAAAGCACAGATTCGATCATCCGAAACTTTTCACTACGCCAATCTACAATCATTTTCTTTACCGTCACAATAAACCCTGTTCCGATTGTCATAAGGTCCAAAGAATAAGCTCACACGTTTCAGAGTATAGTGTTTGTTAATGTGGGGTCGCCTGCGGGCGCGGCGTGGGGCGCACGCGGCGCACACTTGGCGAGCGGCGGCCGACGCGTGCGCACGTCCGCACACGCGCTCTCTCTAACACAGACCACAATCAGCTGGGGAATACCGCCCCGATATTGACACGTTTACACCTGAAACACAAACCTTGACACCATCAACCAGTTATAGGTACTTTAACATATTTAGTTCTGGATTTGGACTCAAAACGCGTGAACCAGTGAAAATAAGGGAAAAATACAGTGATATTGACACTACCAACAACCTCAATAATTGTGCAACAGTGACTTTTTAGTTTAATTAAAAAGTTATACAATCTTCAGGGATTTTTTAGAGTGAATTTTAACTACTGTACCATGGATTACCACCACCGGCATATGGAGCAAACCAGTCTGCAGCAACCGGGCCCCGGACAAGCCCCACAGTGGGCCCCGCAATACGGCTGGGGCCCGCCGGCGCCCACGGCCCCCGTGCCGGCACCCAGGAGCAAACGGGCACATTCCGAAAGTGAGGACGATGCCTTCTCTGAAGAGAGCAGTAAAGATGCCACGTGAGTATAAACAAATAAATAAATTCTAAATTGACATAGAAAAAGTTCTGATAAGAACCTTTTTAGAATTAATTGTAAGCAAGTTCAAGTTGTAACGTATATTAAACAGAGCTTACTTGATTGATCCATGAAAAAGTACCTACTTAATGACTCACCCACTACCGACCATTAAATCCGTTATACGTAAATGAAAGTGCTACGTGCTACGCCGCTACGAGCGTAGCACTTTGCTACGAACGCGCTTTGCACTGAAAATGTTTTAGTGCTATTTTATATTCCTATTTTTAATTTAATAAAGTGGCAGAAAAGTGTAAGGCTTCTTATTCGCAGTTCGCACAAAGACGAAATGCTGAAAATAGAATAGGTGAAACGAGTTTCTTGCGATATTTTTATGTTTTTTGTGAACTTTCGCAATTAAACTTTCTTTCATCATAAAATCATGCGATGTTACAAAGTTTATTTTATTTTTAAACATTGTTTAACAGTTAAGTACAAAGTTTCCTCATCCACGTTAATGAGATCCCGTCGTCCCCAGGTCTCCGGGCGGCGACTCGTGCCAGCTGATGACGCGCAAGCGGCGCCGCGGCGTCATCGAGAAGAAGCGCCGAGACCGCATCAACACCTCTCTCACGGAGCTCAAGAGGCTGGTCCCCGCCGCCTGCGAGAAGCAAGGCAGCGCCAAGCTGGAGAAGGCGGAGATCCTGCAACTTACGGTGGACCATCTCAAGATGATTCACTCTAAAGGTACGTACCACACCTACACTACCACATGTACCTATACCTACACTATATATAATTGACACTTTCAGTGACATAACCCTGTCGTAATCCTTTCTATGGTTACGGTTATAAATATTGTTTTTCCAAATCTAAAGTGGTAATAGGTGGATCTCTGTGGTTCAGAGTTACGTAGACACGTTTCGGCTTACGCCTGTTTGTCGCTAAAACAGAAGATAAGGGTGTTAAACCCGAGGTTCGATATCGGACTGTTTGATCCAATAATACGTGCCCTATCTAGGGCAGTCTTCGCACAACAACGTTATATAGTGAACTAGGTCAATTGCTATCTTTCTAACATTATGAAGTTGTCGCTCAGAATGAAAGGCTGTTGTTCGCTAAAACTAAATTGTCCCCTACAACTCACAAGAAGAAATTATCTTTACCGAACATCAAACCTACGCTTTCTGTATTTTTTATCTCTATACTTATGTGGTATTGTTAGAAAAAAGACACTTTTCAGTGGACAACATTGTTACGCCCACTTGGCTGCCATTCCGGAACAGGAAAACTTCTGTTGTCTGTCTGTAACGTCAACGTAAATATTTGCTGAATAAATACAAATACGACACGTAGCCCTGAACTTTGGAAAATGTTTCTTTCGTCCATGCTAAAGTGACATCGTGTTCAAATTATGTCTATTTCCGTTCGTTGTTCATTGTCATTGGTTCTCCTTCAACGGGAGCTCTGCCTACAGTACAATATGAAAAATTAATGATCTGATAACGTTTAATTTCTAAATAACCTCGAACCTAAGAGATAAGTATTTTTGATTCAAAAATTAACAAGCTTACCAATTTTTTACTTAACAAAAGCTCCGTTAACCAACGCAATTAAATCTGAACTTATCTAACAACCTGTTTCCGTTTCCTCCAAATTAACAAAACGTAACGGTCTGCACAAAAAAGCTAAAAAGTGAATTCACGATTCGCTTTTCCGGTCCTTAGAAGTCTTTTGTAAAAGTGGCAAGTGCTGCGCTCAAACTTGAAAGAAACTGTTACTTTGAATATCCTGTTATTCCTGTCTTTTAGTTTTACCTTCGACATTGCTAGGTCAGGGGCTCGAGGGGAAAGTTTTTCAACGAATAAGAAGCTCTATTAACCGAATAAGTTTTTGAATATATTCGAAGTTGTGGGCGTTAGGTCCTCTAGTTTTACTAAATCGACGTCAACGCTTTGACGAATAACTCTCGAACTAACATGACAAAAACTTTACAAATAAAAAATCTTGGTCAGAAAAAGATAAGCCAGTTATAAATTTCTACTTGAGGCCAAAAGAAATTTTTCGCATAGACTACAATTTATATTAGATAAAAAAGTGAAAACTTATTTGAAAACATAAAAGTATTTGGACTCCGCATTGAAATTTCTTTGAATCTAACATTCAAGTGTATACAGGTGGTAAATACAAATAATTGACGACCTCTGTGACGCAGTGGGCGAAGGTTTGCCTGCGACGCAGGAGGTTGCGGGTTCGATTCCCGCCTCGGGACAAATGTGTGTACGATCTGCAGACATTTGTTCAGGGGTGTCTGGTCGTTTTCTATGTATAATAAAAAAAATCTATCTATGTATTGTATTATAATATGTATATCAGTTATCTAGTACCCATAACACAAGCTCTGTTTAGCTTGGAGCTAGATATAGAGGATGCTGTGTGAATTCATCATCATCATCATCAGCCTATACCAGTCCACTGCTGGACATAGGCCTCCCCTAATGAGCGCCATAGCGCCCTGTCTTCAGCTTGCCGCATCCAGCATCTGCCAGCAGTGTGAATTGTCCAGCATTATTTATTTATTTAATGAGCTCACGTCTCACGTGTAGCATCCAATAACACTAATTATAATTAAAGATTGAAACATTTCTATAATTCAGCCATACAATTTGGTTTAAAATAGATAAATAATCAGCAATTTGAATTCCTTTGATATTTAATCATATTTTATAACATAAATGACACATTTCACTGCTATTCCACCATCAAATCCATATGGTGTTATTTTAACTCCGTAATTATCGTTCGTTAGCTTAGAGTCAAAAACAGCCCTAAAAACGAGCCATCTCTAACAAGCATGTTGATACTTTATAGTCCTTTAATGTTTGATGCGGGTGATGTGGCGAGCCCGGAAGGTCCCGGTTCCCACGTCTAGTTTCCGGGTCCATTCGACAGGTGCTACTTCTATTTGTGACCGAGGATTTGGAGGTTCCTTTTGTTAGTGAATTGGCATTACATGTGTTTAATTTTATGCATGAAAAGATCTTCGTACCGGTTTGAGAGTTTTGGTGCAAATATTTATTTTTAGGCTCTTGATCAAATATTGATATAGTGATTCTAAGTGGTTTTTTTTAAATTTTGAACTTACTGAATTGCGTGTGGACCGAAGGAGTTATATAGTTTTTCTTTACCATACTTTTTACCAACTAATTGCTAACCAATGGTTCTTCCTCAACGCAATTATCAAATTACCTTCACGGTATTATCACAAACTAATTCCATTTTTAACAAATTTTTCCGTCAAAGCTCACCTATTACGTCAGGAAGGATGGTAATTTTTATTGTGGTCACGTTGTGGTCAGGTCGCGAGGATGGCTGTGGTCAT
The DNA here is from genome assembly GCA_946478455.1 of Eupithecia vulgata. Lineage (NCBI taxonomy): Eukaryota > Metazoa > Arthropoda > Insecta > Lepidoptera > Geometridae > Eupithecia > Eupithecia vulgata. Next base: position 17,215,968 of record OX297861.1, read on the forward strand.
GCTCACCGGCGTGTCGCATCCTTCTACTTATTGTTCCAATAATAATTACTAACATTCAATATGATTTAACTTCAATAAATAGCCAGAACCAAAACAAAACTGGTTAAAGTAAACTGTAAATCGATAGTTGAGTTGAGTCAATTTAGATAAGATCGAGCATAAAGCTCTACCATGACTGTTAATACCTACCATATAACAGTAAGCCCTATTGACGAAATTGTATTAAAAACTATAGCTAATGACTGGTATGGCTAAGTTACTTGTTCGCGTGTTTTCACGAATTAAACCTCTACACAGAAAGGGGTATAAAAATGTAAAGCCCATTTACATAAAACAGCAATTTCGCATTGAATTTATAACAAAGCAATTTAGGTTCGTTTTTTATTTTCTAAGAACATTAAATTTCGTTTCTGCATTAATATTTTAACATTATCTTCGTATTTTCCTTATCACTTTACTTACTTCAAATATAAACTAAATAAAAACTAAAAAATCTCGCCGCTAACCTTTATCTAAATCGAATCAAAAGCAAACCACCTCCCGAAAACAGCAACAGCATCCTGAGAAAGGAAGAAGTCAATAGCCAGATCATTAAAAGGCGATAACGCAGAGACCACAATAGCGGCCGCTGGCCACGGCCAGGTATCGGTTACCTTCACCACCCTGCACAGTTTCCCGGTCGCCTCGGACCACGGAGCCTGGGCGCCGGTAAAAACTACAGGATGCCGAGATACGAAAGAATTAGTTTATGAGTGATCGTTTTTGTGTCAGCGGTTGGCTGGCACCTGGCAGCCCTCGTATAGGACGACTTTGACTTTTGATGACGCAGAACTTTTATTTTCATCTTCTATAGAAAGTTGAAAGTACTCGTAACAATAAAGAGCACGATCATAAGATTTTGTCCTATTTTGTTTAAATATCAACCATAAGTAAAACATTAAAACAAGTTTAGTATATATATATATATATACACATAATGTATGAACGACAAACGAATGGGTGAAATAATAAATTGAATTTGAATAACACAATGAATGGATCTATTTTAGTTATTCTATCATCCTAAAAATACTATCTTAATAAAGCGAAATGCTTCATTTGGTTCCTCTTCTGTTGTGCTATTTTCGGTTTAAAATCAATTATTTATAAGTATTTGTCGCCGCTCTTAAACTCTCTTCCTGATCCTATTACGGCTATTTTCTGCCCACTTCGTTTTCATTATCCAAAGTAGCACTATCTCGGATCCCCGGATTAGCGAATACAGCAAACAAATCAATCGCTAGCTTCCCAACAGTGGGCACGTGGGAACGCACTCGGACGCGCCGTCTCACCCTCTGCCCTCCGAGGGGAGGCACCCTCCGTGGCTTACTTATGTGCTGATATGATGTGTTGGATCGGTCAATATGTTAGGGGAGTCAACGCTGATTTTTATGGGAAAAGTTTAAAGTTAATCTCCGGTTGGCGCAGTCGGATAAATTTAATTGATCTAGGGTACCTCCACCTCCCTCGGTAGTGAATTTTGTAATGTATCAAATTACCAATTCCTTGCGAGTATCTTAAACATTATTATGCATATTGTGATTGAGTATCCTGCGGGATATTATTAAAAAATAGCTTTAAACATTTAATTGAGTAAAATGAACGACACAAACGCAGTCCTGTAATAACCAAAGGGTCCGCAAAGTGGCACCTCTAACTCAATGAATCAAAGAAAACTGTCTCCAACAAATCCTTTCAAAAACTTCCAATAAAAATTCAAATAAAACCAACCTAGTAATCTACATTCGCATTGTTAGGGCACTCGCATTGTGCACCCTGACAGGCGGAAGCGGATCCGCTCTCTAACGCGAAAGGGTTAGGGCTGCCACACCTGCGAAGGAACAAATAAAAACAACACAAAGGCAAGCGGAAGGAAGGGAACGCAATTAGATGCGTATTTTAAGATGTTTGTTCGACTTTTTGGGTTTTTTAAGGTTTATCTTAACTTTACCTAATTAGTTTTTTGTGTGGAGATGAGGGGATGCAGATCAAATTTGTTATAAAATTACTCGCACAGCACATAATATAAAGGTACATTGATCTAGATAGAGACAATAAAAATATTAGGAGACTTGTAGTTACACGTCTTGTGTCAGGCACGTTTTACCTAATATAAATATTATGTAAAACGTGCCTGGCGCCTGCCTAGATATGTAATAGCTATTGTGAACTATCCGAATCAATAATGCACTTACACAACACAAAAGTTGAAATCAAATCATAATTAAGATCAAAACAAAATCTACCGAGAAAATATTATGCAAGTAAACAAAAAACGTGTTCACCCTTCGCTCTCTTGGCCCGGTGGCCCATTGACGCGACCAGCTACCTTGACACCTCAACCTTGAATGAACCACCAATACCAATACAACCTTCAACTGACTGCAAATACGTGGAGGATCATCTTAGACTGGTCTGAGCGCCATCGGAAGAAGTCCGGAAACTAGGGGTCCCCGTTACACATTCTTAAATCTAACCTCTCTCTTACGCTCTTTGAAATTCATCAGAGATTTGCTTTCGTCCTTTTCTTACACGAGGGGTTGATCTTGTCCTGTTTCCGAGATATTGTCTGGATGCTATTCATACGTAAATTAAATCGACGTGTCTTAAATTTCTAGTTTTGGTCCAGTCGCATCTGCAGTTTGACCGTATTGTGTTTGTGAAGGGATGCTTGCAAGGTTTCCATACCAAGTGACCGACAAAAGAAGCTGAGAGTTTTGCAACAGAAGTTATTATTAGCATACGTCTAGACTCCAAGGAAATCTCAAAGCTTACACACATAGCTGCACAATACCTTGTGTCTGTTGTGCCTGTTATTCCATAAGCAGTTATACCCATAAACCAACACCCAACAACGTCCAGGCGACAGACCAAAGACAATGCCTGCTGCATGACCATGTCACCATGTTACTCCTACGCCTACGTTAGTGTCTTTCCACTATTTTTTTATTTCTTGTTATTACTGTCGGTGTCTTCATTGTTCAGAGTCGTGCGCACATTGATCTGTTACTGGGTGAATGAGGATTGTCTCCTAAGTCTATTATTATTTGACAGGCTCAGCTCCTTTGACACAACACTAAAGACTCTCTCTATCTTTTCAGGTCTCGACACGTTCGCGTACGACCCGCAGCGCTACGCGATGGACTACCACAACATCGGGTTCCGCGAGTGTGCGGCCGAGGTGGCCCGCTACCTGGTCTCGTGCGAGGGCCTCGACATACAGGACCCCCTGCGTCTGCGCCTCATGAGCCATCTCCAATGCTTCGCGGCGCAGAGGGAGCTGGCAGCCAAGTCTGCGAACTGGTATCCTCAGACGCCGGTGACGCATCCTCAGCAGCATTACACAGAGCTGTCATGTCCGCGGCAGGAGGTCCCGGCCAGCACGGCGTCGAGCACGATAGCGGTGCCTCAGCCGATCGCGGCGCCCCTGTCGGCGGCGCCCTCCTACCCGCACTACCCAGCGCCGGCGCCCGCGCCCCCCGGCCCGCCCGCGCACCCCGCGCCGCCCTACCCCGCCCCGCACTACCCCGCACCGTACTCCCACCCCCCACACCCGCACCACCAGTACTCCCAGAACACCTCCAAGCCCTATCGGCCGTGGGGCGCCGAGCTAGCTTATTAGACTACCTAGGTACTTGTTGTATTTTCTTTGGTTTGATATGAAAGTCTAGACGCATCATTCAATATCTAATTTAATTGAAAGTGATTTTTATATTAATAATATTTTCAGACCGAATTCATATAAAAGTGCTAAGATGATAATTATTTTACAAATTTCAAAAGCAATCAATATAATAGTTGACAAGAGACCCTGTGCAGCTTTCGACCAAACCCAAAGAGCCCGTTGTCATGGATCTCAGAGTATATCTAAGTGTAAGTTCGGAATTAACAAATAATGTTGTATATTTTATAAATATTGTGTGATAGTTTTATTTATTAGGACAATAAAAGTCACTAGATTTATTGGGACCAAAAATGAAGCTTTAATTGAAAAAAGTATATGAAAGAATTTTGTGAAATACGCCATATTATTAGCATTTGTGACATAAAACAAAAAGACTGTTATGAAAATAAGGACAAATTGTGAATATATTCGTCCTTGAAGCTACAAAGCTTTGTGGATCAAATGCTTGCCGCTTCGGCGCCCACGGAATGTGATCTAACGAAATGTCTGTAAATACTGTAAAAACATTTGCAGAGGAATAAAACATGTTTTATACTTAATTAGTTTTTATTAGTACCCGAAAAAGCCAATATAATGTAGTTAAAACAAAAGAAAAAGAACAAAGAAATTACCCTAGACCCATTAAAATATAATAATAATTAGTATGAAAACTCACAAGTCACGTAAAAGTTAACCCTAAACACCTGTGCATGGTTGTCTAACGGACCATTTCCACTTTACCATACAATAAATTAGCGGCATCGCACAGGTGTCGCAGAGACATGACGAGTCCCACATGTCCACCAGCACCGCAACTAACTGACTAGCCAGGGTCAACCCGAATGGTACATGACCGTCCCACTTCAATGCTTGGGATATCGCTACCCCTGTGTTTCCCACGATGCTAACTCGCTCGCACGTATGTGTTGCGTATATTTCTCTCGCTCGCACGTTCTACTTCCGTAGGCAGACAGGGTGCAAAATAGTTTTTGTGCGTGCGTGTGTGAGCTGAGCACTGTGAGCCGTGTCGTAGTACTATATCGGTATTCTGTGGCGTGTGTCGGTATGTTTGAATATGGAAGGTGAACGTTGAACTTTACCGTTTGTAAAATACAGTTAGGAAGAAAAAAAATTAATAATAAAAATATAGCATCTTCCACTGTTAACCCACGCGGCCAGTTGTCTATTCATTAGCCGCACCGAACAGAAAAGCCTAAGGTCAAATTTATTGGCATGAAATTCATAAAATAAATTGAAGCAAAGTATCTAAAATAATGAAAGCTCAAAGCCTACGCACCTTCAAACTTCAAACCCGATCATTAGCGAGAAAGCCTCAATAAAAGGGTTAATAACCAGACCCCTAAACCTATTCTTAGGTCAAAGTTACATGGAATTTAAAACGATTTTCAGTAGCTATTATCTGGTTCGCTTTACGCAAACAGTATGCATACTTTTTGAAAGACTTGTCACGAAGGTACAATACAGCCACTAAATATCCATTGAATTTTCCACTTTCACTGGAACTGATAGAAATTTTGTGAAGTTGAGGTTTTACTTTGACAAGGTCAGTACATCATCACATTCACACCCACAATCATTTGTTCCAACTGCACAGAACCACATAGCCACCCGGACGGTGGCATTCCTAGACCAATGACTCCAGGGCTTTATACGTTGTATTTATGGTTGAGCGAATAAACTTGGATTTCAGTACAAATAGAACATTTATCTCTTGAATCAGAGGAAATTAATTCGGCTGACTGAAATAGACAGACTGAACTGTTCATTAGCCCGACAAATCCAATCTATCACGTTTCAGTTTACTTACTGAAGGAGCTTATTCTAATACTAGCTTTTGCCGGCGACTTCGAGACCTCCTGCGTACAGTCATGATATGAGTTGGTGTAAACAGCTAATCAATAGGGCGCCTCTGAGGTCGTGCTACGACTTGCCAAGTCCAGCCGAGACGACGACGTGTATGACGAGCCACGCGTCCCACTTGGGAATACTCACATAAAAGAGTTTACGTTAGGATAAAGCAGTTTTCCGTTCAAGTTTATAGGGAGACTAGGTTTATTATATTCGCTCTTGCTTGGGTTCGTCATTATTAGTCGACCTAGTCCGAGAGAAAACACAAGAAAAACAAAACACTGTCCATTTTTAAGACTCCGTTTCACAGGTGGGTGCGAGCCTATATAAGTCCCCAAACATTACGTACTCTCCGATTTATTTGAAAACTACGTCCCTGATTTTAATGAAATTTTGCATAAATAATACGATAAGAAATAATTATAAGAATACATTAAAAAACTTAAACAGTGCAAACATATTGCGCTGTTTAAGTTTTTCATAAAACAAAATCATCATTAAATGAGAGATATTTTGCATCCGACTATGTATGCAAAATATGATTTTGTAATCAAGGGTCCACTTTCCAAATGAAACAGAAAGTAGGTACCTACATTTGCATGGGAGCTTGGAGGTACGCACCCTTAACGCCAGAGCTTGAAGTGAGCTTTTCTTGTATGACGATATTGTGGATTAAACATTTTAACAAATAATTTATTTATTTTTTACTAAGTAAAGATATTTAAATTACCTGCTCGAGAGTAGGCAAATTTATTGCGATTCAAAGCGATGGTCCGGGGTCAATGTCGAAGCCAACAAATAGACCGCTCTCATTAACCATCAGCCAATGCGTATACGAGAACTCTTCAGATCAGATCTAGAATAGAATAGAATACATGTTATTGGCTCACATACACAGTACACAGAAAGATACAAAGATCTGCCGGTCTCATACAAATCTCCCAAAAAGGTCGTCATCAAACACTTAGAAAACTTGAGTCAGCCAAAAACGGAGTGCCTGAGATGAGAACAGCCAAGTGTCCTCCACTCAGCAGTGTTTGGAGGGAAAAGCTTTTCACTAAAACAGTCTTCTAAAAGATGGATCTTGTCATTGAAGCTTGGGCTAAAAATATATTTTATTTCGGTGGTCTAATTTTTTTTTTTAGATCAAGTCAAATACTCAGATGTAAGTTTATGCTTCGCTAGTTAGTTATACCTACTAAGTACGCATTCTTTCCTAATAATTATTAGAGGATTAGGGAGTCCAACTACATAGAAAAATATAAATAGGTATGTATTTACTTACTGTTAACGTGAGGTTGGAAATATTATCTAAAGTCTAGCGACAAAACCAGTTGAACCCGTTTCCATTTTGCACAGTTCATTAACTCTTTTAAAAGTATTCGTAATATTTGAAAATGTTATCTTTTGTGTATTATTTTGCCAAATATAATCCCATCCACATTATTTAGTGAACAGAAATACTGAGAGATTGTGAACGTGAAATACCTGTTCTGGGATTTGTCTCATTTGTGCGAACGCTGCCTATTGATACATTGATCGAGAACGCTCCAACTGAGGGTTAAAACCAGTAGCGGGAGAAAAGGGTTAAAAAGTACAGTTGCTAGCTTACACACAAAAGATACTCACCGGTAAGGTGTAGTGGTTATAAAGTGACACAGAGTATAATGTAGGTCCTAAGGTAGGTAGGTACATAAATATCACAAACCTAGTATTCTAACCTTGTGAGATTTTGATTGATAAGAGTAGATTAAGGTATTCAATTAATCTGTATTAAAAATATGTACAAAGTTATGTGTGCGGTAGAGCAGAAGATTCGTCTACCGTCAATCTAACAGGGTTGGGATCCGCCGCCAGCAAACGAGCGCCAAAACAATGGATTTAACATTTGATCAAATGCTTGCGGGAGCGATAGCAATGAAATAATGTTCACTTATGGATCAATATATTTATTATTATTATTACTATAATGTATACTCAATCGTGTTTATTAGTTGAAGGAAAAGGCAATTTCGCCGACAATATTCTCTTAGCTAACTTAGTTCGGCAAGCATAAGTTGATTTCATTTGAAGTTATGTATTAGCCTCCTTGCCGCAAGTTAGGTAGGATACGAACTCGAGTCAATTATAGATACCTATTCAATGAATTTCAGCCAATCATAGCTAGCTAGGTTCCTTCGTAAACGAATAAATAGTTGCATAGATTGATATATCTGGATATACCTGGTACAAACAAAAAGCAACGTGCCTACAACCATGCTTTTATTAAAACGTCCTTGCAATTTTTATTAAAACATCGTACGTTTAATTTTTTAATGTGCATTTATCGTATTTATTAATTTACAATCTACTTCCCTCCCCTATACCAGAGAGGTCGGTAAGTATTTTAACATGCATTTTCCACGTATTTGCGTTAAGTACTTAGTACTTAACGCAAATTTAAATAGTTATATATTTTATTATTCTCGTTAATTGAATCCTACGGTATATTTACATAAAGTTTGTCATGAAAATCGTGAGAGAATGAATAGTTACTAAAATTAGCAACTGGCATATCTTAAGGCGCATACCCCACCCAAACTAGCGCCGCCACCTACTTTATCTTATTATTCCGTTTATCAATGGAAATTGCAACAATCTATCGTACAGTTTGTGATACTTATTATAAGCATTTTTTATGCCTCTATTATAGTTTTATTCTATTTAGTTTAGGCAGTGAATCAAAGTTGCCCTTGGTGGCCACCAAAATCTATTTTCGTATCTCTGCCTAAACTAAATACAATAAAACTATTACAGAGGCATTAAAAAAAAGCTTATAAGAGGTATGACAAACTTTTTGAAATTAAACAAAAGATTTTTGAAATTTCCTTTGTTAAACGGAATAATAAGTCAAATTAGGTGGATGGCTACTTTGGGTGGGGTATGCGCCTTAAGAATAAATTATATTTACACATCAGATAATGTTTGGATAAAATTTATTTGAGATCAACAGTCTTAGCCTACACACAATATTAATCACCTACGTCTAACATTATCACATATATACTTTGGTTTACACATTCTACCTTACTTATATACCTACTTAATTATTTATTTATATAAACAATTTCGTAATGAGGTCTTATTTCAGCTAAAAAAGTTGTAGTTAATTATAAATATCACACACAGTACACATTTCAAATGCATCAAGTATATACACACACATACAATCTCGCTTCACAACAACATGGATACCATGAGTATGTACATCTTACAAGCTAAGAGCTCCAGTTCATGAGGTGCTGACCAGCTCTATGCTCTCGTTGATGATGTTCTGCCTCCGCTCCACGTCGTCCTCCCCCAGGTCGCGGTCCGTCTCCGAGTCGTCCAGCAAGGTGTACTCGGTGAGGATGCTGCTGCTGTCCTCGCTGTCGTTGACGTTGAAGTAGGTGACCGTGGCGTAGCACACGCGCCCTCTGTTGGGGCTGCTCCGAGCGGAGTCATACGCAGAGTCGGACCTGTTCGAGTCGTTCGTTCCGTAGCTTTCGAAGGAGTCCACTCGCGAACTATTGAAGCTGTTATGGCTGCTGTAGTAGGAGTGGTTATCCTGTGCATCGACCGGCGTGGGGGGGAGAGAGGCTCGGCAAGCACAGAACTGTTGGAGGTCGATCTCTGCGCGCGCGTCGACGGTCCCGCTGTACGAGGGCGACCGGACCAGCGCCGGGGAGACGCGGTTACGGCCGCTCTTGCGGCTCTTACTGCGCTTTAACAGTTTGAAGGCCTGAAAAGATTGAGAAGAGATTGTGAGAAACTTTATGAAGTTGCAAAGTTACCACCGTGAAGAAAAGGGTAGAGTCACATCGGTTTGCCGATTCGAGATCTTTTGCTGACGTAGGTAAATGAGATTGCAGTCGATAAGAATATTACAGAAGGCACGGCAATCAATTGCAAATCTGTTCACCGAGCTGAGCTTTGAGTAACTTTTGCAATATTATACGAACAAAATTAAACTCAAAATGTGCCCGTAAGGTTAACGAACTTCAGCGATAATCTCAGAAATAAAATAAAACTTCACTTCCCTCACGTTACTGAACCTAAATAAGATTTGTCAGTCATATCATAGCGCCCACTCATATACCAAAGTGACAAATGATCGACTTCTCACTGTCAGAAATAATACGAAGAAATCACCGCCTTTCATAAAACGAGTGAAATAATATGATACATATTTAGAGAAGGTCCCTCACTGCCTATTTACGATGCTTCACAAGTAAAAGAAGTTCCTATTGAAAAGAAGGGAAAAAGTAAGAGGGTTATGCCCCACAGCGTGTGCACTCGAGCACAGGCACACCTATGTAGATAAATAACTGTTGCTGAAAGTGTTGTGTGTACTCTACCCACACCAGAGGCCACCATCTAATGTAAGTGTAAATATTAGTTGTAATTACTTTATTCTGTTTTTTCGTGAACGTCTCCGCTGGCGGGCCCCTAATAAATATAAACTATTATACCGTATCACATTATTTTTTTCGCCATCTGACCTGATTCTTTTTTTAAAGTACTGAATTATAATAAACTTACAGTACGAATAACATTCGTAAGTATTTAATAATGAAAATCTATTTATTTTAGTTACAATCGTAACGCACTACATTGTATTTGTATTTGTATGGCGTGATCGGATGCACCGTGAGCTGATCATGGAAAACGGAATAGATGTAACATCTATTCCATTTCATTTTACTTCCACGTTATTTGTAAGCACCTACTCCATTTCATGATTATAAATTGCCGGATCCCGAACTAATATCCTTCTGTCAACATTTTCAAAAGCTTTTCAGTGTTATTTTTATCTTAAAATTTTCCAGAGATAAAATTCTCTGACATTTTCGAAAAATGTTAGAGAATTTTATTTTTACGGACTCGTGATTTAAACTTATTTGTGAAATTAAAGGTTTCTCATGAAACTAAACATTTCTTCAAATTATTTTTAAATCCTTAAGGAGTTCTTGTGGATAGCGTAACATATTGTATTCTGTGCTTTAACGCACAGGTAAAATTGTTAGAAAAGTCATGAACCGTGCTATTTTTAGCAGTTGTTAAGTACGCCCTCATAAATAATGTTTTTGCCCCGCTGCCGCTGCCTGGTCGTGGGACCGCGGGGTGGTCGCGCGCGCTGACCACGTAGCCACCACCTGTCTGCGGCGTACTAACTATACTGCCATCTGTGGCTTGCCACCTGCCACCTCACATCCCCTCTTACCTATAAATATACGCTTTAGATTACTATAGATATTATAGATTACTGTTTTGCTACAAACGTCGTAGTCAAAAAATGGCAATGGCGGCTAGACTGCTCCGCAGGGCCAGATCTAGGACACACGCCATGATAACATTTACGTTTGAAATGAAATAAAATTATTTATTTTAAAAAGAACAGCATTGTTACTATCTATTTGGTAAATAACGATCAATTTTATGTCAACAAAAAAAGTAAAGATCGAAATGATAAACATACAGAACAAATGAAATAAGTTTTATATGTCACTTATAAAATACCTTCACAGTCTGGGGCGGTTTTGATCATTGCAATGTAAAACAAATAGATAAATTACAACTGTTATTTGGTGCATTTTAATAACTAAATGAATATAATTATTACACCTACCCGAGGAGTAATTTGAAAAAACAGCGCTACATACATTACTCATGGTAACATTAAAAACGCAATTAAAAGTTTGTAGTTTTAAATATTTTATAGGGCTGACAAAATGTTACAGACATCAAAGTCATCGCACTGAAAAATAATAAGCAATTCGACAATAAGATGACTTTTACGCTTTACTACCAAAAACCTTCGAAGTACGGAAAGGCACAGTACGGTACCCTAGCTCTTATTCCGCGGCGGCCCCGAGGCCCCGCGGCCCCGCGCCGACGACCCCGGGGCGTGAAGTTCTAGGTCCAGTCCAGTCCCGCCGGCACGCATCTACGTCTCTAATATTTATGATTGCGTCGGACGCGGAGGCGCGCACTGCGCAGTTATGTAGTTTGCTATCCCTCGGCATTTCCAGCGCCACTGTTTAGATAACATTACAGAAATGGTTTGTGTTTACAAACCGCGGTGAACGTTTACGTTTTTATATGATGGTGATGGGCGAAACTAGGGCACATCGCAAATAGCCATCTATGTTTTATTGAAAAGCACGAATAACAGTTTAAATAGTTAAAGGACCTACTGCTTGTGATTGGCGGTGTTTTGAATAGGTACCTACTTATACATGAGCCATAATAATATCAGATTCGCTAATACTTTATGTCTTTACAATGATAATATAATTATACCTAGTGATTTGATTTCATTATTTAAAATGTGAAGATATAAATTATTTAGTTTTTATAAAAATTTATGAACAATGTTGTGTCCGCCTTTTATATCTTAAAGAATGCTTTATACCCTGTTGGCGTGCCTTTCTAATAAATAAATGATACATAGTTAAAAATATAGGTACTTTTGAAATATTCTTTGTAATATCGATTTCGCGTGGTAGAGTCGAATAAAGCTGTATTGTGGCGCTGCAGCGCTGCCGAGAATATCTTCATTCTCATTTTTCATCTAACTTTATTGAAAGCGTTACGTAATATATTAATAGATTTATTTCTGCAGGTAATAATACCTGCAGGAAGTTTTCATGTGAAATATGGAAAGTTTCAAAATACCCTTCCAGAATACTCCCAAAAAGCAGTACCTGTACCAGTTTTTACTGAAATTGCCACAATAATTGAACTTTTTGAAAACACCATGTCCTTTCCAAGCCTATTGGTAGAAGTTTAGTTTATCTAACGTTCGATGATGATGATGATGTGGTGACAACACGCCGGCCACCCTGATAAGGGTCGTTACACCGAATATTTAATAATGTAAATCATCTCTCAAGTTACCTACTGTTTACTGAGCCCCTATCATTTCCAAGAAGATCTAAGTTTTATAAGTAAGTCTGAGGGTAAAAGAAAATTTTAAATTTCTTGATTGTGTTACGTGAAATTCATGCGAAAACAAGTTAGGTACCTACTAGTAATAGATTAAGTTAGGTTGATTCTAGATTTCTCGAAATTCAATAATAAGGTCGCAGGGTCCAATTTTCAAAGGTCTAAGAGGTTTTTGAGTGATTTAACTGCTTTTGTGGGGTTTAGTATAAATGCTTCGGGAAAAATCTAAAATATATGCCTAAAGTAAAAACATACACGTACTACCTTTTACATAACAAGTGCGTACCTAATATTGGAGAGGTAGGTAACTGTCTAATAACCTCAGATAACCTTCAAAAGCTTTCTCCTCAAATCTAAGGACAAAAACCTCGGGCCATTTCAGTAGCGAAAAAAAAATTAAATTGTTGTATATTTACAAAGAAGCAAATAAACAACTGGTACATTATTTGTCTACGCCAAACACAAAAGTATTTCGTGATCCAAATCGCCTGGAAAATATTATATTTGCTGAAATATCAGCTTTAAGTAACAAGGGTTTCATTTTACGACGGAAAATATTTTCGCAAAATACATTTTGTAAATGACAGAACTTAGTGGGTCCGATGAGGCACGTTTAAACGAGCTGCGTCACAGACGTATTTACCAGGAAACATTCACAGTTACCTACGCAAGTTACGGATAACTCTGACCAAAAGAAAGGCAATAAACGGTACACGATCCTCATTTGTTTGTATAGGTATTTACTCGAATGGTATTTTAATGACGAAAAGGTACATCATTGGCTCAGTTGTCAGTTGCATGTTTTGTTAGTTTCTTCTGTGAAACACCAGACAGCTGGGAGCGGGCTCCTCGCTATCAGCTGTCAATCACTGTGCAGAGTTCACTGAGCAACATTACATTACATCATATAGCAGGGCATATTACAGTGCTATAATATAGCAGTAAACTGATATATTATTTATCAGTCTATCACCAGAGTGACAGCTCGCAGAAGGCAGTCTAACAATATCTTAGGGTATGTGTACCTTCCGTCCTACCCATAAATAGTGGCTCTAACATTGTATATCGCGCACTAATATTGAACGTTAATAAACTTTTTTTTTTAAGATAATTTATTTATCGTCTGGTAAAATTATATATACGTTTTTAACTGCAACTAGTTATTAGGCTACGACGACCTATTCGCGGATAGTTTCAATAAAATTATGTCAGAATGTTTGCGGTTTTGTGAGCGTGATGTATGAATGAATGAATGTGTGTATGTAAAATTCATTCTTTTAAAATTGTTTATTTTTAATCTTGTATAATACTATTAATTTATCATAATTATGAATTTGTCCTTTAATTAATGTAATTGGTGTTACCGTATTAATTAAAGTAAAAGAAATAAATACAAATTAGTGTCTTTCTAATCTAAGCAATGCTGGAATTCACAATAAAAATGCGAATTTTTGTTGTGAATTTTATTTTTTATGTGTTCGTCGATTCTTATTGAACGAACTGGTTTTTTTTTTTCGCCGAGCTGGTTCCTAAATAATTTTTTTCCCGAAGAGTAAATATTTGTCCCGAAAAAACTACGAAAATACTATCAATATAAAGGGATTTGAAGTTAGTGTTAGTTTTACAAAACAATAAAACTAGTATACAAGTATACTCATGCCATGTCTGAGTGAGTTCCTACACATTGGGTGTGTTTCATATACCTAGTATGGAGGTATATGAAATGATAAAGGGCTTTATCAGAATTATGAGGACGATAATAGAAGCTAACGAACTCGGGTATTCAATAATAGCGAAACAATAAGTTCCTGCCAATCACTGGCATATAGGGTAATGGGCACAGACCTAGGTGGGTTGGGGGGGGGGGGGATGTAATGAATAATCTTTGGCAGGAAGGTAAAGTAAGGATCATAGTGTGGGCTCGCGGGGGGAACAACACAACCGTGTCCTTTAGCATCAATAATATGGTAAGGTATGTTCAAAGGAATCACATCTAGGTTAACTAAAATAATAGGTAGTTTATTTGTTGCATTATTATGTTATTACTTATTAAGCTTGAAAACTATTTATAAATCTTTCAAACTAGCTAGCACTCATTTTTCCGGTATAAAAAGTAACCTAGTTGTCCTATAAGTTATTCCAAGTTAAACGGCTCTACATTAAATGACCAGGTCTAGGTACTAGGTCCAGGTCTAGGTACTTGGTCCAGGTCTAGGTACTAGGTACTAGGTCCAGGTCTAGGTACTAGGTCCAGGTCTAGGTACTAGGTCCAGCTCTAGGTACTAGGTCCAGCTCTAGGTACTAGGTCCAGCTCTAGGTACTAGGTCCAGCTCTAGGTACTAGGTCCAGGTCTAGGTACCTACATCTGGGTAAGAATCAAAATGTCAGATGAATTTAATGAATTGAAATGAATTGATAATTATTAGGTTAGTGATAGTCGATACTGTAAGCGCTAAGTCTAGTTGTTTCTATCGTACTTACCTACGTACTCAACATTGTAGCGTGTTCTCCAATTTCCGACAGATAGCTCAATTGTTTCTATTGTAAGTACTAGTTTTAATTTAATTCTATTATTTCGGACTCGTTAAATGGTAAAACAATATCACCACAAAAACAATTCATCGACAGATTGTTTTGTACAATTCATTTTATCATTTATATATAGCCGTTCAGTATGTTGTTGCAAATATTTCCAGTGTCAACATATTAGATAGCCAGACATACTGTTGTATGCATCATACGGTTGGAACTTGATTCCCTACACTAATACCACTAGGTACCTAAGTATTTGGTAAGAGAATACGCTTGATGACTTGAGAGATTTTCTATTGAACAATTTTCAGCGAAACACAACCGAGCGCTTTTCCTCCTTGAATCTTCCTTATGATTTTGATTATATATTTAACAGCAGGAAAAATCAGATATTAAATTACCTATACTACTGCCGTGATGTTGCGACCTTCTAAGAATGTTTTAATGAAGCTCTCTTAAGAAAATAGGGTATTTAATGATACCATAGCTGGGTTGTCTATAATTATTTGGTTTTCTTACTGACATTCTTTTAGCCATAGCCATTGTGATAGTGCAATTAACTTTGTTTGTAGTATTAACTATGTACTTACCTAACTATATACTTAGCCTTAAAGTATTTTTATCCTGAAATAAAAGCAAAACCGACGCTGTCGGCGTTGAAATTGAAATTGAATTGTAATTAAATTGAATTGTTTATGTCATTTAGAAACGTAATAACTACATAAAGCGATAGTAGGTTGTATATACAGGATGTTCCTGATCAATTTGTAACCCCGAAAGGGGAGAGAATAGAACAAAAGACTAATCGTTCCCTCATTCACGCTGAACGTAGACGTGACCTTTAGTAGGTACCTCCGCCAAAAGTAAGAGTTTTAGGGTTCCACTTGTTGTAGGTACACAGCAAGTGCATCCCGACGAACCAACACTCTGTGTTAATTACTAACATTACTGGCACATGGGCTTGCTTGACACATAATCTACGCAATAACTATTTATTTACTCTCGCTATCTCAAAGATAGTCAGTACTACTACTTAGGAATCGTCTTCGTCTGACATTTTTGAGTGAAATCCGATAAGAATGTTTTTGTAGATCTAGTAAGGTAGATACTTATTTTAATTTTAATGGGAAGAGATTACACGTGTCATGCTCCGAAATAATTATGTGATAAGCGAGACTGGAGGAAAGAATAATATTTTGTAACGTGTACGTATGTTTAACTAATATATAAGTACACGGAGACCATCACATATGTAAATAGGTTGTTAAAAGAAAATTCATTCACTTTTTCAAAACCTTACCTTTCTTAAAATGTTATGGTTATTAGGCGCCGGTATACGATAGGTACGACCGCATTGAGAGTAAAATTTGCTATTATCGGCTGGTACATTAAAATTTTCTTATAGGATATTTCACTTATTTTTAATGTTTATACAATAAAAATGATTGTTTGGAATTTCAATAAAAATTTGGCAGACATTACAAGATAACAAATTTGGCTATTTTGTATCCAGTAACACGTGTTAGTATAAAGCAATGTAAACAGAGCTCACCTTCAGCCAACGCCTTCTAGTTTCAGTAAAGAAATCAGTTAGAACCATTTTTCACTCGGAACAACTTCGTAAATATTCACTCCTTCACGACGTGCGCTCAGTCCGAGGGTCGCAGAGGGAATGGAGGCGGAGGTCGAGCTCGATCAGTTTTATCAAACGAGCTCCCCCGCACCGCCCCGCGACACCAACCCCATGGGGTGCCTTTGACCGCAGGGATTCGCACTTTGGGAGTTGGCACGTTCCTTTTTCAAATCGAATTAGAACATGACAAAGGTGCAATCAGCTAATTGAGTTTGAATTTTTTTGTAATTTAAATCCGTGGGACTTCGACTGTGTCTGGGCAAGAGTTATTGTTTATGGTACCTACATACAGCTAAGGTAGAGCTATTTTTTTTTTTTATATTTTTGCTTGAACAGAATTCTAATAGGAACTATGTTAGTGTACCTACTCAATTGGCAATCATGCAAACCGTTAATTTGGGTAGACTTACCTATGTCCAGCTGTGGGCGTACAACAGTTGAAATACTGATTAGGAATGAGGTTGGTAAGTTTGTTGTAAAGTTATGCGCCCCGGCCGAACCAAACGTACATTGATGACGTCGCCGCGCCCCGGCCGAACCAAACGTACATTGATGACGTCGCCGCGCCGGCCGAACCAAACGTACATTGATGACGTCGCCGCGCCGGCCGAACCAAACGTACATTGATGACGTCGCCGCGCCCCGGCCGAACCAAACGTACATTGATGACGTCGCCGCGCCGGCCGAACCAAACGTACATTGATGACGTCGCCGCGCCGGCCGAACCAAACGTACATTGATGACGTCGCCGCGCCCCGGCCGAACCAAACGTATGATAGTCACAGAAGTGTTTAAAATTGCATACAAATAGTAAACAGATGATTGTACGAGTTGTTTGTATAATTTTCGCCGACAACAGTCACCTGAATGAGCGTTGTGATCGTGAATGAAGCTATTAATTGAAATAAAAATAAATAAATAAAATAAAATCTCTTTATTTCGGATATCTTGGATCCATATTGGGTTAGTAAGCACACACACATAAACAATGAAAACGAAAGAAAGAGTGTTAGTAGACATTCATAACTTAAATACTAAATACCTAAATTATTTACAAACGCATGCCTCGTTCCCAGAGTGATCATCATAATGTAGAGATGTTTACCGGAATCACTCTGCGAACCAGGCCTGCCCACAGCGGCGACGAGAACTTATCGGCTATGGTTTGTAGGATGTTGTTGTGGCTGTCGCGCACTCGGCGGATCAGGGATACTGTTTTTTTTGCGGATGTATATAAAACTAAAACTAAATAAACTTATGCTTATTAATTAAATAACTCTCGTTTATAGAAAAATGTTAGTAAGATGGTGCCTAGTAAATAAATACAATTTCCGTCATTTCATAACTACTATATCTACTAACCTAACCCGATCGATATCTGCTAAATGTTATCACGGAATACAACAAGTGACTAAATTCTTTTTGCTCTATGGATGTTACAAAGTTACCTCAGTACATGAAAGATAAGTAAACTTAAAGAATCGGAAAAAAGAGCCGTAAGATCTTCTTGCAAGAAGTATACCATGGTAAAAGTTAGGTACCTATCATTGTCCTCTGATCTAAAGGTTTAACCGAAGCACGTACACACTGATATACTGTAAGTACCTGTCTTATGTTAGAATTGTTCGTTAAAGTTAAATAATTAAGCATACCTACCTACCTACTTTGTAACTTTTTTCTGAAATAATCTTATTATTATTGTTATAAGAACGTAGTGAAAAAATTCTATATCTATGGTTATAAGTATCTACTTAACTTTTTTTTTACAAAGGAGAACTTTATTGACACAGAAAATTGCTATGAAATAACAGAATTGAATTAAAACTAAAATTTACTATTGAACCAACTGCAGACTGGTTGCAAACAATCTACACGTAGCTCAGCTGAGTCCTAAACTTATTTATTTTACAAGCTTTTATTTAACTTGCCCTGTTAGTATGTACCTATATGTGTGTGTGTGTGTGTGGGACAAACCGTACAACTGAATTTTAGACCAGTTAATTTCAATAGATTGAAATTGATTTGGGAAACTTCTATCAGTTTGGTGACAATGCAATGTGATGGTACCATCGAGCTGGTCTGATGATGGAGACAGGAGGTGGCCATAAGAACTATTGAACGAAACTACATGAACCTGTCGATAGTGGTGTCGTTGAATTTATCTTCCATAGCACTTTTTTGTTATTTTTTTAGTCAATAATTATTAATACCTATTAAATTATTATAATTATAAGATTGATTACCGAAACCGAAAAAGATTTATTCTACCTAATGTGGAACAAGTTATGGCTGATGTAAACGTACAAGGAGAAACGATAGAAATTGTAAATAATACTTAGGAGTCACCTTAGATAATAAATTTTCATGGGGCCCACACATATACAAGTTATCGAAGAGACTTAGTTCTGCAGCGTATGTAGTCAAAAAAATCCGTCATCTTACAGACGTGGATTAGACTTGTTTGTGGTGTCAGCTGTTTCCATAGAACTTGGTTCTATGTTATTCTGGTGTGGGGGAACGGTGTAGATATATTATATCATAGACGTATTTGTGCTCCAGAAGAGGTCTGTTTGTGTACGACGGGGCCCAGAGAAATGCTATGTGATAAATTCAAAGAAATAAGAACAAACTCACTGTGCCCACGGCCCACCACTAGGCTACACAATAATGGCAATGTATACGCTTCTACAACAAAACTCAAAGTGAGTTGCAAAAAATATGAACAAATAAAATTAAACAAAGTCAAACATATCCTTTGTAAAAAGGCTTTATTATTTAGAGTACAAAAAAGCTTGTGACGAGTTTTCCTCCAACTCGAAAACTAATATTTTAACAAGGAAAAGGTTTCTGGTTCGCTTCATTACTTTACCTTAAAAATATTGATGTCAACAAAAAATCAAAGTGATCACTTTATTTCCTCGTTGAATTTTGTGACGTGTCTATGAGTCCTGTAAGGTCTAAAGGAAATAAAGCACTTTGACGTGTCTTATTTCATCCACAATCTAGTGGATCATTCCGCGACTCTCAGATCTACTATTGCTCAATCGTATTTTGTTTGTATTTTTATTCCAAGGTATTTTTCTTGAATAAATAAACGTTGATCTCATTAGTATTAAGTAGGTACATCAAGTGCCTTGATTGCCATGTTCACTACTTGCTCATTTATGAACCACCATCTACATAAGTACCTCTGCGCACCTACCTACTATATACTACATAGTAATACACATAATAATAATACCTCAGCTACATAGGTACAGTATATTACAATGAGACCCCTAGGGAGACGCTACTCAAGGACTAAAGCAAGGATGAGTCTACACACGACAGTTTAGTGAAGTATTCATGTGGCAGTGTGTTCAGGTAGTTATTTCCAAGTCCTACATCTCTGCATAGTTAACACGCTTTCCGCGCCTGTCTGTCAGTTTAGCCACTTTCGCGTCTCCTGAATTACGAAACCTTAAGGATGCTGTTTTCACCGTAGTCACTTAGATATATTTTCAATGAGGTTTTTGAAATATCATGAGGTAAGGTTTTTAAGCTATTATGAAATAAAAAAAAGTCAAATAAATGTCATTTTAAATACCCTGAAAATAACCGAGATCGACCAAGACCTTGTGCCAGAGAGTAGTTGGGGGTAGGTAAAGCCAAGTGCAATAGTATGGTTAAAAAGCCCTAAAATAAGCCAGAGGCTTTTCAGGGTTAAAAAAACCACAAGCTATTGTATTTTGTTCCACCAACCCCCAGTTACCACACAACGCACACGGTCTGCCGAACACCCTGTTCAATTTACTTAGTTAGATACTACAGTGGAGCAACATTGAAAGCTAAAAATGGCGTCAAACGTAAAGGAGGGCACACTTTACAGAGTAAAGTTTGTAGAATTTTTGCAAAAGCGTTTAAATTAAACGTAAATTTTACGTTTAATTTAAAACTAAGTTGACCACTTTTATCAAATAAAATGTATGTAGGTACAGGTACCCACTTAAATTCAAGTAATTAAACCTTCGAATTCTAATTTCATCAGTTGCGATGACGTTGGTCCCTGTTGGCGCGGAGAGCTAAAGTCCGCTTGAGACGAAAAAGTTAGGATTTCGATTCCCGCCGACAAACAAGTGCGACCTAATATTTGGATTTACCTTAATAATAAGTATTAAAAAAGGATATGAATAGCATAAATGAAAAATCCATAAGATAAATTGTATGTACTTATTTTATTTTTCTATTTTGTCGTATTATTTAACTAAGCACACCCCCTACACCGGACACCGTTCTATGACGTTGGCCGTTATACAAACTCATTTCAAATAAATATGGCAAAATATTGCAATACCTAACATATCAGAAATTATGCATGTGATGGTAGGTATTTATTGGTTTATACACAAATAAACTTACAGTTACATCTGTAAGTCAAAGTATGTTTGACTGTACCGCTAAACATGACTAAAAATAAGCAAGTAATTATACTAAACTTAACCAACTACACAATAGGACTCGGTACCAAGGAATACCTTTTAAATATGGTCTTAGATTTAGTTTTTGCTGTCTATACTTTTGTTTTTCTATTTCTAGAAATCGAAAAGAATGGAAATGCTTGGAGGAGGCTTTCACCGCCACAGGCTGTCCATACACTAACAACTAGCATAAGATAACTAATTATAAAATACCTACTAACCTACACAACCTTTTCTAAATTATATTTCTTATATTTTGTAATCAGTGTATTGGAAAATAAAGCTCTTTTTATTTTTTATTTTATTTTTATACTTTTGTTACGTTGCCTGAAATATGTAATTATTAATACATATTATTGTGTTAAGTATACCTTCTGCAAGATAATGTAAACCAAACCAACTCTCCCTAGAGACCAGACCAGGTATCTGTGTGTGATCGATCAGCGATACGCCACGTGTCCGTGGTGAAGTGGAGACAACGGCGCGCCACGGCAGCTTGATGTAGGTCAGAGACTTGGTGTTTTCCACTTACATGGCGGCCAGGTCAAGGGTGGCGTGCCAGGATTAGATTATCAACTGAAATGATAAGCAATTAATGTAAATAATGTTTAAAAAATACGTGACGAATTGAGCAATACCACTGCTTGTTATTTGTAGTCAGATCATTTTATTGTATGTACTTACTTATTGATTCTGCTTGCAAACGTTTTTTTTTATCGTACTATTATTATAAAAACTGATGGATAGGGCTGAATTTTTAGAGCTAGAATAACATTTAATATGCTTATTATTACGATAAAACGCGTGCGAAGACACGGGCAGTAGCAGGTATAAAATTCATCATCATCATCATCAGCCTACATCAGTCCACAGCTGGACATAGGCCTCCCTTAATGAGCGCCATAGCGCCCTGTCTTCAGTTTGCCGCATCCAGCATCTGCCAGCAGTCTTTCGCAAATCGTCATCCCACCTGGTCGGAGGGCGTCCTACACTACGTTTGCCGAGTCGCGGTATAAAATTAAACAAATAAATTATCTCTTTTAAGTTGGGCCGGTGCAGGCGTTGAGTTACATAGATTGGAGAAGACCCATAGCGACTGACGATGATAACAATGGAGGTTATTAATGCTATATAGGTACAAAATATTGTTTTATCTTCGTACTAATTAGCTAATTACATCTTATAGGGTTACATAACGAGTTACCTAGGCCGGCAAGCTTGTTGCAAATACGCGGAGGTCGCAGCCAGCTTCCGCAAGTGGGACGTACTCGAACAGTGACGTCACGCCCGCGCGACCTCGTGACGTCAGCGGCCCGTCACTGAAGACGCGGCCAGGCACTCTGCGGCGGCTTTCAGCTGAACATAATCTGGGCTTATCGCTGACGCCGCGTGATGCTAGGGAAGGATGGCGAGCGTGGACGGACTGGTTATAATTTTATAAGACCTACCTAAACTGGATTCACACTGGATCTAATCTAAGATGGAAACTAGATAGTTTCATATTGCTGGTTAGATATTAACTTGTTAACGGAACAGAATGAATATAGTACCTACATTAGTGACGAGGTATGTAAACCCAGTATGATGGCTGAAACCCAGCGATGAAGATATCAGGAAGCGCTGCCTAGCGCGGGTCCAGGCCATCACAGCGAGATCAGCGTTGTAGCCCTTGCTGTCTGGGCTAGAAAGACCTCGACTTTCGGTCTCGGTCTTCATTTCAGCTTCTCCATCGAGGGCTGCAATGATAACCAAGCTGGAAGGCCGAGACAAACTTAGCAACTTAGCATAAGTTATCAAATTATGAAGATTGTATGATATTTTCACCAAAGCCTCATTCGTTATCTAGCAGGGTGTACCACTTGCAGATTAGGTTGGCTTGGGAGACGAAATGTCGGAGTCCCCTTACACGACTACTAAGATTATTAACAAAGAATTGATTAAGGATTTTAACAAAGAATAAATTGTAATAAAAATAATAGAAAAAAAATTGAACTAGTATTACCAATCGAAAATAAAAAGAAACAAAACTGTATAGCTAGGCTTCGTAGCGCGTAGCTCGTAGCTAGGCTTCGTAGCGTGTAGCTCGAAGCTAAGCTCCGTAGCCTCGTAGCTAGGCTCCGTAGCGTGTAGCTCGTAGCTAAGCTCCGTAGCCTCGTAGCTAGGCTCCGTAGCGTGTAGCTCGTAGCTAAGCTCCGTAGCCTCGTAGCTAGGCTCCGTAGCGTGTAGCTCGTAGCTAAGCTCCGTAGCCTCGTAGCTAGGCTCCGTAGCGTGTAGCTCGTAGATAAGCTCCGTAGCCTCGTAGCTAGGCTCCGTAGCGTGTAGCTCGTAGCTAAGCTCCGTAGCTTCGTAGCTAGGCTCCGTAGCGTGTAGCTCGTAGCTAAGTTCCGTAGCCTCGTAGCTCGGCTCCGTAGCGTGTAGCTCGTAGCTAAGCTCCGTAGCCTCCTAGCTAGGCTCCGTAGCGTGTAGCTCGTAGCTAAGCTCCGTAGCTTCGTAGCTAGGCTCCGTAGCGTGTAGCTCGTAGCTAAGCTCCGTAGCCTCGTAGCTAGGCTCCGTAGCGTGTAGCTCGTAGCTAAGTTCCGTAGCCTCGTAGCTCGGCTCCGTAGCGTGTAGCTCGTAGCTAAGCTCCGTAGCGTGTAGCTCGTAGCTAAGTTCCGTAGCCTCGTAGCTCGGCTCCGTAGCGTGTAGCTCGTAGCTAAGCTCCGTAGCCTCCTAGCTAGGCTCCGTAGCGTGTAGCTCGTAGCTAAGCTCCGTAGCCTCGTAGCTAGGCTCCGTAGCGCGTAGCTCGTGCGTAGCAAACTCGCTACGAAAATCTCTGAAGCTAGCTTCTTCCCTTCTTCTTAAAATATGCGATTGTCAGGGTTTAGGTCTCCTGGTTCCACCTCTGAGCTCCAGCTGTGGAATCACTAGCATTTTTAAAAACTCTGGAGTAAGTAATAGTACAGTAAAGAAGTTCCTACCCGCGCGGCTGCGCACGCGTTGTTTCTATGGGAACTGATTTATGGGATAACAAGTATTCTGATTCAGAAAAGGAATTCTTTGCTTTCCTAAACTGTAGCCCTTATTGAAGTGTAAGTAGCAAGTCATCAATATCTCAAGTGTTCTGAAGGACTATTAGAAGACTGCGAGGAATATTAATATGTGGGTCAGGGAGCACCCGGCTCCCGCTACTCGACGCTGTGACTAGCTACTAGTACTCCGCTGTGACTAGCTACTAGTACTCCGCTGTGACTAGCTACTAGTACTCCGCTGTGACTAGCTACTAGTACCTACTCCGCTGTGACTAGCTACTAGTACTCCGCTGTGACTAGCTACTAGTACCTACTCCGCTGTGACTAGCTACTAGTACTCCGCTGTGACTAGCTACTAGTACCTACTCCGCTGTGACTAGCTACTAGTACTCCGCTGTTTCACTTGCCTGGAGGCCAGACCTCAACCATCTGTATTTAATTATTTTATTAGGTAAACAAAACAAGAAATTATAGTATACAAAAATCAAAATCAATTAAAAGAATAACACAAAAAGTCTAAAAAACTGATAATGCAAACTTGCTTAAGACGTAACCACCTATATATTTATGCATACAACAAAAGGTTAGACATGTTTAGGTAGTCATTTTAACAATCTACGCCATTTTTAAAATACATCAACATAATAGAAAGGATCAATGAACATAACATAAAATTCAATAAACAGCCATGCAAACTACCTACCTAATTAATAATTAGAATTTTTGAAATCATCAGTGCTGTCAGCACTGATGATTTTAAAAATTCTGTGCGGTTAAAATAGAGGATGTCTTTAACAGTTTTATCAAAACTGTCCATCTTTATGTGTTTATCCCATTTATATTATTTTTCCCGGTTGTTTTTATAACAGGTATGTTTCAATAAATGAATTTAAAAAAATGTATCGTTTATAATTATATTTTTTTTTATATAAAATTATTCGTCACGTATTTTTATACTATTTCGAAACATGTAATTGGTGAGCCTGAATTAAAATCCATACTAATTATGTAATAGAATATAACTATCGCTTATCTGTGACAATATTTGAGAGTGAGCTGTACCTGTGCTGAACAGGGTGCTGCATTTCCTCCCTGACGTAAATATTGAGAGAGGAAAAAGCAAAGAAGCTACTCTTGTGCGATCAATTTGATGTTTAATTCAGTTGATAAGTACTAAATAAAGTTTTGTTTCTGTAACTTAG
The DNA here is from genome assembly GCA_946478455.1 of Eupithecia vulgata. Classification (NCBI taxonomy): domain Eukaryota; kingdom Metazoa; phylum Arthropoda; class Insecta; order Lepidoptera; family Geometridae; genus Eupithecia; species Eupithecia vulgata. Next base: position 17,241,338 of record OX297861.1, read on the forward strand.
TCTGAAGGAAAACATGTGAGCGCGACCAGCCTCGGAGGAAAACATGTGAGCGCGACCAGCCTCGGAGGAAAACATGTGAGCGCGACCAGCCTCGGAGGAAAACATGTGAGCGCGACCAGCCTCGGAGGAAAAAATGATGTCTTGTCATTTTAGACATAGACATTTATTTATTTGCTGCTGCAGTACAAAACATACATAAGAATATAATTTGAAAAAAAGTGATAAAAAGACGTGACTGCTGTGTTACAGCAGCAAAAAGGTCTCGACTCAGCATGATTGCCTTACTACTTTGAAGTAGATAGGCGCTGATATTCTGCCGAAACCATTATGATCACAAGACCCTGTGAGGCTTACAATTAGAGTACCTAAGTAGTGTTATTTTTTGTGTTTATAAATAGTAAGTAATATACTTGAATACAAATTATAATAAATAATAGTATATTTTAAATAAACAAATTAAATTCTCAAGATGACATTGACACTGGTAAACCTACATTTACCTCAATCATGATGTGTTGACCCAGCCAACGTTACAAAGTTCATTCAGCACACCTCATTATATACCAAAGCAAACCATACAGTTACGAAAAAAACAATAATGAACTGTATGCATCTACCTTATCTAGAATGCACCTTAGATGTGCGAGCCATCACGTAACACTAGTACCTACCTGGTAGATACCTACGGTTTGGTCTCTGCCACCGTTTGCCAAGGAAGAGATAGATACACAGAAGGTAGGTACTTGAACACACAATCCCGCCTGCGCCTGTGCAAACACGTCGCGCACCGACCACGTACGGACACATCAGCACGTTGTGGACATTACCTACGTACGTACGTACAACTTTATAATCATAGTCAACTAACTGCATGTAGAAGGCGTTTTAAACTCATTGCATTAGGCTTTAGCTAGTCAGCATTTATAGATTATTTAAAAGGCTTTTTATTATAAACGGTCTTAGGCCCTATATACCTTGCATTTTTGTATTTACAACAGTCAGCTTGCTGGTCGTTTGAAGCGATTTTGTCACTGTGAAATGTATGTAAAGTAAACTAGTTTAGGCCCATATTAGAATACACATTTTTATGATGTGTGGTACCGGAATTGCATTAATTTGTGCAAAGCTTTAATGTATAGATAGAAGAGAAGAAAACTGTTACTTTCTTGCATACACTGATTTTATTAAAAAGACATTCTCGCCATTCCCCAGATATATTTAGTAGAGTACGAAGCTATATCTAGTTTCAACAGACAAACAGAATGTGTGCTTTGTTTGACAATATTGTTATGGTGTGGCGGGCGGCGCGGCGCGGGGCGGGGCGGGGCGGGGCGTTACCAATTTATAATATTATATTGCGGGGTCAACGGCAGAAATAACTCCGCAAAGAGTTGCTTACTACAGAGTTAATATCTATATATAGAACACGGTAATGTACCGAGGTATCTACATAGTTATCTAAAGTAAACGCTTTTATTTTACATTTTTATTGTTTCAAAGAGAAATGATAAACCCCGAAGTGGCTAATTCCTAGACATTAGTTCCTTTGGGGTTCGACAAAGTACACCTAAATTTTGGCACTGCACAGGGATGACTAATATGGTTTAGCAAGTCAATAGCTGTTCGTGACGTGGGAACAGGCGCGGGCGCCGCTCTCACGGGGGCGCCGCCCCGCCGCCCCGCCGCCCCGCGCGTGCCAGAGAATGCACTCGATTGTATACATCCCCTATAACAACACTATCGCGAGAATTACAATTTTATCTGTTAGACATAGAGTTTGTTTCGATTTGCTCGTGCAGAGCAAATATGAGTAACTTGAGAATCAATCTGCAATTATTTTTGTTGAGTTTAAGTCGGAGGTGGACATGGGTGATCAGCTATTAATCAATCAATTTGGGCGAAACAGTGAGAGATATATTTTTGTGTTCGATCGGTTACATTGCAGCCAAGGAGTTTTTTAAATAAAATATGAGCCGATTAATGATTAGATTAACCTATTTGGTTTTCTAGCTAAAAACATTTATAAATAATTCACACAATTTTAAATCTAAACAAAGTTAAAATTATAACCAAAATAAGTAGGTACCCACGTAAGGGCTCTGTTTCTGTAAAGCTGATTTCTGCCCCGCGCGCGGTTTTGGTCCGCGTGCGGATCTGGTCCGCATGCGGGCCACCTGAACTCTATAAGCTCCAAGTGCAATCGTTATATTTTGCTATTTAGATCCCAACCTGAGCCTACCCCGAAGCTAGAGTAAAAATTATAAGGAGCAAAAATGAAAAACATCATTTCAAATAACGTAAAACAGCACTTAGCAAGATTACCGCGAGAACACAATGCCTTCAGAGAGCACACGAAGCATTTTGCTCGTTAAACAAAAATAGGAGAATGTGGCCACGTGCCGGCGGCGTGTGGCGGTCACGCGACTCGCACTTGGCCATTATATTTATGGATTATGGATATGTTAATAACTGTACATTTTCAAATTGCACTTGCAAATTCTGAAAAATGAAGCATATAGTTAATGAATTTCTGGAAACACAATTATAGACAAAACAGGCCTCTTTTGCAAAGTTCATGCAAGCGAGCACAAAAAGTAAAGAAATTTACTATGTTATATGAGATATCAATTTAAACAAGTGCAATTGAAAATGTAAGTTCGCATTGCCATAGAGAATAAAACCACAACGTTATACGGATTGCAATGATTGATTTCAAATGGCGATCCCCAATCGAACAGCGTCCATCGATCACGTGACTTGACAGTATCGCGGAAGAGGTGCGCATGCGCATGTGCCGATCGGCACACAATCACGTGATTATAGTGTACACTACTCATAAATCAAACTTAAAAATAACAAGAAATTAAATTAAGGCGCATACCCCACCCAAACAAGCGCCGCCACGCTTTATGTTATTATTCCATTTAGCTTGCCCTTGGTGGCCACCAAAATCTATTTTCGTATCTCTGCCTGAACTAAATAGAATAAAACTATTACAGAGGCAAAAAAAAAGCTACGACCAATGTGGCGCGGTGGGCGAAGGTCTGCCTGCGACGCAGAAGGTTGCGGGTTCGATTCCCGCCTCGGGACAAATGTGTGTACGATCTGCAGACTGTTCAGGGTGTTCTGGTCGTTTTCTATAAATAATAAAAAATATCTATCTATGTATTGTATAATATTATGTATATCAGTTTTCTAGTACCCATAACACAAGCTCTGCTTAGCTTGGGGCTAGGTACTGCTGTGTGAATTGTCCAGCATTTATTATTATTATAGCTTATGATAGGTATCACAAACTGGAAGATGGATTTTTGAAAATACCTTTGTTAAACGGAATAATAACATAAAGTGTGGCGGCGCCACTTTGGGTGGGGTATGCGCCTTAAAACAGAAATAACAACAGATTATAAAGAAAAATGGTAGCGCATAAAACAAAATGATGCTAAAGAAAAATAGGCTCTACGCCGCAGATCAGTACGCCGTAGAGGGTCTACGAATAATAAATGATTCGGAATAATTAAAAGATATAACCGAGCTATTTGTTCATTTTCCAGTGGTGACTAATTTATAAAATTAACTCGTTAAGATGAACATCTGGGTAATTAAATAATAAATACTAATCTAAGAGAAAATAATCTAGTGGAAGAAAATAAGTATTTTGCACAATTTTGCGATACTCTTTTACGTTTACTTTTCGTAATTCAATAGCAATTTACTAGCTTCGCGTAATGTATGCAGAATATGCAGATGTAATAATAACAACTGTGCCAACACAACTCCCTATGAATATTATTGTATATTGACATGTGCAGTTCATCCATCGACCACTGAGTTATGTGCATTGTCCACTGAGTTATGTCCATTGTCCACTGAGTTATGTCCACAAACACGAGCGGTGTGCGCCGCGATGAGGTAGACGATAGTTTGACAATTTTCATTTTGGTGTTGACGTGTTAATGGACTTTGAGGGGCAGTTTTATATTAAGCATGGTCTCGTTGCATTCGAGAACTTTTGGGTTGTTCTTGTTCGTACTTTTTTAAGAACAAGTTTCTGCCAGCGCGGCTTAGGACGCTTTGTTTGCAAAATAATTAAATTGTTAAATAAATAAATACAACTGAACTTAAAGTAACGTTTTTCAACAACCGAATTATAGTTCTATGCAAACTTTTTTGATACTTACTGTTTATTAGAATATAATTTATGGGATAAAAAGTAATAGGTAGCGTATTTCTTAATCCATTCCAGTTGTAGACCTACTTCTATGCAAAATTTCAGCCCAATCCGTTCAGTAGTCTTAGCGTGAAGAAGTAGTAATAACATAGTACTTATACCTATAGATCGAAACTTTTTTATAAAATATTTAAATCTTTTAACATACTATGTAGGTACTATACTTTTATCAAAATATAGTATGCAATATACTTACTTACATTAAATTGCAAAATATTTTATGTAGGTAAGTACTTATTCAGGGTTATTGGTAAATTAGTAACACTTCTTAAACTGCAGGTTCTGCCCATCATCGCAAACACGTTTGTGAAGACGCCAGGTTTTAATTCTTATACTTGGTAGGTATTGGTAATAGGTACCTCCCTTGATTCAATAATCGTTCGTTAAAAAGGTTTTAGTTGAAAATTAGCTGAAAAACAGCTCTGCCTTGAATTAACAGTGGGTATGGGAGCGGAATATTGGTCTTTAGTAACTCGTAGGGTCCCAGACAAAGGTATTTTTTCATTTTATATCACAGGTGATTTATATATTTTTTTAAGAATTAAGACCTGGCTTCTTTAAGAACGTTTTCGTGATAATGGGCAGAACCTGAAGTTTCCGTAGTGTTACTAATTTACCAATAACCCTGTATATATATTATACGGTTTAGTAAAATGTCAAAGGTTTTCAACAAAGTAGATGTTTAAGATTATTTATCGGGTACCTTTTACGTGTACGCGCTAAATACCCGATAAATAAAAGATTTATATTCCGATTGTACCGATTGCAAAGTAGATGTTGCTGTGTAAGAGATAATGTTACGTTTGCGCGTATACTAATTAGTTTATGGTTTGCGCGATGTTTAGGAACTCGCTAGAGGGAGCGATTGTTGTTATGTTTTAGCTACGACACACTGTTTTTGAGATTTCCTTTATCTGTATTAATGATGCCACTCTACTTTATTTTCCTTATTACAATAACAACAATATGAAGTTTCTTTGAAAACTTTCCTCATACCATATCTACCCATTACCTACCCATACCTACCCATATCTCTAAAACTACAAAAATTACGAGCCTGTTTTTTTTCTATTATTACATAAAGGCAGCCAAAAGGAAGTAGGTAATTTTCGGAAGTAAACATTCTAAGGTGGTAGATATGGGTTTCTTGGTTTTCGCATAATAAATAACTTTAAAATCATAAATGTTGCTTGAAAAGCTTTGGCAATGACAGTTTGTATAAAAAGTAAGGGTCACTATAATGCACGTCAATTTATTGTACAGCCAAATAATGTACACCCTGATAATCCGTGTCTTGGCTTCCAAATTTTAATAGTGTTTGACACGGATTATCAAGGTGTACTACATTATTCGGTCGTACAATAAATTGTCGTGCATTATAGTGACCCATTATTTCTATTAAAGTGAAACAAATAGGTATGTGACAGAACAGAGACATCAAAACATCATCTTTGGTAGTACCTATGTTCATAATGTAGGGGGGGGGTGTTGTGGTAGCTAAACAAGAAGATGATCAGAATTATAAAAATAATGATTTTAATTGTATCGTCCAATGATTTGATTAACTAGTTGGCAGGTCCCCTGACCACGTCCTTTTATTGCACAACAATAGCTTTATCTCCCCTTATAAACCGAACCATCATTATATCCGGCAGTAAGTTAGTTACCCTATTGTAAAGGCACAGAGTCTAGTTTACAACAGTGTTTTCGAATAGCAATTAGATACAAAAACATTAGTAGAATTGATACGCAACGAAACTGACCACAGTGGTCAAGTGAACAAGTGGTCAAAGAAAACACTTGGTGTGGGGACAGCAGGTGGTAATGGGTACCTATCAATTCTTTAGTTACTTAAATAAAGGACAACATGGCGAAACAGAAACGACTTCATGCTGTATTGTTAACAGATGTAGGCTACTTACAAATACAACACGTTACAATCAGTCAGGTAGGTACTTATATACCTTGTACCCTGCTAGCTACACGTAACGACGTCAACGCTGATGTTGCTGTTACTACGAATTTAGTAGCAAAAATAGGTACTTAGTAAATTAATTTATATCCCGTTAATTCAATATGCTAATTAATAATGTAATAGCACAGATTATGTTATGTGTGAATAAATGATAATACATACATATAGTGCCCAGAAAACGCTGGCAGCATTACCACGTTGAATGACAATGCTAATTCGTTAACCGAAATAAAAGCCAGCATTCCGATCACCTGTGGACTCCATTAGAAGTTATGTAAGATCTATATATACTGCGTGTGCCCCAGGACCCCAATGATAGGGTTTCCACCCCAAACGGCTTGAATAGGTAACCTCGGTCAAGATTAGAGTATTTTCGCCGTTTGATGGACTCCCCTGATGTTGCTGTCCCTACAAGTTGAGAATGTCCTAGGGTATCAACACACATGGCATCCCAAACTAAAGGCCGACCCATCTTCCAAGGAATCAGAGCAGAAACGTAAAATCACAAAAGCCACATCAACATTGATGATTTGCAATTTATCAAAAAGCGAAAGGAAACTTTGATTTCGCTCCATGGACAAAAAATAAATTTTGACTAAGTTTTATAATGGAATGTATTTCTAAAGGAACGCCCTGCTGACAACAAACCTTGGAGGATAACTTATATCTTTAATATATACTAACTGCCAGCGCCTCGCGGTTTCACCCGCGTAGTTCCCGTTCCCGTGGGAAATCCGGGATAAAATATAAACTATGTGCTATTCCAGACTATAATCTATCTCTGTGCCAAATTTCGTCCAGACCCGTTCAGAGTTTTTGCGTAGCAGCACCTCGCAAATACAGCCGCGTAGTTCCCGTTCCCGTGGAATTTCCGGGATAAAATATAGCCTATGTGCTATTCCAGACTATAATCTATCTCTGTGCCTATCAGATCCCTTCAGTAGTTTTTGTGTGAAAGAGTAACAAACATGCATCCGTACTTACAAACTTTCACGTTTATTATATTAGTAGGATTTTGAAGGTGTGGTGTAACCATAGACATAGAATTTTTCACTACGGGTGTAACATTGCCAAAGAAAGCGGTTAATAAAAATATAAAATGTCAGGTAATTTGTGTCAGAAGGGCGCCCCTGTCTACAGAAATAAGACTGATTTTTAAATTAAAATAATATTAGTATGTAAACAAATAATTAGTGGGTACTTTAATCTAGCCAAATTTCAAAATCTATTTATGATTGTTTTGTCTACTTAACCAATTTTTTGTTTATTGTTATACGTTTGTTTGTTTGTTTGTTGGTTAATTAAAGTTTTAAGTTTCTACATACTTTTTTGCAATTATAAAACTGATTTTATGATCAAATATTTTTGTTTTTATTTATCTCTACTCAACCCTGTTGGCAGGAACTATTATGTACCTATAGAAACGGTTGTTATTGCTAAGTAATATTACCTACATATTAAATGTATACGCCAAAATATATGTTATTATCCGTTAGCACAAAATTTTATTCAATAAAGTAGTTGCATCGGATCAAAGATCCATCGGGAACTTTTTGTTTGATCAGATGCAACCACAATCTGATCATATGATCAGACTGGAATAACCCAACTGAAAGCATTTTTAACATCCACCTGCAACAAAAAATCGTTTGTGTGGTAAGACACAAACGATCGAAGAGAGTGTACTTCACCACCACCCCGGGATCCAAAGCCCAGCTGGGTTTGTTAGAATTTCGACCTCAATTCTGAGCTTTTGATTCTCCAGCAAATTTTGGGTGCAGGCCGGCGGTAAGTCGTACCATCTGTGATTGGTCTAAAGCCTCCATCTTTTTTTGGAAGTGCACATAATGTAGATTTGCACCAAAATGTCGATCATAATGTCTACGCTGACCGGATACCAAATGTCCGGATACATGGACACGGACTGGTGGCGGCTGGTACACAAATTATAAACAAAAACACAAATTAATCTGCACTTGTAAAATGTTTTCTTCCGCGGGGCTAGGCGCGCCGCCTAGCGCAACTCGGGGCTCCAAAACAAAAGCAGCGCCTCCCGTTCCGGTCTGGTCTTAGACCGAAAGAAATTTATTGAGGCTCTCTTCTATATTTCATACGATAAGTTATACCTAGGTACCTAATAATAATAATAATAAAGCTGAGAAAGAAAAACTTAGCAAATATCTTGATTTGGCTAACGAGGTTGTCAGCATGTGGGATGTAGATTCAGCGACCATTGTTCCTATAGTTGTTTCGGTTAACGGCGTAATAGCGAAGAGCCTCGATCAACATCTCAAGAGACTCTCACTAGGAAGTTGGATCAAAGGCCAGATCCAAAAGGCGGTACTCCTGGACTCGGCGCGTATCGTCAGGAAGTTCCTCTCGTTGCAGCCCTAGTCACCGGTTGCTTGAGCCTAGCTTCGCAGCCGGTGATCCACCGTTTTGATATATATTTTTTACTGTAGAATAGTTTTATAAAATTATATTTTCTATAGTAAAAAATGTATTTTTTAACGAGATTTAAAATAAATAAAGTGTCATAATAATAATAATGACATAATATTTGCACACCCGCTTGTGGATCGAATACAATGTCATCACATAGCTTTAAGATCATGGCATTGTAATTACGAGTATTGTATTCTGCAAATAAACGATTGATTCTGATTCTGATTCTCGAGGCACGTACGTCTTTTGGGTCCAAGTGAGGGTAGTGGTAAGGGACAGCGGACAACGGAAATATGGATATAAAAGTTGTGTGCGGCCAAATTGTACTCGTTGTAATTTAAAATCTGAACATTGGCTTGTATTGGCTATAAAATTAAAATGCACGGTAAATTAAAATAGATGATAATGATTTATATATGATTAAATAAAATAAAAAATATTTGTTGTGTGCCTTCTTTCAAAATCTTTTCTTTTATGGTGTATAAACTAAACTTAATGAATATTCATTACGTATGTAAGCGGGTTAACATACGATACGAACCTATTTGTGTCAATCTAAAACATCTACGTAAATGTTATTAAGTTGCGCGAAATATTCGGTAAATTTAATATTTATAATATTCGTAACCATAAAACTGTTATCGTAAACTACGCCAGTTGTAATCAAATCGTAAATTAAAATTATTTCAACGTTTAAATAATTTCAGAATTTACAACAAGCAACAAATCGTTAAATTCTAATCGAATTAATTGTGATTGAACAGAGATGGGTTCGATTGTCCCGTGAATGGTGAATAATGACCGAGAACCGTTAGTGGGCCATTCTCGGGGGCTGATACCCTATCGAGTTTAAACTGAGCCCATTTCGGACGCCAATTTAAACTGAGAGAGCAATGAAAATAAATGTGTTGCAATAATTTTGCAACTCATTATATATTATACTCTATACGACTTTGAAGTTTGGTTACGGAAAACTAAAAGATCTTAATTTACATAAACATAGAACAGTTATGTTGTAGTAACTTATGTAGTAACTTATGTAGGCTTCCTTACACCTGTAGAGTCTATACATTGTGCTTGTGACGTCTAGCGCCACCTAACATGATGCTGCTTGGACCTTGGTAGAGGTTGGTTATCTTATGATACGACAGAGTAAAGCGAAAAAAAGAGTATGGCGGTACTTACTCCATTCACTACGACGACGATCAACTTTTGATCGAGTTCCTTGTCCATCCCTTTCATTATTTTTTAAATATTCTAAAAGATATTGTTCGCTGGCACTTTTTCAAATTCAAATCCGATTGTGACAACCGTGCCGAATTTTTAAAATAATACTAATTGCACTCACTTGTCCTTCAGCCCCACTTTAGAGCTTTCCTTTCCTCTGAGTTGACAAAAACTTTGACGGCTATGACGAATAATAAACTAGCAGTGTCCGCGACTTCGCTCGCTTAGAATCCAAATAAAGGTTATTTTTTAATAAAAGTAAGTAGCCTGGCCTATGTTACCTGCTATAACATTGCTGCCTATAACAATCTGCCAGTGAGAATCTCGTCAGAATTGGTTCAGCCTTTTTGGAAATTAGAGGAAAATAAAGAAATATGGAATACCGTTTTGTTTTTTAGGCAAAGGCCGTAATAATATAATATAATAAATGGCAGCGTGAAGTGGTCAACAGTGGATCAGTTTTTTCTGAAAGACTACTACTTATGCTTTGGATAGAGCATAGAGCTAGGACATTGGAATTGAGAATGAGCAGTGTAGTTCAGCTAGTTTGATCGTGTATTACGTGTTAACTATTTTCTTGATTTATGAATTAGAAGTCAGAAATGAGCCACTGTGTACCATGGGGTTGACACAGTGGCTAAGCCGGTCAGTGGATAATTCAATAGAATGAACAGGAATAACACAATCGTATACCATAGAATCAGTCTATTTGTTGGGTAGGTTTGTTTAATCTAAGATGTTTATGCGTAGGTATACAATCACTAAGTTATGAGATCAGGTAACTGCCTAATCATTTACCAAAATTACCATAGAAAATAAAGCTACCACAGTCGACCACATTAGTCGACACTAACATAAAACGTACACATGAAAAAAAAATAAGCAAAGAATATTCTTGTATTAAAATTATTTTTTAATTAAAAGTAGGTAGGTTGTTAGGTAGGTAGGTACTCTCATTTCTCAAAAACAAAATTAACATATTGTAGGTATCCAATAATCATGGAACTCAATTATGGAGTAAGTACTATGGCGTTTCTTTACTACCTACTTTAAACCTAGATTTCTCTTTTAACACCTCATAAGCTAAGACAATAAAAATGACTCATAAACTTTCAAACAAACTTTTGTAAACATTGAACGAAAACAGAAATCTTCTCGTCAGATCGCTCTGAAATTTTGCATCCGTAAGTTTAACTCTGGATGTGGAATAAAACATTTAAAAGTAGTATTTTAATCTAAAAATTCAAGTTTCTAGTTAATGTGAAAAAAATAACCTTTTAGCGTTTCACACCTTAGACAATTTAACCCGTTATTTTGTCAAAGTTTCACACAGATATTGGATCATCATAATTTAAGAAATCTAGGTAGTTCTCTACAGGGACGAGGGAAATTTCCCTCGTCCCTGGTTCTCTACCTAGATTTCTATAAGAATAGATAAAATGTTTTTATCTAGTCTTAGGTATGGTAAAACCTAACCTAGCCCTAGGTAGATCAGTATACCAATAATTCGCACACTTTTTTAACTTTTATAGCAGTAGGTAGTGCCAAGTTTGTATTGATGTATCTTTAAATGAAAACTTAAGCTTTCGTTTTGCCACCATTGTTTCTACTCATATCAGTTTTACAAGCTCGTAAAATGTACGACAGAAAAAAATGCAGCCCTGTTTGGTACCTTAAAAATTTGTTTTTTGTGTTCCGTGCATAAAAACGTTAATTCGTAGAGGTGCTACGAGCTATGACTTTGCTACGAGTAGCTCCATCTAGCGATAAACTTTTAATCACTTCTGTGAGACGCGTTGCCTGCGACATCTTGTATATTTTTTTTTGCATCTTATGCTGACATAGTTCGAAGTTATACATAGCACGTGAAGGCTGCACCAAGAAGCATAAAATAATCCTGTAATACCACAAGATTTTTAAGCTTCTTGGGCTGCACATGCGTTAGCATCCCTAGTACATCTGTGGGCTGCACTAAACGATCTTGTCATTGCATTGCTGTCATCATCATCATCATCATCAGCCTATACCAGTCCACAGCTGGACATAGGCCTCCCCTAATGAGCGCCATAGCGCCCTGTCTTCAGCTTGCCGCATCCAGCATCTGCCAGCAGTCTTTCGCAAATCGTCATCCCACCTGGTCGGATGGCGTCCTACACTACGTTTTCCGAGTCGCGGTCTCCACTCAAGAACACGTTTACCCCAGCGGTTGTCGGTTCTTCTTGAAATATGGCCAGCCCACTGCCACTTCAGCTTGCTAATCCTATGAGCTATGTCGATAACCTTGGTTCTCTGTCGGATGTATTCGTTGCGAATCCTATCCTTCAGAGAAACTCCGAGCATAGCTCTCTCCATAGCTCGCTGGGCGACTTTAAACTGGTGGACCAGCCCTACCGTGAGTGACCACGTCTCAGCTCCGTAGGTCATGACGGGTAGGACGCACTGATTGAAAACTTTCGTTTTCAAGCATTGCGGTATGGATGACGAGAAGACTTGACGTAGTTTGCCAAACGCGGCCCAACCCAGCTGGATCCTTCTCTTGGCCTCCTTCTCGAAATTGTTTTTACCCAACCCAACTGCAGAATCTGCCCAAGGAAACAATTTCGAGAAGATGGCCATGTACGACGACCGGTCCCGGATCAATGTGGCCATTGATCATGACCTTGGTTTTATCCAAGTTCATGCCAAGACCGATGCGTCGTGAGGCTGAAGCTAGGCCGACCGTCCAGCATCCGGTTAAGCTCCTCCAGCGACTCCGCCATCAAGACTATGTCATCAGCGAATCGCAGGCGTGAGATGTAATCGCCGTTTATGTTGATGCCCTTACCTTTCCAGTCCTAAACACATCTTCTATTATATTATTATTGCTGTCATAGTCAAATTAAATTACATAAATTTCATCATCATCAATGATGATTGATGATTCTTTTCGTTCGGTAGCATCCCTAGTACATCTGTGGGTGCGTCCATGTGAAATAAAGAATCACTAACTTGTTCGTTCAGTTCATTCAGTGTTTATTTGTTTGCTTGTCTTGGTCAAAGATCCTAGGATCCTACGAGGTATACTCTGAGGGTATACTAGAATCTTTGGTCTTGGTCTTGTCATTTACCTTTATTTACCTTTTCGTAGTTGTGGTAAAGGTAAATGACAAGACGAAGATGCTCTATGTCATGTCAATTGTCAGTTACAATTACTTTAGTAGGTACTATAATATGTAAACGAGGCGTGTTTAGGTAGCGGTGAGTGGTAGTATACTTCTTAGTTTATGGGTGAGTGGTTTTATTCTCATACCAAGCCTACAAAATCGTTGGACACTATCTATCTACATCATAGGCTTAACGTAGTGAAAAATTTCTATGCCTATGATCTACCTACATTAACTTAAAGGCTACCGGGATGCGGGACCGGGACCGGCTACCGGGCGACCGGGAAAGACAACACAATCAGATGTCAGTGTCAGTTTTCCAAAGATTGTCAATGTCATCTTTTGGACAAACAAAACCACGAACAGAGGATGGATTTACTTACATCTCCACGACCCTAAGTACACGCCTCGTCTACAAACTTTTAGATTGTATTCGTTTGTAATAGAGTTCATATTCAGCTGCAACTAAATTGTAGTAAATTGTAGTTGTAGTTTAGATAATAAACTTCAATGGGGCCCACACATAGATAAGCTATCGAAGAGACTTAGTTCTGCAGCGTATGCAGTCAAAAAAATCCGTCATCTTACAGACGTGGATACATCCAGACTTGTTTATTTCAGCTACTTCCACAGTATTATGTCTTATGGTATACTGCTGTGGGGGAACGCTGCAGATATTAACACCGTATTTGTGCTGCAGAAGAGGGCTGTTCGTGCAATCTATGATATGGGTCCCAGAGAATCCCTGCGTGATAAATTTAAAGAAATTAACATAATGACAGTTCCCTGTCAATATATTTATGAAAACTTGTTGTACACTCATAAAAATATCAAAACCTTTCCTAAAAATAGCGATATACATAATATAAATACTAGAAATAAACATAAACTTGCTGTGCCCACAACTAGGCTTCACAAAATTAATGTATCTTTTAAAGGGCAATGTATACGCTTCTACAACAAAATTCCTAGTGAGTTGCAAAATCTATCAATAAATAAATTCAAACAAATTGTTAAAACCTTTCTGTGCAAAAGGGCTTACTACAAAATATCAGATTATCTAGAAGATAAAAAAGCTTGGGACGGGTTTTGCTCCAACTCGAAAAATAACAACTAACAGGCTAAAGGTTTCTTCATCGCTTCTTTACTTTAGTCTACATACCGAAGTGACCGAAATCAAAAATATCACTTTATTTCCGTGTCAATGTTTTATTTTAAGAATTTGACCTTTTCTAAGTGTACATTTTTGTATTTATGGAAATAAAGACTTTTTGATTTTGATTTTGATTTTTGTTCATCCACGAGACACGACGGAGCTACTGTTCAACGCAATGAAGGCAGCTGCAAACCTGACGTTTGGCACCTGAAGCCAATTTCATTATTTTTATTGTGTTCAATGGCGCGGAACCCGTGATTATTTGAAATGTTTGTTCTGAGGATGTTCTGCTGAAACGTATGTGAGAAACTATGTGAAATGGGTGTAAATAAAATGTTGTGTGCCTGTTTGTGCAACCAAGAGCGATAGTGGTATCCTACTACACTGTTTTCCGCGAACGCCTTACCGACAAAGTTTGTGGCATAAACAAATAAACTGTAAATCTTTGTTTTCACTCGATACAAACAAATTATTGAGTAAACGAGTTTGTGCCAAACATTTTGAGCATAGAATTTTACGAAAATGATCGCTTGGTTTGCCTCATTGCGCGGCAAACTTTGTTTTCGGAGGCAGAAATTTGCAGTGGGATTCCAATAAATGGACAAAGTAAGTAGATTGCTGATCCTATGCATCCAGTGATTAGTATATTTGTCTCTAAAATCATCAATTAATGTCCAAAATATGATTGTAATCGATAAAAAAGCACAAAATCATCAATAACTGTGATCAATAAGAAAAATAGAGATGGGCAGCATCAATTTAATCATTTAATTTGTTATCGATATTTTGGCATTTTTGTCCGACTGCTGAAATGCTTATTTTTTACTACTAAGGGTAATATTTTATGTATGTAGATTAGGTATTTGGGTATGTTTGTAAGTAGGTATTTATTTATTTACGTATGCAAAAAAAGACAAAGAACTGATGGTAATTATACCTTGCCTTAAAATCTAGATAAACACTTAAAACATGATGTTTTTTTATGCTTAGTAAAAGTATCTATCTATGTAATAATTGTGTATGGTAAATCAGTTATCTAATACCCATAACACAAGCTCTGCTCAGCTGGGAGCTAGATAATGCTGTGTGGATTGTCCAGCATTATTTATTTATAATAAGGTATTCTTTTTATTTCATTTATATCTAGTGTCCTTTTATGTGTTTACAGAGAAAACGTTAAACTGCTGCCCCATGTTGAAGTCAAAGGCGTAATTAAACGTATTAATCCGAAGATTTTAACTCCAAAATGTAAAGAACTCTACCGAAGATTGCAACAAGTATCACATAAACCCAGGAATTTCAGGAGCACACGCCGATTACAAATGACCACAAAATTTGTGGAGTCAAAGTTATTCAAAGTTATAGTTATTCGTTAAAGTTATCTTCGTTATATCGTTATTCTTTATTTCGATGCAACTGAAATGTGTATCAGATTTTTACCACATTTTTATTTCAACAATTTAAAATTACTACCTTTCAATTAAAAAAAATAAACATTGAATCAGATGTCTTAAAGAAGAGATATTCGATAACCCCATTTTTGCCCTTTTTTTGAGGAACTAAGCATTTTAATCAGAAACTCCGACCAGTAAAAAATTCTATAAAATCGTAGAATCTGTACACCTAGTTTCATTTAGATCGGTTGTAAAATACGACCTGTAAAGGAGTACGTACATTATGATAGAATTCACACTTTTTCTAGTAGTTGATGCAGAGACGACGACGCTTCGCTCGCAAATTTTTCACATAGGTCCAGTAGTTTTGGAGCCTTTTCAATTCAAATAAACAAACAAATTATTAGTGTAGAACATGAAAAGCACTTATGGTGACATAACTGTAATTGTTAGAAGTGATGCAAGTTGGTCTTGTATACTTGTAAAAAAATTGTGTAATGTTGTTTGATTAATAAAAAACAAAATATTAAATCTTTCGTTTTTTATTTCATGTTTAACTTTTACAGCATGTGGCATGTAGATTGTAGGTATATCGATATCGAAATTTAATGTAGGCACATCACTGCCTAGAGGCAAAAGAGAGAGAGTATATCTGTCTCTTTCTAAATGTACACTAGCGACGTCTTCATTGCGAGACTAAACTAAAATTAGTGTCCACGGCTGGTCCGATTCTTATCTGTAGTAACTACAGATAAGATTCTGTACTTTAGTTAGTAACATAAACTAAGAATTAGACTACACTACGTTAGTAATCTGCTGTGAGTTGCGCGGTGAGCCGCGTTGCGTGGTGTCTTGTCCGAATTTAATTACGAAATTATTGATTTTTGCGTTGTGTTGTAACTTGTAAATATTTTGTAAAAAGTTTAGTCCAACGTAATTTGAGGCTTAGAACTATTAATTATTAAGCTATCACAATGAGCAAAATTGATTATGCGATGTTTGTGCGAATTGTAGCTATTGTATTTTCCGTAAGTAAACTCGTTCGCTTTTTAACGATAAAATTAATATTATTATGTTCTTACTGCTATAATTAGGCAAGGTGTATCTGATGCCGCGCGTGACAGAGAGTCGTCGTATTTATTGTGGTTATGAGAATAATTTTCACTGGTCATCAAATCAGTTATGTAGTAGGTGTTTGTACCTTGTATCTAGGTATACGTTAACCAAAGGTGGCTCTTATCTATATGAATGATCCAAAATGTAAGTCATGTATTTTTCTAGGTATCTGCAGTTACAGCATTCTCATTCGCTATGATCCGCCTGCTGAACCCTCACTTGTTCTACGAGCAGGAGCTTATCGGAAGCATGTTAGGTAACTACAATCTCTGAACATCCAGCATCTCTCCACTGAGATCAACATTAGATCTCCAAGCTTTAAAGCGACATTGACCTTTTTAGCGCAGCAGGCGAAGGTCCGCCTGCGATGCAGGAGGTTGTCGGTTCGATTCCCGCCTTGGGACGTTTGTATGATCTGCAAATATTTGTTCCAGCTGTTCTGGGTGTAATAAAAAATATCTTTAGGGCAAGATAATACTAACTACTACTAAATATGTTTCTGTCCACAGCACTTCACTACTTTGTATGTGGGCTGATCGTAGTGACATCAGTGATTGGTTTCCTGAACAGTGGCATCGTGATGTTCCGATCCTCGAACCTGAACAACAACAAAAATATCACCAAGTGGCTGCTGTTCGACTCCCTGTTCGAGACCGCGAGGGTCCTCTACCTGTTCATTTCTGAA
Source organism: Eupithecia vulgata (assembly GCA_946478455.1). Classification (NCBI taxonomy): domain Eukaryota; kingdom Metazoa; phylum Arthropoda; class Insecta; order Lepidoptera; family Geometridae; genus Eupithecia; species Eupithecia vulgata. The sequence goes on from OX297861.1 coordinate 17,258,710, forward strand.
GTGCTACTGCGGAGCATGGGGACAGTGCATATGTATGATATGATCCTCGGGGGAGCTCAGTACTGTGAGTACATTAATACTATGAAGTAAAATTACCCAAGTTTTATTAGATAGGTACCTACCTATATAGAAAAGCAGATGCTGAGTGATGATAGATGACCTAAACCAAACACTTGAATTCCTATGGGCTCCAATAAGCCAGACCTTCCTCTTGGCCAAACTTTGTATAGAATTCGACCAAACTAAAGTAGAAAATAAAATTTATTTTCTTTTTTATCTAATTCTAAGAAGCTCATTTAATGATTTCTCTTTCAGTATTGGACTCATTGCTGTACTGTCAAGTGATTCTCAAAAAACAATGAGGAAGGCTTTCCCTGCTTTTCCCCCATACATTCTATGATTGATACAAACAAGGTAGGTAGCTATGTAGACGCTTGTTTAGACTTAAGCAACTCTTATGGAACTCCCATTAGTGAATGACTACTTTCTCATCAGTACATGATTGAGTGTTGTTTTGAGATTATCAATGCATTTATGGATTCATTTATGATTCTCAAAGAGTACCCTTAGTTAATGTGATTGTATGACCACAAAAAGACCACAATATAAGTTGGTTTGGAGCTGAAGATTGAATCAGATTGATCTGAATATTCTTGTAAGATCTCCTTTTTAAACACTTCAAAAGTGTGATGGTGATGATGAGTGAAGAATTGTGTTTAAATAATGTTCTATGATGATATTCTATGTCTTAGTTATAGGGACATCTGTGGTGCTACATACAACATAAGCCACATAGATGATAGATTAATTAGCTAATAATTTCATTTTGAGGCAATTTAAATGCAAGTGTACCCCATTTTTGTAAATATTGCGTATTGAACTTGATCTTATTGTAAGATTGAAAACACAGGTCAATTGAGTAAATGTACTACGTAGACACTGTACCTACCATTGTCCGTCTGTCTCATTATAAGCTAGTTTAGAAGCCCACACTCAGTCATCAGGTACATACATGATACCTACATACAGAGTAAGTATCCTATTGCAGGAGTATGTCTAATCTTTATTTTCTTGCCTTTCTTATGTAACATTCTTGATTATTTTGCATTCCAAACAAAATTATACGATAAATGTAGGCAAAGCTTTTCAAAATTAATTTAGTCGTAATTTTGTGTACCTGATGTTGATGCTTTTTAAAAATTATTGTGTTATTTATTATTATAAAATATGGTTTAGAACCCAAAGTATTTATTTATTAGTACTTAATCTTGCCTACTCAAGGAGATTTATAAGATTTTATTTGTTTTAAGTATTGAATATTTAAAAGATTCTAGTAATTAGGTTTACCTGTAACAATGGTACCAATTAAGATGTTGTAATGTTATTTAATCTTAGGCACATAATGTAATGACTGACTGATACCATTATTAACATTCTGTCTTACTTACCCACCGATAGTTATATTTACTAATGGATTTGCGTCACAGCACTAACAGCGCTGTAATATTTATAATATTTATAGCCAGTAGTATACAACCTCAAGTCCCTTAAGCTTATGAAATGATTGTGTGAACCAGTAGCAGACTTTATGTACTTGTACTTGGGTGAGCCTTATCTGTGACAAGTTTACAGCAGGTTGTTAGTACCTACTAACAATATTTGCTCTTACTTTAGGTAACAGATGTTCAGAGATCTGAACTTAGTATTCTAAACATATCCTTATTTGTTGGTTTGCAAGGCATTTTATTTTTATTCTGTATAAAACAGTATTATTGTGAACTAAATAGATACATAGAAAAGGTACTCTAAAATGGTACTTGTAAAAAAACCGTATTTATTCAGTTTATTTGATGTAAAAGTTGAACAAAGGAGAAATAAAAGTTCATATTTAATTTAAAATGAATCTTTTAATGAGTGAGTCTGTCCAAAAATATATAATGCATCTACATCTATTAACATAATACAAGTGCACTTGGTTCCCACTTCCTTAAACTAGACAAGCAGGTGGCACGCGCACGTACCTACACAACGCTCCTAGACAAGGCGACAAGCAGGTGGCACGCGCACGTACCTACACAACGCTCCTAGACAAGGCGACAAGCAGGTGGCACGCGCACGTACACAACGCTCCTAGTTGACCCGCTCACTATCATAAGGTCGTCAAACTACAATAGTTTGTAGTAACAATATACGTAATTTACCGGATTTTTCCAAAAATGCAGCGCAGTTGTTTATCTCAGTGGACTCAATAATCTGTTTGTACTACTGATAAATCATCAATCGAGCATTCCACACATGAGCCGTGCTTATATTCTAGTTTAGCCGTAACTTTACATTACCTTGGCTAAGTAAGACATGGATATTCACAAACAATACAGCCACTATCATGTTGAGCTGTTTATATCGTTACGGTAAGGAGGCGAGGATTTCCGTCAAATATAAGTCAACAAGGCTTTGTTCCGAGTCGTTAACGTAACGATAATGAGCTCTCGACGGCGGCGCGGGCGACGGGCCGCTGCATTCTCCGAGAACAGGGTCGTCAAGTTCACGGGATACGCGAGGAGTGCCACCTACCTCATTGTACGCTAACTTGAAGCCACTCTTTCAACAACACACACACACTAACACCATCCTGTAACAACTTATTTGTTCAAAACCAAATCTTACACATTAGTCATTGAGTTTACTTTACAATATTATATTATAATAATAGTTGATACGAATAGTATCTAATAGCGAATTAGGCCAAGTATGAGTCATACATTATTATATTAATGAACCTTTGTTCTGAGAATCATATTACATTTTAGGTAAAAGTAATTGATGAATGAATAAATGACAGAAAGGGCAAAATGCGTCCGAGCTTACGTTATTAGTATTACGATGAATTTTATTTGACCCTGTACATTTTAACATTGCCAATATATCAAGCACTCTGAATATTTTAAATGCAATATTGGTGACCAATACCTCTGTGGTCCTAACTACTTAGACATTTTGCACCCTGGTTGTTATCTATTGAGTTTCGTCACTCAAAAACCGACTCAGCCTAACTTACCAGTAAAAAAAGCGGTTAAATTTACTTTGAGAAAAAAATATAGTAAATTAATAATAATGCATTCAAAAATAGGTTATTCTATGTAAATTCATGAAACTAAAGTAATTCTTATATTATTGCTTTTTTCAGTATGAAAATACTATGAGTTCTTTCATAATGGCACTCACTTCTAAATAATTTGTTAATTTAAGTAAATCAGAATCTACTGCATATATTCAAAAATACTTTAATATGGCGGTACATTACATAACGCTACATAAACTAGAGATCACACAATCTTTCTATATTATCTCGAATAAAATGCATATTATATAATATAAAATCTGCCATTGTACTCGTTGCATATGTTCAACCTCCAGCCGATAAATTCATAACTCACAACCCCCTCTACTGTACACAAACTGTTCATTTCAGTGAACAGACTTTGAATTGCCAATTTAACTAGCCAACATGTCCCACTGTAGGTACAATTATAGTGTGACAAATATTACAGAACATACATCATTGGTTCCATGTTACGTGCTATTAAAGCGAAATATCTACGAGCATTTCAGTAAACATTTACAAAAACCATGATAATAATTTCCACGGACAGGGCTGGGCGGAGGGCGTTCGTACACAAGAAGCAAGATACATCATTTCAAAGCGAAGTCTGCACACGGCTAAGATATCACAAAGTTATATACAGCGAGATAATACATTTGAGATCTAATACAATAAGGAACTTAGATAACGACATTCAAACACAATACACCAAAACAATACTAAACGTAAATAATACTAAGTACGTATCTACAATTATTAAGCATATTGTCATGAATTTATTACAGTACTAATGATAATTAACACATTGTCTTCGCGTATTGGATAACTTTGATTATCAAATATGTTCACCGCGGACGGACAGACGCTTCTTGTTCAATTGGTTTTTGTAACTATGAATCATAGGTTTATTAGAAAATATGCGTAATATTTTGGTAGATGAAATATCTACTTGGACTGTCACAAAGTCAACAGCTGAAATCCAAACATTTTGTACATGAAACGAGTTATTTAAAAAACTATACCAGGCAACGACTTTGTAACCAGCCCAGCACTTGACAACGCTGATTTGACACTTGACGGCTGCGGTTTCCATTCTAAAGTACTTAAGCAATGTTACTTCAATATTTGTATAGACACAAAAGCCGAAACAACATTGAATTGACAAACTTAATAGCTTCCCCTCGCATGAAATTCCACCAACAGAGATATGTCGCAACTCTTACAAATAACTTACCTAGTGCTAATTAATCGTATTCCTAGAATAACAATCTACATTTTATTAACAATCTAGAGCTGAGGAACATCTCCAAATACTTTGCGATACCAATTTCACTTGCACGTGATGCTTGAATCATGTTGGTTTTAACATTTCCTTTGTTGATTTGTGAGTAAATTTTATCAAAGTTTTATTAACTCGATCCACACTGAACGTCTTCTGCAGCCTTACTTATTGAATAATAATTTAGGCCAATCTTGTAACACGTTTTTTAAAGAAGTGTAATCCGAAGCAGAATCCTTACATTATGAATGACAAGCACGGGGTAGTTAGTTGTTGTCCTGTTGGGCAGGCTGCACGCAGTGCTAACCTGTGTGCTCCGTTCATTCGAGCTCTGCATGGAACATACTAGGTGCGTGGTCCGCCTAGAAGTTCTGCATGGTGGTTCGCTTTAGCTGCATGGCGTCCAGGATGTGCTGCCGCTTGCGCAGGTACCGGGCGCGCAGCTGCTCGATCTCGGCCTCCATCTCCGCGTCCAGCCGCGCCACGCACAGGGACAGCTCCGCCTCGCCCAGCATGCACAGCTATGGACCGATACAGTTTCAGTCAGTCACTTACATTCACGTATTTAAATAAAATCACATGTCTAGTCCTGAGTGAGCGGCTAACGCAGGGGCACATGGGCGACGCGGTATTCCTCGCTCACCTAGGACGAAGGGAAACGAGAGGCTGGGACTTGGCAGTTGGCAGTAACGCCTGAGACTGCTTATTATCTTAAAACTCGACAATGTTTATGCCGTTTGACCATTTTAATTAGTTCACTCGCAACCTGGCTGAGCACTACAAACGGCTCATTTACGGCACGCTGTCGTAATTCGAAGCATTTCTCTCCCGTCGTGTTTGGCACTGCTTAATAATGGAAAAGCCTACAGTAGGTATCCTATGTTGCGTTGTGTCCAGGTACACACGCAAATGTCCAGCTCTGGTATGATGATGCTCCGGGCAAAACCACAGGCAAGCTATAGATAGATTTCGCACAAATATATTATTCAGTCAAAAAAGCATCGGGAATGCATGATTTGTTTATGCTTCCAAATTATTATTATTATTTTTTTCGTTAATTTGGCACATACGTTTTCCATTTTGGCCCGGAATTTGAGTTACATCTGGTGATTACATTAAAAACAGTGCTGTTTTAAGGTAGATCATACGAGTATTATTGTAGATTGCGAACTTCAGAATGGACAAAAACGTCGAACAAAGAGTTTGTCATAAATTTTGCATCGCCAATGGAATTTCGTGTTCGGAGTCCCGAAAAATGTTACAAAAGGCTTACGGTTAACCGGTTTACCAAAAACACGTGCTTATGCACTCATACAAAGCATTCAAAAGCGGTCGAGATATGATGGACGATTTGCATTGCTCTGGTAAGCCAGCAACGTCTTCAAGTAAAGTGAATATCGCGAAAGTGAAGGTAATAGTGAGTGAAAATCCTCATTTAATAGTGAGTGAAAATCCTCATTTAATAGTGAGTGAAAATCCTCATTTAAGTGTGAGAGAGATAGCCGCTGAACTTTCTGTGTCTCACGAGTCGATCCGCGCCATTTTAAATAATTACTTGGGTATGAAGCATGTTGCCGCTCGGCTAGTCCTAAAAGAGCTGAATTTTCTCCAACAACTCTGAGGACATGCTAGAACGAGTCTATTCCGACCCAACATTCATGAAAAATGCAATGTTGTTAGATACTAGTGACGAGACGTGGGTTTACGAATTTGACATGCAAATGTAAACTAATCAACAAGCTTCGGAGTGGCCTTCCAACTAAATTGAAAACGAAAAACCCACGCCAAAGTCGATCAAGTCAGTCGTATTGCCTATTTTCTTTGACTATCGCGGTGTTGTGCTCTCGGAATTCTCGGAGGGTCAAACATTAAATAAACAATATTATTTGAGCGTTATGCGGCGTTTAAGAGAGCCAATTCGACGAAAAAAGCCAGATAGAAAGAAAATTCTTGGATTTTGCACCACGATAATGCACCGTCACACAAGGCCATCATTGTGAACGAATTTTTGACCAAAAACTCAACAGACCAACCATACATTATCTACCAGATAGGGCTCCAGCCGACTTCTTCCTTTTTTAAACTCAAATTACCACTTTAGAAGAAAGGAGAATTCGCGATGAGAACTAAACTCAATTCCTGACAAAGCGTTTAAAAAATGTTTTGATGATTGGATTATTCGTTGGTGTATCGTTTCTAAAAGAGCATACTTTGAAGGCGATAAAAGAAATTTGTGCATTTTGTGTATTATTGATGTTTTCCCGGCACTTTCTTGACAGATTAGTAAAGTAATCCAAAATACAAAAGAAACGCATTTTAGTACTTTAGTAAGTCTATTTTTTTCAACCATCTGTTAGTAGCCTATACGAGGGAGACATATATCGTGCTACCCACACCCTACAATATTTAAGAAGTTAGCTTAGCATACGGTCACGGGATCTAAAACAAAAAGCAGAGTACCGCGGCAACAAGACCTGTTAGTACGTTAGAGACGTTGGAGGAAGGCATCAGGCGGGCCGCGTGCGCGGGGGCGCGAGACTTACGCGGCGCGGTTAGCGCTAGCAGAGTGACGACGTGCAGCTGACTTACGAATTCGAAGTTCCCTTCCTCCACGAAAGCTCGCTGGAAGGACAGCGCTGGGTTGGCCTCGCTGTCTGCTTCGCCTTCAGCGCTGAAATAAGACAATGTTTTGTTAGAGCTTGCGACACGCTGCACAGGTCGAGACCAGCAGAGCTTATTACAGCAAGTCGCTAGTCCTTCGGCTCAGACGATGGTGTTCTCCAAGTAGGTTTCGGATAACGGCGACTTCGTGATTGGACTCGGGAGTGTGACTTCATCATCATCATCAGCCTATGTTAGTCCACAGCTGGACATATGCGTAGGCGTCTTCAGCTTGCCGCATCCAGCATTTGCTAGCAGTCTTTCGCAAATCGTCATCCCACCTGGTCGGAGAGCGTCCTACACTACGTTTGCCGAGTCGCACTCAAGAACACGTTTACCCCAGCGGTTGTCGGTTCTTCTCGAGATATGGCCAGCCCACTGCCACTTCAGCTTGCTAATCCTTTGAGCTATGTTGACAACCTTGGTTCTCTGTCGGATGTATTCGTTACGAATCATATCCTTCAGAGAAACTCCGAGCATAGCTCTCTCCATAGCTCACTGGAATGTGACTTAACGTTGAGTATTTAATATTAGGCTGGTATCCTTAATTCAAGTTTTATTTTTTGTTTTATTTTATGTGCATATATTTACACTTGATACTTGGATAGCGGATATTAGCAGAATTGTGTCGAAGCAGACGCGAAGTTTCTGTTTATCACAGTTGCACTTGACGACCTCTGTGGCGCGGTGGGCGAAGTTCTGCCTGCGACGCAGGAGGTTGTGGGTTCGATTCCCGCCTCGGGACAAATGTTTGTACGATCTGCAGACATTTGTTCAGGGTGTTCTGGTCGTTTTCTATGTATAATAAAAAAATATCTATCTATGTATTGTACTGTATTAGGTATATCAGTTATCTAGTACCCATAACACAAGCTCTGCTTAGCTTGGGGCTAGATAATGCTGTATGAATTGTCCAGCATTACTTACTTACTTGTGTGTCTCAGAGACACATCGACGCCGACCGCCAAGGGAGACCAAACAATCCATGTCTTGGCGACATTTTGCCAGAATGGTGAATGAAAGGTGGATGCTTGATTAGTAAGGTGACAAGAAAATCAGAAACTTTTCCTTATTTATTTCTTGTAATTATATAGTGTGTATATTTAAAGTTACTTTTACTGTGCGTGAAACACGTAACACTATTTGTTTTTCGTATAATTTTTAAACTATACATTAGTTTAAAAATTATACGAAAAACAAAACTGTGTAATTAAAAAAAAATATACTGATGATAAGGTGAGTCTAGCGGTCACACGATCGCCTTGGATTTTGGATCATTCTGCTATCGACGGTCCCGTTGTACCTGACAGGGTTGTCCCCGCCGGCCCTGCTGTCGACGGTCCCGTTGTACCTGACAGGGTTGTCCCCGCCGGCCCTGCTGTCGACGGTCCCGTTGTACCTGACAGGGTTGTCCCCGCCGGCCCTGCTGTCGACGGTCCCGTTGTACCTGACAGGGTTGTCCCCGCCGGCCCTGCTGTCGACGGTCCCGTTGTACCTGACAGGGTTGTCCCAGCCGGCCCTGCTGTCGATGGTCCCGTTGTACCTGACAGGGTTGTCCCCGCCGGCCCTGCTGTCGACGGTCCCGTTGCTGGGTATGAGATGGTTGCCCTCCTTCTTGTCGAAGTGTTCCAGGAACAGCGGCCGGTACTTGGGCTTGTTCGTGTCCATAGGGTCTGTGTCATGTCCTGGAGAAAGTATTCTCATTTTAGTCCATAAGCAATACTTTTTAGGGCGATTTAAAAAAGGAGTGGTTTGACGTGTTTATCCATAATCCCAAAAGTAGGGGTAATCTCTAGATCTACTGAACCGATTTTGAAAATTCTTTTACCAATAGAAAGTGACGTTATTTGTAAGTCATAGGCTATATAATAAACTAGAAAAATGTGATACATGAAAAGCTCGAAGCCGCGGGCAGCAGCTAGTATATTATATAAAGTGGACTCACGCTTCATAGTCTGAAGGTCTGCATCAGGCTCGTTGATGACCATGGTCCCCAGGTCGTGCGCCAGGTCAGTGGAGTCGCGGTGCGGCACGAGGGTGCCGTCCGTCACCGCGCGCATCGTCGCCTCGTCGTACGTCCCCGTCTGCTGTGTCAGTAACAATACACATGTAGTAGCACTGCTGAAGCTGGCTCGGGACGAGAGGAAGGTGGGGGCCCGACAACATTTAAGATAGTTCAATGTTCCCGCATACTACATAAAACAAAGCCATGAGGTGTGTAGCCAGGTGTAGCCACATCTAACCGTCACTGCCAGAACTATACAGACCTTTGCAGAAACGAAAATCAACAAAACGAACACAAAATGTGTCAATTTTATTTTTGTCGGAGAAGATAAGCCCTGTCTAGTAGACGAAAAATTAATCCTTTTGTGTAGGTATCTACCGACACTAAAGGATTAATTAATTCTGCGTCTACTAGATAGGCTTTATACAGTGTGGAAATTAAACTCAGGCCCTGGAGGGAAACTACTTAAAATCCTTAAGCTAGCTCATTTTACTTAAAGGAGACATTCCTTTATTTTTAAAAAGAAACAAATCTGCATTAAAATATTTTTTTAAACTCGCTTGCTTCGCCCGGGACTCGAACCAACTAAAATTTAAAAAAATAAACACTCTTTATTTTATTATACTAATCGGTAGTATTAATATTCAGGATAAAGTTTCTGTAACAAACATTTGGTCTTAAAAATAAAAATAATCGTTAAATCTAACATCAACTTTATTTTACTATCAATTTTGTAACACTTAAATTATTTAACTGATAAATTGTTCGAAATGAGCCCCGTCGTTCCGGCTACACAACATTAGTCGCCGTTGAAATTCATTTCTTGTAGCCTTCAGCAAAGTGTTGTGGTGTATGCCCCTGATAACATTTTCTACCGCAATCCTTAGCTCTTGAACGGTTTCATAGCAAGTTTCATAAACAACATTTTTTACATGACCCCATAAAAAGAAGTCCATGGGCGTCAGGTCTGGACTTCTTGCAGGCCATCTAATCGTGTTGTGTTGGAGAGATAACAGAACTGTTACGTGTCTTTTACTTGTTAAAAGTGAACAGTAACCAAATATTTTTTAGAGAAACTTTATCCTGAATATTAATACTACCGATTAGTATAATAAAATAAAGAGTGTTTATTTTTTTAAATTTTAGTTGGTTCGAGTCCCGGGCGAAGCAAGCGAGTTTAAAAAAATATTTTAATGCAGATTTGTTTCTTTTTAAAAATAAAGGAATGTCTCCTTTAAGTAAAATGAGCTAGCTTAAGGATTTTAAGTAGTTTCCCTCCAGGGCCTGAGTTTAATTTCCACACTGTATATCTACTCCGACAAAAATAAAACTGTCACATTTTATGTTCTTTTTTTAATTATAAGAATTTGACCTTCACATAGCATACATTTCGTTGTCGTTTTCTATGTATAATAAAAAATATCGTATGTATTGTATTATGTATATCAGTTATCTAGTACCCATAACACAAGCTCTGTTTAGCTTGGGGCTAGATAATGCTGTGTGAATTGTCCAGCATTATTTATTTATTTTATTTATCTATTCTGGTATCCAAGGCAATGTTCAAGTTAAGAAATCCTATTCATTAGCACACATACATTACTGCTAAGGATGCTTTCTCCAAATAACAGGTTTTTGCCATTAACACCACTCTTGGTTCGGAGTGGTGATCGAATAGGGTCACTATAATGCAAGACAATTTATTGTACGGCCGAATAATGTACACCCTGATAATCCGTGTCCAAACCTATTAAAATTAGAAGCCATGACATCTTTACAGTAAGAAGCCTGACACGGATTATCAGGGTGTACATTATTCGGCCGTACAATAAATGGTCGTGCATTATAGTGACCCATCGAATACACGAAAGAAGCTGCTGCCCTACTTCTGGTAAGTTCCTTTACAACATGCACAGGCTGAGTGGGAGAGGTCGACGGGAGGGCTGAGGGCGCGGAGGGGCTGCGTGTGCAAGTGTGTGTCACAAGTGGTAGGTACCGGTTGCGTGTGTGCGCCGAAGGTCTTGGCGTTGTTAGTTTGGTGCGCGTTCCGGAAGGCTTGCGTCTCGCGGATCTCGCGCGCCTCCGCTATCATCGTGCTCAGGATTGTGGGGTTCTTAGCGTTACCTGCAATGTTACATTACATTACATACGCATTTTGTTGCATGCACCATCACCACCATCTTGGCAAAATCATGTCACTGCATTTTCGACACGAAACCTCAGAATTGCACAAGAAATTCGACCAAATTCGGATGAGGCTGACCGCATTTCTTCATTATACCTAACTAGAAGATCTTTATGTGTAGCTGAGATACAATCTAGTTTGTTACAGTCATAACTACTAGGTACTAACAATACTAACTAGCATCCATTACTAAATAAATAACAGGGAACTTAACATAAAAGCCTTTAATTTTTTTGTGAAAAGGATAAACATAGAATTTCGTGTTCATAGGAGCGGCAAGGGCATAGCATCGCAAGCCCAAAAATGAAGTTTTAGCTAGTAGTTATTTTATTATCTATAAAGTTATAAAATGAGGACATTATTCAATAAAACCGAAACATATGAAATGTTCTTTATACTTAGTTCAGTTCAGTTCTTTAACTTACTTTGGTAACTTTGTGATTTTTTCTATAGAGAACAATATATAGTTGTGTTTTCGAAACATTATGATCGATAGAGCTGAGCTTTACCATATCTATATAAATTTTTAAGTTTAATACTTCGTAGTTTGGAAGATATGAAGGTCTGACGGAATTAATTTGAGGCCCTTAAGAACTCTTAACGACTACACACTACTTCGTAGTACAATAATGAAACTTAAAAGCTACAAAATTAGCTTGCGACTCAGCATTAGGATGTGAAAGTAACAACGTACCTATAAATTCGTGGTTGAGAAGGAACTCCGCCGTGGCCCTCTCGTCGGGGATCTTCACGAGGCACTGGCTCACGAAGTCGATGAACTCCGGGGACCACTGGTCCGGCTCTCTGCACTCACCACATACAATTCACTTACTGACTAATCCACTACACGGCCAATTGTTACACTTTTATTTTTTATATCACGGGTTAGTAAGAAGCTGATTTCTAAATGAATAAGTTTTTTTTCTACGGAAAAAGATCGTTGGAAGATGGTTAAAAGCTATAACACAATAAGGCAGTTCTAGTTTACCAACAATAAGGCAGTTCTAGTTTACCAACAATAAGGCAGTTCTAGTTTACCAACAATATCTTAAATGTAGCGCTGTACTATAACACAATAAGGCAGTTCTAGTTTACCAACAATATCTTAAATGTAGCGCTGTACTATAACACAATAAGGCAGTTCTAGTTTACCAACAATATCTTAAATGTAGCGCTGTACTATAACACAATAAGGCAGTTCTAGTTTACCAACAATATCTTAAATGTAGCGCTGTACTATAACACAATAAGGCAGTTCTAGTTTACCAACAATATCTTAAATGTAGCGCTGTACTATAACACAATAAGGCAGTTCTAGTTTACCAACAATATCTTAAATGTAGCGCTGTACTATAACACAATAAGGCAGTTCTAGTTTACCAACAATATCTTAAATGTAGCGCTGTACTTTTCCTCTTGTATTTTCTGTCGTGGACACAATAAGGTCAAGTCAGGTCTAAGGTCAGAGTATAGGTAACAACTCTATTTTTCCTCATTTTGTCTTAATTGTTCCATCATGTGTGCTTTTCGCTAGCGTAGCCAGCCTCACTCGTCCAGAAGCGCAACACCCTGCGGGCTTCGCGGATTGACCTCAGCACGTTGAAGATAAAAGAAAGACAAGATATTAGTATTTACCTGAAGGAAGGCGGCGGTTTCGTAGGAATCATGAAGATGGCCCTCATGGGGTGTATATCCCCATAGGGCGGCTTGCCCTCCGCCATCTCCAGCGCAGTGATGCCGAGAGACCAGATGTCCGCCACGCAGTCGTAGCCGATCTCCTGGATCACCTCGGGAGCCATCCAGAACGGAGTGCCGATCACCGTGTTGCGTTTGGCCATCGTGTCCTGGAACCACATCACATTGTGCATCGGGCGCGCCGGGGCAGGGAGCGCACTCCCCGCGTGTCTCTCCTGACACTATTCCACTCTATACTGTGGTCTACACCACTGACATAACTTCAGGTGCAGCCTTCGGTTATTCCGTCTGCTAATTTTAAAACATAGACGTTATTATCATCTTCCTCAGCCGGGTTTATTCAGTGCTGGGTGTGAGACCCGTCAGAGTATGTGCCGTCCCCCGGCGCGGCCCTGCGCTAGCCACATCCATCGACGTTTCATACAGGACGCCACGCACTAGTGCGTGGCGTCCTGTATGTACTATGTCGTCCACAAACACAACTCCGGAAGAAATAATTGGCAAATGACGCTAATTTATCAACAATCACCGCCCCCGAAGTCAACTACCAATCACTTTACGTCGTAGTTTGAAAAATGATAGATGATGGTTACTACAATTATCATTATTTGTGTGAAAATAGCAACAGGCCACACAAACAACTTCTTCCCAGTGATAAAAGATACTCGTAGGTGTATGAATAGTGATATTGTTAATGCAGGCGGCCTCACTGTGAGTTGTCCCGCGACGCCGAAGTCAGCTAGTTTCGCGTGTCCCTCGGTATTCAACAATATGTTCCCAGCTTTGATGTCACGGTGGATTTTCCGCCGCCTGTGCAGGTATTCAAGGCCCTGGAAACATGAGACAGTGATAAAACTTCACACATCATTATCTAATCTCACATTTAAGTATTTTGAAACGACCATGTTTATTTAAGCGTCAAGCTGAAGACAGGGCGCTATGGCGTTCATTAGGGGAGGCCTGAAAACTACGAGGAATGACAACTACAGTTGCAGAACGATGAAGTTCACATAAAAGAAATTAAAAAAAAATTACAAAAATATTTATTACTTTAACTTAATGTACAATAATAAGAAGTGTTTGAGATTCCCTTTTAAGTAAAATAAATACCTGTGTTAGGAAATCTCGGTCTTCTAAAACAAATAATATATGAAATGTACTTAGATCAAGTAACATAATTAAATTATAAATAAAGAAGGTACTTATTATTATTTAAAGGTTAGTTAAGCTGAGAGTTAAGATTTACAATTACAATTTAAAGTGTACATAAATGAATTACAACATGAAGGATGTAGGTGTGAGGGTGTGTGTGTGTGTGAGTGAAGTGTTTTATTGTAAGTATAATTGGGTCACCTGAAGACCCAGTTATTTTCAAAGTTTTCTAACCTTAAGTGTATCACAGAGTATGGTTGCTATTTCGTCTTCCGATAAAGTCTTTTTCCTTAGTCTCATAATGTCGGACACCGAGCCAGCTCCGCAGTATTCCATCACTATCTGAAATCAATTAAAGGAAAGGAGATTATAGCAATCTCGTAGTAACAAGTTGTTTTAATAAGATACTTTGAAGCGTCGTGCGAGAGTCTAGCGGCCATGAGCCCGAGGCGATCTGGTGCGGCCGTGAACCTTGGCTGGCATCAGGGGTTGAATCACCTCGATACTTTGGGAACAAAGTACCTGGTTATGTAACTATTCAAATTCGATGATACCTGCAGTACTTTTTGGGTAAATCTGTGGAGTTCTCAATTCATTATGATATGAGACGTATTTTGGAATGTTCTGCCTGTGTTTCTCATGTCTGTCACTAAGCCTGTCCACCCACACCCTCTGGTGGGACCGGTGTCCTCATGCTTATTCATTTTTTTCCCGGTCCTTTTCGAAGTTGCGAGTCGTGACCAGTAAAGAATGTTCGAACAATTAGATATATTACTGATGAAGATACAGCTAGGTAAGTTTATTTCAGTTATCCATATTATCATGTTTTATGGTATTTTGCTTTGGGGACGGGCAGCGACTATCTATGTTCTCCAAAAAAGGGCTGTACGCGCAATTTATAAATTAAAGCCACGCCACTCTTTGAGGGAATTATTTAAAGACATAAATATTTTGACAGTTATATCGCAATAGATCTATGAAAATCTAATGTATACGCACAAAAATAAAAAATGTGATGTTCACAAAATAAATACAAAAAACAGGAACAAACTGCACATCCCATCATATAGATTACGAAAGGTAGGGAAATCATTTATGGGAAACTGCGTACTCTTCTATAACAAGCTTCCATCTGAAACAACTGAGCTCCCTATTCGTAAATTTAAACAATACATAAAATGAAATCCTTTAAAGAAAGCCTATTACTCCATAGATGATTACATCAATAATGATGTAAATGCTTGGTCAGATGTCGCCCAGTTCCACACCGACAATAGTATATACTATTAATAATATATGTATAAGGAAAATAATGTTAAGACAGTCTTACATAAATATTGACCTGTATCTAAATCACATTATATTTAGACTTAGATATGCAAATATTGTATTAGCTTGTAACTC
The DNA here is from genome assembly GCA_946478455.1 of Eupithecia vulgata. Classification (NCBI taxonomy): domain Eukaryota; kingdom Metazoa; phylum Arthropoda; class Insecta; order Lepidoptera; family Geometridae; genus Eupithecia; species Eupithecia vulgata. Next base: position 17,274,194 of record OX297861.1, read on the forward strand.
ATAATATACACTTACTAGTGGTTTATTTTTCACTTCTTCCACTAGTGGACAAAATCAATAACACCTTGTTTCTTATTTAATAATAATTACTATTTATAAACGTGTGTATAGTATAAAATTTAACTTGTCTAAGTGCTTATTTTGTAAGCTTAAAGAAATAAACATGAATTATTAATATGAATTATTGATATTTGATTTGACTTATATGGTAAAAATTTGTAAATATTTTTATCGTCGATAGACCTTTGTTTGACCAATTAAGATTCCATGTAAACATGTTATGTAACAGTGGCATGTTGTACCAGTGTCTGAAATAATGTAACGTGGAAACGTTTCTAGGCGACCTCACGAGTCACGGCGTAGCTGGAAGAGCGTCACGCACTGAGCTTGATGGCATTGTCCGCGAGATTTTTACGAGCATTCCAGCAGACAGATTTAGATGTGCAAGGCTTATAATTTATTTTCATTTAAACTGCAGATGAGAATAAACAAATCCATTGCAAATAAGCAGTTGGGATTTTTTAAATCGTATCTAGATAATCTTCTAAGGATTCGCTAGATACGCTTTGTGATCCCTTTACCGAGACCATATCTGTCGCGATAACTGGGGACCGATGCATGCAATGTTTGTAGATCTTAAATAAAGATTGTGTCTACCAATGAGATCAACGAAGCAAACGAAGAATCAGATATTTAAATCAGCCTACTGGACCCGCCGAACTTCATCATATCAGATCAGTCGACTTTATACTGCCCCACGTCAAACAAATTTAGGTTCGTTTAATAGTCTCTTCAACAACAACTAGCGCTAGGGTCTGCAGCGTGGTTTTTGAACAAAATTATTGAAGAACCACGCAGCAACAATCTTACCCCTAACTACATAATTATGTATGCCAATCCCTTACCCACAAGTCGGTGTTCTTGAAGTAACTGCCGTAGTACTTGACGACGTAGGGGCTGTCACATTGCTGCATGATGGAGATCTCCTTGATGATCTCCTGCAGGTCTGTGTCCACCGGTACCTGCTTGATGGCCAGCACCTGGCCCGACTCTTTGTGTAACGCCTGGAATTAACATTATTATCACTTATCGAGGAGACCAGCTGTCACTATTGACCAAACACGGTCTTGGTCTCTAACTTAACAACTAAACGTGACCAATTCAGCCTGTAAACCTTATTCCCTAATCCTATTATATATTGCACTGCAAGACAAATGCCTATATTATTACATTCCCTTCACAGCTCACGATCTAGTGCCGAAGTAGGTCAATCTTTTAGAAAACAAACTCAAAAACTAAAGCTCAAAAATAATGTAGAAGGCGACTAGAGAATATGCCAGCATCATTTAGGTACCAGAATTCACTAATTTCACTGGAATTAATATCAAGCATGGGGGGGGGAGCGAGCCTTAGGGCGCAATTCTTCAGTTTTGGAGAAGGATGTCCCTTAGTGTAAGATAGTTAGATGTTTTGAGTTAGGTAGATAGCTGCTATTCTGATATTTACCTTGTAAACGCTGCCATACGAGCCCTCGCCGAGTTTGCAGATGATGTCGAACACCTCTTCTGGCTGCCGCGTCAAGCTCTCTTCTGAAAGCTTTTTTAGCTCGCTGGAACAAAAAAACAAGTTCGATTCAATTTTTTTTTGTGATTTAATAAAGTTTTTATATCCCTTCTTAAGGGTTAAGAGTATTTTTAGTTAGTTATTACTGTTTTTCTAGCTAGTAGGTATTTCTCACTAGACAAATGTGCATTTGCAGACCAAATGATCTGTGAAATGACGACAAAGATTACAACCCAAGCCGGACTCATCGTGAGCCAGTCACATGTCTTTGTACCCACAGCTATGTATAGTTTACCGCTCAATTAGGTCATGTGTTGTGTGTCGATTTCCTTATATTAGAGTAGGTATGTTCTTTTGATGCACTCCGGGATACCTACCCGGGATCCTACCCTACCTTTTTAACCTGCTTGCTCTATGCTTCATTGCACAGCTACCACCAAGTTGCTAAACAGGGTGTAACATACAAAATCACCTCATTATAACTGAACACTCTGACAAAGTATGAATGTTTAGCAGTATTGTAGTACACTGCAAATACAAAACACAATACACAGACCCAGCGACATGGCATGATGCAAACTTATAGGTATACCTAACGATAATCAGGGCCTGCCTGCCGACAGTACCAAGCTGTTATGTATGCAGCATGTACTTACATGACTTCGTATGCATATGTACCTGCTAATGAATGCGACATTATCGATAAATAGGGAAATAAAATGTCATAACGCGCGGTTATGACCCCTTATCATGCGAAAGGGGAGCCGGCAGTCACCCTCATACAACTTTTACTCAAAAGTAAAAAAAAACTATATCTAACACTAGTGGTCCGCCCCGGCTTCGCACGAATATATTCTATAGCCTATGTTCGTGGGGAACAATGTAGGTTTGTAATGGTGAAAGAATTTTTCAAATCGGACCATAGTTACGGAGCCTATTCAATTCAAAAACAAACAAATCTTTCCTCTTTATAATATTAGTAGGTATACAGCGGGTTAAATTGTCTAAGGTAGGTATAGATTAGGTTCACCAAACAATATAAGTTTTAAGATTCATCTAAATCATTACCATTAGGATAAAGGGTTTTAAGGCCTTTAGTTACTTATATGTATTTTTGTCTTGAGTATTGTGCATCATTGTTTATTGTTTGTACTTCCTGCTAAGAATTTTACTTACATTACCCAATTTTCCCTTTAACATTATTTTATGCTACAAATCTAAAAATGAAAGCGCTCATAGCTTAACCATGCAAAACCCCTATTTTTAAATAAAAACCAAAATGTAACCGTGCGGCGGGGGTGCAATCAAATACGAAGACTTGTGGAATGTCTTCTGCACCACAGATGTCTATGATGTCTACTGTTTGTATACTAAAGCCACAGAACAGCAAGGAGATGGTAAGTGTAAGGAAGATAATAACACTGCAGGCCGCAGCACACACACGGGAGTTATGATTTAAGACGCGATGCTATTTACGTAACTGTTAACCTTTTGTCGAGGTGGCGAGGCGAGGTGGCTATGGTTATGTCGGAGCGACACCACCGGCGGCGCCAGATGCGGTCAAGTATTTCTGTTTTACGCTTTTTTATAGAACGAAGAGAGTAGAAACAAATATAGTATGACAAATCATGGTGTTTGTGTAGATAGAACTATTTCAAACATAGATTTAAATCGTTAGATAGGCCCCGACACCAAAAACTGTGGCTTTGTTTTTGAATGTGTGCGTTAACAAAATGCCGATGCACGCACGCTAATGAGTAGTCAAAAAAATCGTGTATCTGCCATTGTACATTATCTGTTGCTATTACAATTTCGTGTGTTCGTGTGATGCCCTGAAATTGAAAATGTTTGAATGTGTGCGTCAACATGGCGTCCAAAAACTGTGCAATTTCTGTAGAAGGTACGGTCCGGTAAGTAGTTAGAAATTGTGTTTTTGCCAATAAACCTAATTATTATTATTACCATTTCGTTTACAATTGTATTGCACTGACTTCTGTGAAAACATAAAGGTCTTATTTATATCCTGAAATCGAAAACGCGTCTGTCTAAAACGTGTGCAGTCTACACACAAGTGTACTGAGAAAAAAGTGTCATCTCTTTTTCTCCCACATTAGTTGCAAACACTACTTTCTCTTTCGTGCACTCGCCGTTTAAATTTGTTATTTTAGACAGTGCGGAAGGAAAATTAAAGTTTTTAAATCAAATCGCAATACTTACGAGTGAAATGTTACACCTCTGGCTTTATTAGTGTTTCTAGAATTGTTGTTGCACTTTAGAAAGGCACACGATGGCATTTTGTGACACTAAACTGCTCGCAAACGTCCTTTACAACACGTCCGGCTAACACTGTGTTTGGATGTGCACTGATTCCAGGTTAGTGAGCCTCACTCTCTTCGACCGTGGAACAACACGGCGCCGGCGCGGTCTCACTGCGGTAAGGGCCTATCTAACGATTTAAATCTATGATTTCAAATACCTACGTTATGTTGGAAAAAAAGACACGAAAGAGATTTTTTAAATTTAAACAGTAAAAGTACCTACACTGAGTTCTAACCAAGACTCAACACAGCAAAAGAAGGTTCATAAATAAACAAGATTCGTCAAGTGCGAGTGCCAATTATTTGGACAGTAAATTTTTCGAATGGAAATATTTCAAAAAGTATGAGTCCTACAAAAATTTCGAATTATTTGGACAGTAAATTTTTCGACTTTTTTTGAATGGAAATATTTCGATATGTATGAGTCCTACAAAAATTTGAATTTTACAAAACAATACCTTTCGTTTGATACCCCACTCAGGGAGGTAGGCCAAAAAAATCCCCTCTTTTTGACCATTTTCAAAATAACCATTTTTTTAAAAGTGGTAGGTAGTTTTGACAGACTATATTTTTCCTGGAAGATTTAGATTCATATCTACAAACGCCACATTGTACATGGATCACTCTGCTAACTTCGGAGATAAGGGGTGGAACTGTCAAATTTTTCGACTTTTTTCGAAATATTTTGAAAAGTATGAAACCTACAGAAATTTAAAAGTAAGATTTTTTCTTATAAATAAAGAACTGAACTGAACTCAACTTTCATTTGATACCCCATTTGCCCCCTAGGTCTCTTGAAATTTCAACGTCTCAATTTGTAATTTTGTACTGAAAATATTCATTTTCATTTATTTATATATTTTTTTCTATAAATCAGTAGGCGCACGAAATGAATCATTATTTCAAATTAATAGCTGCAGTAATTTCTGCGATATTCAAGAAAGAGCGGGGACGGACCGAGCGAGACCATAATAACGGTTTCGAAACAGATCACGAAACCTTCAAACATAAATTAAAAACCGTCGAGTAACAAAAAGTTACCATCATGAAGGATTTATCAAACATCATAAGATGTTTTAAATCAACAGGGAAAACAGTTTATCAATTTGAAAGAGGCTGAGTTTGAGTTTGAAGTTTTGAGTGTTTATACCTACTTATACCACTGCTGGCTCAAATTGAGCAGTGAATTTATGGAGACGGTTACATAGCAGTATTGTTTTACATATTAATAATTGCTACATGTAACAATTATTAATTGCTTATGTATAAGATTGCACACAATTTATTTTTTTATATCAGCTTTTTTTGAGTCATCCAGAAAACGTATTTGTACCTACAGAGAAGCGGCATGATAGTTTTTTCTTATATTATTTATATAAAGCACCGGTTCTTTTACATTGTGTATATAATAAAAACTCTGAAGAGTTTATTCAAGTTGCCAAGTTCATCTAGCTAGAGAGTAAATGATAGGTCAGGTTCAGGTATAAGACTTCACAAATCAATCGGTAAGATAACATGTATGCACAAGGAACGCGATGTTATTATTGATTTGTAACTATAATTTTCCTTTATTGGGTCAATGAACAAAGTTGCTCTATCCAACAAAATAATGCCACGAATTAACTAAAATAGCAATCTATTTATAAATGTAACATTGTGCAGTACCTACAGACATTCTGAAGTCCTCGCGTTCTAAGCGTATACGTTAATGACATAATGCTTTCACCGGCCCTATGCACTATGCACAATAAGAAGAAATGGGCCGAGAACTCACCCCTGAGGGCGCTCCTCGCTGGCACTCATTCTGTCAGCCCGTCGTTTCTTGCAAGTGTTGCAGTTCAGCGTGGGAGCTTCCCCCTCCCACAAGCCACCTTTCCAAAACACTAAACGACCCTCGCTATCCATGAGGAAAACACATCTCCACACTGATCAATTTATCAAACGCCTATCATTTTCCATATAAATTCACTGGAACTAATCAGTTCATAGAATATGCTAACTGAATAAACAAAAATTATTCATCGAAGTAGACGAACCAGTTCAATGAAAGATACCTAAAGTTGTTTATCAGCTAGCAGTCGCCCGCTATCTCGCAACGGGGTAATAAACGATCCATGTGGTGCAGCGTACTACACTAGATAGTTTGTCTTTGGGTATCGATAACTTTACAGTTTCACATCACATCTTTGAGTACGAGTTTTGGTGAATATGTGGAAAATGCGCACGCACTTCTTCCAATTTACGTAAGTCCGCGGCAACTATCCAAATGCGATCAACAAAAGTTCAGTCTAGAAATAAACTTTCGCATCCTTTACGAGCTTTGGCTAGGTAAGGCGACGCGTCTGTCCCGCCTAATGATTTCCACGACACTGGCTCTGCCTTTCCTTCCTCGTATTAACGTGAGCCAACCTTTCAAGTTCAAGCTTGCGAGTTAGTCAGAATTTAGTTGAAACCCGGACTTTACAGAAAAGAATGCGACTGGAGAAAGCCTTCGTAATCATAATACTTCATCCTGAATTGTGTTTGCAGAATTTTTTAACGCTTGATGAGTTTTCAGTTCTTGTGGGGATGAATCATCATCGGTCAAGCTTCACAAACACCATCAAAATTTTAAACAACAAGCTATCATTCCTGAATCTGTGAAAGAGTGCATAAATCTCTGTGTTCAGTAAGTTTATCGTGGAAAACTCAGTTTTATGTGGTACGGCAGTCTAGGAGGGGGCGCGGGGCGGCGGGCGCGCGGCTCTAGATAACTATAACCGCGTGTGACCGTCTATAAATAATGATCCTGCAAGTTTCATCGGCACCGTTACCTTTTTATTAGTTCATAATCCACTATTCGTAACATTTCGTCTTCATTGTTTCATATTTACAGTTTTATGGGACCTAAGAAGACAATAGGAGCTCTCACACCAATTACCCACGAGAGTTTGGTGTTCCGGCGGTAGAGAGGTGTCCACATTATATTTAATGTTTCTTCAGTGGACGAGAAATATGCCGCATACCGAGCGCGTTTGACACACATGAGCTTCCGTTTGTTATTCTAGCGGCCTCGTTTTAATGTACAAGTACAATGAACTGGAAGACACACATTCTGGCAATATCGAGGGAATTTATCTGCCATGTACCTATGTATGTAATAATAGTAATTTAATTATTTTCAATGTCAACAAACGACGCTGAAAGCAGCAAATACCTATAATAAGAGACGTTCCCCATCATTGTTTTTGCTGTTTAAGCTAGGCCCTGACCACAGATTAATCTGTGGCACAGACTTAAGACATAAGGGTATTGAGCGGCAAAGGAATATGGTAGCGAAACGAGACAGGTCAGCAAAGATCGACGACCCAGAAACGGAACAAATAAAGCCACTCATAATCCCGCTTTCCGATACCCCCCACCGCCCACGTGTCTCGCTAGTCGCAACGTAAACCTGTTTCGATGCGAAATGTTGGTATGCACATTGCGAATATAACGACAGCATTGAGAGTTTGGAGAGCTCAATCCAGGTTCTCGTACCCACTTTTCGTACGTACCGTGACTGATCTTGAACATTCATGAGAACAGTCTACCGATGACATAATGGTATGATAATATCATTGACTCTCAATTGGAAGCAGCTGATCGATAAAAGATTGTTTATACAACATCAGAATAGCAAAACACTTGAGTCATCCTGCACACGCCAAACTATTAAACCGTGTACAGCTTATTGCTTTAAATTTTATTGCGCTGTCGATTGCACTTGTCGACTTCTTTTTTCGTTAATTTTGGGTTACAAATAACCCCACTTACATTCACAACACACACTTAAGTACACGTGAAAACTAATAGCAACATTGATTAATTTCGTGTTTATAAAAGATAAGATATAATGTAGGTATTAGGTACCTATTGAATCTACTTATGATTTTCCACAAGGCAAAAGTAAAACCCCCTAACTCAGGTACCTCTACTCTATACGATAAATATCCTTATATTACATTAAGTATATATAGATACATATTATATATACAGGGTGTCCGGTAATTAATGGATAACCCCGCAGGCACTTGTGGGGGGGCAGAAGGGCAACTCAGAAAAAAATATAAAAAAAATCTATCTGCAACGGTCTACGATTTTTTTATATTTTTTTTAAGTGCAAAATTTCATACCTTTGTTCAAATTTTTGGGCACTACGGCTACAAATTGAATAATAACGAATTGATTTTCTCTGGAAATAACCGCGGATAATTGGCCTTGCTGTCGCGCATAGCAAAATATTTCTAGCCACAACTGTTTGTTTTTTACAAATACTTAAAAATAAAAAAAGTGTATTCGAATTTTTTATGATAAAGTTCCTGTGATATAAAAAAAACGTAGGGAGACCTGGGTGGCCCACAGCTTAAAAAACATGCCTACTTTATTAAGAATTTTTTTAAACGGTATTACACTCAATTTTTTATTGTCAATTTACCAAGTTATGGCTATTAACAGACTAGAACAATGATTTTCAAAAAAAATTAAAATTTTATTAAAATTAAAAAAAATTGCTTAAAATTGCAAAAAAATATTTCTAAAATCAGTGAAAGTGTATTTTGGCGTAGTTGGGGTGTTATTAATAATTGAAACAACAATTTCAAATACGTAGTTTTATAATAAATGTTCAAATTGTTTGCCACCTACTCCAATACAGGCTCTACATCATCAGCCGCATCCAAAACACGTCGACGAAGTTCCTGTATTGTTGCGATTGTGTTTTGGATGCGGCTCGCGAAATTGGAGAGCGCAGGTATTCGCGCCTATTAAAAAGATCATTCACAAGAAGATGTAGAGCCTGTATTGGAGTAGGTGTGAAACAATTTGAACATTTATTATAAAACTACGTATTTGAAATTGTTGTTTCAATTATTAATAACACCCCAACTACGCCAAAATACACTTTCACTGATTTTAGAAATATTTTTTTGCAATTTTAAGCAAATTTTTGTAATTTTAATAAAATCTAAAAAAAAATTAAAATCATTGTTCTAGTCTGTTAATAGCCATAACTCGGTAAATTGACAATAAAAAATTGAGTGTAATACCGTTTAAGAAATTTAATAAAGTAGGCATGTTTTTTAAGCTGTGGGCCACCCAGGTCTCCCTACGTTTTTTTTATATCACAGGCGCTCAAACTTTATCATAAAAAATTCGAATACACTTTTTTTATTTTTAAGTATTTGCAAAAAACAAACAGTTGTGGCTAGAAATATTTTGCTATGCGCGACAGCAAGGCCAATTATCCGCGGTTATTTCCAGAGAAAATCAATTCGTTATTATTCAATTTGTAGCCGTAGTGCCCAAAAATTTGAACAAAGGTATGAAATTTTGCACTTAAAAAAAAATATAAAAAAATCGTAGACCGTTGCAGATAGATTTTTTTTATATTTTTTTCTGAGTTGCCCTTCAGCTCCCCCACAAGTGCCTGCGGAGTTATCCATTAATTACCGGACACCCTGTATACATAAGGATATTTCTAAAGCAATTTAAAGATTTTTATTGATTAAGTTAAAGATAAACTATTTGAATATTTATGATATTATTTTTATACGGATGTATAACTCTTTTTCAGCATAATAATAAAGCTTTTCAAACCGTGATTGCCTGGTGAATAGCTAATGCCATCATTCAACGCTAGTGCGATCGTCAATGCGGTCCACTCATACACACATGCCACAGTAATGCGGTCCACTCATACACACATGCCACAGTAATGCGGTCCACTCATACACACATGCCACAGTAATGCGGTCCACTCATACACACATGCCACAGTAATGCGGTCCACTCATACACACATGCCACAGTAATGGTTGGGCTGGACAGTTTAGCCGTGTCACGGTGATTCGTGGATGTGTAAGTAGTATGTATGTATTAATGTTCTTCCGTTTAGTTTCCCCTTAAGTTGGATTTGCAGGACGTTGTTTCCGTAATTAACAAATAGGAAACTTTCTGTGGGTTGCATTGTTGTATCGGTATTATACCAATAAGGCAAAATATTAGGGTTAAGCTCGACTTTGTACATAGCTATTAGTTGTTAATTTTTATATAAGATGTATCTTGTGTGTACAATATAGAATTTAAGAATAGGAAAAATGTATTTCAAGCCAGAGAAATTGAGTGTCGCTGTTGAGGCATCGAGAGTTTTGGTGCCTGTCATTATACTACTTCAAGAGTGACGGCAGCCATCATATCGATCAACAATGGACGATGAACTGACTCACCCACATTCACAAGCCCTTCTAGGCAGCTGCTAACAATAAGGCGCCATTAAATATGCAGCGCGATTTCCTATTATCAGCATACTTCCGAATACACGAGTACACAAAATGTTCTCATAACTCACTTCATCACCAAATGAACAAGTATAATAAAATAGGATAGGTATCACGGCTAAAGCAAGCTTAAAACAAACTAAGCATTCGACAAAGAAATGATTCGTTAAAATCCGTTGATTTGATATGCTATATAGTATACGAGTACAGCAAGCAACGAGCAAGCGGATGGAATATTTCAAGATCTTGTGGAATTTTCTAGAGCTTTGATGAGAATCACAAATCGTGAACAAAAATCTTGAACAATAGGTTTCCGATGAGAAGGTACCAGAGGGGTTTTATTCGAAATCGAATGTTCTATGAAATACAAAACGTACGTTTGTATTCGCTCATGATTTGTATGAAATAACAGATAGCCGTATCTAATTTCCGAAGTTATACGACAATGAGAGCACTGACCGAGATAACTGCTTGAACGACGTGTACAGACAGCCTGGGTAGAAAGATTAAAAAATAGGCCCGGTCTAGTTCTTCGAAACCATCGAGTCACAACTCGATGTTCGAAACGCAACAAATATTTTTTATTTATTTATTTATTTTATTTTACAGTACACATATTTACATTGCCATTACAGTGCAGCACCAAAGCGACAAAGAAATATTTAAAAAAAAAATCTATAGGTACATTATACACACTCATTCATTATACATTTACTACTAAAACAATTACACAAACAAGCTACTAACTCTAACTTAATACTATAACATAATAAACTACTTTACTAGACATTACAGATTTCTATGCATTCTATCTAAAAAAATTAAAACCGCATCCCTGAATTTCGGCAAGGACATATGAAAAATATCAACATCCTCATCTGCAGCACATATACTATTGATAGCGCGAAGGGGCCGCGTGTTGTGAACGGAGACTTGCTCAGGAGGTTAGTTCTTGCTCTCGGAATTGCAAGTAGCCTAGGTCTTCGGCGCGCGTACACATACCTGTTAGGTACGTAGAGTCCTATGTTCACTAAAACCAGAGGGTTGTGTATTATGCCTCTAATAAGATAAAAGATGTACATAATTAACATCATATCCCTCCTAGTTTCAAGTTTCACATACCCCACCATACATACATAAATATGCCAAATACTAGACCCTTCCAACGTTAGGTACTTCATGGAAATGGAAATAGCGTTTAATAAAGTACGAAAACCTTAAAACTTCTAAACTCCAGTCTACAATACTTGGGAATTTTATGACATAACAAACGAACTAGCCTTAGATATATCGTTTCTCGAATAGATTGTTGATTTAAATTGAACATAAGACAAAGTCGATATCATATCGAAGTGAACAGACTGTACTACCGTCTGATTTTTCCGTTCCGCTCGATGATTTATTATCTTTGCGAACATACAAACAAAGTACAAACAATCAAACCGCAAAATTTCCCGTTTGGCGTATTCGTCAACGTCACGAAATGCAAGCGAAAGACAAAATTCAAATAAAAATTCAGCCACCTGTTTCGCTTGTTCTTAGTTAGCTATTTTATTTTAGATAATAATGTACTAACTACGTTCCTATTTGTAAGATCTATGTAACAACATGTACGCAATAAAAACTTTAAACTATTTACTTCGAGAGGTATCGGACTTTCAGCAGAATAGAACCTCAAGAGCAGAGCTTGATACCGATACAATAGCGGTAACAACGGTATTTTCTTTTCAATAAATTCTAGTATCGATACTTTGCTCTAAAATATTTTCGCGTGCATTAGAATTAAGGGACTATACTAGCTCAAATCAACTCCGTCCGCCGGATGTCCGTATCTCTAAATTAAGGGCCTATACTAGCTCAAATCAACTCCGTCCGCCGGATGTTGATGCCGTATCTCTAAATTAAGGGCCTATACTAGCTCAAATCAACTCCGTCCGCCGGATGTCCGTATCTCTAAATTAAGGGACTATACTAGCTCAAATCAACTCCGTCCGCCGGATGTCCGTATCTCTAAATTAAGGGCCTATACTAGCTCAAATCAACTCCGTCCGCCGGATGTCCGTATCTCTAAATTAAGGGCCTATACTAGCTCAAATCAACTCCGTCCGCCGGATGTTGATGCCGTATCTCTAAATTAAGGGCCTATACTAGCTCAAATCAACTCCGTCCGCCGGATGTCCGTATCTCTAAATTAAGGGACTATACTAGCTCAAATCAACTCCGTCCGCCGGATGTCCGTATCTCTAAATTAAGGGACTATACTAGCTCAAATCAACTCCGTCCGCCGGATGTCCGTATCTCTAAATTAAGGGCCTATACTAGCTCAAATCAACTCCGTCCGCCGGATGTTGATGCCGTATCTCTAAATTAAGGGCCTATACTAGCTCAAATCAACTCCGTCCGCCGGATGTCCGTATCTCTAAATTAAGGGCCTATACTAGCTCAAATCAACTCCGTCCGCCGGATGTCCGTATCTCTAAATTAAGGGACTATACTAGCTCAAATCAACTCCGTCCGCCGGATGTCCGTATCTCTAAATTAAGGGCCTATACTAGCTCAAATCAACTCCGTCCGCCGGATGTTGATGCCGTATCTCTAAAACTAGGTACTCAATAAAATTCAAAATTCAAAATTCAAAGTGCTTTATTTCCTTTAGACCTTACAGGACTCTTGGACACGTCACAAAAACTCTGATTACATAAGTAAAACTAGGAAATAAAGTGATCACTTTGATTTTTTGTCCACTTCAATCTTTTTAAGGTAAAGTAAAGAAGCGAACAAGAAACCTTTACCTTGTTAGAATGTTAGTTTTCGAGTTGGAGCAAAACTCGTCCCAAGCTTTTTTATCGTCTAGCTAGATAGTCTGATATTTTATAGTAAGCCTTTTTACAAAGGATATGTTTGACAATTTGTTTGAATTTATTTATTGATAATTTTTGCAACTCACTTGGAGTTTTGTTGTAGAAGCGTATACATTGTCCTTTAAAAGATACATTAATCTTGTGTAGCCTAGTTGTGGGCACAGCGAGTTTATTCTTATTTCTAGTATTTAAATTATGTATATCGCTATTTTTGGGGAACCGATTGATATTCTTATGAGTGTACAAGTTTTGATAAATATATTGACACGGTACTGTCATTATGTTTATTTCTTTAAATTTATCACGTAGGGACTCTCTGGGACCCATATCATAGATTGCGCGAACAGCCCTCTTCTGCAGCACAAATACGGTGTTAATATCTGCAGCGTTCCCCCACAGCAGAATACCATAAGACATAATACTATGGAAGTAGCTGAAATATACTAGTCTAGAAGTATCAACGTCTGTAAGATGACGGATTTTTTTGACTGCATATGCAATATTTACTACTTTCATGGCTGAAAACATAGAGAGCGATCTGCGGGGTCCATGTCGCGACGGCGCGGGCGCACCGCCGACGCTAGCAGTGATCGCGTTATACTGTACTAGACTGCTTAACTTAGAAATTTATATATCGTAAAGTTCACGACTTACTCGTTCATATGTTTCGAAAATACGATTTCATAAAATTTTCTAATTTTCTAACTTTTAAATCGCATTTTCTCAATAAATAGAGTACTTAAGATCTTGAGAATAAGCATGGTAATTGAAATAAGTGTATAAAGTAGGGATGCAACCTGTGGATGCAACGATACCGATGCCGATAATCGTAAACCGATCATCGTTATTTTTGACTGTATCGTAAAAAGCATAACGATTTATAACGATTCTTGAAACTATAGTTTGATGATAACTTTGTGTAAAAAATAAATGTTGTAAATTGTTTGGGCTGGCAACACAAATGACAGCTATATTGCATATTTTGGATGTTTGTCACTGACATTGACAATTTGACAGGTTGACGACCGATGTGGCGCAGTGGGCGAAGGTCTGCCTGCGACGCAGAAGGTTGCGGGTTCGATTCCCGCCACGGGACAAATGTGTGTGTACGATCTGCAGACATTTGTTCAGGGTGTTCTGGTCGTTTTCTATAAATAATAAAAAATATCTATCTATGTATTGTATAATGTTATGTATATCAGTTATCTAGTACCCATAACACAAGCTCTGCTTAGCTTGGGGCTAGATAATGCTGTGTGAATTCTCCAGCATTATTTATTATTAAATATTCTCAATCTACGATTCGACATTTGTTTTCGCGTATGGCGCGTTATAAAATATTATATTTTCTGAATAAGAACTTAAGAGAAATGAATTATAATTATAACATTTAGATGGTACATTATCATTTAATTGAAATAAATATTGATTAAACTCAGCATTCGTCAATCGTATCGGTATCGTAATACAAATATCGTTACATCCTCCCTAGTAGGTATAAAGTTCTTTTGTTACTTTTTTTTTCAAATAATGTCCTTATTTAGAGATAATAAGCAAAAATTTGATTTATGGGCTTGCGTTGCTCTGCTCTGTCTCACTCCTATGAGCGCAAAATCCTATGCCTATTCTTTTCACAAAATGGCGTCGTAGTATAGATTAGCGACGATAACGATATATTCCCAACCACCCAATTGACTTCCCCATCAATGGGGTAGTTGGGAAAAAAATCCCATCCACCCCATTACAAATGAGGCTTTAAATTATGAGGCTCTTGTACCTTAGAGGCCTTAGTTTTGAGTAAAGAATTATTGTAAAAATGTGATGACACTGTGATAAAAAGTATTTGAATACTGTACTTAAAATATTATTTACTAGAAAACTAATTGCGTATGATGCTGTGATTACGCAATGTTTTTCTTACGATTATTATTTGATTTACAAATTTGCGTAGTGATTATTTTACGAAAAATGTTATTGACAATAAACCAGAACTTGATTTGCTCAAAAGAGTTGGCTTTTTTATTTCCGACTATTCCTACTTATACTCAATTATGTAAATAGTAAATAGTGAGATTTAATATTTCCATAGTAAAAAATTCAGGTTTATTTTAATCAAGTCAATGGGGTGAAAATTCCCAACCACCCCATTGACTTTTGTAATGGGGTGGATGGGATTTTTTTCCCTTCCACCCCATTGATGGGGAAGTCAATGGGGTGGTTGGGAATATATCACGATAACTACCGCCGCAGCTGCCAAGTATTATTTCATTTTGTTTAAGAAAAAACAAACATCGTAAAAAACAAACACTTTCAAGGCCCACGACGCAAAGGCTGTGTCGGGCTCCGTTGTTGTAGCGTCGCGCAGTAGTTATTATGTAGAAAATTAGTTTCATTTCTGTCATCTGAGGTTACTTACTTTTACTTAAATTAAATAAATCCGACTTCACTTATCTATTGTTCCATAATCACAGAACTTGTCACGACTGCGTAAACTGTTTGCGACAAAACAAGTCGTAGACAATTTCGTGTGTCATTTTAGTGTAAAGGTTCTAGGTATCTACGGAGGAGACGGCGGATACCTAATCGAAGTTCGATTCGAACCTTATTTTATCGGCAAAACTTTTCGTCGTTAAGTTATAATATGATCCAAGCGCTCCCACGCACTAGCGGTTAACCATTAAACTGTGCCAAAATATCGGATAGCTCAAAACTCAAGTCATAGGAAATATCCCGTCATAACATAACCGACTTTAACTTTGATAGTACCTATCAAAGATTTATTATGAACGTCTAACAGGGACGCGAATAGCTTACGGGTTCGATACCAGCCGCGAGACATTTGTTTCTATAGTTTTCAACATGCACCGATAACTTTGCAGCTAGGTATAGGTATAGGTACTATGAGACCAGCTCATATTACCTATACCTATATCATAAATACAAAAATGTACACTTGGAAAAAGTCAAATTCTTAAAATAAAACGCTGACATTCCGTGTCAGTATTTTATTTTAAGAATTTGTTGAAATTTGTGAAAATGTTGGGGAAAAAGTCTTTTCGCATTATAGTACCTACCTATGTATGTATGTATGAACTTGTAATAAAATCTCTTTGGCTATACTATTTGTATCTAGCTGGTTTTGGTATCATTAAAAATTTTAATTTTAAAGAACATAAATTCAAATAAGGAAAATGTGTGATTTTTATGTTTTTCGTAATATCAAGATGAGTGAATCTAATGAAAAAATTCGATACTTTTTAAAATTTTACTACAAAAAATGTAAAAAAAAAATGCAACGCAAGCCGCGAAATTTTTTTGCGATGTTTATGCGCTTTTCAGGGGGAGGCCTGCGTCCAGCAGTAGACCAATATAGGCTGTTGAGGTGAGGTGAGGATGGACCTAGTGCAGTGTCTGTGAGAGTAGCACAAATTTGGTTCAAGCGTTTTCAATCTGGAAATTTTGATGTCAAAGATTGATAAAAACTAAAAAGAATCATTAAACAATCAAAGAAGTATAAAATGGGTCCCATTTTTGAAAAAGTGGAGCAAGATCGGCATATCAATAGTTACGACGTAGGTAGCTGAAGAACTGGGATTAGACCACAAAACAGTTTTAGCGGATTTGAAAAAAACTAGGTACACAAAACAGCTCGATATTTGGGTATACCTCACGAGCTCACTGAAAGAAACCTAATGAACCATGTACTCATTTACGATTTTTTATTACGACCTAATGAAACCGAACCATTTTTGAAGAAGCTGATGAAAAGTGGATCATGTACAAAAAGGTCGTGGTCAAAGGTCTGTCACGCTCTACAGACTGTGGCGAAACCCAGGTTAACTCGCAACAAGATGATGCTGTGTGTGTGTGGTGGGATTGGAAGGGCAATATTCATTAGGAGCTGTTACCACTAGGCAGGACTATCGATTCTGAACTCGTCTGCGAACAACTGATGAGATTAAAGCAAGAAGTTGAGAGAAAGTGGCCGGAATTAATCAACAGAAGAGGTGTGGTTTTGCATCATCATAATGCCTCACACATCTTTAACCACTCAGCAAAAATTAAGAGAGTTTGGCTGGGAGGTGTTAATGCATCCGCCTACTGACAAAAACAAAGGAAAATGCATGAACATTTTTGTGGCTTGGTTTACTCATTCTCTTAAATTGTCCTTGGGATTTTTGATAGTATTTTCTTAGTTATTTTTGCACTTTCGCTGTTGAGGTCCATGGTTACTGGTATGAATCCATTTTGAGAGTGGGACTTTTAGCCTGGGTATTAGTCGCATACGGATGCTACATGGGCTAGAGCTATTATGTATATATATGGCTATTATTGATGAGGGGTGGCCTCATCAATAATAGTGGAGGATGAGTTTTGAACTTTATAAATTGCAATCAGCCACCTCAGTGCCCAGTGGTGTATGGAAAAATTTAAACATGCAGTAACATGAAGCTATGATAGTAACAAATATTTGTAATAAACCGTAATTTATTTGTCTATCAAAAGACTTTTATGGCCACTATAAAAAAACAAAAGAGGTTCCTATTTTAAAAAGTAGAAACCCAAAAAGCTTTTCTTGTTTATGTTTATTCATACCCAGCTCATAACATTAGAGCGTAATGTAATAGGTAGTATTTTTACAAGATAATAACATTTTTATTGTACTTTTCGCGATTTTTACAAAAATGTTGAACAACAAAAGTGCCAAGTGATAAATGATTACGAATGGTTGAAAGTTCTCAATTCCATGATCGAAATTGTAGCAGACAATAGTCCACCACAACGGTAACCACACAGTGTTTTTAAGTGAGAGGTGCTAAGAGATCTTTTGTTAGGTCTATGAAAAGAAAATATTGTTGTACACTTGCCTCTTTGATGACATTTCCATCGTCATTTTGTCGTTAATTTATCTCCAGCGGCATATATGTTATCCAAGTCAGCAGTTCATTTTGGTACCTATTCACAAAATAATTACTCTTCTAGCATTGTTTGTTACTGATGCAAAAATAAATACAACGAAAACTACAAAGGAAATCAGAGAAAAATACCACTCGGGCACATGCGATGCGACCCGCTTGCTTGCAATATTTTTCTGTTTCTGACTGATTGATTTCACAGCAAAAAATCAGCTGTCATGGAAAGTCACTGTCAGAAACTGAGACGTTCTGGATCACGCAGAAAAGTTTTTAAATTTAATATACCGCGCGCGCTGGCTATGATTCAAACACACGGAACAGAAAAAATCCGTATTTATGCACGATGCGCGATGTTGAGAATAATTTAAATAATTTGTCGATACTTAATACTTATCTACATACTATTAGGTAGGTATATTAATTTCAATTTTATTTTTTCATAACATTATCATTTTATAATAACAGTATTGAATTGATAATTATTAAGTATCGACAAATTTATTTAATGAAAGAGTAAATATTTGTTTGTTTGATTTGAATTGAATAGGCTTCGAAACTACTAAACTGATTTGAAAAATTCGTTCACCATTAGAATCTTACATTATTCCGAACATAGGCTATAGAATATACCCGTGCGAAGCCGGGGCGGACCGCTAGTTAGTTACCTGATTAGGCAAAAACAAACATCAGTTTTTTGAAAATTTGATAAAATTATAAGTTTGTGTGCATTGGAACGAATTTGTAGACAACACGTTGCCATGGTAACCTCGCCATGATAACAAACGCATGCATGGCCAATCAATGGCCGGCCCTAAATTCCCGTGTTTATGTCACCTTGTCAAGGAATATTGCAACGGCAAGCAAATGATTATTGATCAAACATTTTGTACAATAATTGCGTGTAAATGTAAGGGTATTAGATAATTACGTACGTGCGAGTGAATTCAATCCAAAATGTTCAAGAATACGTTTCAGTCCGGCTTCCTATCAATTCTTTACAGCATCGGAAGCAAACCTTTGCAAATCTGGGACAAGAAGGTTCGCAATGGGCACATAAAAAGGATCACGGATAATGATATACAGAGTCTCGTGCTAGAAATAGTGGGGACCAATGTCAGTACCACGTACATTACGTGCCCGGCTGACCCGAAAAAGACCCTGGGTATCAAATTGCCGTTTCTGGTTATGATCATCAAAAACCTCAAAAAGTACTTCACATTTGAAGTTCAGGTAAGCCTTCACCCAGCCTGCTGTTAACTTCGACGTGTTGTCTGTTTTTTTTTCTAATTGCAGTCATGCCACAAAAACCGAAAATAACCAATTAATTTGTTTACAGGTACTAGATGACAAGAATGTGCGGAGACGATTTCGAGCAAGTAATTATCAATCCACGACACGTGTGAAACCATTCATCTGTACCATGCCCATGCGGCTTGATGAAGGCTGGAACCAGATCCAATTCAACTTAGCAGACTTTACCAGAAGAGCCTACGGGACCAACTATGTGGAGACCTTGAGAGTGCAAATTCATGCAAACTGTAGAATCCGCAGAGTCTATTTCTCCGATAGACTGTACTCTGAAGATGAGCTTCCGGCAGAGTTCAAGCTCTTCCTTCCGATACAAAACAAAGCTAAAACAGCTGTAGCTACATGAAATTCTAGTACAGCATTGCCCACTACTTCCTGCACTTACCTAGTAAATGTATTTTAAGTATATTTTTATTTTGTATTATTAATAAATGTACATCTACACCTTTCAATTTGATACGGTTTACTATAAAGTATTGATTAAAGCACACAAACATGAAAAGTATTTCCATTATTGTGACCAAATTTTACATGGCCTCATAATCACCATGACATCCTCATGTTAATTAGAACAAACATAATAAGGTAGGTGCCTACCCAGCATGCTTCCGACAGGTATTAATATGGATTAACTAGGTATTAATTTGAATAGGTCCTAGGTATCACATTAGTAGCCTAAAAGATTAAGTAGGTATGTATATGTAATTAAATTACTAATTACATACCTATTATATTATTTTATGATATTGAGTAACAGAACGAGTAAGACCTGTGCCTTATGGTAATCATCAATCAAGCATGCACATAAGTGGCACAGCGCCACGCAGGCTTTAAATTACTTTAGTACTATACTTATAAATCTGTGCTTTAAATAAAGCCTAGAACTATTTTTCCCCCAAACTAAAAAGTTTGAGAACCACCGTATCCGTCGCTGGTGGCGGCACCAAAGATTCTAGTATACCCATTTGATTAGTATACCTCCTTACACCTACCCTACGGAACGTAGGATCCTCGGAACCAGGGACAAGGGAAATAAAATTTCCTGAAACCCTCGTCCCTGCTCGGAACAATAACAGGTAGAATCTTTGGGTGGCACCCACACAAAGAGAAAACAATAACTACTTAAACCCACACAACTGCGTATCTCGGAATGGCATACCTGGCGGAGTAAAAATATTAATGTACGTAGTTAGTATGGTATTACGTAGTTATTTATTTATTTTAAGATAGAAGTTTACTGTAAAAACCAAAACATTTACTATCCTATGCTAATATCTATATTACATCTATGTTAAAACTTAAGTATATTAGAAGACATTTAACTATAACACATAGCTTGTCGTGAAATATGTCGACATGCTGGAACTCGTGTACGAACTCGTTCAGTAGATGGAGTGCCCAGTTATTGTATGTATACTCATTGGAGTGCCCGAACAGTTGGTGCATTGTTTCCGTGCTTTGTTCGGAGGGCGATGCGACGCCAGCGCCAACGAACAAGCGCCGTCGACGAGTACCCGCACGTACGTAGGTAGTTATTTGGTTCGAAGATATTGATTCTGCTTAATACGTCTCGATTATTTACTCTATTGTTTAATATAAGATAGTAGTGGATTCCGTTCCGAGTTGAAGCTTACGTCTCAGCTCCAAAGTATCCACACCTACCATTCCAGATACAAACAGAGATGGATACAGATATAATAATAATAATAATAAAAATCATTTATTGTCTGAATATTTTTTTTAGGATAGTATCCATGCTGCCTTTTATATAGGTACCTACATCGCTGTATTTTTTCCAACATCAATGTATATTTTGCTTCACGTGGGTCCCACACTATGGCGCTATACTCTAGCTTACTGCGGACAAAAGCATTACATAACATGATGGGCACCCTAGAGTCCAGGAATTGATTAGAGGTTCTCATTATGAACCCCAAGTTTTTATTCGCATTCTTACACAGGGAAATTACATGCTTGCGAAAGTCAAGTCGTGAGTCCATAATGAGCCCTAGATAACGAATCTCACTGACTCTTTCCATGATGTCACCGTCTAACGTATAATTCGGTGCTAAAGGTTGTTGCAGTCTAGAAAAGGTAATGTACCTAAACCTAACACTTGTAGACATTGAAATCCAGCCTGTTCGACTGGCTCCACCTTACGACCGAGTCTATGTCCTTCTGCATCGCCATACACTCAGAGGCCTCACCAATCGAGAGGTAGATCTTCAGATCATCGGCAAACATAAAGACAGTCACATGTGACCCGGGGCAAGTCGTTTATCATGGCCAAGAAGAGAGTTGGGCCAAATGTGCTTTCCTGACTCACCCCAGACCTTGTGTAGAAATCATCTGACCGGTAGATACTCAGCTGCACATAACTGTGTTCGATCTTTAATTAAGGTAATCAGCGAAGAACTTTATAAGGTGGAGCTTGCAACCGAGCAACGACAGTTTCTGTAAAAGTATGTATTTATCTACAATATCGATTGCGCGCCTAAAGTCAAGAAATACAGCGTCAACCTGTCTTCCCGCATCCATTTGTATCGCCACATAGTCCACAAAAGTGATTATGGTTAGTGGTCGTCGAGCGAGCAGAACGGAAGCCATGCTGTTTGTTACTAAGGCTGACTTCCAGCTGGCGGCTTAGGTAGTAATTTAGGATTGTTTCGAAGACTTTACCAAACACATTCAAGACAGTTAGTGGCCTAAAGTTTACTACGTCAACCGACGAGCTAATTTTGGGCACAGGAGTTACTCTTGTCCATCTCTTTGGATAACGACAATAGCTTAAAGAAAGATTGAAGAGGTGGTGTAAAGGACTTTCCAAGTTTGTATACCCATTGACCATGGTCTCCATCAAGCTTTGACAATTGACAGCGGGTTAAATTGTCTAAGCCATCAAGTTATTGTATACTCATGGTCTCCATCTTAGAGCATTTATAACTGGAGATGTCATCGCAAGGCGTACCCCTCTGCCGGCCATAAGGCCCTCTTGGTCATACGCGTTATACAAAACTACTTCACTCGTTACCGCGCCGCCATTAGCTGTCGTTTTGTGTCGCGAAGTAGTGCTTAGTGAAAACGGTGAATTGTGCGGTGTTTTGGGGTAAAAGGCGATCAGAGACATAAAACTTAAGGGAACACGGTATTTCCTATCACAAGTAAGTGATATTTTTTCAATTGTTTTTGTAATATTGTATCATTTAAATCTAGATGGAATACTAGTTGCGACAGTTTGAAGCGTCTTGGTAGGTGAGTATTGATTTCTTGGTAGAAGGCGTAGTGCGTGTTAGTGTATAACTCAATAATGGTGTAACAACAGTCATTGTATAATTGTGTGCTTGTTTTGTGTTTGTGTCACAGCTTTTACTTGCGTGTGCGTTTGTAAGGACACTTAATTTTTCTGCATTAGTACCTATGCATGTTATGTAAATGTGTGCTGTACCGTATTACCTCGCCTCCCGCGAAAAACGGCAGAAAGATTTTAGTACTAAAAGTGGCGCTTGCCAACTTCCGTTAGAAATTCTCTAAGGGTACAGAACACATACAAACGCACACGCAAGTAAAAGCTGTGACACAAACACAAAACAAGCACACAATTATACATTGACTGTTGTTACACCATTATTGAGTTACACGATAACACGTACTTCACCTTATACCAAGAAATCAATACTCACCTACACCTCCTACCAAGACGCTTGAAACTGTCGCAACTATATAGTATTCCATTTAAATCAAAATATACAAAGTATACAAAAACAATTGACAAAAATATAACTTACTTGTGATAGGAAATACCGTGTTCCCTTAAGTTTGATGTCTCTGATAGCCTTTTACCCCAAAATACCGCACAATTCACCGTTTTCACTAAACACTACTTCGCGACACAAAACGACTGCTAATGGCCGCGCGGTAACGAGTGAAGTAGTTTTGTATAACGCGTACGACCAAGAGCGCCTTATGGCCGGCAGAGGGGTACTTGCGATGACATCTCCAGGTCAAATTATACACGCGGCGCGGCAGCGGCGGAGTATATTATTGTACCATGACTCTAACGTAGTTATTGTATACTGTATACTCATGCGTTAGCATCCTTATTACATCTGTGGTATACTCATTGACTGTTGTGTTGTGATGTGACTTATTTATTTTGGCATGTACTCTGAGCTGAGACAGGGCATGTAGGTATTTGGAAAATGGCGATTGTCGATAATAACATAAAATTTTATTTAGCTCTAGTTCTACTTAATTACCCAGCAAAATGCCACGCAAACGACATTCTAGGTTGCGGTGGATTTGTTAAAAGTCATGTTAGCTTGGACTATTCCAAGATCGAGATCGCACTGTAAGTAACCTATACCTATTGGATTATCTTCTACCAGAATTCCTTTACTTACATATAGTTTCGGATCACTTTTAAGAGCATGATACTTCATAGCTTGCCCAACCTTATTTCACGTATGCAACTACTTTCATTTTCAAAAATTGTGTAATAGGTTTACGAAAGAAGGTAGCCTCAAGGAAAAGACAGAGTGCGCTCCCACCAATGGCTATTACTTCCTCCCGTTGTACGAGAAGGGGGAATACGTGCTCAAGGTCCGCCCTCCACCCGGCTGGAGCTTCGAGCCGAACCAGGTTGAGTTGTCCGTGGACGGTGTAGCTGACAAATGCTCTACAGGCCAAGATATCAACTTTGCATTCAATGGTTTCGGTATCACGGGCCGCGTGATTACGGCTGGTCAGACTCAAGGCCCAGGTGGAATAGCAGTGCACCTAGTGAATGACAAGGGAGAAGAGAGAAAAACTGTCACCACAAATGGTGGAGATTTCCACTTTACCCCTGTTATACCTGGAAGGTACACTTTGAAGGCTTCCCACCCAAGGTAACATTTTAAATTAACATTGAATAAATTGCATGTTAACAGGCCTGTGTTACTATGGATTCTGTTATTTAAAGTACTATTGCAAACAATACCAAAATTACCCATATCAGTGCCCCCTCAGTCATTGAACACTTTCAAAAACACAGGACAAATATTTAAAGTGCACTTATAAGGACAATTTACAGGCTCTTTGAGATGGGAGCTGAAATGGATAGATAAAAGTTTTGAAAGGTGTCATGTCATGACCTTGATTTATGAGACTGTAACATTATCAGGTACCTAATGGACTTCAACTGTAACTCTTATAGTTTGGGATTTGGCCATCTTCCTACTCCCATCTCCAAAAGCCACCCTGTATAGCATGTATATGCATCAGCCCGAGAGCTGTAAATAGTAATAAAACAGCATGATATGATTTTAGATGGAAACTGGACCCAGCCCAGTCCATAGTTCAAGTGAAGGAAGGCAACACGGTGTTACCCACTGGAGTGCTTACAGTGAAGGGATTTGATGTGTCTGGAACCATCTCATCATTTGGGAGCCCTATTGGAAATATTTATGTGCTGCTTTATTCTAAAGAGGTAAATAATTAACAGCTTCACATTGTAACCTTCCCAATTTAATTAAATAGGTTTTATTGATTAATTTAAGATCTTATAATATAATTTGTTTTATGTTATGATACAGGAAAGTCCCAAATTCCGAGTGGAAGGATGCAAAACAGCTCTACTCCAAGGGGTGCCGGATGCCCCCATATGCCATGTCACCACTGACAGCAATGGCCAGTTTTCTTTTGGCCTGGTCCCTGCCGGGGAGTACAAGCTGAGGGTGATGTCGAGCACCCCCGGTCAGACTGGAATCACATACAAAGTGAAGCCGGAAGAAGTTCCTTTCACTGTGAGGCATGATAGTTTGTTCATCAAGAATGCTTTTGAGGTAAGTTATGAATAACTTTTTACTGACTTAAAGAAAAGAGGTTTTCAATTTGTCACAACTGATTTTGTTGATTCTTCCTCTGTAGTACTTATCCCGTAAAACTTTAAAAACAATAATGTTTTTAAGGCATCACGGCTAGCTACAATAGTTTTGGTGATAACT
The DNA here is from genome assembly GCA_946478455.1 of Eupithecia vulgata. NCBI lineage: Eukaryota > Metazoa > Arthropoda > Insecta > Lepidoptera > Geometridae > Eupithecia > Eupithecia vulgata. Next base: position 17,299,440 of record OX297861.1, read on the forward strand.
GCAATAATTGTTAAAAGATTTTGATGGTTCCTTGGTTGTTGTATGAAGGTTATTTTTGCGGTGATCCCCTATGAGTTGGTTCTTGAGGGACTGCTATGTGTGTCCAACCAATTTGTGTTAAACATTATCACCTCACAATCATTGGAGGCTTACTTGTAAAAATGAAAATCGTTCTGATTTGTATCAAAACAATATTAAATATTTCATATATTAACAAAAATATTACAGTTTCGTAAACATTAATGTATTGTGTCAGATAGGGTATATCACCAGAACTAAAGTTTCAAACCTAACTATTGTATTTTATACATAGACTAGTCGGGTTATTAGACGACAGAAGGCCTCCACTGCATTATTTTCCATATTATATTCATTCTAAAAATGCAAGCCCTAAACTCATTATTAAGATTTTACAATAATTAACCCCTCTCAATAATTCCCCTTCTTTCCCTGCTTAAGATTAAGTGCTACCCAAAACCCAGGTTTTGTCTGTACGAAAAATCCATTTTAAGGCAAGAAAACACTATTTTTTTAAACCTTTTTTAATGATTCTCGAAAGTTTAGGATTTTAGTTAGTGCGTTATATAAGTCGAAACACGATTGACTCAACTTGACTCGATAGAAAAAAAAAAAAAAAACCTCTAAATTTTCATTTTTACTACGGAAAACCCGTTTCATTTGCTAGTTATTTAACATATTTTAATGGAATGTCGTCTAAAAAATACTTAACTAAACACCTAAGAGCAACATAGTTTTATTTTTTTGCGAAAGAGTATTATTTTAGAGCAATATTTAATTTATAAATAAAAAGCAGTGAAATTGCGCGCGGGTCGGTTCTTGCCTCCCTTTCTCGCCTTCACCGCGCGGTGTTCGCTCGACCTTGTCTCTAAAAAGCGCCACCACTTCGACTTAATTCGAAAAAATGTAAGTAATTGTTTTTGTTATTGTGCTTATTGTTCTGGCTTTAAGTAGACTAAGCACGTGGCTATTTAAATAATATAGAAATACATTGCTGCGCCCTTACAGGGTACATGTACCTACCACTAGGCTAACAACATCTAGGCTAAAATTGTAATAATGTATGTGTATGCAATAAAATAAATGAAATGAAATGAAAAATATCAATACAAAACAATATCTTTATTGACAACACCAAGTTATACGTCAAGGTACCAAGTTAGGTAGGTAGTACATTAATTTATACTCTATTTTGGGTCACAGTGTAGTTGATGGGACGCAAGGAAAAATCAACTTTTTTTCAAGGTAATTGACCTTGAGGTCATTGACCTTGAGGTCAGTGATCTTGGACTAAAGGTCAATGACCTTTTTCAGGTAAATGTTAGTTTTTGCTAGAAATGATCACCAAATGTTAAATTACAAAGTTTTGAGGGCAAAATTAGTGACCTTGGACTAAAGGTCAATGACCTTTTTCGGGTAAAAGTTGGTTTTTGCTAGAAATGGTCAACAAATGTGAAATTACTTCGTTTTGAGGGCAAAATTAGTGACCTTGGACTAAAGGTCAATGACCTTTTTCGGGTAAAAGTTGGTTTTTGCTAGGAATGATCACCAAATGTTAAATTATTTAGTTTTGAGAGCAAAATTAGTGACCTTGGACTAAAGGTCAATGACCATTTTTGGGAAAAAGTTTGTTTTTGCTAGAGTCGATTACCGAAAGGTATATTACTTAGAAAAAAAGTTTAATGGGTGGTTAAAAAAAAATAACCAGTTAGCCTTCTCACCTAACCTATCCGTGTCGCTTCCGTGTTAATGTACTTACGTTAGAAAATTCTCGTTAGAAAGTTTAACGTAAGGTAGTTAAAAAAAAAAATTACTACGAAGGCTAAGGTAAGGAGCGTAGCAGAGCTCCTTGCCTTAGCCTTCTAACCTTACCTATCCGTGTCGGTTCTGTGTTAATGTACGATCCTCGTTAGAAAGTTTAACGGGTGGTTAAAAAAAAACCACGAAGGCTAAGGCAAGGAGCTCCGCTTCGCTCCTTGCCTTAACCTTCTAACCTAACCTATCCATGTCGGTTCTGTGTTAATTTACGTTATAATATCCCTCTCGTTGCGCACGACCTCAGTGGCGCAGCGGGCGAGAGTCTGCCTGCGACGCAAGAGGTTGCGGGTTCGATCCCCGCCTCGGAACAAATTTGTGTACGATCTGCAGAAATTTGTTCCGTTGGTCTGGGTGTTTTCTATGTATAATAAAAAATATCTATCTATGTAATGTATAATATTACGTATATCAGTTATCTAGTACCCATAACACAAGCTCTGCTTACCTTGGGGCTAGATAATGCTGTGTGAATTGTCCAGCATTATTTATTTATTTATGTGTGCAGGGCTACGAATAAATAATAAGTCAGGAAATCTAACTGCTTTCAAAAAATGACCCAACCAAAGTCGTGTCCAGCGCGTCATCAGTCTGTCATTTTTCTTGTTCGCGAACACACGTGTAATCTGCGTAATTTTTCGTTATAATTTGTGAACTAGCTGTGAATTATCATGCCAGCATGTGTTGTGAAATGGTGCAGGAGCCATACAAGACTAAAATGTCCAGGGATCACGTGTCACAATCACAAGTAAGTAATAGCAAAATTATAATTATATTCAAATACATTAGAAAACGAGATGGTCAATACTATGCAGAATGAAGTCAGTAAATTTGGACTGACTTGGTATTGATTTATGACTTATTTTTTATTTCATACAAAACAATATGGTCAGTTCAGTACTATGCAAACTGAAGTCAGTCAGTACTACCTAGTTTTTTTTCTTGATGAAATATAAATGTAAATCGATAAACTTTAGATATTTTATAACAGTAATTTATGTATTTTGTTTTCTTTTAGTTTCCCTGCTGATCCTATTCGGCAAAATAAATGGATAGCTGCAGTTAGGTCAGAAAGACAAGAGAATGACTGGATGCCAGTGAAAACCAGCAGAGTATGTTCCGTTCATTTTGACGAAAATGATTTTTATAAAACATTAAAAGGATATACTATGTTACACAAAACTGCAGTACCAGTTTGCACAGGATAATTGTTATGTAAAAAAACAATATAAAAAATAAACAATAATAAACAACTTGTTGGTGAGTAATGTCATCATCATCATCATTCTATATTAGTCCACAGCTGGATATAGGCCTCCCCTAATGAGCGCCATAGCGCCCTGTCTTCAGCTTGCCGCGTCCAGCATCTGCCAGCAGTCTTTCGCAAATCGTCATCCCACCTGATTGGAGGGCGTCCTACACTACGTTTGCCGAGACGCGGTCTCCACTCAAGAACGCCATTACCCCAGCGACCATTTACGCGATATTGATCTGTGGTTCAGTTGAAACTGAGACCTCAAAAAATGCGCTGATGTTGCTGATGACAGTTTTTACTTATTAGTACTTATCAGTCTGCAGTTAGCTCAATTGTTCCAATTGTAAATACTAGTTCTAATTTATTTCTTTATTTGATTTTAATTTTCTTTGTTAATAAAACGTATAAAGATTTACTTATATAAGTTTGCTACACAGCCGTACGACATATTTCGCGGTGTTTAAAATAAGATTAAAAATATCTGAAACATTGAAAGATTTTTCAAATATTTTTGCCTAGGCTATCTCAATAATACATTTTTAGGTATTTTGTAATATGAGGTATATTACAAAATACCTAAAAATGTATTACTCACGCTATCTAGTAATATTGTAATAAATAACAAAAGAAAAAATGTTAAAATAAAAAACCTTTCGTTTTATTATTTAATTGGATCGATCCACTTATTGCATACATCGTCCACGCCGATATGACGCAACTGTCATGGCAGACATAGCAGCATGCGCGCGAACCTTTCACTGCTTTCGTTCAGCAAGCGTCGAACCAATCCCTGTTTACCTTCGATTTTAAACCAATCACCAAACATGCCTTTTTGTAACTTTTGATGTGATTCGTTATTTGAATCATACGTCGTTTTGGTTTGAAGTAGAACCACTTTTGGTTTGGCATTTGTTTTGAATTAGACTTCCTGACCTGACTTATTATTTATTCGTAGGTGCAGGGCATATTATAATGCACAAGTGTATGCGCAAACACAGGTGCACTCTCTATTCCTCCACTGAATAAACTAATTTCTACCTGAAACCAAGTGTTGATGAGATAATTTTGTGGGTTTTATCAACATAAAATAAGTTTGGTGCCTATCTCAGTTGAAGGTCTTGTGTTTAATGTGTGTCCGTGTGTGTTCACGAGGTGTGTATGACTTACAGATAACAGGGTTCACAGTCGTAGGCTCAGTGCAGGCCTCCGCAGAGAAAGGGCTGTCCGGAGTGCGAGTCTCCTTGGACGGGACTGCCATCGGCAAGACTGACGCTAGCGGGAAATTCACTCTGGCGGGGTTGATTCCCGGAGTTTACACTGTCAGCTTCCAACACGGTGAGTTTGTGTTGTTGTGTGATGTTCCTACTTTAAAGTACACCATTACTATACTCTAACTCCTTGTAGAATGTTTGTAAACAAACCACAACACAAATAACTGAACTGTAATTCTGTAATTCTTTATTGTACACACAAAAAATAATACATAAAAAGAACTTAACTAATAGGTTATGTACAAAGGCGAGCTTAACCCTTAATAAGAGTTTTCTTCCAGCAAACCTTAGAGTTATAGGAGAGGCGCTGGAACAGGTAAAGAAAGTGTACACAAATAACAAACATCGGATATAACAGATAATTAAACTAATAGTAGGAAGCTTTATACAAGACTTACTTACACATACATGATTATAATAAAATACATAAATTAAAATAATAACTTACATAAACCTAATAAATGTAAAATAATAGACTACATTGAAATATATATTTATACTAATACATATCGCTTTTAATTATCACTGTTTATTTATTTAACAGCAAAAAATAATTACAACTAATATTTACACTTACATCTATTTACTAAAAATCTAAGCCGTCACCAGAAGGCAGAGTGCCCAGAATGCTGGCAGCATTGCCACGTTGAATGGCAATGCTAATTCGTTGACCGAAATAAAAACCAGCATTCCGATCACCTGTGGACTCTATTAGTAGATTTGTAAGATCTTTATAGATAACGTGTGCCCCAGGACCCCAAAGACCTAGGGTTTCCACCCCAAACGGCTCAAATAGGTAACCTCTGTCAAGACTAGCGTATTTTCGCCGTTTGAGGAACTCCGCTGATGTTGCTGCGGAGCCTGCCCTTACTGATGTCCCTGCAAGATGAGAAGGTGCTAGGGTATCTACACACGTAGCATCCCAAACTAAAGGCTGACCCATCTTCCAAGGAATCAGAGTCATACCGTCAGGCCTTTTACCATCATCTCGCATTAGGCCACGTGGTTCGAGAGTAGCTGGCACACTGACGCTGGTAAAAGCCCGACGAATGATGTCATTAATTGAACCATGGCGGGACACACGTCCTGCACTAGAGACACATGCCAGTGCATGGTGACCGAACTTATCAACGGTTTCACCGCACTGGCAACGGTGTGGCACTAGGCAAGGAGAACCTAAACGCAAAGAGGTAGCCACCCGAAATGAGTTATTGTCTAAAAGGGTACCTAAATTTTTGGAAGGCAAAACATATAACCAAAGTCCTGATTCCCACTCGGAAACAGCGAGTAGACGAGCGCGTTCTGATGACCTGGTAGACGTATTAATAAGATTTTTCCGTACCAACTCACATAGCGGCTCATCCCACAGTCTCTGAGAAGAGAGGACTTTGGGCAGATTAGTTTCAGGACAGGCTATTTTCCAAGACGCTAATGCTTGCTCGAAACCTGTTATTTGACAATTTTGTGAACATTTGGCCAAAATTTTATATATAAGATCCTTTGTACCGTGAATTGAAGACATAAAAGCAGGGAGTGAAACACTAGAAATTTCGCGGACACCTAGACCCCCCAATCTAATAGGAAGAGTGGCCTGGTGCCACGCTCTATCATCTAAAGGTATATTAAAAATTTTGATTAATGTGTCGCGCATGATGCTGTCCAACTGCTGTGTAAGTTGAGGATATTTCCAGAGTTGGGAGCATCGTAAATAGTAAGTGAATTTGGGAACAAAAAGACAGAAACGTAAAATAACAAAAGCCACGTGAACATTGATGTTTTGCAATTTGTCTGAAAACGAAAGAAAATTTTGAATTTTTTCATTTATGAAATTAGGCAAACACTCATCCATTATCGGAGATCCCAATAGGCAAAGTGAAGACTTATCTATCAACTTCAGGTTTGGGGCTAAACTTTCAAAGCTACTTTTTATATTTAAAAAATTAGGTAAAGCCCTTGCCGTTTCTGGAACATAAAGTTCACATTTTGCAAAGTTTAGCTCCAAGCCTATAAGCTTAAATTCTTGTTTTAAAACACGTAAATCTTCCAAAATCGTCTCCACCTCGCCTCCTATAGTGCCGTCATCCAGATACCAAACATTAAATTTTGACTCTAAACGTTTTATAATGGGATGTATTGCGAGACTGAAAATAGCCGGTCCTAAAGGATCGCCCTGCTGACAACCAACCTCAGAGGACAATAAGTTATCTTTATATACTAATTTTGAAGGACTACCATAACATTGCCAAAGAAAGGGATAAACATCAGGTAATTTATCTTTTATTTGTGTCAGAAGGGCGCCCCTGTCTACAGAATTGAAAGCATTTTTAACATCCACCTTCAACAAAAAATCGTTTGTGTGAAAAGATACAAATGATCGAAGCGAGTGTACCGCAGCTTCACAACCACCACGGGATCCAAAACCCAGCTGGGTCGGCTGGAATTCCGACCTCAATTCTGAGCTTTTGATTCTGCAGCAAATTTTAGCTGCAAGCCGGCGGTAGGTCGTACCAACTGCGATTGGTCTAATGCCTCCATCTTTTTTTGAAAGTGCACATAGATTTGCACCATACAAAATGTCGATGATGTCTGCACTGACCTGCCCGGATAGCATTTTGTTCACTAACGACGTAATCGCTACTATGAGGCCTTCGCCCATTTCACCACAACCAGCACCTGTTAAATCTTTTAAGTGTTGTGGTGAAAGGCCGTCGAGGCCACCAGCAGAGCCACTCTGAAAAGAGTTTATGCTGAAGATTACGTCGTCAGGAAGCACTGACAAGAAAGTGCAGGAATCATCCGGTGGTGCTGGGAGGCAAAGATCAGGCGCAGCAGGAGGATGTTTTGATGCAAGTGCCGAAAGAGTTTCACTAGAATTTGAGGCAAGCGTGTCGTTAGAAAACAAAAGTCTTGCTGCACCTCTGATATCCCCATCACTGACACGGTTTTCTACCATTCGATAGGCTATATCAGAGTTTGGTCTTTTTACGAAATGCCTAAAATAGTTGTTTGAACTAAAACTTGTCGGTGGATTAGAAATTTTTGTACAATTTTGCTTAATTTTGGCTGTAAGAGAAATATTTCTATTGTCTCTTTCAGCATGCAGTATCCTATAAGGGAAAGTCAACAAATGTTCCCAAGCAGTCCTTGTATTTTCCGAAACTGCACTTTTTATATCTTTTGTCAAGGACTGCGCAACACACAATCTGGCACCTCTGGGGATGCGTTTTACTATTTGAAAATTTTGTTTACATTTTGATAACTTTTGCCAAAGCGATGTGGAGTCCGAGGTTGATAATGAATTTTCAATATGATTCGAAATGGATGCAGTAGTTTGGGAATTTTTATGGATTCTACTTTCATGGATTTTAAGTCCCCGAAGGCCCTTGAAATATCGTGTTTGGGAACATTTGTGGCACGGGACTAAGTTTTCACACGACACTATGTTGCTACTTACATTTTGGGAGGCCAGATCTACAACAACCTCTGGGTCCACTAAAGCCATGGGCTGGTGGCGGCTGGGTAAATACAATTTTATATAATAGAAAAACACACACAAAGCACATACAACAAAAACAAACATAAAAAACGACACTTTTTAAAAAAAATTTCTTCAGCAGCGCTAGGTGCGCTGCTCTATGGCGCGCTGCCCAGCGCCGCCCAGGGCTCCAAATCCAATGAAAAAAAAAATCCTCTTCGGTCCAAAACAAAAAGTAGCGCCTTTGATTCGTCTGGCCATAGAGCGCAGAACTTGAGGCGCTGCTCTCGCCTTTAGGCTTGATGTTGGGGACGGACAACGGAAATACTTTGTTCTAGTAGATTTTTAAATTTTGGCCAAACAAAATTTATTCAAAATAATTTCTTCTGATAATAGTGGTTGGTATTTATAACTTAATTGAAATAAAATGAATAATAATACATATAATAATACATATTAACTTTGTAATGTTTATGATAGAAGAAAGTGCTCTTTTAACTTGGTTTTAAAGATGATAAGCGATGGGCTAGCTCGAATATCATGGGGAACTGAACTCACTTGCGTGGCGTAGAGTTTCAGATACAGTAAGCAATATAATATTTATTGAAGGATAAGGATCGCAAATCGACATGTAATGTACATTGCGTAAACAAGGACGCAGCTACAGAGTGAATGTTAGTGCGGTTTGTTACAAACGTTTCTGCATTTAGTTTGGCTAAGGTATACTCTGAAATGGCGACGTAGGGTGAACCTTTGACTATAGATAGGTAGTATATTATCTCTGCTTTACCTTCCATTTTCAGGTTTGTATGACAAAAATGGTGTATGCCTGTGCCTATAGGCACGACACATCACTTTAGTAACACGAGACGCGCAATGATTATACCAAAGTATCTATTCTTTAGTATCACTGCGAGTCCTGAACGTGGCGCAAGCAGATCTCGAAGCGTAAGGTCGCGGACGGCTGTATGTATGTAATGTACACTGGACAAGATCGGATGATTCGGATGTTCACGTATTAGCTTGCCATCGCTGCAGGCGCTCGCGGAACGTGGCCAGGCAGGCTCTGGCTCAGAATGACTTTCCAAATTCTAATTGAATCTTTAAACTCCAGAGAAATGCGAAATAGAAGACAGTCGACTGGAAGTAGGATCGGCCGGTCCGCGCTCCGCCGTTGTGGGTCGCGCGGCGCGCTGGCGCCTCTGTGGCAGCGTGGCGCCGGCGGCAGCGGGCGCGCGCCACGTGGCCGTCACGGCAGCGGCCGGCAGGACGGCCATCGTCTCTCCGGACGCACAAGGTAAGGGAAACCTGACCACTCACATCGATCAAACTATTGGGAGCCATTTGCCGCGCAAGTTGCTAGGCGCTTGCTTCAACTCAATGGTAATATTAGTTTAACCAACATATTTCCACGTATTGACAGGGAAATGGTGCACCTTCCTGCCCCCCGGCACCTACACAGCTCGAGTGGAAGTCAGCGAGCAGGAGCAGAGCGAAGGCTTACAGTTAGTACCACACCCACATTTCAAGGGCAATAGGAATCAGGCAAGTTTTCGCCTAGGTATACAATGTAGTAATTCTTCTTTCAGATTCTTCCCTCTCACCCAGAAGGTAACCGTGGCTAATTCACCTGTGGATGGAATTAACTTTTCTCAACTGAAAGGCACGCTAACGGGGACTATGGTGTGTAAGAAAGAGAAGGACTGTGCCTCCGTCCCTGTCAGTCTCAAGCCGCTGTCGGCTGACGGCGCCTATGTTGGGCAGCCCCTGTATACCAATGCTGTGGGTAAGTCCTGGCAGAGCCTTTAGTTTACTGAGACGAGAGACTGGTGAGTCTTGACCCGTGGATACATTCCATCCTAGAGGCCCAGTCATTCCTTCCTAGAGGCCCAGTCATTCCTTTGATGCGACTCACACTACACCACAAGGAAATTGGTCCAAACAAACGTAAGATTTATCCGACTTCAATAAAAGGAGGAGGTTCTATGTTCGCATGTGCATGCATGTCTGCCGCATCTTGTTCAGAAGAACACAGTCTCGCTGTGTTGTTTGTCGATGATACTTCATTAATTGTGTGACGTGTTATTACAGCGCACAAGAGACTTGTTAATAAAGAATTATTATGTTGTTACGAGCGTGGGGTTCGGGTTTAGTAGAAAAATGCACTAATTAATCCACTAACTAATACAAACACTTTACTACAAATTTAACACAGAACTAACACAAACTGTACTTGAAAAATCCACTAATCACACTATAAGCACAATCCTTCTTCCGAGTATCACTTTGATCGCACTTAAAACACAACTAACTGTATCGCGGTTAAAACTGAACTAACTCCGTGCCGGCAGTCAGCTGCCTTTTATACTCCGAAGAACTCTCTCGAACGTCCTCGTCCATTGCTGTCTCTAAAGGACCCATCTCAATCACGTAATTTCCCGAATGTTCTGAGTATAGCTTATATTACAACTGAAATGTACTTCAAAGGCCAAGGGTACCTGAAAACGCCTGAATACGGGTTTTCAGGTTATTGCGTCATCGGATAGAGGGTGGCCCGAAACGGACTGAAAACATGTTTCAGGCGCCTGAAAATGACGGCAACATGGGTGAATTTTTGATTTTCCACTATGTGATAGAGCTACTCCTTAAACGGTCCGAAATGACTTTTCAGCCTGCTGAAAACGCTTTTAAAGCACTGAAATTGCCGTCTGAAGTTTATGTTCTAATCTACCGGCGTAACAATGTATAATAATAATAAATAATAATAAATGCTGGACAATTCACACAGCATTATCTAGCGCCAAGCTAAGCAGAGCTTGTGTTATGGGTACTAGATAACTGATATCTATAATATAAAAATGAATCGCAAAATGTGTTGGTAAGCGCATAACTCAACAACGCCTGGACCAATTTGGCCAAATCTTTTTTTAAAATGTTCGTTGAAGTTCAAGGATGGTTTTTACGGCGAGAAAAATTAGAATTATTGCTGGAAAAACCCTAAAAATAGCCCTTCTTTTTCCCATACAAATGATTTGTAACTAAAACGTAGTCAATTTGAGCTTTATTGCTAAAATAACTACCCGTGCGAAGCCGGGGCGGACCGCTAGTACATAATATAATACAATACATAGATAGATATTTTTTATTAAACATAGAAAGCGACCAACGTTGACAGATTGGCGGTGTTTTTGCGTTGGATTGACGGAAGTTGTTTAGTTTGCTTGTCTTGTTTCTTTTTCGGGATTGTTGTTTCTGTGTGTTGCCAAGCCATAGATTTTTTAATTTGTTTTTTGATAACTTTTAGATAATGTTATGCATTGTCCTAACCTTTTCAAAAATAAATTATGTAATATTTTTTTCACACAATAGCAAGTATAAACAACTCATTTGAGGGTTTTTTTCCTTTCTTGCATGGATTAATAGGTTTGTTCTGCAGACGGTAAATACAAGTTTACGGAAGTTCTCCCGGGCACCGTGGAGGTGGCCGTGGGCAGCGACCGGATGTGCTGGCGCTCAGCGAGCCACGTGCTGGCGGTCAGCTCGGCGCGCGCGGGCGTGCCTGCCTTCGAGCACACGGGCTACGTGCTGCGGATGCAGACCACACATGACCACGAGGTATATTTCTGCATTCTACACATGATAGTTAATGCCATGAAAACGCTTCTTTTCATTATTTTGACGGCCAAAAAAGTACGCGGACAGAAGTCTCTCGTATGCGCAGGCCTGCAAGGTCTGGAGTTCTTAAACACTTATTAAGTGCATTCAGAAGCGAATACCGCATCTACTGTCCTAGTAACCTTCCAAGGCGTATAGTCAAGCTTTTAGAATAATCTGTAGTAACGTACGTACACATTCACCAGGTGGAATTCAGCAGCCCCTCCTCGAAAGGCGTATTTAAGCTGGCAGCGGGCCCCAGCGCGCAATGCGTGGACTCGTCCGAGGTGTACACGCTCACTCCGCGAGGATGCCACCAGTTCCAGCCGCCGCAAGCCACCGTTGACGTTTCTATGGTCCCACCAACTGTAAGTGGACCGTCTTCAACCGTCTGATGGCCATAGAACATTACCGATTTCGGTCTAATCACCGTGTGAATAAATGACAAGGAACGAGACGGGGAAGGTGATGCCTTCTTTGTGTTTGGTTTATACTGTGGCATCGCGTTGTTACTGTGGTGTGAGCGCAGGGCATCGCAAGCACCTTCCAATGTAACCATAGAATACAACGTAATTAGAAGCAGAATCAGGGACTCCACGTAGAGACACCGTACAATGAACACGTATCAATACCACAATGAAGCTCTATCCCTCCTCCAGACCACCAGAGAATAAGACAAAATTGAATATTAAAACTTCCAGTATTACAGTTCTCATAGTACTAGTTAGCTGCTGATGCGCCGTGGGTGGCCTGCCTCCGGCGCAACGTCGCAAAATCACCAATAGAATCATTTCGCTTCTTGTCTCACACGATAAGTAAGATGATAGGCCCCTCTTCTAAAGAGTGCCATTAGCGCTTGCCCAGTCAGCTTTCCACATCCAGTATCTGCCTTATTTGTGTTGTGACCCAGTTTTTTATACATTTATATTCATATTAACTTGTGGTATTCCTCCATAGACGATATACTTCGTAGCCGTAGCGCACGCGGTGACAGTGACCGTGACGTCACCGGAGGCGGTCACCGACCTCGTGCTAACGATCGACCGCGGCGCGGCGCAGCGCGCGGGTCCGCTCGCGCACGAGAAGGAGGGCGGGATGTACGTCTTCAAGCATACCATTTATATGTCGGAGGTGAGTCTATTGACTATAAGTGACGGATCTAGTAGATGGCCCACCTGTTAAGTAGGTACAGGGCAATACCTCGCAGGGTACACACGAAAGTCCGTTCTACGATGCCTCGCCTCGCGCTTGTTAACAACCTTTTTTTAGAAGCTACCATTTACGACGGTATTAATCATTCCTCTTTCGTTCTCAGGGTGAAATAGTGAGCGTGTCAGCATTTTCGAGCAGGCTTCTGTTCAGTCCGGCTGAGCCGCAGCAGATAGTGGGCAGCTCGATGTGCCAGCCGGCCGCGCTGACGCTCCGCGCGCGCGCCGCGCTCACGCTGAGCGGGCGCATCGCGCCGCCCGTCGCCGATGTCACTGTCACCCTCACCTCCGGTATGGACTAACATTCTCGAGCAGGCTTCTGTTCAGTCCGGCTGAGCCGCAGCAGATAGTGGGCAGCTCGAATGTGCCAGCCGGCCGCGCTCACGCTGAGCGGGCGCATCGCGCCGCCCGTCGCCAATGTCACTGTCACCCTCACCTCCGGCAGTAAAAAAGCAAAGAACAGTGTCTTAAATAATTACAACTATACGGCGAATATAATAGACGACTTTGGAATGCGCAATGTCCCGATTATACTGATGAGGACTAAGAGAAATTTGTGTCCTTGCTTATTTTGGTGTTTACAAGGAAGATTTGGTGTGTACAGATTTCTAAATTAAATTTTAGTCATTCTAGTAAAAAAAGCTGCGTCATTGAAGTACAACTCTTCAAACATATTCAGCATCATGTTGTCAGTTATATTGTTACAATACGTGAAAATCTGTAGTTGGCTCTGATTTTAATTTAATTTATTGGAAAACCAACTAAAATAGATATAACAAATAACAAGTTTAAGCCGTTGGTCTTACAATAAATTAACTTAAACAAATAATTCGCCGCAAAATAAGCACGAATTAAGCGACCACTAGAACCCCAATACTACAATAATCTTCTATTCCAGATGACTTGAAACTAACCCAAGTGACCACCGCCGACGGCAAATACAGCTTCGGTCCACTGGACGCGTCCAAGTCGTACACGATACTGGCACAGAAGGAGTCCTACGTGTTCGCGGAGCCCGACGAGAGAGGAGTTATCCAGGCGCACAAGCTGGCGGAGATCATCGTGAACCTGGTCGACGACGCGGACGGCTCGCCGCTGCAGGTTACTTGCTTATGCTTTATTATTGTGTCCTCCCCCGGCACCGCACGGATAGCACTGTCTGCTCTGCGCCGGCTGACGTCTGGCAAGGGTAAACGTGTCTCGTGAATTACTCATATTTCCTTGCACTAATGAAACAGAATGATAGTGTTATGTATGACGTGATGTGGCTGTTGAGTTTTGTCTCAAATAAATGTCTCGACAAAGTGCAAGTGTAACTCATAGTTAGCAGTAGCGACGAGGATGGGACAGCTGTCGTGAAAATCAAAATCCGTTGTGTTAATCGGTAGAGAGGCGCGGGCACCGCACTGATCCCTTATAGCTTCTGCCAGCGCCGTGCGGCCTGTGCGTGCTCGTATTCAAGTGTGACTTGCCGTCTGTATAAATGAGATAACGTCTGTTGCCCCGCCAGGCCGGCCTCGTCTCGGTGAGCGGCGGCTCGTACCGGCGCAACGCGGCTTCTCCCGCCCACGGCTCGCTGCGCTTCCCGTCGCTATCGCCCGGCGAGTACTACGTGAAGCCCAACATGAAGGAGTTCCGCTTCGCTCCCTCGCATCGAATCCTGCAGGTGCAAGAGGGAAAGACACACACACTCACTCTCAGGTTAGTGAACAAACGTACCTAAAGGGGAAGTTTATGCGGAAAAAAAAGTAAGTCCTGAAAGTCCTATTAACGCGATCTCAAACTCAAAAAGACTAGTTTAACCTTTAAAGATGAATGTAATGAAGGTGATTGTTGTTACAGAGGTGTCCGCGTGGCGTGGTCGTGCTACGGGCGCGTGGTGTCGCTGGGCGGGCTCGGCGTGGCACGCGCCGTGCTGCTTGCCGCGCCGCTCCGCTCCTCCGCGCCCCAGTGCGCCGCCGAGGAGGCCGCCACCGACAACACCGGCGCCTTCCGGTAACTGCCACATACGCACACCCCATACTTGAAATATTGAATTCTTCAGTTTGAAAGTTGCAAAACAAAAGGCATCATATCGATCTCTAAGGAACAAACCACAATGGGCAGCATGTTTCCGGAGTTGTGTGTAATGTTGTAATTGGTCGGTTCCAGCATCCGCGGCCTCGTGCCCGACTGCGAGTACGCGCTCTCGCTGAAGGAGTCCGCCGCGCCCGACCTGCAAGGACTGAGGCTGGCGAAGGCGCCCGCTACTTTACAAGTTAGTTTTACATTGCTCCTTGCTGTTCTACAATTAAATTCACTAACTAAGATTTAGCTCTGCTTACATTGATGTTGAATAATACTCATCAACATATGTCCACGAAAATTATTGTAAATCGACGAACTGTATGTTTCAATATATCCAAACCTTTACTTTCTTTATATGTGACTTTATGTTGAAAACATCGACATTATACCCAGTAGACGCCTAATACCTATTTATTCGCTATGCAAACAAGTCTGTCAACCAACTGAGGTGTGCGGGCGCGGGGAAGTGAGTGCTTATTGGTCCGTTCAAGGTTACGACAAATCATAAACATAATTAGGGATGGAGTACTTAGTTTCTATGAAAACAATAATCGATACTTGTCACAAGGTAGGTATATTTACTAGTAAGTATTTAACGGCACTTTGGCCCGACTGCGCCATGGCAAAGATTTTAACACTAATATTATGGTGTAGGTACATTACATACAAAATAATAGCCTAAGCATAGTGAAATAAGATGTAAGTAGGTAGTCACGTTGAGCTTCTAAGTTTATGTATTGTTTATTTTATTCTCTTGCATCAAGCAAACAGACTAGGTACCTATGTATTCTATTAATTATGTAAATCACCCACTGAAACTAAATAAATAACTAGCTTATATCCGCGATATCATGGAGAACAAATTATGTCGATCAGTGAGTCAGTATAATAATCGGTTGAAAAATATTAGAGTTAACATTTAAGTAGGTACTTTACATTTAGATAGATACCATGTAGCAATGTAACTTGTGAATATTATTCAAATCGATTTTTACAGAATTATTTATAGTTAGTCCTGTATTTGTAATAAACCCATATCGATATTCTGATCACTACCCGGCCCAAAACGGCACATCACTACTTGCACGCGCCTTGTCAGAGAAGAAAGGAAAGCAAATATAAAATTGGTTTTCAAAGAAAGGGATGCACCGTTGGTGACGTCGACCGGCCAACCAAATTAAGTTGATCTCCGTCAAAACTAAATGAATTAGCAAATTTTATTCTGTTTATGAAAGAAATCAGTTTACCCACGGAACAGAAAAAATAAGTGGAAGTGTTAAGTAGGCGTGGCACGCGTGCCACAATTATGCGTAGTTACGCTTAACTGATCTCAGTCGTGTTCTTACATCACGTCGAGTTGCTAGTCTCGCGGCGAATTCATTTTTCCGAAGCTGCCGTATTGTTCCATTTTAGGGTGTAAAAATTATAGTAGGCGAAAAAATCTCGAAAACGAGGGTGTTTTATACCATCAATAGGTAGCATTTTCATTGCATTGTCATAAAATCTTATTTTATTAAAATTAACAAATAATTTATTAGAACGGCTAGTCAAAATCGACCTTATGCGATTAGCATAAAGTTGATTTTGGATTGTTTCTATTCTCGAATGTTCTTCGCTACTCGTTTAGTGATGTAGTCAAGTCGGCTGTTGATTTGATCGATACTACAAATCATGTTTACTTGGTGCCTAAAACATACCTTATCAATAAATAAATACAATATCTAGACATTTATAAGTAATAAAAAGTGCCTAAAACTAAAACCTAACAAAACTCAACAAGAGACATTTTTCCTTATACAAAATGGTAAATAACTCTTAAAACTAATTAACCTATTTACCTAATACAAGCGGTAAAACTAGTTTTAGGCCTAAACATTTATTATTGTACTGTTTTTACTACAAAATGACCATAAACAAAAAAGTACATTTTCAATTTACGTAATAATACGATGTTACCAAATTCCTATAAAAAGAGTTTATATGCTCTAAATAGACACAAACTAAGATAAACTAACCAATAAGAGTGTAATTAGATCTAAATATCCTTATACTAGGGTTCCGTCGTCGCCTACAATCTGTGGCAAAATATCTATCGATATCGATATAGTAGTTCATTGTGCTACCTGGTGCAGCCTTAGACGAGTCGCGACCTATCACGCGAATGTCAATCATACGTCTAACGAAATTAAGTTTATAATTGCGAGCACTGAGAATACCGCCATGTATGGTGAAGTAGCGGAATTGAATGGACAGTCAAATGTTTGGTGAGTAGGTCCGCGACCTATCACGCGAATGTCAATCATATGTCTAAGGAAATTAAGTTTACAATTGCGAGCACTGTGAATACCGCCATCTATGGTCAAATAGCAGAATTGACTCGTCAAGTTGCTGTTTGGTGAGTGTAGCTCGTAAATACGTTCTGCTGCTAAAGTAAAATAAATCTTATACAGTAGACTTCAAGGTTTATTTTCTAATCTATGACGTTGGCTAATTTTGACTAAACTTTTAACTACCAATGAAACGAATTATTTCTTTGTAATGCATTATAAGATTAAGGGTTTATTTGTGCGAGTTTGGCGACACCGGTGCCCATAGTAATTGTTGCATAGCACTTCCACTTGTTTTGTTGTTTGAAAATTTGGGATCTTGCTCTGTTTTCCACACCATTTTATACTACAAGAAGCCATTGCAGCTAGGATATTATGATATTTTTCGTAAGCGAGCGCAGAGATGTTTACGGGCTTAGACAATTTAACCCGCTGTCAATGGACGAGGCTCGCCTGTTTTCCTACAAACAAAATATTCTGCCATTTTTAGCGGGAGGGGAGGAATGGGGAAAATTTATGGTGATACCCACTATCAAACTTCATTACCTCATAATCATATCATAATCATAACTTACTTAAATTTGAAAGTTTGTGAAATATTTTGTTTAAAAAATGAAATTAGAACAATTCTAATTTATTTATTTTTATTTGATAGATAGTCAAAATTAATGCCTATGCAAACTACGGCTTCCTGGTGGGCATTACTATGTATTTGTCTGAAGGAAATCAAAATCATTAATGGACTTACTCAAATCATTAGATGCGAAAAAATTGTTAGTATAAATTAGTCTCCAGAAATTACTTTTAACCTATGCCTAAACTACCAAAAATCTTGGGAAAATATATTCAGGTATCACTACTGCATGAAAGTCAAAAGTTCGTAGGGATTGATAAATATCGATGATTTCCGATGTCCATGTTTTTCACTTGGTAGCGAATTAAAACAATCATGACAAGTCCATTATGTATTTTTTAATATACATATTATTAAAATATTATTACTTAGTAATGAATAGATTTACATTAAAACTAAAATAAAAAAAATGCTAGTAATAAATTCTCTCTCATTGTTCATCAGACGCAATTTTCTGGTCTGCCTTAAAAAAACCTTTCTGGTTTCTTGTTCGCTTCTTTACGTTTAAAAAGATTGAAATGAACAAAAAATCTAAATGATCACTGTATAGTTTTACTTAATGTAATTAGATTTTTTGTGACATCGTTTCTTTGTAATTACACTATTACAATACAATACAATACAATACAAAACTCTTTATTGTACACCACAAAAAAAAAACAACAAACAGACATAGACCTTAAACATAAAAGTACAATGGGCGGCCTTATCGCTTAGAAGCGATTTCTTCCAGGCAACCTTTGGATGGAGATAAATTTGAAAAATTTTAGAAAGGCAGGGGTGTACCATAAATATTATAAAATATAGAATAATATATACGGAATAAATAAATACCAAGAACAAAAAATAAATAAATAAAAGTACCTACCAGTGTTCACTTTTTCGATAGATAAGAATCTTTGACGCGAGCTTTGAAGACAGGTAGTGATTCAGCTTTCCTAATGGACTCAGGCAGTGCATTCCACAGCTTTACGGCCTGGATGGAGAAGGATTTGGCATAAAAAGTGGTTCGGTGGAGGGGCATGTTCAATACCAGATTTTCTGCTGACCGAAGAATGCGAGAAGGATGAGCATGGGAAGAATGAAGAAATTCGAAACGCTCCTTTAAATAGAGTGGAGTGTGAGGGTTGAAAAGAATGTTATACAGTAGAGAAAGAATGTGAGAATCCCGGCGAAGACGGATAGGGAGCCACTTGAGCTTTGTGCGGAACTCAGAAATATGGTCATATTTGCGAAGCCCAAAAACGAATCGTATACAGACGTTTTGGAGCCTTTCGAGCTTGTTAAGTTGCTCCTCAGTGAGGTCGAGGTAGCAGAAGTCGGCATAGTCAAGGATAGGAAGCATGAGAGATTGAGCGAGGACAATTTTAGTGGCAGTAGGCAGAAAATTCCGAAGTCTTCTCAACGAGCCGGCGGAAGCAAAAATTTTACGACTCACAGCATCCATTTGTGAGGCCCAAGTCATGTCACAATCCATTAAAATTCCTAGGTTTTTAACACTACTGCTAAGGGGAATCGTGACACTGTTAAATTCAATGTTGGGCAGCATGGACCAATCAATTTTTACAGTAGTGCGTGAGCTGCCTATAATAATAGCCTGAGTTTTGCTTGGGTTAATCTGGAGACCGTAGGCCATGCTCCAGTCACGAATACTCGTAAGGTCACTATTCGTGCGGTGAATCGCACTAGCCAGTTCTTGCAATGGGGCCTGGGTGTAAATCTGAAGATCGTCTGCATAGAGATGGTAGGAAGAAGTTAATTGAAGTGAGATAGAATTTATAAATAATGAAAATAATAGAGGAGATAATACGCCGCCTTGCGGGACACCAGCGCAGGTATTGCACCACGACGATAAAGAGTCATCAGTACGAATCCGCTGCCGGCGCCCCTGCAGATAACTGCGAAACCAGCCAGTCGCCGATGGAGATATGTTAATAGAGCGCATTATGCCAAGGAGGATATCGAAGTCAACAGTGTTAAAAGCATTGCTGAAGTCGAGTAGAGTCAGGATAGTGAGATGTCCGTTTTCCATGCCCGATCGAATATCGTCAGTGATCTTGACGAGTGCGGTAGCAGTACTGTGACCGGGCCGAAAACCGGACTGGAAAGGATTTAGAATATTATGAGAACAAAGGAAGGAACTAAGTTGGCCATGAACAAGACGTTCAAGGACCTTTGAAAGGAAAGGTAGAATGGAGATAGGCCGGAAATCCGAAAATGAGGAAGGTTTAGATTTTTTGGGTAAAGGAATGATATAGGCTTCCTTCCACACAGCCGGGACGGTCTCAGATGCAACAGAGAAGTTGAGTAGATGACATATCATAGGTAGTATCTCACCCAAAATAGGTATGATCATATTACGACCGATATTGTCACCACCCATGGCGTTCGAGGAGATTGACATAATGCTCTTTTTAACATCACATGCGGCGAATGGACTTATTTTAAACGAAGGATAGTCAGGAATAGGCAAGGAATAGAGATATTTGAGGGTACTATTTTTGACATCCACATCCATGTTGGATGTCGACGAAAAGTGAGCGTTAAGAGAATCAATATTAAAATTTGAGGTACACGCAACTTGGCGTGCCTTGCCGATTCCAAGGGTTCTTAAAAAGTTCCAGGCTTTAGCTGGATCAGCATTTAATAGTGAAGAATGAATATAGCGGCGTTGAGCATCTCTACACATCCTATTGCAGCGATTCCTGGCTAGATTAAACTTTTCTTTATTGATATCACTAGCACAACGTTTGAATCTCGCTCTGGCAACTGCCTTTTTGTGCATGACGGACTTGATTTCGTCCGTGATCCACGGAGCTGGCAGATGCTTTATTTTGACCAAGCGGATTGGTGCATGGACGTCAAAAAGATTATTTATACAGGAGTTGAAGGCTGAGAGCTTACCATCGATCGAGTCAACCATCATGATTGGGAACCAGTCGACTTTGGATGCATCCAATCTGAGATTTTGTAGATTCATACCACTAAAATTGCGCTGAAGAAGAATTTTGTGCTTATGTTTAGGAGGTCGAAGTTTATAGGACAAAAAGACAAGGTCATGATAAGAGAAGGCATCGGCTGAACATTGGCCGTGCTTAGCAACATGCTGTAAGGATGAAGTAAGGATTAAGTCAAGAAGAGACGGAGTGAAATTAGGAGAGTGATGAGTTGCACCAAGAGGAAGAATATGCATGTTGCAGGACTGTACCACTGATTTAAGGGTGGTTGCACGAGAGTCTTGTTTGACAAGACAAGTGTTAAAATCTCCCATAATAATGGTGTGACTGTACGAAGGTAGGAGATTTTCCAGTAGTTTTTCAAAAGAAGTAAAGTAATTTATACGAAGAGAAGGGCTGTAATAAACACCGAGAAGAATTTTTGAATGTGAAAGACAGATCTCAATGAAGAGATGTTCGCCAGCATTAGCAGGCGGAGGCTGTGGAGACATGCTGATAATAGAGAAAGGGATATGTGAGCGCAAAAAAATGGCAACACCACCTCCACGAGAACCTGTGCGGTCGTTTCGGATGAGAGTGAACCCAGGAAGACAGTAAAGGGAAGAAGGGAGACAGGGCTTAAGCCAGGATTCAGAAACTAGGATAGCGTGAAGATTTTTGATGTCGAAAGAAACTACCAGGTCCGAAAAGTGTGCTGGGATACTCTGGGCGTTTATATGGATAATGTTAAAGTTTTTTGCTACATCACTAAAGTGGGATGATAGTGTATCAGAGAGAGGGGGAATGCTCATAAAGCTGTCGGCACTACCTGAGCTTGAGTCTAGTGTATGGATTGAACAGAACTCGTCATCGTCGCTATCACTAAAAGTCATTAAAAGTAGTAAAACAAATAAATACAAAAATGATAATAAATAGAACAGAATAGGTACCTAAATAAACCCACTAAATCAAAATAATAAAAGTACCCGAACTCCATCTGCCAGTTTATACCTAGGTATTACCAATACAATTTTGAAAACTTTTAAACACGAAAAGAGAAAAACACAACATTAAAAATCAACTAAAAACAAACAGAACGACTCAAAAGACTAGGGGCCATAACTCGGTAAAACAGACAGAGAAAAAAAAAGAAAATATAACATTTGTTTACATTTCTGATGGACATCTACATATAAGTTAACATTAAAGAAGAAGAAGTTGAGGTTAGTTGAGAACGTCACGTCAATCAAACAGATGTCAAATAAATAAATAAACGCTACGTAAAAAGTACAAACAAAACAAGTTTCTCGAGAAAAAAAAAACAAATAAAATTGTACTGTGCGTGGGTAAATGGAAAAAAAGGCGTTCACTACGTCACCTTCAGCTTCTATGGTTTGCCCGTTAGCCATTCGATGAATAGGCAATAGTACTACTTCGACGAACCACCACTGCTCCCGGCGGCGGCGGCCACAGCTCGCCGAGTCGACGGAGCCCTAGTCCTTGCGGCGGCGCCTGCTTGCGTCAGCTTGTTGAGCTCGCCGATACTGCAGATGCGATGCCGCTGGCCGTCCGGCGTGGCTATATGAATGTAGCCGTCTCGTGTCCAGCATGATTTCACACCGTAGCGCTCCCTGGCCGCCATGAAAGCGAGATGTCTGGGCCTCGTCAAAAATTCGGACAGTGTGACATTGCTGCCCTTTAGTTTGGTTTTTGCAAACCAAACCTTATCCCGCATCGATAGGTCACTAACTTTCACGAGAATAGGACGAGGCCTGTCGCCCTGCATTGCACGACCCATACGATGGCACCTCCGAATGTGAGCCCTTGAGAACTCCGGCAAGCACAGTTGCTTACTTAGAGTGGATGCTATTACCTCTGCTGTGTCTTCCTTGGGCCCCTCCGGTATGCCATGCACAAGCACTATCTTGCGGCGGCTCCGCATCTCTTGGTGGTCGGCATCACGGGCAAGCAACTCCACTTGCTGTTGAAGCATCTTGAGGACACCCAATGTGAAGGTTTTGAAGGCAGCATAATCCGCTGCGATGGCCTCCAGTGTAGTGGGCGAAGTGGACTTCTGCAAGGCACCTTCAAACTGCGTCATCCGCTCATGTAGGGACTGGATTGCATCAGACAAAGGTTGTTGACTGTCCATGGTGTTGTGCAGTGATCCTTAGTGTTTTGTTGTGATGTGTGGCTTGCTTATTTGGAGATATTGACTAAGGCAGATGGAGCACAAAGGTACTTGATGAAGTTATTGCATTTGTTTCTTTACAAATGCATTAAATGTATTTTAAAATAATAAATATTATAAGGAGCAGTTTCACAGACTTGTTTTCACACCTACCCGCCTAGGCGAAAAAGCGACTATTATAATAATATAACTAATGTTTAAACTCAAATAAAAAATAAACAGATAATGACTGAATACAGATTTCAGGATGTTTCGAAATTATCCAAAACGAGCTTAAACGGTTTTTGAATACGGATTTAAGTATGCTCCTACTCCTATACCAGGATTTCAGCTGATATCGACCTTTTTTTATTCTAAAGTTCACGCGAATTAAATCACAAGCGGATCAGCTGGTTATTAAATGATGTATGTAATGCCTGGCTAGACATCGCTTGATTCTGAACCGACATTATATCAAATAAACAATTTTTTGACTGACTGAGCGTCGCTGAAAATATATTAGGCACATTCGTGCCTAATATATTTTCAGCGACGCTTTTTTGCAATATATGAGATTCTGGTATCTGTATATTTTTACATTATATATAGCTAGCTATCATAGCATAGATAGCATAGCTGTGGCTACTTAATTTTTTTTGATTAACATAAATATCTGTATCGTGTATTTGAGAATAAATCATCACCATTCAAGTGATGAAGACCTTTTGTTATTTAGTATGCAGTTGTAAATTTGTTATTTAACTTTTTGTAGTCGTCTAGGCCTAGTCTTATAAATTTTTCACATAAACGACTAAGCTTGATAACGCTTTCGTGCGTAAGAAATGAAATAGGTTCCCTAAAATTTTCGACTTGGGCGGGACTCGAACCTGCGCCCCACCCTTAGTACGGGTGTGCTCTAACCAACTAAGCCACGAAATCTTCAGTCGGTTTAGTCGAAAATCTTTGAGATTGTTCATTTCTTAGTGATGCCCAGAGTGCGGGTAAGCACTATAACAAAAATGCTATCGTTCGTTTTTGTGATATTTGTAAAGCTTTTGTCATCACGTGGACCAAATTGAACCTTAAGGCAATTATCACATTTAATATTTTTAGAGAGGGCAAATACCAAATATCCAGATAAATATGTGCTCTACGACTTTTTATTCAAAATGCGAAAGATAAAAAAACCTATGCCTAAGAAAATGTCAATCGGCCGGAACTAACTCAGTTATATCGATATCGATACAGAGTGAGTAAACCATCCCTTCAGGTAGTTTCGGTACATAAAAACTCAAAGCTTGTAGAAGTCAAAATTCAAATTTAGAAATTCGTGGGTGACCTTATGCGTTAAGCAATAAGGTCAAAAATACATTCCTGTGATAAGGAAATTTGGCATAAATTACCATAAGTATAAAACTATCTCCTGTCAAAAACGCCCACTAGTCTCGTGGGAGTACCCATAGAGCTTGCGAAAAAATGTTAAATACTCGTTTATTTGGACATAGTTATTCAAAATAAGACTTTACAGAATGGTGATATGATTGAAAATAAAATATAAATACGACGCGAAGCAATTCGATTTTTTTTCATATTACTTGATTATTTCGGAAAATGGATGCACTATGAAAATAATTTGCCAACGATTCAAATTGGAGGAAATTATAATTATTTACACAAAAAAATACTCGCATGTGAAATGAACCACCATCTTTTAGTCTGTTCAAGGTGTTTGATTTTTTTATAAAGACGCTGACCGCACAGGTAGACATTTTTATCAGAGCTCCTTACTCGGCCATAACGATACTGCGACTGATGAAATCGATTATAGAAGTAGTTTTTATAAACGACCTTGATTAAAAAATCATGGTCCTTGGCAGAGGGGTAAGATCCATCAAGGCTAGTCCTTTGGTTACTTTGTCAAAGTTTACGGGTCACTGATCTGGTCGTTGGCCGAACGTTAGAGGGCGTGGTTTAATATAAGATCTATTTTCCTAATGTGTTACCTGAAAGCGCTCTCCCTATATTAGGCGTCTACTGGGTATAATGTCGATGGTTGAAACATACAGTCACAAACATCACAAATATATACTTTACTCCAGATAAAAGACAACAAGGACATAAGTAACGTGCTCCTGATCGTGGTGCACCCGACGCAGCTCACGGACACTAACGTGCTAGTGCGCACTCCGACCGTCGACCACTACCGCACGCTGCGCCTCGCGCTCGCCTTGGAGAACTCGCCCGACTCGCCCATTTACTCCACTAAACTGGACCCGGCTGGTAAGTCTTATAGACATAACCAACGTGCTAGTGCGCGTAGTAGTATGACATGCAGTCGGGCTCCCTCGCGAGGCTGCTCCACGTATAGGCACTCCACCCACACACTGGAGATACATTCAACCTAAATCAGTTATGCGAAATAAATCATAATTTTCCCCTTTCAGGTTACTCGCAACAACTGAACCCCGGCCTGATGTACGTGCTGCCGCGGCTGCCAGCTGACAATAAGACGTATGTGCTGGCGTTAGAGTCCACTCTCTCTAAAGCCACGCACTCCTACTCACAGCAAACGTTCTACTTCAACTCGGACGGAAAGTTCAAGCATTTCACCATTGACTTCATGCCTAAGGTTTGTATTCTTGTTAAATTTGCAAAGCTTTACATCTATTTTCAAATTATCATGGTTGTCGAAACTAATATTACTTGGAACGGCATATTTCAAACAACACAATCGGTACTTAACTCTTTATTGCGCAAAAGCGAGCTTAATATTAAGAAAAGTTATCTTCTAGCAAAGTTACAGGTGCATCTGATATAAGAATATTAGAACTTTTACATCTAGTAAACGAAATAACTGCAAAATATAGGTGATGTCAAGTGATCTACAAACAAAGCTTCACTTCCCAGGTGACGGGTGGTGACAGTGACACGCGCTCAGTGCGCCTGTCAAACAGTACAGAACCTGAGATTAGTGCAAATCATAGGCTTAGAATGTACAAGACCAACAGTGACAGATTAACGGTGTTACAAAAAATGAAATGTAAATGTGTGCGTGAAATAGTGCTGCCTTGACTCTAACATAATATTATCGATAGTCTTACGGGCGAAGTCACAGGACATAATGAGTTAGTTTAACAAAGTGATATAAAAAGTGTTTTATAATATAAAACATCAAATACTTTTCAAATAGGTAAACAAATAGCAACATAGCTAAAGCTAGGTAACCTATTATTTATAAATGAAATGACTTGGTTCAGTTAATATGAAATATTGTATGTTTATGTACATATAAAATGGATATTTCTGTGTGTCTGTTTATTACCATGTTTGTAAAATAAAACGTATCCAAAGTTGTTGTGTGAAAGTCCAATGCATTTATTATAAGTAGGCAATGTAAAGCACTTAATAAAAGTCAAAAGTACGTCTCATCATCACAAAATTAAAATAAAACTTTATCAGTATTTGACTTCCGCTAACAAATTTAACTATATGCTCCCTTAATCACATTCACACATTGTGACTAAGAAGAATTTATATCCAAAAATAATGGCTACTAAAACAAAAAAAAATACTATTGGCTAACTAATTCAATAAAAATTGTATAAAAATTTTAAATAAAGAGATAATCTCATGTTCTTCTGTTTAGGCTTGTTTAAAATTTTGATGTCTTGTGTTAACTAGTTTTAAGGTGGTTTCAGTGTTTTGAGCTTCCATGATAACGTTGTGAACTCGAGTTTTCTATTATAACCCCTTATCAGATTTTTTTATATTTCGAACGAAAGCTTTTTAAGAGAGCGGACCCACTGAAACAAAGACGGGGGTTAAAAGAAAAGCAAAAATATTAAAACAGAGATGTTTTTAAAATAATCTGAAAAAAAAAAAATATTCTATAGTTTTGATTTTTTTAAAGGGTGCGAGTAGATTTAATTTGTTTAATTACAACAGTACTCTGATATTATTTCTAAGTGACAAGATAATAAAATATAAATAGTTATAAAGAAAATAACACTATGTATTTTTAATGTAAATTTTTCGAAATAAATTTATTAACTTCAAAACCGTAAATTATCGTGGAACATTATATGGCGCTCAATTCATAGCTTAGTACCTCCCCAATAAGCACTTAAATACAGTATTGTGCTGAATTGCTAGTAGTCCTGTATATTATGTTATAATAACCACCCTGTACATTACCTTACGTTCTTTTTATTTTACAGGAATGGAAAGTAGTGTTTTATTGTACTTTACAAATCTAAGCCTGTAATGTAATGATAATCCTAGCCAATCACGTCGAACCTACCGGCCGACCCGTATTATCGACTATCGATACAATGACATCATCACTTTGTCAATCCCTATCGTAAACAAACAATTTTAATTTTTACTCAAAATTTCCTAAAATTCTTCATTTAGCAATGTAATTTGATGATAAGTCTTAAGAGAAACCTATTATCTAAGCTTTCAATAGCTCATTTGCCTCATTTTCATACAGCAAATGACGAAATAATGATTATGAAGATTTCAGTAAAAACAGTCATAAATTACCTGTAAAACGTGTTTATAAGCGAGTTATTACGTTTGTAATGTCACATTCACTCGCTGAACAGGACACCATTGTGGCAGAATAATGATTTTATGTTTTAATTGTAAGATTATTAATTAAAAGCACAAAATTCTTCTCGACTTGGATTAGCGCGGGATCTTAAGGCCTCTTACTCAGCTAAAACAATGACATATCGACATCTTGTGTCGCTATCTCTTTTTCTCTCGTGGCAGTGTGTATTAACTAAATACCTCTCGCTCCCACGCTTTGTTAGTCTATTGAACGTAGTGAAAAAATTCTATGTCTATGGTGCAAATACTATTTTTAATAAGTCTATTTGTTGCAACTGACGAGATTACTTTTTTTTTTAGAAACAAAATGTTTAGATTAGTACTTATCTATTTCTATTATATACCTACTTACTTACATATACCATCGCCTTAGGATTAAAAAAAACCTGTTATGATGTTAAAATACTGTCTACTAAATAAATAAATAAATTTCAGCTGAAATCATCGGAACAAGAGCTCCGGCAGACGTCCCTCCTAGTGATCCCACTGCTAGGCGTGCTCGCCGTGCTGTACACGCAGCGCGCCCACCTCGCGGCCGCGCTGCCCTCCCTGTCGGCGCTGGCGGCCCGCGCCAACGCCAAGAGCACAGCCAAAGCACCGCGACCAGAAGTCTTAGACAAGGCAAGCATCGACCACATACTGAACACGGTCAATCCGCCAAAAAAACCCACTAAGAAGAAGCCCGCCTTTCTATGAACACTGATTACGTCACTTTTAATTAAGTTTACTGTGTGGTGGAGTTGCAAAGTTCTGGAAGTGAAAGTGCGGGTTTGGATGTAATTTTGCATCATATCTCCTAGATAGACTGGTCAACAAGACAAACTTATTTTAAAAGCGGGTGAGACATTCTTGCGTGGGCAATAAGAACCGTTTAAACGCTTATCAGGGGTTTAGCTGTTGGCTAGCAAAGGCTGTAGAGACATTCTTTAACATCGAGTGAGATTTCGTGTTGAGAATAAGAATCATTTCCAGTCTATTTCGGAACATTGGTTACCATTGAAATATTTTTTCACGTGCTGTGAAAATAATCCTTCTTTGATGTTTATTATGTTATTTCGATGAATTGTAATTTTTTATTTGAATGAGAACAAAGTCATGATTTCATATGTTGCAATATTATTTATTTTAAGTTATTTTCAATTTGAATTTTATGCATTTATGGTAATGAATAAGTATTGTATGTAATAAGGGTAAATAAATGGACTGTTATTACTGTATCATACTTGTTTTATTCGTAGGAGTAGCTTCTGTTTGAATCATTAGCGTTATTGTTAGATTTTCTCTGTCAGGTAGCTCTGTATTGACAAGGCATGCGGTTTCTTGTGGGCTAGGTTAGTATTGCGCAATCAGTTGGAGAAGCACCCGCTGTACCGGCGCTCGCAGTCAGCCGCCGTGTGGGCCTGGTGGTCCCACAGTCTTGCATTTTCTTTGCTGTAAAAAAGCGCCTGTTAATATTTGCAAGAACCCAGTAGTGTTCATGAGCATGTATCATTTGATGTCGGAACATTTTAGTAATTCAGTATAGATACATATTCGTGTGTGCTTTCTGCACACACGAATATGTACCTATAGTAAAAAAAAAAAACTTATGAAGTATTGTGTTTGGACCTACTGAAGTTCTTTATGAGAGTAAAGTGTTCTTACTTTACAAAATAGAGCTCGAAAGCTGAGAAGAAGTTGCGATTGGCGCGGGAGTGAAGCTTGCACAGTTGTAATTTTTCGCAATCTTCCTCACTGGAACATTTCAAACATTTTATTTTATAAATGATTAATTCTTATCAAATCTACTAATTCATTTACATCAAATTGAAGACCCCTACCTTCGTTTAGCTCTTATTTTGACTAGATCCTCGTTTCCGAATGCTCCTGAACTGAAGAGAGGATTTATAAATCTCTTCTTTATTCTGTGTGCTTGCGATTCCACGATTACATCTAAAAAACAATGGAACGTTGTACATAAACGTAAAAGCATTCTCAACTTCACCCCACCAGCAGGAATAAGTACAGGTTCCAGTCCTCACCATGTTCTGATAGATCTACAGGCAAACTAAAGACTACACTCGCCAACACTACCACTAGTAACACACTGAGTTTATCCATTGTCAAGTTATCTTTAACCGTTCTCTTCCAAAGTTTATAACAATATAGCCTTCCGGTTTCCTGAACCGTCCGTTTTATACTATCTGAAGTGTTAAGGATTAGTAGCAGTATTGACGCGCTTCTCACCTGGCTAATGCGATGCTCAAATACACACGGGTTATTGGGGATGAGTGAATTGGTAACTCAAACAGTTATCTGATCATTGAACGTAGGGTTTGCAGTTTGTTTTGAAATTAGAGCAAGAGCCGGAAGAAATAGGATACAATCAAAGATTTAAATCATTGATACAATGACTTACTTTGACTTTATCTACGATTTTTTTTTTAATGTTAAATATTATTATTTATTCGTAGCTTACGATTAATATCGGCATCTGCCTACCTACAGTTGGGTAGTAGGTACGTACAGGGAATGTAGGATGAAGAAACAATGAATTATCCTCAATCCGACAGTGGCGTCGTTGTAGACCTTGTGACTTCTTTTGACAAGGTACCTATAACATTCTACCTATACACCTACCATAAAAGAAAATAATAATAGTCATTTAATTCAGATAATTACAAATCCATAATAGTAACAATTGTCTTAATAATTATGTTAACTTTGGCGATTGAAATATTATTTTAATAAATCAGCAATGCTGTGTTCATAAAGCGGCCCATCTAGCTTATCCGCTATCATCACCAGGATGCTGTTAGTGGACAGGCGGACTCTGCTCAACAGAGAGGTGAGGCCGTTTTTTGGCGCATGCAGGCAGCGAAGCCATCCACACGCGCTTCCGTGAACATGCCGGAAGCGCTGCAGAACCGCGGGAGTCCCAACAGCATCCTGAAGGCATTGTTATATTGGGCGCGAAGAGTGTTGACGGCTTTCTGAGTGCAGTTGAAGTAAAGACTGAGAGCTGGTTTCTTTATTTTTAGGGTTTCGAGATCGGTTTCGAAACCTTATGGTCTCGCTCTGTAAGTCCCCGCTCTTTCTTGAATGTCAAAATAACTACTGCAGCTAATAACTTGAAATTTTTAATAATGATACATTTAAATATAAAAATAAATAAAAAATTAATATTTTCAGTAGGTACAAATTGTGATGTTGAAATTTCAAGAGACTTAGGGGGCAAATGGGAAATCAAATGAAAGGTAATGTTTTCGACCGATCCATGTACAATGTATCAGGCGTTTGTAGGTAAAGATCAAGTATATTTTGCAGAAAAACTGCAGGAAAAATATAAAAAAGACTAAAAATTAAAATTTTTGAAAAAAAAATCTTTTAAAAATGGGGGGGATTTTTTTTCATATGACATGAAAGGCTGTTTTGTAAATTTTAAAAATGCAATACACTTGCCTACATAAGCCGACTAATGTTTCTGAAAGTGATGCTGAAATCAAAGTTTTTTAGATACGGCGGGTGCGCGGCGTCAAACTTTATTAGCACAAAGCACAAAATGTAGTCAGTGTCAGATTGTCTCCAACGTCGATTATGCTTATATATTCAATAGTCTTCCTACTCCGCGATAGATGTCGTTTTATAAGTGCTAAACGATGGTTCAACGCCATCTTGTAGCTATATGTCTAACTATTTTTATTTTATAATTTGCCTACAGAGGACTCTATTTTAAAATTTAGAGGCAGATTTACTTATCTGGTACCACTACTGCTCGCTAGATGTCTCTGAACTCGCACTCTGCGACGTTCTAGAGGTGATCGGCGGAAGTCTCTCGAAACTCCGCTAGGAGTATAGTTTTCTATGCTTCTACACGATTCTCGACGAAAGGTGGAGCTACCGACTGGGTATAAAAGCCGCGTTGCGCACGTATATATATTGTATCATTTGCATCATTATCTTGAGAGAGTAATATTGTTCTGTGCTTGAAAGTGAACAAGAAGTGTTAAAATAAATAAGGTGAAAATGTATCTTGTACCGTTCTGGCTTCGTCAACTGAGGCACGCGGTGCCGCGTGACCCCCTCGCTCGCTAGAGTGTTTGAAGACCCTTTCGCGATTTTCGCTCGGGACCCGTTCTTCCGTGACCCTTTGAAGCAGATCTCGCGTCTGGACCACGGCATCGAAGGCGTCTACTCCGATTCCGAAGTCAAAATCGACGGGAAGAAGGTGGAAGTTTCGCTAGACGTTCAGAACTTCAGTCCGGAACAGATTCAGGTGAAGACTGTTGGGAACGAAATCACAGTAGAAGGAAAGAAAGAGGTCAAACGTGAGGATGGTTGGACAAGAAGTCACTTCGAGAGGAGATTCCTGCTCCCGGAAGGTTTCCCTCCGGAGCGCGTGGAGTGCCATTTGGACAAAGGCAAGCTGGTGCTGGTCGCCTTCAGAGCTAAACCCTTGGAGGAGAGGAGCATCCCCATTCAGGAGACGACAAAGAAATCTGATGACAGCGGAAAATAATAAATACTCAGTTAATTAAATTTCTTTATAATATAATTAATTAAATATAATAATTATTTGGGCAAAACTGTGTTTTAATACGGGTAGAGAGATAGAATTAGGTAGGTACAAAGCTTTTTAGGGTTTCAAAGATCGGTTTTGAAACCCGTTGTCTCGCTCTGTCCGTCCCCGCTCTTTCTTGAATATCTCAGTAACTGCTGCAGAGTTTGAAATAATGATACATTTCGTGCGCCATTACTGATTTCAAGAAAAAAATATATAAATATGAACGAATACAAACAAGAACACTACATGGTGGGAATCAGGCCCTGCTCTGAGCTGAGTGAGTCCCACCCACCACGTTGTGTTCTTGTTTGGACACAGAAAATTATTAAAAAAAATGAAAGTGCATGTGTATATTATTATTATTATTAATTTATTAACTATTCGAATATTCGGATAATTTTAATGAATTATTCGAATTTGAAATCGGAGCGGATATTCGAATAAAATGAATATGGTAACTAATATACAGTAGGTACCTACTCACTCATTTTTGTTAATTATTTGAAATTCTTCTTTACCTACTAAATTTAATGATTATAAATGCCAATATATTAATCAGATTTAACCTCATTTAACTTTTAACTACCCATTCAAATTTGTTAACTTTTTATTTGTTTATTTTTGTTTATAATTTAATCTTACTCATTTTTTATATAGGTATTTAATTTTCTTTTTATTTTGCATGTCCATTTTGCTTGTGTACTCTCAAATGTAACTATGTAAATCCACCTGTACACTCGGTCTCCCGCGAAACAGGCCCAGCCTAGTGCGGGGACCACCAGTAACAATGTTCTCATTTATTTATTTGTAATCTTTATTAATTAAGTTCCTATCTCTTAATGTAACATTAGGTCTTGATTAGGTCTTTATAAATGAAAATGAATATTTTTAGTACCTACAAATTTTGATGTTGAAATTTCAAAAGAGACCTAGGAAGGCAAATGGGGTATCAAATGAAAGGTATCGTTTTTTACATTTCAAAACACTTTTTGAAATTTCTGTAAGTTTCATAATTTTTGAAATATTTCAAAAAAAGTCTAAAAATTGACCATTCCCCCCACCCTGCCCTATCTCCGAAGATTGCAGACCGATCCACGTACAATGTAGGTATTAGGCGTTTGTAGATATCAATCTATATTTTACAGAAAAATATGGAGAAGTCTGTAATAATAAAAGTTTTTGAAAAATGGTCAAAAAGGGGGGGATTTTTTTTTCAAAAGTACGGCACGGTATGGGTACGGCCAATTTAGTCAATTAACCTCAGGTAGGTAATAAAAATTGCAAACTCGTCTATAAATACCTAGCTTTTGAAATAAAATTCATATCTAGATGAACCGAAGCTAAAAATAGGGCATCCAAAAATATTTTAGTGTCCTGTCCAGCGTAAGGTACCGAGGACGACTATTCTCGTCGCACCATCCCACTCAATCCTTGGAACCGGCGCGCGGCGGCAGCTGACCTAACATTACCCCCTTCCCGTTATAGGTACTGTTCCAGAACATTCAATAAGTGGATTCGATACCATGCTGTGATACCATGTCGACGTCGTTATCGTGAGATTGCCTCCTTAATAGTTTGCTAGTGTACCCTCGCTCGTGACTAGGTGATTCCAGTTTCTGCGTGAATAGAGCTTTCACAAGAAAGATATTAGAATTATGGGATCCATCCGGTTAATAGCGCTAATCGGATAGATAGATAGATCGATAATGACTTTATTTGAAACTTCAGACACACACATCCAAAATACAATAATTATACAGTACACTAGTAAAAACAAATAATAATAGAATTCTTATAAAAACTAATACTAAAATAATTAAAATCTAGGTAAGGTGTCTATGTGTGCTGCAGTAGGTATGTCAAAAAGCCCTAAAAAATATCCGGATAAAATGGAGTTTACGAGGAATATTGAATCGATAATTCTAACTACTTTATTAAGAAAATAAACTAAATTAAGTCGTGTAAGTAGGTAGTGGTATAAAACAGATTAACAAAACTTAAACATGAAAGTGAGTTTGAGCTTTTTATTTTATTTTGTATACTATAAACCAACATACACCATTTTTTTTTAAATATATTATCTTAAAGAGTAAAATAACCTATTGCAAGCTTTACGAGAGAAAAGTGGCACGGTTCTTTCGTGACAGCGCAAAGCCCGGACTTTTTGTGTTTGGGTCTACCTTGCGGGTACTGGTATGAAACTTTAGTGTTTGGTTCGGCGTAAAATTTTACGCGTGTTAAACTAATACGCCCGGGAGATAAGAACCTACCTACCGGACTATAAGTAGGTACGTACCGTTGGATTTTTTTTTTTTACTTTATAATATTTCTAACGCTCCTCATTTTCTTTTTAGATCAAAGCTGTGTTGTTGTTCATAAGCTTTAGAAGAAAGCTTATGTTATGAACAACAACACATTGTCGGAGTGACAGCACATACCTAAACAACTGACTGTTGTGTTCGCATTTTTTATTTCCATAATTATAATATTATTAAACTAACACTTTCATGTCCCCGACTCGTTAAAATAATTGTGCAATAGGTCTAAAACACAATATTATCGTACCAATCTTCTTCTTCATCGTGTTCTTCGTTACTGAAGGTCGTGCCCACTTTGAAAAAAACTTTGTTGAGGAGTTGACGAGCTGCTTCCAAGCTACTCTGTCTTCGGCTTGTCTGAGAGCAGTCGTCACTGGGAGTCCCGTGATCTCTTTCACAATGTCAGACCAGCGGCTTGGTGATCGGCCTCGTGGCCTTTTCCCATCCACTTTGCCCACAACAAACAGTTTCTCCAGGTTATCTGGGTTTCTTCTAGCTATGTGACCAAAGTAGGTCAAGACACGTTGGTAACAGATGGTAGAAAGCCTGGTTTGAATGTTCAGCTGTTTGAGAATAGATTTGTTGGTCCTTTTGGCTGTCCATGGTATGCGCAACATTCTTCTCCAGCACCACATTTCGAAGGCGTCAATCTTTTTCCTATCAACTGCCCGGATCGTCCAGGATTCGGACGCGTACAAGAAGATAGAGAAGACCAAATATTGCACTAGTCTCGTTTTAGTCACGTTGGAAACTTTTCTGTCCTGCCAAATTCTCATCAGCTTGCTCATTGCTGCTTTGGCCATTTGAGTGCGTCGTCTTATTTCTTTGTCGCAAACTCCTTGGTTACTGATCATGGATCCCAGATAAACGAATTCTTTCACGAACTATAGATCTGAGAGTTTGCCGTTGTGCATGCGTTGGGAAGCTCGATCTATGCACATAACTTTGGTCTATCGTACCAATACGTATGTAATATTAATTATCCTGCGGAGTAAGGCCCCGGTGACCCGTACCACAGGTATTCAATCCTGTGGTACGGGTCATCAGTCTCTTGCAAAACAAGATAAGATGGATAATATATTTAGATAATAGATTTAAATTAAACTTAAGCCAAATATTGTAAACAATTATCTTTTGCAAAAGAAAATAAATATATATTTCAATAAAAATCTAAGCCGTCACCAAGCCTTCTGGCAGCATTGCCACGTTGAATGGCAATGCTAATTCGTTGACCGAAATAAAAGCCAGCATTCCGATCACCCGTGGACTCGTACTCGTATTATGAGTTTTTTGTGTATAAATATTATTTGTAATTAGTTTATTCTGTTTTTTCCTTAATTATGAAAATTGGTACAGTTATTTGAATTCAATATGTAAGACCTTCAGAAATAAACGATTTATTTTTAACTTCCTTTTGCACGCAATAAAATTATGCCATGTCTCATCTCGCGGAAAAAGTTTTGAAATCACGAGAAGAGCCAAGTCAGCCATTTTATTACCTTCGACTATGAAGTTGGCAAATTATAGGTACACGTACCAACTCGACAGTTATCCTAAACTACTTACCTATACCTGCCTAGGTAATTTGCCAACTTCATAGTCGAAGGTAATTGACGACCGATGTGGCGCGGTGGGCGAAGGTCTGCCTGCGACGCAGAAGGTTGCGGGTTCGATTCCCGCGTCGGGACAAATGTGTGTACGATCTGCAGACATTTGTTCAGGGTGTTCTGGTCGTTTTCTATATATAATAAAAATATCTATCTATGTATTGTATTATATTATGTATATCAGTTATCTAGTACCCATAACACAAGCTCTGCTTAGCTTGGGGCTAGATAATGCTGTGTGAATTGTCCGGCATTATTTATTTATTTATTATTTATTTAATAAAATAAATAAATAATGCTGGACAATTCACACAACATTATCTAGCCCCAAGCTAAGCAGAGCTTGGGGCTAGATGATGTTAAAATGGTTGAGTTGGCTCTTCTCGTGATCTCAACACCTTTTACTGCGGAAGGATTACCAGACGAGACGAGACTTGACATAATTTTAATATAATACTTTATTTCAAGACACAAAGAATGTGTACAAAAAGTAACTTAATTAGGGTCCATTAAAATAAATACCTTAGAGATGAACGTTTACAATCTTTTTTACGAATTTTATAATCTTTTTTTTTCGGATTGTATTGATGGAAATAAAGAGTTTGTGATACCTGAATGTTTTGTCCTTCCTGATTTCAACCGGTTTTGCGTTAAGCGCGGTAGGAACGAGTGTACGAGTGAGGAACCTAACACAGGCAGTCGATTTTAAGACTTTCGGATAAATACTAAAGATTAGTTTGGTTATCGATAGGTATGCAGACATCTTATTAGGAGAGCCTATGTGTGGTGCGGGCCTCACCTTCTATGGGTAACGTGTGTGTGTGTGTGTGTGTGTGTGGGTGGCATTGCGTTTAAATGTATAAATAGATTGTTGGTCGTTTGTCGGTCGGACGCGGACGGCGCGTCTAGTGCACTCAGCCAGACGGATGAGGGATGTATCAGAGGAATCAGCGGAATTAACCAAATGCACGAGTAGGAAGCTTGGTGCTATTCAACTATACATGCAAAATGTATTTGTTTTTGTGGGATTGGGGTTTGTGGTGTTATCAGGCGCGGTTTGTTAATGCGGGTATTTTCAGTAACGGTTTGGTAAAACTGTATGTCGCTTGTGTGAATGAATGTGCCTACTTGTTTACTTTGAATAGAAACTCACTTTGAACGGACTTCAAAAAAGGAGGTTCTCTATTCTACTGTAGTTTAGGTATATTTGTTTTATACATGTTTTATGTATGTACTACGCCGATTTCTCCGTCAATAGTGGGCCATTTTTGATGAATCTTTTAGTTTTTTTAGAAATGAAGTCGTGGATGGTCTCGATATGAATTTATTTCCGAGAGATTACTATTCGTCCAGCAAAACAGAAAAAATAGTTAAAATAAAAGAAATTCGAATCTGTTTTTTAATTATGTGTGAAAACTTCAAATGATAGTAGATACCTACGTTAAATACACAAGTCGTGAAGTAGGTCTCAAGATTTTAGCTAATAAATGATAATATTTTACGTGAAACCTTTTGCCAGGCAATAGATGCCAGATAGTCATTTTATTGGTAAAATCATATTTACAAGTCAAATTATCTAACTATAATTGGTACTTATTAAAACAGGTACAAATTACACAAAAAATTTACAAACTAAAATATGATAAAATATGCTTAATAAGTACAGGGAATATCAATAATTACACGGAGATGATTAAATATACACGGTACCTACAACTTTAAATGGATCATGAAAGGATAAGTTTAAGCAATTAGAAGCTCCGCATTGGAGACAAACAAATATATAATTTACAAGACCTTCAAAAGTACCACATACGACGAAAGTAACACACCTTCCTACAGAAATAAGTAAGGTCTCACTCAATTTAGAAGATTACACTGATATCTTTTATACCTGTCTTGTATTGGCAGCAAAGGCCAGGTGCTGGTCTTCCAAACGCTGATCAAAATGGACCTGATGCTCTCTCATCGCAGGGATGTCGGAGAAAAAAGTGTGCAGGACATCATCACCCTGTTCAAGAACACAGATCTGGACGACGTGCCTGACTTCGTCGCGAAGAAGCTGCATAAGCTGCCCCTCGTGACGTTCGACCACGTCAATGTGACCAGACTGCTGAAGGATGTCACTAATCTTAAAGTTAGTCTGGTTGAAGTCAAGCTGAAGTTGAAGACGTCAGAAGCTACCACCTGTGACCATCAACATGAAGCGCAGAGACGTCATCTGGAGCGTGCTCTAACAGGAAGGGGAAAGAGAATAAGCCCTGTGAACTATCAGGTAGTGCTGCACCTGTCACAGGGCTGGGAAGGGGCCCTGTAATATAATCATAGAAGCACCCAGCCCACGAGTGGCACACCTTCATGACAGATCCCGCCGTCGCCGTGGCCGGTCGCTCCGTCTGGGCTGAACCCGCACTCCACTCCACCACACATCTCGTCCCATACCGCACTGTTCGCATAACATTAATCCTCGTTCAAAATTCATAACCAACTAAACTCAGTCCGCCCCTAGGGAAGTAACAAATATATTACCTGCATC
The DNA here is from genome assembly GCA_946478455.1 of Eupithecia vulgata. Classification (NCBI taxonomy): domain Eukaryota; kingdom Metazoa; phylum Arthropoda; class Insecta; order Lepidoptera; family Geometridae; genus Eupithecia; species Eupithecia vulgata. Next base: position 17,337,888 of record OX297861.1, read on the forward strand.
GTGCTAGGGCTGCCCCGCCCGGAACTCTGCGTCAGGTTCACCACGTCCTGTATTTTACAATTGTTGGATGAAAACAATAATGTTAACTAATGTTAAGGTGGCATCAAAAGGGATTCCCGAGGGTTGCGGGTTAACTGTAATCAACCCTTATCAAATGCTGCGTAATGTGAGATTTATCGATTCAGATAAATTGACTGCGCGAGGGAACAAATCAAAAAAGAAACGATGGACGAAATATGACGAATGATGATAAATAAGGCGATTCGTTAACCTATTTTTGCTGCGTCCGTTCATCCGGGAATAGGTACTGAGTCCGTCTTTTTAGAGTAAGCACTTGTTCCAATTTAGGATTTAATAATAAATGGTAGAGCCCGGCCCTGTCGCTAGTCGCGCATAATTTAAGCAAATCATTGTAGTGCACGATGTAGGGCTCTCATGACGCGAGAGAGATTGTCTAGAAGACTGAAGAATTTATAGTACCTATTGTACCTTACTAGGTATTCAATACGTTTGCACAAGACTCACCTTACTGTGGAATTTGACCTCGCTCTGTAGAATTGAATAAAGGCTGTGAAAGGGTTGATTGGATTTGAGCTACCTTTTGCGATGAATAGACTTTACTAAAACCCTATAGCTGTGTTGTAATTGTATAATCAACGTTGTGTTTGGTTACCGTGCTCTTGTAGTTCGGTTACCGTGCTCTTGTAGTTTGGTTGACGTGCTCTCGTAAAGGTTTCCCTAAATACTTGCAGGTCAGATATTAAAGGTACCTAGGTACCTTTAATCAAAAGATAGATCTGAAACTTGACTTAAAATTTCACGTTGGTACTTATAACAAGGATGACAAGTTCAGTTTATAAATTGGAATAAACTTTTAAATAACTACTAGGCGAGTCATTTGAAAACGTTATCCTTATTTCAAAAGTCTAATACATTACAAATTCAATCTAAGCACAACACGATAAGGCTCATTTATCAGTGAAAGCCTTTCCGAGTGGCAGCCCAGTAGAGCTTGAAAAATGTGTGATTCATTGGTCGCGCTCGGCGAGAATTATTTGTGCTGGTTTGTTCTGTCAGGGATGGAGACTGTTTATAAAATCTAATTTGCAGGCAGCAGGCTCAGTTCTGCGCTTTCGAGAAAAAGGAAAATTAATACGAGTTTTACAAAGAGTTTTGCGACACCCAGGAAAATAAGGACAAATATAAATTGTATGAAGAGAAGAATATTTTTTTGCCTTTATGGTTTCAGTCACTTTACTTGTACGCATAATCTGGATGCAAATAAATCTCACGGATGAGTTCTCCACGCCATGTAGTTCTTGCGGCAGTAAACAAATCTGACCTCATCTCACCACTTACATACATCGATTGCTTTCTTCCTGGACTATGTCTGTGGACCCAAGTCTACAAACCCTCGCTACATATAGGTACCTACTAACTAGTAACCTCCTTGTTTCATTCGTAAGTTAAAGGATTTTGTTTGATTCTGTTTTGTTTTCTTTGTAACTGTTTGAACCTCTAACCCCTCACAAAGCAAATTAAGAAAAACAATAAATATTTAAGCTTTATTTCTATTTCGCTATTGTAAATGTTCAACACTGTTTGTAATCCTTTATTACCGCGGGGTATCACCCCATTGCACAAAGACAAGGGGCTAATGTAATTAGGGGGGTCAAATAAATTCAGCGGAGGAATTGTTTTCGTTTATCTAAGCCTTTCCACGGGCGCCGGGCGCGTGGCACCTGATTTAGCACCCTACCAAGGAATAAGCAATACTTACTCACTGGCTTGGCTATTCTTGTATATTCTACGGCGCTTTTTGCGTAACCGACCACTAGCCGGTACTCAACTGGACTTGTTTACAGTAGACAACACAACACTAATGTTTGCTACGAGGTACAATGTTTCTTTTCCTAAGATGAAAAGTAGGTACGCTACGATTGTCGCAAGTTCTACGTCAAACGAAGCTCGGCTACGAAACTCGTAGCAAGTCTACGCCGTAGCTCCAATGGTACATTTTTCAGTTCACCCGGTGTTATCAGTACTTAAATATTTTTAATAAATCCGGCTTTTTATGAACACAAGAGTGTTGAAAACGTTATTTCCGTGAAATTCGCAGGCACGATTTTTCGCTATCGTTTCGCGGTCGAGCGCGCAGTGAGGGCGAAATGCGCTCTTTTGTGAACTGCGCCCGAGTCACCTCGCCGCACATTCACATTTACACTCTTCTAATAAAACCAAAACTAAATCTCCGGTGATTATTCTTCCTGCAGCTTGAAACATGAACCATTTCGATGTCGTCGTTGTCGATAGACCAACCGGAAATTTCAAATCAGGAAAGTATTTTTCGTTATTTTAATGACGAGCTTCATTCTACAGCAGTATCTAATAATGACGTTTGAGAAGGGTTAAATCTAAAATGCGACACCGAGTTTTATCAACAACTTACAAAACATTTTTGAATCGCCAAGTGGCCTCTCAAAAGTTGGGGTGTTTTATGATTCCGTGTAAAAACAGAAATGAGGGCAATTATGATCACGTCGGTTTAGGCCTGCAGCGATGACTCGGCACGTAGCACACACACAATCGACTACGTTTTAATGTATGAATATACGTTAAAGCGCATTTTCATTGTGCACAATCGAAAATGTCATCGAATCGTAGAGATACAAGTTTTCGAAAAATGTGGCACACTTATCGGTTCTGTTGAAATCATTAGCAAACTGTTGGCTCATATCTTAACATAATAAAGGAACAAGTGATTTTCTGTGGGCAACGCCCAGCCCAAACCACTGAAACTAGAAAGCTGAAAAAGGTGTTTGAAGTTTTTTTGGTGTTTTTTGTAACTCTTTAACCAGGGGCCAGATTTGCTTGAAACTTACAGAATATATACTAAAAAGATTAAATTATTGACCACGACGTGTCAAGATTTTTCAAATATTTCTTAAAAATGGGTTTAATCGGGTTATTAAAGTTTGAGGTTCGTAGTTTGGCTCCGAATTGAAAGGCCTGTAACTTTTTAATTTTAAAAGCTACTGACCTAAAATTTTCTTTGTATATAAAAATACGTGTTTCAGGAATTTTCAAAATACTCTTAAGAAAGGGTAAAATGTATGATAAAGCTTGTTTTGGTATTTTTTGTAACCCTTTAACTGGTGGCCCGATTTGCTTGAAACTTAAAGAGCATACCAAAAATACAAAATTATTGAACACGTGTTTCAGGATATTTCTAAAAAAATCATCAAAATATGGTAAAACTGATTAGTGGGATTAGATTAAAGAGCAATACAAATCATATCTTCTAAAGCTAGTTGTTGTCTATACTAAACAAAACATTAAATTATTTTAATCTACATATTTCAAGGTTAAACCTTGAATTTATTGTATTTATTAAAACCAACTGCCGCTGACAAGGCTTTAACGAAAATAAAATAAATCCAATTAAGCACACCAATCAATGGTTTCAAAGCAACGTCAAAATAACCCAATAATCACTAGGTAGCTAACGCGGTTTGCGTTAGCGTAACGTAATTACACAGGTCTACGTAAAACAACGCAGATAGGCCTTTGATAAGACAACGAGCTAGGCAGCGGCAGATCAAAGAAACCTCGACTAACGAGTCGAATCTGAGACAAATAAATACATAATGAATGCCGTATTACTCAAAACTGTAGACTTATTCTGTGACCTACCAAGTAAAATAACCCATTAAGCACTTTACGCGGTTCCAAGTCAAATAACTATGTTGTTAAAATTGCTCTAAAAGTTAATGTATCGTCGAAGTCAGAAGGTGGATGAGGTCCGGTTCAGATCGTGTGCTACAGAGGGCCAAGGTCTCCTAAACACAATGATAAAATCGAATAAAGCAATATAAAATTAGTCTGTGTACATTTATAGAATGTTTTGTCGGGGGTGGAGTAAACGGAGGGAACAAGAGCATCCCGGTTCAATCCTTTGAGTGTTGGTTCGAATCCGGCATCCGAGAAGGAATAGAGCTACAAATCGCAGGAGCTCCGCGATCTGCGAACATTTACATAAATTACCAGTCAGGGCAATTCGGAGGAAGTTAAGGCGGTGATAAGCGTTCCAATTAAGGAGGCGCTTACACAAATTAAAAAACAATTAAGAACGTCCCAGTACGTAATTAAAAACACTAGAGAATGAAAAGAAGTAAACAGATAAGTTTTTAATTTTAATTGCAGAAAACAAAATAAGGATTTTCTGTAATTTGCAGTTGTTTAGGAAGGTTGTTTATTAAACTGACTTGGACTCGGATACTTGTTTGTTTCGTTTCGAACTGGTAAAACAAACAAAAATTTTACTGTTTCTGCCAGTAACGTGAATTAAAAACACCTGCTTTTAACTTTCGTAATAAATTAACGATATGTATTCCTGAAGCGATAGATTTTTCATTATTTATTCAATGTCCTGCAAAAGAACAATTTGGTCAAAATAAGTAAAAGAAAGTACCAGATTCAAGATAAAAAAAATAACACAGAACACACTTTCTTTAATGATTCCTTTTAACACCAACCGGTGGTGGATGACTCTCTCTTTGCTTCAGCACAGTAAAAGCTGCACAATAAAGATATCTAGATTGTACACTCTGGTGCCAGATATTATCTCAGTCAATAGGTACAGTGTGTCCGTATTCGGCATGATCACGTACTTTCATCCCAGTAAGAGTGATTGTGACTGTTGGCCGGAGGACCGGGAACAATGAGATTGTCAAGTTTCAATAAATATATTTATATAAACAACTAGTTTCTGCCCGTGGCTTTGTACACGTTGTTTCTATGGAAACGTATTATAGTAGACTAGCAATTACCCGCGACTTTGTCCGCGTGGGGTTAAAATTCATATTTTGATACTTTCAATAATATTCACGATTATCGACAAAGGTTTTGTTCTGTCGGTTGTTGCCCGAAGACTCGCTGCTTTCTGCATAACTAAACCTACCAACCATTCTGGCACATAATGTATTCTTGAAATAGATTTATCAACGGGAGTTTTTTCAGGTATTCCTCAATGAGAATAATACAATATTAAATGTAAAATATAATGTATGTATACCTATTGATGAAGAAAATATTTAAATTTCTGAAGAAGAAGAAATAAATGTGTGTTCTTTTTGTAAGTGAACTGAAACTGTAAATTTTTGTTGTTATATTGCTAACGGTTGCCTAGATACAGAGTATTTTCGTAAAAACTTTTAGTTTAAACTAAGTGCATCATCATAATCATCATTACGGCTTTTTCGTGATCCACTCTTGGATGTAGGCCTCTTCCCTTATTTTTCTTTGCTCGCGATCTTGGGCCCATCCAGTCTTGGCCTCCGTGTCGTCTGATATCGTCCACCCACCGGTTCGGTGGTCACCTTGGTCCTCGAGTGTCTGCTCTGGGCCTCCATTCCAGAACTCTCCTGGTCCAACGTGACTCATCCATTCGGGTGATGTGTGTTAAACGTAATTACCCACAGGAAAACAATGAATCAAAAGTGTGATTTTTATCAAAGGGGTATCTATTAATTTAAATAAGTCCATAAATTTTCGATTTCGGCAGGATTCGAACCTGTGCCCCTGCGAACCTTCAGTACGGGTGAGCTCTAACCTACTAAGTCACGAAATTTTTGGGAATTTATTTAATTTCTTGAGGTTACCCAGAGTTCGAGGCTTACGCACTATAATAGAAAAACCTTAGAATTGAGCAACGACAACACCTCTCGGCAAACAACTAAACTAGTTGGTTAGAGCACACCCGTACTGAGGGCGAGGCGCAGGTTAGAGCACACCCGTACTGAGGGCGAGGCGCAGGTTAGAGCACACCCGTACTGAGAGGGAGGCGCAGGTTAGAGCACACCCGTACTGAGGGCGAGGCGCAGGTTAGAGTACACCCGTACTGAGAGCGAGGCACAGGTTAGAGCACACCCGTACTGAGGGCGAGGCGCAGGTTAGAGCACACCCGTACTGAGAGCGAGGCGCAGGTTGGAGCACACCCGTACTGAGAGCGAGGCGCAGGTTAGAGCACACCCGTACTGAGGGCGAGGCCCAGGTTAGAACACACCCGTACTGAGGGCGAGGCGCAGGTTAGAGCACACCCGTACTGAGGGCGAGGCGCAGGTTCAAGTCCTGCCGAAATCGAGATCGATTTTTGCGGAGTTATTTATTTTCTTAGGGATTACCCAGAGTGCGAGGGGGCTTACGCACTGTAATACAAAAAACTTATAATTAGGGGAAGCTACATGTAAAATTTTGTAGTTCTTATGCTAACGTTTGCTGAAGTACAGAGAATTAGCGCTTTAGTTTTTTTTTAATACTTGGATATAAGAAAACATCGTCAGAATTTTAGAAAACAATGAACGAACAAACGTGTGACCGTTGTTGTAAAAGGGTAATCTATGTAAAACTCAGTCGTTATAATGCTCACGTGTACGGAATTAAAGAGCATTTTTGTTTAAATATTCACACATATTTTGAAACACTTATGAGTGCGAATTTTCAAAATTCCTTTCTTAAAAAAAAAAACACTCCAAATTTTAAGTCTCTAGTACCAGTTGTTCGGGCTCTGCGTTGTCTGTCAGTATATCAGTTAACCTTTTATAAATATATATTAATTATGCACCGAGGGCTCAAAACAGTGTCTTACGTCACTTGCTAACTAAGAACTCAGGATTCTATAATAACTCACGAGCGAACCAAGAGAATTACAAGAATACCTAATTTTTGACACTTTCTGCGAATAAATTGTAAAAGAATGGTTACGTCCGCCTTCTGAACAAAAGTATGGTTACGTCCGCCTTCTGAACAAAAGTATGGTTACGTCCGCCTTCTGAACAAAAGTATGGTTACGTCCGCCTTCCGAACAAAAGTATGGTTACGTCCGCCTTCTGAACAAAAGTATGGTTACGTCCGCCTTCTGAACAAAAGTTAGTTCGAATTTCGATGAAGATCTTCTAGGTAAAAAATACTTACTGTTTGTTGTTTGTTGTAATTTTTTTTCACGTCTTGTGATTGTGATTTTCCAAAATCTCGTTATTTCATGGGAGGTAAGGTAATGTACATTAATAGAGTAATTTGTATTTAATTTGGAATCTAATATGTATATGGAAATGTTGAATAAGGAGACTCGAAATGAGCGATCTCATTCGATTTGTTTAAATTTAGTAAAACCTTTATCTTTTTCAGCTATCAGGGCTATGGATTTTTGTTATAGTGCTTACTCGCACTCTGGGCATCTCTAAGAAATGAAATAAGTTCCCAAAAATTTTCGACTTCGGCAACACCTCTCGTGAAACGAACTAAATGTAACTTTAGTCTTTGAACATTGGAAACTTAATGTTTTCTCTGTAGGTGGAGTCACCAGCGCTACAGTCCATAAGAGGTCCCAAAGATTTTCGACGAAAACTGACAGAGACTTCGAGGCTTAGTTGGTTAGAACACACCCGTACTAAGGGTGGGGTGCGGGTTCGAGTCCCGCCGAAGTCGAAAATTTTTGGGAACTTATTTCATTTAGCAGGGCTATAATCCCCTTCGACATATCTGACGTATAAAGTGCGTTTTACGAGCATAGAGTATCATTCATCCATCCATCCACATTTCCATTCATCCATCCATCTAACCTTTTGCATTTGTAAATGTAGATAGTGTGTGATTAATATATTTAAAAACGTAGCATTCTGCGTAACGCGTGTGTAACGCGTGTGTACGGCCACTTCGAATAAGGATCCAGGTGAGAAACAGAGGAAACGGCGAGCGCCGACGGAAATTAAACTTCCAACTACCCGCAGAATAATATCACTTGTTACGTGCCTGTTTGCGCACTACATACGGCCAGATGAAATAACTGACCGGACAGTTTGTTCGATTCGCTAAAGCCTTGGTGACTAAAAGAAGAACATGTTTAATGTTGACCGCTCTGTTTGTTTAACCGCGTGCGCCTGCTCGCGGACAGACCCCTGAGGAAACGCTCGTGAAGGCAACTTGTAAAGCCTCTTTGTTCCCATAAAGTTTATAAATGGATGTATAAAACCGCAAAAGGGCGAAGCCCGAGGGGAGTCAATAAATCCACGAAATGCAATCCGAAGTATTCGCGGCCATCCGACGTTATCAGGCGCAGGATTTAGGGCAGGGCAGTGCCGCCCGCCGAAGGAATAGAGATTTTACATACTTTATGGGGACTTTAAAACTGCCTGGTGAGAAAGGGAAAAGGAATCGTGGAATGATTTAAATAAGGTGAGTCGTGCTCAGCGACTCTCGTCGATGCGGACTGTACCTACTGTAGAATGAAAATAGCTGATAACGGAATATTCACCCACCAAATATTGGAGTGACCATCACATATTTCATGTTTTCTACAATTATACCGGCAATGCAATACATTGAGAATCCTGGGATAAGTCGCGTTTTGTTTGATAGCATTTGATCTAAGCGGAAAACATTGGACATAAATTTTAACAATGCTCATGCCTATGTCCAGCTGTGGACTAATATAGGAAGATTTAGGCTGCAACAGCATGAGAGAGCTAGCAACTCGTACAATACATCAACGTATACTTAGCATCGAATACTTAAAAGCATGTTTCTTTAACTCTGGGTAGTTAAAGAAACATGCCTTTAAGTATTAGATGTTTCACTACTCTTATGGCGCAGTTATAGTACTAGGCAAACCCTGTAAACTCTAGCTAAATAAAACAATACTTTTATTATAGATTTTTCTGTAAAGAAAACCACAAATAGTTTATTTAAATCAGTATCAGTACATCTTGGGCGGGCGGGGCGCGACTATCGGCGTGCGAGCGAGGGCGGGCGTTGAGCGCTCGCCGGAAATGGGCGGTTTACTACATCACTGGCCTGGTGCACGCAATGCAATATATTCATTCTAATTCTTATCGTAATTCTGAGAAAGCTGCTTATTTTAAGTAGAAAACTGAAATAGTATACCTTCTTTAATATACCTACATATACCTACATATCTATTTAGCCTAAGAGCCGACACTACCGGATAATGGGTGAAGGCCTCACCCTATTCTCAAATACTTTTTGTCATCTTTCATTATGTTATCCCACTGAAATGCAAAGGTCTTCCCCTAACTGTTCCAGGAGTAGTGCTCGTGATCCAGCTCCCACCACTCTATCCGCAATGTTTCGAAATCGTCTCGCTAATGCACCCACTGCATGCGGCCCACGCGCTGCGCAGACCCCACTCCCACGTGAGTCTGGCTGACTTGTCTCCAACTTCAGTGATTCCGGTTATGAATGATTCCGTGGTGTTCCATATAATTCAAAAATCTTAATTTGAAACGATATTCTATCAACTAACACGATTACATTATTAATAATTTAATGCGCTTCTGATCTAAATGTGAATAATGTAACGAGCTAAAAGTGCTTCATAGACGTCACTTCAATCAGTTTAACAATGTCATGGCTACAATACTGACATCTCGTGTGTATCCAGCCTAATGAATAATTAAACTGATGAGATGTGCGAGTTTCAAATTGTTTGAAACTTGTTCAAAATATTGAAATCCGTCCACATCCGTCGTTGGCTATGATGATTTGTTAGCTGATCGTTCAAAACGCGATTCGTCCAATTATGATTATAAACGCGTTTTGTCCGATTTGTTTTCGTCCTGCTTGTAATATGGACATACTTGCAATAAGACTAAGCTTCTCAAAATTCTGTTTCTTACTGTGTGGCATTTGTATTCATTTTTACCTAAAAACTCGTAGCATTCTCACTCTTCATTAAACCTTTTTTGCTTCTAACGAGGTGCTTCTAAAACTCGCTAAAGCCAATTTAACTTTGGCGAAAAAACTCTCACGGAAGTTTGTTGGCGATGTCGTGCAGAGATGAAACGGAGGACCAAGTGAATGTGCGCTCTCATAAAAATGCAGTGATCGTGTGCAGCAACAGATCTAAAAATTAAAAACAAGTTTTACTTTGTTTCTATAGTGCTTTCCCAGTACCCGTCACATGATGGGAAAGTTCTATGAAATTAAAATAAATCACAAAAAATGTTCCACCTCGACGGGACTTGAACCCGCAACCTTCATTCAGTACGGGAATGAGCGAATCAATCACGTGGTTTTTTATATTGCACAAAATTAAATGTACTTTCACGTACCTACAGTTCAATATTACAGTCAGGTTCATAAAGTAGCGTCGACTCTGACCAGAGCCCCCGAGTCCGTTTAACGATAGTAACGAGACGTGGTCGTCTACTCTGACCAAAGCCCCCGAGTCCGTTTGACGATAGAAACGAGACGTGGTCGTCTACTCTGACCAGAGCCCCCGAGTCCGTTTGACGATAGTAACGAGACGTGGTCGTCACACTTGTCTGTGGCGGCCATTTTGCAAAAAAGTAGCATCTGTGAAGCCATTTTTAGGAGGTCCCGCGCGTGTTATTATTGACCAGAAATGACAATGGTTCCAATTTTTGTTAGGGGCTGTTTGGGTAATTTATATCGTTGGAATCTTCAATATTATACTCGATACGGCCAACCAGTACTGTTTCATTTGTCTATACTAAGGAAAGATTTGTATGTTTGTTTGAATTGAATAGGCTCTGAAACGAATGATCCGATTTAAAAAAATCTTTCACCATTAGAATCCTTCATTATCCCTGACGAACTTATGATATACCTCAGAGCAATAACTATAACATAGAGGGACCGTGAAATTTAAGTCTAGTTATACTCTTCACACTTATAACACAATCAGTGTGAAAAAAGAGGATAGGTATATAGATATATGGGTTGCTTATGGCAATGCTGTCCACTTTTTTCGTCTCGGTAGTGATGTGCCGATTATGCAGAAGTATCGATAGGTATTAATTTATTTTTAACAGATAATTTAACTATTGAATTGAATGTTCATACGTTATTGTCATGTCTTTAGAAGGTTATCGATTCGATACGTATGTATGTAACATTGTTGGAATTTCACAATATTCACATAATGTTACTCTATGTGGGTTTCTAAACACGTGTGCCTAATTTCAATTTGACGACCTCAGTGGCGCAGCGGGCGAGAGTCTGCCTGCGACGCAAGAGGTTGCGGATTCGATCCCCGCCTCGGAACAAATTTGAGTACGATCTGCAGAAATTTGTTCCGTTGGTCTGGGTGTTTTCTATGTATAATAAAAAATATCTATCTATGTAATGTATAATATTACGTATATCAGTTATCTAGTACCCATAACACAAGCTCTGCTTACCTTGGGGCTAGATAATGCTGTGTGAATTGTCCAGCATTATTTATTTATTTTCATAAGTTTTTGTATGCATGTTTCTATACGCATTTCTCTGAAACTCGTAATTGGATTGTGAGCATTCTTTCTTTGTTGGATTAGGTATCTCTTAACTTAGGGAACAGTACAATTTATCAAAATCAGTTCAGCAGTTTTCATGATACGAAATGAAATAAAAACAATCGGATCAAAACGATATTTTTAATTTATTAAGAGCTGACCCGCCCCGGCTTCGCCCGTATGGATATTTCCATATTCTCTCACATTAAAATATTCTCTGGGCAAATATTTCAAAGGCTCCCGTCCTGGATTTGGGTGTAGATTCTCATCATCATTATTATCCTGAAACAATGAAAGCTTAGTAAATAAATACTACCTGGCTTTAACCTTAATAAAAGTTCAATATGCAGACAAAAAAAATCACTGATATGCTACACTGTTTAGAACATATTCGGCTATGCTTAGTCCAATTAATTCTGGCTCTCGGTATCGCTTTACACCAGTTCTCTTTCTCATTTGGAGGCATACTAAAAAGAAAACGATAACTTCTCCAAATTACCTATCGGCATAAAATTATCGAATCGATAAAAAGTACCTATCTACATCACTAGCATAGCATAACCTCACAAATGAACAATATTTAAATTTGTAAATTACTTCGCGATTACAACATAGTTTGTAATAAATATGGTTTGAGGGATCAACAGCAATCTAATATGTATGGTTTTAGTGATCACATCCAAATATATCGCGGGATTTTGTATGAAAACTGTAAAAAAACACTTACCGGTGAAAGCTTACACATTTATAGTTTTCTTTCCGTGATGAATGTGATTTACACGATAATACAAAACAAGCCATGTTAAAAGCTTATGCATCTGTCCTTTGCACCTTTTTTTTAACAGATGTATGCACAAAATCTATTATTTTTTTGTAAAATAATGACCCAGCTCACGTATTTACATTCACAACGTAATAAGCTACTAAATCAAATACTTTGTACGGTTAACCGTGTGCTAAGCATCTGTTGTGCTGTTTTTAATTGGTCGTGTAATAAGAGACCAACTATGACCGTTTGACATCTTCGGAATGCCCATTTAGCTTTAAGCCTACATGATAGATATGCGTTTGTCTCCTAAATCAGTACAATCTGCGCTATAAGAGAGAAGAGCTTAGATATATCGTAATTTCTTCGCTCTCTCTATGCTTTAGTTATTGCTCTGAGTGATATACAATATTAACGTGCAAACCCGGAGCGGGGCGGGGCGGGGCGGGGCGGGGCGGGGCGGACCTCTAGTGATGAAAAAAATTAAAAATGACTAAATGTACATGAAACATAAGAGTAGATGCGGATCTTTGGTTACTTAGTACCATAGTAGATTGATTGGTATTTGCATTTTCAGGGTTCCGTAAACCGAGTAAAACGAGACTCTATTAATAAGACTCCGCTGTCCGTCCGTCCGTCTGTCTGTCAAGTTATAGCAGTAAAGAAATAGTATTTTTACAACCGGTTACAAATAACATTACAGCCTAAAGTGTTCTCCAGATGGCACCACACATTGGGTGTTTTGACAACCATCTCCTGAAGATGAGTCAACAGATGATGGGGATGATTTGCGTAGTTTCCTTGTCCGCACGATAGAGGCCCTGCACCAAAGCCTATGGAAACATGAGACGCCACGATCACGTATCAACAATATCGTAAATCGGAATCAGGGCTCAGTTCATTTCGAAAAGTTATCATGCTAGCCATTTATGTACTTGTATTTCTAAAAAATATAGTAATTGTTTAAATCGGGTAGTAGGTCTGACCCACTAACTCTAGGTCGATCAGTATTGCCTACATTTAGCAAATTTTTTTGAAAAACTTATTTACACCAATTATTGCTTAGGCATTCTAAATGGCGCAGGCCATTGCCATCAAAATGTACATTGTGGGTAAGCAATTCGGGTTTACTCGCGGCAGGTCAACTACTGATGCTGGTGTAGAGTTAGTATCGCATATTTTTGATGCTTGGGAGAAGTCGCAAGATGCTTTGGGTGTTTTTTGCAACTTGTCAATAGCATTCGATTGCGTACACCGCGAAACATTAATCAGAAAACCACATCATTATGGAATAATGAACACCTCTTTGGATCTTCTTACATCTTACTTGAGTGATAGGATACCAAGAGTTGACATTAATGGGACACAGTCTTCGGGGTCGGTAGGTAGTTACAATGGATGTACCGCAGGGTTCTATCCACGGTCCTTTCCTATTTTTAGTTTACATTAGACGATTTTGACGACCTCTGTGGCGCGGTGGGCGAAGGTCTGCCTGCGACGCAGGAGGTTGCGGGTTCGGTTCCCGCCTCGGGACAAATGTGTGTACGATCTGCAGACATTTGTTCAGGGTGTTCTGGTCGTTTTCTATACATAATAAAAAATATCTATCTATGTCTTGTATTGTATTATGTATATCAGTTATCTAGTACCCATAACACAAGCTCTGCTTAACTTGGGGCTAGGTAATGCTGTGTGACTTGTCCAGCGTTATTTATTTATTTATTTATTATTAACGAACTGCTGATGATACTTCATAATTTTTTTTAATGAAACGACAAAACACAGACTTTGACGATCTAAATAATGCAATATCAAAAAAGCAGTCCAGCGGCTTAGTGTCAACAATTTTTTGCTTATAACGAAATCAAAACTAAATGTATAAGATTTATTTTATCTAATGTAAAACAAGATAAGGTTGATGTAACAAACAAGATCCGTCAAGTGCGAGTGTAACACGCGCGCCGAGGGTTTAAAACATTTGCCAATTATTTTAATAAATTTTACGACTTTTTTCGAATAGCAATATTTTGAAAAGTAACCACACCTACAGAAATTTTAAAAACCGTGTTAAAATTTACAAAATAATGCCTTTCATTTGATACCCCAATCAAGAAAGTACTTCCCCCGTTTTCGAAAAAAAAAAATCACCCCTTTTCGACCATTTTCAAAATGTTTTTTTTTAAATGGTCATTTTGACATACTTCTTTATATTTTTCCTGTAAAATATAGATTTATATTTACAAACGTCCTCTACATTGTACATGGATCAGTCTGCAATCTTCGGAGATAGGGGGGAGGGGAATGGTCAATTTTTCGACTTTTTTTTAAATATTTCGAAAAGTATACAACCTACAAAAATTTCAAAAAGTGCTTTGAAATAGTCAATTCAATACCTTTCATTTGATACACCATTTGCCTCTCTAGGTCTCTTTTGAAATTTCATCATCATAATTTGTAGGTACTTACAATATTCATTTAAATTTTTCATTTCTTATTATATTTTTTTCTTGAAATCAGTAATGGCGCACGAAATATATCATTATTCCAAATTTCAAGTTAATAGCTGCAGTAGTTACTGAAATATTCAAGAAAGAGCGGGGACGGACAGAGCGAGACCATAAGGGTTTCGAAACCGATCTAAGAGAAGGACATTCCAAGGTTGCCTGGAAGAGATCGCTCAAAGCGATAAGGCCGCCCTTTGTACTTCTTTTATTTCATGTTTTTTCTTTTGTATTGTATTTTGTGTTTGTGTGGTACAATAAAGAGTTTTCTATCTATCTATCTAAGAGAGTATTTAGAAATGAAATAATTAGAGTGATGGAGGAGGATGCTAGTATACCTAAGCTAAACAAATAGTTACCTACATGTTTTATTTTTATATTAATTTAGTATTGATTTAATTTATGTAATTTTGTTCTGTAAGTATAAAAATAGGTTACGGTCCATTTTGTGAGATTTTATCAACAGAAGGTTAATTATTAATATTTATTTGGATATATATTTAATTAAAACATATTGTTTATCATCTGACTGTCTGTGTTCATAAAAATATTGTATAAAAAGTAAATCCGTTTTTTGGCCGTAAGTTTTGTTATGTATCCATAGTTGTATTAATTAAGGGCTGTGGATTTTGTTTAATAAATAAATAAATGAAATCTCGAAACCCTAAAATATCTGTAGAAATTGCAGACCGTACCGTATTATTTAGGGTTACATTTAGATAGTAAACTAAACCTTAGTTTACTCGTCAAACCCTTTGTAAAAGGCTTATTATAAAGTAAGTATCAAACTATGTAGAAAATAAAAAAGCTTGGGACGAGTATTGCTCCAACTCGAAAACTAACATTCTAACAAGGTAAAGGTTTCTTGTTTGCTTTTTTACTTTACCTTAAAAAGATTGAACTGGACAAAAGATCGAAGTGATCATTTTATTTCCTACTTATGTAATCTGACATTTGTGACGTTCCCAAAAGAGACCAATTCCTGTAAGGTCTAAAGGAAATAAAGTACTTTGAATTTTGAGTTTTAAGATAATCACGTAGGTAGAGCGCTACTGTGATTTCTACGCTATAAATTGCTGCCTGACGCTTTAATTTAAATTTGATTAATTTATATATTAAAAACCGGTTCATGAGAAATTTCCTTCCATCGTCAAAATTAAATACAAAATAAAAACCGAGCACATGACTGACAGTAATAAGAGATAGTCAGAATTACGATAAGTGTATAAAATGATTTAAACAAACAAGGTAATTGTCTGTCAAGCAGCACTTATATCTATGCTCGCCCATGATCTTAAGTGAAGGCAGTCAAACAATTACCGAAGCAGACAACAAGTTATGAGAGGTGCCATCACACTTGAGCTGTGCTGACGTGCGCCCAGATTGTGTAACGAGAGCAGGGGCCGGGTCGCAATAGCGGCGTTCATTCAGGACCGTACATCGTGGAAGTAGTATTTTGTCTGTTTATGTTTATTTTTATCTATTTCTGGAAAAAAGCTAGTTAATTTAATTTAATTTATTTGTTCCACCGTATGTACATGTTGATACACTTGATGTCGTTTTATTCTACATAATTTGCTGAATTAGAATCCTACATATCCTTGATGAACATAGGCTATAGAATAAAAGATTTATTAAGAAATAAATTTACAATCAAATAATACAATTAAATTAGAACTAATATTTACAATAGAAACAATTGAGCTAACTGCAGACTGTTGCAAACAATCTACGTGTAACAGGCTCAACTGATGATATAGAATAAATACGTACGTACCCATGCAAAGACAGGGTGACCACTATTTGAATATAAATTTAAGATAAAAAAAAGATAAAATTACATAATGTCAAGGTAATAATAATAAAATAATAAATAGCATGACAAATAAGATTTTATCTATGTGCTAGTAGAATAATGACTACGTTATTGAGAACCTGCAAACAGTTGCTTATTGGGTGGTACCACAGGTGGTACTAATCAAACAAACCGGTAATCACATCAGCTGTTTTTCCTCCAAAGCCGCTGTAAGGGTGTAGTAACTCTTTTTATTGTATTTCTTGTTTTCTCTTAAAGAAAACAAAATTATGGTCTTTTATTTCTTCACTAAGTTTCTAGCTGTCCACCCTGGCTTCGCACGGATATATTCTATAGCCCATGTTCATTAGGCATAATGTAAGATTCTAATGGTGAAATAATTTTTACAAATAGGTCCAGTAGTTTCGGCGCCTATTCAATTCAAACAAACCGACGACCAATGTGGCGCGGTGGGCGAAGGTCTGCCTGCGACGCAGAAGGTTGCGGGTTCGATTATATATAATAAAAAATATCTATCTATGTAGTGGTATATAAAGGGTCCGCCATCTAACTTTTTTTTTCAACTAGTGCTTATTTTAATATTATAGTACCTATTATGTTAATATCAGTTATCTAGTACCCATAACACAAGCTCTGCTTAGCTTGGGGCTAGATAATGCTGTGTGAATTGTCCAGCATTATTTATTATTATTTTATTATTAAACAAATCTTTCCTCTTCATAATATTTGAATAGATTTTTACCTTAATACTCTACCCTATAAACATTCAATCTGTTTTAGTTTATGTTTAGGGTAAATAATGTTGAGAGCTTCATTGTAGTAGAATTCATTGTAGAAGTACCTACCTAATGCAGGAAAGTCAAAGGTGACTATGACCGATGCGAGAAGTGGTTGGTGCGACATTCAGCCGATCGCTGAATGTCGCACCAACCACACAACTATCAAAACTAATTACGAAAATCTTAATGGCAATATTCGCAAGGATCTAAAGCAAGGCAAGGGCAAACAAAAGATTAACTTGATTTATTTATCCTCGAGATTACTTGGATAAAACATAATTCATTAATAAGGGTGAAACTAGATAATGTGTGTTTTCGCATAACATTACAAGTGGCAATTATATTTATGAAGGCGAGGTTTAATGTGCGTTTATACGAATTATCGCAACAAAACATAAATTCC
This sequence comes from Eupithecia vulgata, assembly GCA_946478455.1. Lineage (NCBI taxonomy): Eukaryota > Metazoa > Arthropoda > Insecta > Lepidoptera > Geometridae > Eupithecia > Eupithecia vulgata. The sequence continues at coordinate 17,355,465 of OX297861.1, forward strand.
CTTCTTACAGCGCGCCTGTGGGTACTACGCATACCGATCCATGGGTAGTTATGTATCTGAAGTTTGGGATTGTATCATCCTTCTCCCCACAATTCACAGGGTTTTATTCAAAAGAATGGATCTTTATTAAAGGAACATTTTGCCCAATTTCACGTTAAACTCAAATGGACCCAAATGGCTTATTGTTTATTAATGGACATAATAAATCTCGGGCTGAAAAAAAAAAATCAAATAAAAGACTATTTCTTTAAAATTATATCTCATAGAATGTTTGGGACACATTACTGAGATAATGAGATTAGGTACGGACGAGTTTAATAAGATTATTTAAAGCTTAGGCTTGGGTGTCGGGTGACATAAAGCTAAGACTTTTTGCCGCTTAGTCAAAGTGGGTTTTTAATTTGAAAGTACCGACAGAAGGGTTTGATCTAGATTGGCATGGCACCGTAACCATAACCATGCACATCTAGATACACACTGTATTCTAAGGTACATATACCTACCTACTTAGAAGTTCCTTTTGTCATCATTCTGAATCAACTGTAGTATAAACTGCTGCCGTCCGGCTAGAAGAATAACTTCAGAGAATGCCCGGCGACCGAATCGTGATTGTTCAAATAAAAACTTTTCCTACTTTATAGTAAGAATAGCGGCTCAGACAGCCCGTTTGTAATGTACGATGCGATAGATTCGCAACGATGTTTTTATTTAGTTTTATATTTGAGGAGGGGCTACAAAAATAAGTTCCTAGGACTAGAGAGTATACGACGTTCATTGTATACATTGTACTAAGTTTTAAAGAAGAAAAAAAAAGAAAGAGAAGAAAGTCCCTATCTTGAATGGTCACGGACAACCAGGGCTCCTAACAGTAAGAGTAAGCTTTCTTTACTTCAGCTAATACTTAAAAAGATTTACCGCCCCCTTCTGCGAGAAACCAAATCATTATTACGTTAAGAAATAAGTTAAAAAAAAAACTAATATAACCCCAATAAAGTTCCTAGAAAACCACATAGGTACTCTAAACCACATAGGTACTCTAAACCACATAGGTACTCTAAACCACATAGGTACTCTAAACGCTTTTATATATTTTGCTGTAGGTAATTAATAGCGAAATATTTTATTAATTATATTTTATGTCTATATAGTTATGCATGCTATTCTACTTTTCTCTTGTAATGGCATCCATGTTCTTCATGTTTACTGTTAATATTTTATTATTTTGCACTTAATTGACATACCTCCTAACATTTAGTATAGGTATTTGGGGGAAGAGGGTGGTATTTCCCCCAAATGGGAGCAGAGGGTGATCTCCTCTGACCGGGCCGACCCAACTGGTCCACTTGCCCGGTGGTCTTTCGACCAACAGTTGATGTTGAATAGTTGCTTATAGGTCGGTTGCAACTGAATCAAGCGTTTGCGCGATCTAGAAATTGTGCTCTTTGTGCACTCCAATATTTTTCCAATTTGTCCTTTATATTCGCTAGAGGTCGCTACAGGTACATAACTAACTCCAGTTAGTTAAACTTTGTAGCTCTGTGATTTCTGAACACATGTATTCGTAATGTGACGTCACCCAGAGGTTCACACTGAAAACCAGCGTCGTGACTGTCTGCGGGCGGCAGCGATATCAAGCTGGGGCTGGGCGTGTCAGCTGCGCACTGGAGAAAGGGAAAGACCAATTTCATACATCAGACTCTACATGTAGTTCATACATCAGACTCTACATGTAGTTCACTTTTTAATTTTACTTCTTTTTCTATTTTTATTTATTTTGTTTCAGTGTATGTTTTATTTTTTGTTGCAAGAACTTTCCATCAGTTTTTATTTGTGTGTTATATTTGTACAGATAAAACTACATTTCCTATGATGCAATATGAATGGCCATCCTTTTACATTTATTTATTTATTGACTGAATCAACAAATAGTAAAATTATTGATGACATTTTTAACTCTAAAATATTTAACTGAATGGTTAATGACGAAATCATATGATGATGTAAAAACACTAAATCGCATGCTCAGCGTGGGGATTATGGGCATTACCCCCCCAGAGATAAAAATTCAGGGGGAGGCCTGTATCCAGCAGTGGACCATTATAGGCTGTTGAGGTGAGGTGAGGAATCAATTAAATCATATCCCAAAAAAAATCGATTCGGCGGCGGTAAACCGCGAGCTACCCTCAGTGTGCGCCACGAAATCAAGTACTCGTCGAGCCCAAAACCTTTGAGACTTCCTACGGACTGTAGAGCCGTTAGCTCCAGCTACAGGGGAAACATTGGTACAACTTGGTAAGTTATATAACTTGGTAAGTAGTGCCTTAAAGCCTATGTAAGGTTTGTCTAGGCACATGTCTCCTCTAATTTACTTTAAAATTTAATGTGGTTACTAACTAGAGAGGTGTTGCCGTTGCTCAAGTAACGACGAAATAGTTTTTTTATATTTCAGTTTCTTATACATTATGTATGTATATTACCCCGAGAGCGAGCGAGGGCCTACACACTGTAATAACAAACACTTGAAATCAGGTTTGGCTTCACAATGAGAGAATAAATTGAGTAAATTTCAAATTAATTATCATTTGTTTTCTAGCGTACCTTTAAAGCTTTTGAAATAATAAGCCTTTTTAAGGAACTATTCCCATTGGAGCACCCATTTTTAGGAGCACCGATCTAGGAGCACCGATTTTATTCCCAATTGGTGCACCTGCCAAGAAGAAGTTTCTAGTGATGTAGTTTCGATAATAACTAGCTGTAACGTTGCAATACATAGTTGTAGAACTCGGTACTAGGTAAAAACAGTTTCTCTATTCTACTAAGTTCATTTCAAATAACAGCTGTCAAGTTCAATTCAAATGACAGCTGTCAAGTACCGAGTTCGGATACTACAGTGCATACTCGGTGCATTACGTAGCCAGTCATATATACACCTACGAATCTCTAACAAATGAGAAATTCAAAATTCTTTGTTTTGTTTTGAACTACGAATTCGTACACCGCAATCTACAACAAACTCAGCTAACTTAACCACCATGGACTGTTCATGAATAAGGTAAAAGCAAAAAACAATAAGAATCCCATTCATATTTTTTAAATTAATTTTTATTTATATTCTCACCGCTCCATTACGACCCTTAAAATTCTTTTCGATTACTGCTACAATAAAATATAAATTCTCTAGCCAATTTTTGTGCAAGTTATACTTTTCGACGATTATCGATTTCGACGTTGTTCTTGTTGAGGCCTATGATATGGGGAATAGACCCATCATAAGGGGTATCTAAGTGATGAGCCTGAAGAGCTCTACAACTTAGCTCTGAGTGAATTTCAAACTGTTAAAATAAATAAATCAGAGGACAAAAACTAAAACGGTCACGACGATTGTTGACTAGTTTATTTTAAAACATACACATCAACATCGTCTAGGGATATTTTGTATAAAGTTCTTGAACTCTAAAAATACTGGCCGGTTTTAAAATCTTTTGAAGAAACCTTATTTTTTAGGCCTTTTTGAATATTCCAAATTTGAATTTGAAAAAATGAATAAAAAACAAAAGATTTGAGCGGCATTACTATAGCGAAGGTCGAAAGTTACAATTTATCTACCATAGTTTATGGTAATTTTTTGTGTCAAATTGAAGTTTTAAAACACTTTATCAATTAATTTCGATTTTATGCTACTTAATGCATCATGCGGCGGCGCCATTTAACTAGAGATTAAATGTTAAGGGCAGTAGGTATGCTCCAAGCTGGGGCTACTCAGCTGAGTGTTGTTGAGGAGATTGGAACAAAACAAAACGTGATCTCAACTAATCTCAAGGTTATGGTCACGTTATCGTGCTACCGGTGAAGTGGCTGAACGACACCCAGGCGGGAAGCGCATAACCACCCAGCGACAAGACCGATTTTTGCAAGTTTCCGCGAGAAGACAACCAAATGTTACGGCAATGCAGTTGGTTCAAAAGCTCCAGCCAGAGCAGCAGCTGCTGGTGAGTGACCAAAGTGTGAGGAGAAGACTGCATGAAGCCAACCTTCATGCTTGCAGACCGCATCGTACTCCAGCACTACGCCGAGGAAATCGTGGACGAAGATTAGAGTGGGCTCGTGAACATTTGCTCTGGGAAGATAACCAGTGGTCTGCGGTGCTGTTACTGTACCGATGAGTCCCGATTCGATTTCCATCCAGATTCAAGAAGAGTACGTGTATGGCGAGTTCCTGGTCGTGAGAGCCGTCTGCAACACCTTCAGGAAGTCCATCCATACAGAGGTGGGACATTTATGGTTTGGGCGGGAATATGTATTGGTGGAAGAACAGATCTCGTTTGGATCAGAAACACCATGACTGCTGAAAAATACCGTAACCAGGTGCTAGTACCAATAGTCTACCCCCATCGACTACAAATGGGCCAAGAATTCACGCTCATGCACGACAATGCCCGTCCGCATACAGCGCGAGTGGTGACCAGCTGGCTGCAGGAGCACAACGTGTCGGTCTTAAACTGGCCTGCGCAATCGCCAGACCTAAACCCCATAGAGCATGCATGGGACATGCTCCAAAGAAGGGCTATGAACCATTTTACTGCAAATTGCGACTGAACAGCAACTTTTTTTGCATCATAGCACCTGGGACAATATCCCGCAGCAAGACTTTGATAACTTGATTCAAAGCATGAAAACCCGTTGCAGGACCGTTTGTAACGTCATGAGTGGTTTTACTGACTAGTAATTTTTTGTATAATTGCAAAAAACGGGAAATTTTGCATAATTTTGCATTTTTTATCAAAAAAACACATTCATTCAAATTGTATAATTTTTTCATATTTTGTTTTTTATTAAATGAAATTTTGTTTACACAATAAAAATATTTCTATTGTATTCGAAGGTCTAGTCTACTAAACGGGCTTTTTAAGTATAATATACATGTTGCATGTCATTTATAACAAATTTTGAGTAAATTGAGAAAATCTGAAATATCCCTAGACGATGTTGATGTGTGTACCTAAATGAAACTTCTTTAACTTGATAGGTGTTGATATTTTTTTTTTGTAAAAAGGGTTTTTTTGTCGTATAGTGTAAGAAGTTTCCTCCGGCAGACGGCTCCACTAAAAGCCGTTGGTATTTCACGGCACACTACACCCGCTCCACCCGGATCCACTCGCGGCTCCACTGAATACCGTTGGTTTTCATCATTCACATATCCGGATAATTCGAATAACTGTAGAATAAGAAAAAAAAACTAGCTTTTACCTGCGGCTTAGCGCGCACTTTCCTGGGATTATATTTTTTATGTTATTGCAGGAACTGCATTTTAGCAGAAAAACCTCTTCGAATTGTGTTTTAGTAAGACGGTAAGATCTTTATGAATGGCGTGTGCCCCAGGACCCCGAGGACCAAGGGTTTCCTCCCCAAACGGCTCAAACAGTTACCTTCGCTCAAGATTAGCAAATATTCGCTGCTTGATGATGTTGCTGAGGAGCCGGCCTTACCGATGTCCCTGCATGATGTGAAGGCGTTTGGGTATCTACACATGCGGCGTCCCAAATATTAGTATAAGATGCTTTAATCCCAGGGAATACATTAAGTCAAGTGTTTTACCATCATCTCGCATAAGGCCAGGTGGTTTGAGGGTACCTGTCACACTGACGTTGGTAAAAACCCGACGAATGATGTCATTAATTGAACTTTATTGGGGCACACTCTGGTCCTGCACTAGAGACACATGCCACTGCATAATGAATGACTGAAGCTATCAACGGTTTTCACCGCACTGGCAACGATAAGATCAGCAACAAAGCAAGGCAAACTAAACAAAAAGAGTTATTGTCTAAAGGTACGTTGGTTTTTGGAACGCGGAACATATTGGACTTGAAGTGAATCTGCGCTGCGTCGTCGGGCGTCCTCAGGCCTACTGTGTGCCGACCCGAGCTCACCTTCCTGTATTTGGCTCACGTGCTCCTCCCACTTGAGTCTGGCAGACTTGAACAATGTCTCGCCTTCAGGCTCCCCCATGGCCGCCATAGATCGAGCAGTGACGTGTCTTCACTTTATTTGCTACTAGCTGGTGCTTGTAGTTCCACTCTCGTGGTGCCTACCTAGAGAGTTTGTAGCATACCTACACTCGTGATGTTGGTACAATACATGGATGGGCTCGTATCATTATATGAACTGAAAGGAATCCTTTTTCCGAGATTGATATGCATCACAAACCTTTTGCCATGTTCTGTGTATTGGAATGAAAGCTTCGTAGTCGATAACACACCTAACTATCCGTACAAACCTAGACTAACTGCTGGATATTTAAATACCAGTAGTTCTACGAATAGTAGACCTCGCGAGCTCTCAACTTTTACTACTACGAAAAAATTCATAATCTATACTTTAGCTAGTAGTTGATGCTGAGCCGCTTCGCTCTCTCGAATAATTAACACTTCGAGTGACCATGACGCACACGCTATCTATTAATGCCTTGTAAGTTTAAGTGCACTCGCCTAAGGCTGACCTGACATTACTTTTAAAGAACATAAATAAATATGTTCGTCTAGCTGCGGTCCGCCCCTTCGGATCGTGGCGCGGAGGCTGGGCAGAGAATGCATTAAATGGTCTATGTCACAGCATCAACACCATATCTATTATCATATAGGTACTCCATCTACCTATCTCACAATTACAGAAGTACATAATAATACTCAACAATACTTCATCAGGTTTTCATATTTATTGAGACTTATGATTTACGACGATACTTTGACAGTGATCAGCTAATATTTATTTAACTTTTATCTAATTTATTTATTTTATTTTTATTGTTCAAACAACATTTATTGTTCAACAGCCCTCAGGCAATAACTTAAATTAAATTAAAAGAAAAGCTAATAACAATACAGGCAAAAATTGGAGTGAGCACGACTGGCACATTCAAACTAAACCACAAACGCTGAAATCACACACATTGTTGTGCAAGCCGACCTAATCCGCTCACCGAGAGATTAGCGGCCGCACTATTTGTTGGTCCCGTCCTGTCCCGTCCCGGTCCGTCCCGCCATGCATCACGGCCGACATGCTCACTAAGCCGAATCGTCCGTAAAAGCCTATCAGCGCAGAGGCTTCCTAACCGCCCGATTGACAGCTGAAACCGATACAACTGCTGCATTGTGTTTACAAGAATCCTTTTTGCGTTCATCTGCTCTCGTACTCAGTGATCAAACATTTACAAATCGTGGGATCAATTATTTATTTATAAAATTAATTAACTGAAACCAGGGTAGTTCAATCGCCTCAAGTCCTTTTGATTTGTTTGCGAATACATCAGTAGCTGGAAAATCTAAAATGTATTTTATTTGCCAACCGCAAGTTCGATACGTAATTGAAGTTAGTTAAACATTTGAAGCGCCAGGCGAGTTCGCGGTACAGTTCGCGGTACCGTTCGCGGTACAGTTCGCGGTACCGTTCGCGGTACAGTTCTAGGCGACGCACACCTCTGTGAGATCACTTCGGTAGTTTCTAGATAATTGAAAAGTTAAACTTCTTGATCGAGGCTTACAGTTTTAGAGACGACAGAATTCAATTGCAAAAAAACAACAAGGATTTTTAAAGCTGTGTCTTTTGTTTACATTACAGACTCGTTATTGACCAATTTAATATTAGAACCAGATTGTCAACGATCTGCTACCAACAATGCCCATATGCTCCCATAAAACCATACATAAGAACGTAACCAGACACGGTTGAAAATGATGATGAACACTTTCATGGCCCAAGACGCAGAAGCCGTGCTCCGGCGAGCCCCTGCGGGTCGCACCGCCGAAGCTGGGCAGTGAATTCGTTAAGGCAAAAACGGGACTGCTGCCCTGAGACAGGCCGAAGATAGAGTAGTGTCGAAGCGGTTTATCAGTCTACGTGAAAGTTTTCCAGGACGGGCACTCCCGTCAGCAACGGAGAATAAGTCCTTAATCCAGAAGAAGTATTTTAACAAATAAGTATTTCTAATCCCATCTCTCGCTATCGTACCATCATAGTAATCTGTCAAATATTTCTTGGGTTTTCCGCGTTTTCTTGCAATTCCCGTGTAAAAGTTGTATGCGGGCTCGAAGGTAGGTACTTCGGCCCGCTGCCCTTTAGATAAGAACTCATCTCCATACTGAGTGGGGATTTTTACGTGAGACACAAAGCTTCGTAATTTGGAGGAACCGGGCCTGTACCGGGGAGATATAAAAGGGACATTCTCATTTGTAAGGCGGTTTAGGTACCTCCTTTTTTCTGGCCATGGCGTAATTGCGTACTCACTAGTTTATTATGGGCTTTATAGGTGTGCGTCTCTGCTTGTGGTGTTTTTGATGAAAGGCCGTGATTCGCAAAACTACCTCTTATTTATTAAAATTGCAGAGACTAGGTAAACGAAAAAGATACACATGAATGTGTTAAATGTGATTATAATTACCATTTGTATATAGAGGTTGTCTGTGGGGATTATTGGCATTTCTCCCCAGGAGATAGAAACCCACGAAGCGCTTTTCAGGGGGAGGCCTGCGTCCAGCAGTAGATCAATATAGGCTGTTGAGGAGGAGGTTGTCGAAGAACCATTAATAGAGTTTTGTGAGCACCATCGATTTACTTCTTTTTCCCAATTAAATAAATAAATAATGCTGGATAATAATTAACGTACACGTTCCATTGAAACAGCTTCTGCAGAGCGATACTAAATTCCCTTACAGCAAAACCAAGTAAGATATCAAACTTAACTTACCAACACATGGGTTTGAAGCTGCACGTATACTAAACAAAAGTTATTTCATTATTCACACCTCCGCCACAAACCGCATGTATAAGAAACACCAAATGTCACAGAATTGTCGTAAAGCGGTAATAATTTCAGCTTCAGAATCCCGCAAAGCTCGGCTTCGGGTCTAAATAAATGAGGGATCGCGAGCGGAGTCGGGGACAATAATTAGCTCCATGAATACGAAACCAGAGCATGTAGTTCTTCGCTTCATTATTAAATCGTGTCTGGCGTCGCCGTCGAGTCGCGCAATGCTATTTTAGGGTAGTGGCACTACTGGCTTTAATATTTACTGTGTTTCGACTTGCGACTTTTTGAGTATTCGTGCTTTCGTGGAATTAATCTAGGTTCTTTAGCACGGTTCCTCGAATTGACAAATTGAACCGTAATAACAGGCACGCGAGAGTTCAGAGTGTTATTATTTAAAGACTAACTCTTCTCTCCGTTTCATAAAATAAGCTAGAATTTTGTGGTCTTCAGATATAAAACTTAGTTGAAGTAGAAGTACCTCAGGAAGCTTACAATCAGATAGGTATATATTGTCATTCATCAAGGAGAAGGTATGGACCCCGAAGTTTCATGCTCAGGGCCGACACACACCTCTGCTGGATCACAAAGCCTGCCGCTAGAGGTGTGCCACGTCGCAATAACAGGTTTTGCATAATTTTAATGCCTATCACCCGTTAGTTTGAACTTTTATGACTTTGGTTTAATCACGCCGTTAAACCTTGGTTAAGTTGAACCGGCCTCTGGTAAAGTTCATTCTTCCTTTACGGCAGGCTTCATTACGTAACGTGGAGTTATGACACCGCCATTCCGAACCACAGTAAAGATTAAATTGAGTTGTAAACAATTTTTGACTGTAAGGGTTTGTTTATGAATGCGGCGCTGTTTAACCTTTGTTAGTGAAAGGACTCGCAGTGGGCGGCCTGGCGGTTTCACCGCTCCAAGTAAATCCCACCCGCGCCTGTGAGTTACATCCTTTCTCTCAAAATTTTAAAGTTGCCCTTTGCAGCATATTCTAAGGCAGTTTCCTTGAGGTAATGTTGTAGGTGTACCCGAAGAGCCCTACATCATAGCTATCGCTTTGTAACAATTCAATAGACATTGATTGCGATTCGGATATCCTTTACTGAGTGCTCCGAGTTGACACCGGAAATATTTATGTACGGTTGCTGGGAGATTGGATTCTACTCCGTTTTACTTAGACCGGTCCTAAAAACTCTTCTTGTTTACATCCATCTATCTAATTCTACTAAAATCAAGGGTAAGAGTTCCCTTGAGCGATCTTTAATTACATGGTCTGGCCTCATTACCTCCCTTATACAATCCGCCGAGAGAACTGCTCCCACAGCTTCCAACGGGGAAGGCAAACAGCACGAGCAGACGTTCACCAGGATCCGCTCGTATCACGACCACTCCCAGAGAGAAAGACCTTAATTTTAATTATGTCATTCATTAAACAAATAACTTCTTAATTAACTAACGACAAATACTTATTAAAACTTGCTTGGTTATTGTATAATAAGTTAGTAATGGTTTTCGTGAATTTCCATATGGAACCAGTTGCTGTTAGCTACTGATCGTGTTTATAGTGTGACATTAGTGTTAGTCCGGGACCGGGACTAGCACACAATGGATACCGCGGCGGTACCCGCTCCGTCCAATTACTAACATACACACAACGGGGCTGTTTGATTGCCAAACTAATGTACTCAATCATTTTGATAATTTTCGATTACCTTCACCGATAATGCTTCTAATGTTATTGCCGTGTTATTATGTAAGTACTTGTTACCTCTCGTTATTAATTTGCTTGTTGTACCTCCCGGCATATTTTGCTGATATTGAAAATTTCATCTCAGGACCGTGTGGAGTGGCATAAAATTTGGGAGGCCTATCCCACCTGTGGGTGAATTCGGGTTGCTGATGATGATGATAAAGTTTTTTTTGCTGTGTTTTGATGTCATTACACCGAAATACTTTTTAGGAAAAATATCTAAATTATGTTGAGAAATCGTTTAAGGCGCATACCCCACCCAAAGTGGCGCCGCCACCTTATTTATCTTAGTTTAGGCAGAGATACGAAAATAGATTTTGGTGGCCACCAAGGGCAACTTTGTGTCTCTGCCTAAACTAAATAGAATAAAACTATTACAGAGGCATTAAAAAAAGCTTATGAATGGTATCACAAACTGGATGGTGAATTTTTGAAAATTCCTTCGTTAAACGGAATAATAACATAAAGTAGGTGGCGGCGCTAGTTTGGGTGGGCTACGCGCCTTAACGTCTAGTCGAACTAGACGAAGATATGTCATATTTAGTCGACGACCGATGTGGCGCGGTGGGCGAAGGTTTGCCTGCGACGCAGAAAGTTGCGGGTTCGATTCCCGCCTCATCCGCGACAAATGTGTGTACGATCTGCAGACATTTGTTCAGGGTGTTCTGGTCGTTTTCTGTATATAATAAAAAATATATATCTATGTAATGCATTATATTATGTATATCAGTTATCTAGTACCCATAACACAAGCTCTGCTTAGCTTGAGGCTAGATAATGCTGTGTGAATTGTCTGGCATTATTTATTCATTATTTATTTATTTGTTAGCACATCATTCTTGTTTAAAGCCATTGATAAGATGATATCAATGTACATAACATAGGGAGTGTAGAGCCCTGAGCTGAACCTAGTATTGAGTACAAATACACAACAGTACATTGTTCAGTACAAAGCTAACAGTTAAAGAGTGTTTCCTGCGTACTTAAAGAATGCTATTGAGAATGACACCGTCTCTCATGATGTCCTGCTCAGTTCGATTCTATCTGAGTGCAACAGCATGAGAGATGACGTCATTCTCAATCCCATACTCTAAATAGGCAGGTTACTTTGCATTATCCAGTAGAGGAGTCCCAAGTACGCCACTCTCATTAGCCTGCCACATTCGTATGAGAGAAGCGACATCACATCACAGATATTGGAGTTCCATTCGTCTATATTTAATATTCTCGCCAGTGACTTTGCATAAAGTACCTGGTGGTGCGTAATAACCAGCCCTTCGGGGCCGCCCGCCCATCTACTGCGGCGCAGGTTTACTACGGCCCAGTCGACGGACCGAATTTATATAATTTTTAACCCAAAATAGGTTCTCATTCTTCTGTATTCACATATGTCTTTATTTTAGAACTATTTAATAACCAATGTTCAATGAAACTTACATAAACTAACTTGCCAAAAATATCCTTCTATCGATCGTAACATAGGTGTTGCGGCGAGTGTAATCGGTTCAAGATACCAGCTTCTACACTCAATCGCCAGGCCAAGGGTCAGTGCAGGCAATGCCAAGCTTCGCGGTATGCAAGCTCAAAGCTTCAACTCGGTGCTCTACACGTGGCACTCGGCAAACCCGGTCTGCGTCTGTTGTCCGGTGACGTGGACGAGGGGCGTGAAGTAGATGACTTACAAGCAGCTGTTTAACCAGCCACCCAGCGCTGTAGTGGAATCAAACCCAGCTACCGGCGTATACTAGAAGGAATCCCTGATGATGCAGTAAAAGTCCGTCCTTCCAATGATATGCGTTCCGCACACACAAACACTTAGCACTTAAGCACGTCTATCGGACTTATTCTTACGGCACTTCACTAGTTTCAAACACTAAACACTTATAAGCACTGAAACAGGCACTTCACTAGTTTCAAACACTAAACACTTATAAGCACTGAAACACTGAAACGTTCAGGAATTCACTATACTAGGAACACTTTTCCTCAGGCTCGGGCCTTGAGAGCAGATCAGAACTTGTTCACTTCTTCGTATTAGATCACTTCAGATTCACGGTTAAAATAGAACTGACTAACCGACGGACAAGCTCCGGTTTTTATACCTCCGTCGGGGCCTTCAAAACTTACTAGAAAAATCTACAGATTTCTAGAGAACTAGTTCTGTCTCACTCATATTACGCATTGTCAGCCGTCCTTGTCTACAATTTTCCACGTTTTTCTGGAAGCTATACCTATCTCTGTCTTTTATAACTTCCTTGTCTTTCTTTTCGATTCGTTCTAGAACTTATATACATAAATAAGTAGGTTGGAACATTCGAGTCTGTGTCGATTTTGAACTCTAAACCTTTATGATAAGTTCTAGATATCTATCTAGACGTTATCCTATACAATATTCTAAAGTTTTCTACGCATTTCTTTACGTCTCTCGAAAGCTCTAGAATGTTCGACTGACAATGCGTGGAAATAAAATCTTAAAACTAGCTAAACCGAATTAATTTACACCTAAGTAAATCGGTCGCCGACAATAGGGACTGCTACAGGATTACACTAGTTATGACTAAGTAGTTTAAGTTTTGTGCCGACAGAGTCACTTCACTTCCATTAGATTTGCTTACAAGTGGTTATAGACCTATTCGCCTATTCGTAGAGCCTTGTAGAACGTGGCGTGGCGTAGACGTTCGTAGCACCTCATAGCACTCCGTAGCACCTCGTAGCACTCCGTAGCACCTCGTAGCACTCCGTAGCACCTCGTAGCACTCCGTAGCACCAGCCTCGACGGCTAGATTACCTAAGGGTTCATATTTGCTATTCACTATGTTGCGGCCACTTTAACCTCCGTAACTTTAACTAACTTGAACATTAAAAACGACAATATGAGAGACTTTGTCGTAGCGTGAATGGAGCTCCAGCCAGGCTCATGTCACGGGGAAACGGTTACGTAATGTCGCCGTTTGCGAGGTGAAGGCGTTATTGCTGAGCTGATGTCAATAGTTTAATCCTTTGTTCCGCCTCGAGTCTCGAATAGCCCACTCGCTGATCTACATTGGAAATATCTATTTCCTCAAACATTTAAAGTAGCCGAAATTTTAAATATAAAGAACATTAAATTTAGTTTACCTTTAAAAAGAGTCAATTTAATGAAACCTATCAGGATGTTTGAGGTAGTCATTTCCTCATGTCACAGAGTTTTTTGGTTCCAACTGAATAATCAAACTCAAATGGTTATAAATAATGGACAGAGAATGTTTTGATAGTTCTGGTTTTAATGGTATGGAATATAAAAATATACTCATACGTATTATGTTTCATATATAGCTTACAAAAATAATGAGAGTAATCTGATACGAAGGAAAGTGAGAGAAGATCGCCTTTATCGCGTACTGTCGAATGAACTCTGAATAGAGGGTGTTTCGATTTTCTTTTATTGCATACCGTTTTTGGAATTGAATATTTTAAGGCTCGATTCGACAGGCACCTGGGAGCACCTTTAACATCTTTCGAATTGAATTTAACATATTTTATTGAATTCATGCTTTGAATTGAGTCTAAATTACATTTTAGAGAGCTGAGCAGAAAAAAAGATTTCAGATGTGACTAGAAATAATGCACCGAACCGGAATAACGCATTTTACATACAAAGATAAAACCATCATTTTGTTTTTAAGGCGCGTTTTGTTTCAATTTTTGATTTGTTTTCACATTCATTTGTTTTCAACAAAGACACAAAAACATTAAAACGACAATTTACATTTACATAGTTATTTCAATTTCCTAAAAATCTAAACAGAAGCCAGAGTGCCCGGAATGCAGCATTGCTACTTTTACCAAAAGAAGCCAGCATGGCGATCACTATCATTTCTAATATTATTTCCATAAACACACAAGCTCAAGATTTTCATACTAATACATGTCGAGTATGCATATCAGGGAATTATATTTCATAGGTTTATGTGATCAAAGCGTAAGTTCTTGAAGTTTAAAAGATGCGCCGAAGTTTGGTTGCTTTGATGGTTTTGATTAAAGGGGTGTTAGCGAAAGGCCTACCTACTTACCGATCTAGTTAGGTATAAACCTACTCAAATAACACTACAGCATTGTTACCTGCTAACCTTACACAACTTACCTTAGATCTACATAGATGATTGATCTGCATAGTTGTTTGTGCAAGGAGATCGCTACGCTTTTTTTCATATACAGTTGCGTCTTTTCATAAACAAACTAAAGACAAATAAACATAAGAACTTGTTTTGATGCTGATTTACTTATTTACTAAATAGGCTGCCCGCCACCGACAGATTCCTCCAGGCATATGCGATTCTGCGTGCACTGTCTCTCGCAGCTAGCAGTGTTTTTCTGTGTTGATGCTGGACAAGCTTAGGGTCCTTATTATGATAATACACCTTTATATTGTACGTGAGAAGGTGGTTACAGTAAAATGACTGTTTGCTCTCTCGCAGAGCGCAAGACGACAAGATTTCTAGCAATCAATCATTGTGAACAATTGGGGAATAATGACACTTGCCATTATCGGTTATTGATGACGTCATTCTAACTTGTGAACTTCAGGTGGTAATGGGAATCACAAATGTACCCGATTTCCGATTTATAGAACAAAATTACTAGGTGTGTACCTAGTACCAACGCACATAATATTACTAGGTGTGTACCTAGTACCAACACACATAATATTACTAGGTGTGTACCTAGTACCAACGCACATAATATTACTAGGTGTGTACCTAGTACCAACGCACATAATATTACTAGGTGTGTACCTAGTACCAACGCACATAATATTACTAGGTGTGTACCTTACCTAGTACCAACGCACATAATATTACTAGGTGTGTACCTAGTACCAACGCACATAATATTACTAGGTGTGTACCTAGTACCAACGCACATAATATTACTAGGTGTTTACCTAGTACCAACGCACATAATATTACTAGGTGTGTACCTAGTACCAACGCACATAATATTACTAGGTGTGTACCTAGTACCAACGCACATAATATTACTAGGTGTTTACCTAGTACCAACGCACATAATATTACTAGGTGTGTACCTAGTACCAACGCACATAATATTACTAGGTGTTTACCTAGTACCAACACACATAATATTACTAGGTGTGTACCTAGTACCAACGCACATAATATTACTAGGTGTGTACCTAGTACCAACGCACATAATATTCAAGTAGTAACTGGAACTCAAAAAATCTTTATATTATTTTGTGAAAATAAGACTCTATATTTAGACATCTACATCAGTAGAGTTAGAGTGAGTATTAGTTATAATACCCAATTTAGAGTCGTATTTTCAACAACATATTATAAAAAACCGAAAAATATCAGAATGTACGGGTTGTACGCATTATCTTACGAACGAATACCTCCATTGATTTCAAGTCCTTCCTGTACGTTTAGCGCCTGGTAGCGCCCCCTACAACATCGAGAGGATCTACTTATCAAAAAAACACTAATCTATGCTCTAACTACATAATTATAACTGCAGCGCTTTCACGCATACGAGTGCACGAATACGAATACAATAATTACTATTCTTAGCTTTTTTCGTGTAAGTCATCAATCAAATTTAATGGTTCTCGATTACTGTTATCCAATGTTTTTTGTATTGAAAGGGTATTACAGGAACTATTTGTTGAACATCGAGTTGACATTTTGCACAGGATGGCTACTTCAACCGATTCGAGAAAAGGATAAGATGCTATGTTCGGCTTTATCTATGTTCGATTAATTAGTTAATATTTATATTATGTATTATATTAAAATTAGTATATATAACACATTTACATCATAAATGACACGTTAAATTTTGTAAAAAAAATCTAAATCTTCGTCAATCATGAACCTATTTATAATTTTTTTTCGATATTGGCCACGGCAGGTAGATATATACCTACGTTGCTATTCACACGCCCTTGATCTACCTACGTTGCTATTCACACGCCCTTGATCTAAATTACAAGTTCTAACTCAATCCCCAAAAATCGGCGTCGGCTAAAAAAAGCGGCTGTGAGGCCCGCGTCGAGGGCTCACGGATCCAATTAGATGCAGAATGGTAGTTCACTTTGATCTCACACAAACACGCGCGTACGTAAACACACGCGCGTACGAAAACACACGCGCGTACGTAAACACACGCGCGTTGAGCCGCGCCGGCGCCGTGCACTGACGTATCACACTGTTCCTGATGCTGGTAACTCAACACCCAATAAAAATGGGCTGATTGTAAAGAAGATTTCTTGGAGTTATAAGAAGATTTGATGTCAAGCAGTAAGGTTACTCTGTAATGGAACTAGAATTGACTATTTGTATGTTATCTTGAGTTTCTGTCCGCGGGTTCCGCGCATTGTTTCTATGGAAACTTAAAGATTATTTGTATCCTATGAGAATATGGAATTGTTTTATGGGATAAAAAGCTACATTTATGTAATTTCAACCCAATCGGTTGAGACGTTATGGCTAAACCAAATTAAATTCTTAACAAATAAACTACACATTTTGTTAATTTGATTGGGTTAATTTTAATTTTTTATGAGTATCCATTTCCTATCCCAAATAGTCAAAGGAATGGCAAAATAGGCAATAATAACTTGCTTTACTATTTAATTTTTTTAACTATTTAATATTACTTTTCTTATTTGATGTTGAATGTTGAATATTCAACTTTGTGTCGCTTCAACGTAAATTCTTCACTTACGATCAAAAAAATTGTAACTTGAGAAAGCTATTAATTTTAGGTAAGAAAGTACGATTCATGGGGACAGATTACAATAAAAACAATTGAAATTCTATAAAAAAAATATAAAAAATTCGAAAATTCTCAAATAAAACTTAAGAAAAATCCGTGAACATAATAATATGGGGTAATTTCAGGTCCTCTGGGGTGAGGTATAATTTTTTTTACTTCAGATTTTGGTCCATCCTGTATACGAATATTACTAGTGTCTGCCCGCGGCTTCGCACGCGTTGTTTAAGCTTATTTCTATCCCATGGTAACTGATTATGCCTATGTTTTATTCCTGCCCAGAACTACCTGCATGGAAAATTTGGGCCGTTCAGTAGTTTCCGTTCATTAGTTTAGGCGTGGAGAGGTAACAAACATCCAAAAATCTAAACTTTCAAACTTTAGCATTTATAAAATTGGTGTGATGTGATAGTATGATTAGTTAAGTGTTATTATCTACCGGGTATTCGCATATGTCTTGTGTTTTATTTTCCTTAAATTTTGTATCGCGTTACAGCGATGTGGTCACGGGGCGACTGTATGCACTCCGAGTTACAGCGATCGTGGTCACGGGGCGACTGTATGCACTCCGAGTTACAGCGATCGTGGTCACGGGGCGACTGTATGCACTCCGAGTTACAGCCAAAAACTGACGGAAGTATCCGCGACTACACTCCATTCATCTTCAGAATCAGGAATGTCCGAGTTCACATTACGATAATCTACTCTGACCGTGTCCGACTGCATCACAGTCCGATCGAAACTTTATATTAGATTTACATGATAAATTGTTATGTTTGTTAAAGTTACTGCGTACCACTTGCTTACAAACACTTTGATAGTTTTATAATTACTGAATACATTATAATTGTACGTTCGAGAAGTAAACCTGTGTTCTAATGTGTCACGCTTTGTCCACCTCACTACTAGCAACATGCTAGGACCGTTCCAAGTTCTGGTTCACTTTAAAACGTACAAATGTTGTGATGAAGGCGAGGCCCGTTATATTATATCTTGAGACAATAATCATTTGGAGGATAAAAGCTGAAGCCAAATTTAAATGGCGCTACCCCGATTCACACGAGCACCGACACCAACTTTATAAAAGATAATCATAATCCATGGGACAGTTTGTGTTGGTGGACAACCAAGAACAACTTTGCTTCTCTGCCTAAGCTATACAAAATAAAACCATTACAGAGGCATAAAAATGCCTATGATATCACAAACTGATCAATGGATTTTGAAAATTCTTTTATTCAACGTTAGATAAAATAAGTTGTATGTTATATTGTTTAATTTAAGATTAAATAGATGGCGGTGTGTGGATGGGAGTCGTGGTAGCCCCTCAGTCGTGGCAGCCCCTCAGACGTTGCATAATAGCATTCAAAAGGGAGTCAGCGTCTTTACCGAAAAATCGTCGATTTTAATGCACATGAATGACACGGCGCAGGCATGTTTAGTACAAAATAAATCTATGTACATACATACTCACCAACCCACACAAACACACTAGAATATTTTCAGAAAAAACAAAAATCTTGAAAAAGCCAAATGTCGATGTAAACAAAGCTGAAATACCTTCCGTAAACACAAAACAATTTGGAAAGGTATGACAAAGGTTGTTTTTTCCAGAATGTTGTAAGAATGTGGGTGTCCAGTGGGATCCGCTCCCTGGCACTCGGTAACGGCTCCTCTCGCCACTCCGATGCTCGTGTGAACAGAAATCCCGAATTATTCTACGTTTTATCTAAACGACTTTATGAAAAGCTCCTTCTTTTATTATTTCACATGCGTACCAAAGAGGATAACGTCTTTTAACGCCGAACTTAGCTTTATCTCATAAGCCGTTTGTGGAGCGAAATCCGACTTAAATGTTCTCTGCAAATTGCACACCTAACCATAACCACGCTTATCCGATCTTATATTCACATTTCTCTTGTTTATTTAAACTTTTGTAGACAATCTAGCTACTACGATTCTAGAGATATAGTACCTAATATAGTTGAATACCGCATCATATGAAATCGAGTTATATACCTACATTCTAGGAGTCTAGACATAAAACTTTCATTAAGTTAGTTAGTTATCATTAAGATCTGTACCTAAATGATCTAGATTATTAAGCAGTGCTTACTATCGATTGCACCTGGGGCGGCCCTCGTCTGTCGTGACCTGGACTTAAGGATTTTCATCAACCTCTCGAATTTGCGATGATAGAATCGTTATTCTCAATTACTCCATTTATTTTCTAATCAAAATATCTCGTTAATCCTTTGAATTTTATCGAGACCAATAATGAAAGTCGATTTCAATTAATTTGTGCGTAGACCGAAATGTTTTGTATCAGCTGTTTGTTGCCGCCAACAGAACCGATGGAGTAGGTACCGAGCGGCTGTTTGTTGCCGCTAACAGAACCGATGGAGTAGGTACCGAGCGGCTGTTTGTTGCCGCTAACAGAACCGATGGAGTAGGTACCGAGCGGCTGTTTGTTGCCGCTAACAGAACCGATGGAGTAGGTACCGAGCGGCTGTTTGTTGCCGCTAACAGAACCGATGGAGTAGGTACCGAGCGGCTGTTTGTTGCCGCTAACAGAACCGATGGAGTAGGTACCGAGCGGCTGTTTGTTGCCGCTAACAGAACCGATGGAGTAGGTACCGAGCGGCTGTTTGTTGCCGCTAACAGAACCGATGGAGTAGGTACCGAGCGGCTGTTTGTTGCCGCTAACAGAACCGATGGAGTAGGTACCGAGCGGCTGTTTGTTGCCGCTAACAGAACCGATGGAGTAGGTACCGAGCGGCTGTTTGTGTAGATAATTAGCTATGAATGCGTTAATGTATTGGTGCTTGTTTGCATTTAGCTGTCCACATAGTTAAATCGTGTGCTGAGTGATCTCTTTATACATAAACCAGTAAGTATTATATACTACTGTCTGCAATAACATAAATTCACAAACTAAGGCACATTCCTCCGATCATTAGATAGCAACCTAAGTAGTTTCCGATACCTAGCTTAGCAGAGAAGTGTTTGCAGTACAAGTTCTCAGAACAACTTCAAGTGTAACTTATTTCAAGTGAATCCTTTTGATATTTGTAAGAAGTGATGTAGGTAGTTATAAACTGAAAGCCAAGGAAACTGTACAAGGAACAGATTGTAGCAGATAGATGAACTACGTGTAATGCATACTACAAGACATCCTGGAGTGGATCTAGTATCGGGCGGATGTAATGCATACTACAAGACACCCTGGAGTGGATCTAGTATCGGGCGGATGTAATGCATACTACAAGACACCCTGGAGTGGATCTAGTATCGGGCGGATGTAATGCATACTACTAGACACCCTGGAGTGGATCTAGTATCGGGCGGATGTAATGCATACTACAAGACACCCTGGAGTGGATCTAGTATCGGGCGGATGTAATGCATACTACTAGACACCCTGGAGTGGATCTAGTATCGGGCGGATGTAATGCATACTACAAGACACCCTGGAGTGGATCTAGTATCGGGCGGATGTAATGCATACTACTAGACACCCTGGAGTGGATCTAGTATCGGGCGGATGTAATGCCGCTGTGATTGCAGCTGGTGTCGGAGGTTGTTGAAATGTCAACGAATACTGTTATCTCCACATCGCTACTACACGCTGATTGAATCTATTTTGGCTCTCAGTATCAGATAAATACTCGAAAAACATCGTCCTCGCGGTTCATAAACAAGAAGTTGTTGAAGCTAAGACGTTGTTATTTTGCATACCTACAGATCAGTCTTTCTGAAATGTGAGAGTCAAATCAAATCTGTCATTATAATATTATCAATTGAGCTGGTAAATAAGCATTGAACCACACACATGTGTCGATTAAACAAATTCCAGAATGCCACGGTTGTGTCCATTTTGTGAACTTTACTGATTTCGGATTTACGCGTCACTTGTGTGAAAATCGTAGAAATTAGCTAAATAAAGGGTTTATTCCCATTTGTCACCCTGATCTGTCCTACTTAGGGGGACAAATGGGAAAAACCCCCCAAAACAGACGGAGCTATATTATAATAATATATATTTTATAGCAAAGTAAATTACGGTATATTTTGTATAGTAATCGGCGAGTGACCACAGGCAGCTATAACGTACATTTTTATTACGTCACCCAAATATGTCGACAGATATAGCAGAATTTATTTTGGTATAGGTAGTAAGACATGACATCCGCAGAACTAATGAGTACAAAAATATAATGTTAAAGCATAGTCACCGTCTGTGACAGCTTGCTATACCGTAAAATATAGCTTACTATCACACTAATATTATAAATGCGAAAGTATAGGTGGATGGATGAATAGATGGATGTTTGTGACTCAATCACGCCGGATGAAATTTAGCACAGAGTTGATTATAGTATGGTACATTAGGCTATGTTTTAGCACGGAATTTTCACGAGAACGGGATTTACGCGGGTGAAACCGTGAGGCGCAGCTTTTCAATTATTTTTTAAAATGTCTGATTAGAGGTACGAGTCTGATATTCTGACAACCAAATTGCTGCTATTAATTAAATTAACTTAAAACTGTCAGAACGAACTTCACCAAATAGGCTCATTTTATAATATATTTGCACTAGTTATGCTCAATTTACGCGTTATTTATTAGGCATAAATGTGACTGCAAACGCATGCTGCTAAAATGTTAACAATACAAATATCTGATGTTTTTCAACTACTTTAATAAATAATTATCAAGTATTTATTTCAAGGGCTAGACAAGACACTGAGTTCCGTCATGACCTGCGGAGCCGTCATGGACGTCGTGGACACTCACGGTAGGGCTGGTCAACCAGTTTAATGTCACCTAGCGACCTATGGAGAGAGCTATGCTCGGAGTTTCTCAAAGATTCAAAGATATTTATTGCGTCAAACATGGTATAAAGGTGGTAAGTATAAATAATGCACTCATGTCTCACTATATTATAGGATGCAATAATTATAATCATCTCTGAACGAATACATCCGACAGAGAACCAAAGTCATCGACATAGCTCGAAGAATTAGCAAGCTGAAGTGGCAGTGGGCCACTTCAGCTATTGCTAATTCTTGTGTGTGAGTGGAGACCACGACTCGGTAAACGTAGTGTAGGATGCTCACGACGATGATGACGACCTGCGAAAGATAGCAGGCAGATGCTGGATGCGTCAAGCTGAAGACAGGGCGCTATGGCGCTCATTAGGGGAGACCTATGTACAGCTGTAGACTAACATAGGCTGGCGGTGGTCAGTTCGTCGAAAAATTAAGTTTGTTTCAAGGAAATCCCGTTATTTAAATAAACCACGTAGTTGAGGTTTTAGATTCATATAACTGAAACCCACAAGTTACCTATTGCGTTATATAAACATGGCGATCTTTCGCAACCTTACGAGTGCCTGTGATCATACAAATCTACGAAAAACATTTTTATGGCACTTTTTGTAGGTCAGGGCAGTTAGGTCGCGGAGGCAGCTGGCAACATCTCGGACCCAGCTCTGTAACACCTCGGAGGACACGGGATGGAAAACTATTAACTAAGCTTTTATTTATGGATAGACCCAGATGCTCGACTTTTTACATCTTGATTGGGAATTTTACGACTTCGGGGAACCTGTTTGTGGTCGTCTCGATGAGATTGTAGTTTTGAGTCTAGAAAAGTAGGTACCTCAGCTATTATAGTAACATAGATACGGAACTAAATTAGGTTTGTGGAGGTACTGCCCAGGTAACGGAATCACCAATAATGTAATTTGAAACCTTTCATTTGACAGCTTTCCTAAACTACTACCTAGGTAGAGGAGGTAGGTACCTACTTGATTAAATATGTTGCTTAATTTGCTTCTAGGTTTATTGCTTAGTTAAAGCATAAAAGCTTCTTAAATGTAAGTCGCTGAGCTTACTGATTACCTAACAACTATCCTAATGTAAGGAACAAAAACAAAGCAAACTGAAATACTGGATCAGCACAAGACCTTTGTACTTAAACGTACAACGCTCTGTTCCCCATACAAGTAGGCAACAAGCACTGAAAAATATAAACGATTCCCCTTAGAATGAAGGTTAAAAAGACGTCCGATTACTCCAAAAACCTCCTGCACGTATCTGTGAACCTTTATAAAACTAATACGTATCGATAAACACACCGTGATAATTTTTAATTCAATACGAGTAACAAAATTCCTGTTTGAAAGGGATTTTCAGCCTCCGGGGCAGGGTGAGCGGCGCGCGGGCGGCGGGCGGCGAGGCAGCGCCGCTCGCCGCTCTCCGGCAGTGCGCGCCCAGCGCTCGACGCGACCCCATCTCCGCGAACTTCCATGAACGAACGAACACTCGCCCGTGTGTGCTTCACTACGCGATAGGTATACATTTCACCTGAGCTTTATGTGTTGTGTTGTGAGAATTGCCATGTGATTGTGCCGTGGGCAGGATTATGGAACCTGCTTCCAGATATTTCAGCGGTTGGTTGTCGGTATCCCTAACTGTGGACCAGATCTCTATTTTTTGACAATTTCTATTCGACCTAGATTGTTTATTTACTGAAATGATTTTCAATTTTTTTTTAAATAATTGCACAGATGTGTCATTATATCTGTCAAGCAAGTATCAATTTGCCAGCAACTGGCATTGTTATCCGATTTTCTACAAATAAGATTCCAGTAGGTAGGTACTGCATCTAATTCAGTATTTCATTTCACGTCGTGCTTTTGGCAACACTCAGATAAGTAGCATTGAATGACCGTGATGTCCCGTTCGTCCCACTAGTGGGACGAATGGGATTATAAAGACTGAATTAAAATTATGTCCTGTTCGTCGCACCAATCGTCATCGATGCGTCTTAGTGGGACGAACGCTATTTCAAATAATTTTAAATATTCGGGCATTTCATCTATGTGTCTGTGTTAAGCACAGAAAGTATTTTAACTTGAATTTCAATTTAATGACGTTATCGAAACCTATTCTCCGCATGTGCCTACAAACTTAATTTCCAAAAAAGTCAAAACAGAGAAAGTATTTCTTGTAATAGGAACCGCCAAAATAATGTATGAGACCGCCCCGCCCCGCCCCGCGCCGCGTCGGTGCCACGCCGCCGCCGTCGCCGGTGCCATCGCCGTCAGGCTGCGTGACGCTCGCGCCATTCCGGATTCAAACTGATTGGCGGTTAATAGTCCTTATTTACTTTTTTATTGAACTTCTTTGTAAACTTCAAAACAAAACTAGCATTCAGACTCATTCTGGGAACTTTTTGAATAGAATAATACCTGAAGAGTTTCCATAATCAAAATGTAATCTTATGCCACGGGTATAAGTTCCTTGTATGCCACCTATATCAATCCCTACGAACTTTTGAGTTTCATGCCTGATACCTGAATATATTTTCCCCAGATTTTTGGTAGTTTAGGCATAGGTTAAAAGTATTTTCTGGAGACTAATTTATACTAAAAAAAAAATCGAATCTAATGGTATGAGTAAGTCCATTAATGATTATGATTTCCTTCAGACAAATACATAGTAATGCCCACCAGGAAGCTGTAGTTTGCATAGGCATTCAGTTTGACTATCTATCAAGTATAAAAAAATTAAAATTAGAACAATGCAAACAAATTATTTCACAAACTTTCAAATTGAAGTATGTTATGATTATGTTATGAGGTAATGAAATTATGATAGTAGGTATCACCATACATTTTCCCCATTCCTCCCCAGTTGTGCAGGGTTGCCGCTCCGCTCTGTACACCTAGGTGGAAGTTCTGCCATTAGATACACTACATATCTTGTGGAGCTTTGCCGAACTTTCTCATAACGATGCGCCATACCTTACCGACTGACTCACCTGCACATTACGATGCGCATGCGCCATACCTTACCGACTGACTCACCTGCACATTACGATGCGCCATACCTTACCGACTGACTCACCTGCACATTACGATGCGCCATACCTTACCGACTGACTCACCTGCACATTACGATTCGCCATACCTTACCGACTGACTCACCTGCACATTACGATGCGCCATACCTTACCGACTGACTCACCTGCACATTACGATGCGCCATACCTTACCGACTGACTCACCTGCACATTATGTACAGGAGGTACATACGTACCCATATTGAATATCGTGGTAGAAATTCTCAGTATTGTCTAAACTGAAATCTACTCAGCACTGATGTATTTTTAAAACTTGAACGGTATTTAACGGTATTTATACTAAGGAATATCGTCAATCCTGATAAACATCCAGTTTTAATTTGTTGTTGCTCTTATTTTGTTATTTACTGACATAACAAAGGCTTTAATTGGTTAAACATTTCAAATTTCTCGAACTAAAGATAACCTGAGTTAATTAAAGCTTTCCAGATATTTTATAATATCCGAGGGAACTGAAAACAATGAAGTTTGAAACAGATTTTTCCCGGAAAATACCAGAAGCTGATGTAAAGGAAGCTGATATTAGTTTTAGAAGAAATTAAATATTCCGGGAAATAAAAATGTCGGGACGTCATAGTTTTAAAGAACCCAACTAATAAATGAATCTCGGCATGTCATGCAACACTCAATATGTTTGGACAATTAAGGAACGTCTTGTAAGTTTGTAATTTTAATCATTAATAAATAATAATAAATAAATAATGCTGGACAATTCACACAGCATTATCTAGCCCCAAGCTAAGCAGAACTTGTGTTATGTGTACGAGATAACTGATATACATAACATAATACACAAATGATTACATAGATAGATATATTTTTTACTATACATAGAAAACGACCAGAACACCTGGAACAAATACCTGCAGATCGTACAAATATTTGTCCCAAGGGGGAATCGTACCCGCAACCTCCTGCGTCGCAGGCGGACCTTCGCCCATCGCGAATCATTCTAATATTATATGAAAATATTGTCAGTTTTACGAATCTTTAGAGTTATTTACCTTATTCTAAAAACTTACATTAAATAGGTTGACTATTCCTAAGCTATCTTAGGTTTGTCGAATCCAACCACTTACCACGCAAGCAAAGCCGCGGGCATTCAGTTAGTCTGATATCAACCAATGCACATTGATTCATTCCTAGCACCTCCAGGCATCTCCTCAAACATATGATATCCTAGGTGGGAGGTATTTGTATTCAACTTAGTAACTAAGTGAGTGCTATGATTCCATAACGCGCGGAATGCAAGAGCGCTCCTAGTGCAGGCTGCGGCGCGCCCGACACGCCCGACACGACCGACACGACCGACACGCCCGACACGACCGACACGCCCGACACGCCCGACACGACCGACACGACCTATGAAGAGCTATGCTCGATTCCTTGCGCACGGCTGAGTAGTTAAAGATGTAGAGGTTTCTTCTTATTGCAATAATGCACCAAATCTACTTTATAGTTAAACTTAAGAGTTATTCCGAGATCTATACTCGACTCTAGGTTCCAAGACAGTTTGGGTAAACAAAGTCTTATGAATGAAAAAACAGTAAACAACAATGTAAGCACTAAAACAAAAACATCAACAACGCATAGCGCGCACAGTGCAGTGCAGTGCAGTGCAGTGCAGTGCAGTGCAGTGCAGCAAAATGGGTACAAATAATAATTTAAAGTCGCCTCTCGTGAGACGAATTTTATAATACATGCAAGCTGTCAAGAAACAACCAAAAATTATTCCGACTTTTTGCGACTTTTCTTCTGATTTTAATCCATATTATTCTTTGGTTACGTAACTCCCCATATACACAAAAAATACATACATACTTATAATTCTTGAGACTAGTTGGTAGTGCAATGTAAATACATAGATAGATAGATAAAAGCTTTATTTGACACTTCAGACACACACATACAAAATACAACAATTATACAGTACACTAGTAAAAACAAACAATAATAGAATACATTTATAAAAACAAATACTAAAATAATTAAAATCTAGGTAAGGTGTCTATGTGTGCTGCATTATGTCAAAAAGGCCTTGGCTCAGCGTAATATTTTGCTAATGAAGCAAAAACACTGATTTTCAGCCAAGACCTATTGAGAGCCAGCAGAACTAGTTGCAACTCAAATGATATAAACACACACGGCATGTGCATCTAACTCCTAGATGTTTCGCTTTTTGTAGAAATAATGAACTCATTTACAAATACAAACAAATAAAAAATAAAAATCAATTAATTAAAAAAAATAAAAATTATTTTTGGCAAACGAAGCGCTTGGGAATTCCCTCAATTTGTTTCTGTAACAAAAATTTTTTGAGATGAATTTTAAATGTGTACTTGGTTTTAGCATTATATACATCCTCAAGTGATACTTGACAGCCACGATAGTCCGCCCCCGCTGCCTTCCAGGGGGCTACGGGTGGGCTGAGCGCATTTTCTTACGAATACTTACCTACATAGTTTTCCAGTCCTTAGGATGGGCTGAGCGCATTATCTTACGAATACTTACCTACATAGTTTTCCAGTCCTTAGGATGGGCTGAGCGCATTATCTTACGAATACTTACCTACATAGTTTTCCAGTCCTTAGGATGGGCTGAGCGCATTATCTTACGAATACTTACCTACATAGTTTTCCAGTCCGTAGGATGGGCTGAGCGCATTATCTTACGAATACTTACCTACATTGTTTTCCAGTCCTTAGGATGGGCTGAGCGCATTATCTTACGAATACTTACCTACATAGTTTTCCAGTCCTTAGGATGGGCTGAGCGCATTATCTTACGAATACTTACCTACATAGTTTTCCAGTCCTTAGGATGGGCTGAGCGCATTATCTTACGAATACTTACCTACATAGTTTTCCAGTCCTTAGGATGGGCTGAGCGCATTAACTTACGAATACTAACCTACATAGTTTTCCGGTCCTTCCGATACATCTAGCGCCTCTACCGATCGAGAGAAACTACCTCTTCTTTTCGTAATAAGACAACGATCCAACTCGTTGATAGTTTTCGAATGAATTTGAGTGATTTGTCGCCATCTTTGTCGTACTTTGACATGACAGCAGCAGTCATATTATTTGCATGATTTGATTCATGGACGTTACTCCTTGATCGTTGATTTAAATATATATTTATAATTCTCCATAAGAGTGTCAACGCCGTCCAACTATTGGCCGATAAATCTTAAACCGGCGCTTGCTTATTTTTTTCTTGGCGCTTATTTTTAGTAGACCCCCGATGCCATGTTAAGCGATCACTATTTTGTAATGGGAGTTTCTTTACAGCTGGTATCATTATGCCAAAGAATAATGTGTAGCGAGAGCCCTTTGTTCGGTGTTTGACAGATTCTGGATAGGACAGATTTCACGTTTTCGTTTTTTTTCGTAATTCGGCAGATTCGCTACTCGTCAGATTCTGAATTGGACAGATTCGTAATTCGGCATATTCGCTACTCGACAGAAGTACAAGTATAAATAAAATAGCAAGTTAAACCAAAATTTTTTATTTAGTTTTAAATATAAAATTTACTTTGCTAAGCCGTTTTAAGCAATCGATTATGCTTATCTCGTTGTTCAATGCCTCCGTAACAATTTTTTGTATTTGATTATTTTTTTCCAATAACTTTGAATCAGGCAGCTTCCCTTTGCAATGCACTTGTTCCTTTTTTAGCTTCATATCTTGAAAGCGTGATTCTTTTATTAATAATTCGATTAATTGTCGACCTAGCTGTCGACACACGAAATCGGCCTATTTTTTATGCTTGTTTTGCAGCGCGACTCTCTATAAACGGTCTGCACGGAACGTCGTCGTCGCCTCGGACATAAGTCACCAATCGTAACAAAAACCCCTCTTTCGAAATCCACCCCCCCCCCCTTGACCATTTTTCAAAAAAGGTTATTTCGACTTCTCTACATTTTTCCTGTAAAATATAGATCTATATCTACAAACACCACATACATTGTACGTACATGGATCAGTCCGCAAAGTTCGGAGATAGAGGGGAACGGTCAATTTTTCTAGTTTTTTTTTCAAAATCTTTCGAAACTCATAAATTAAAACCAATACCATTAATTTGCCCCATAGATCTCTTTTGAAATTTCAACTATTTATACTGTTTTATTTCAAGTGCATTGCTGCAGTAGTTATTGAGACATTCAAGAAAGAAGAAGAACAGATAACGCGAGACCATAAAGGTTTCGAAACCGATCTCGAAACCCTAATAAAAAATTACTGAAACATTAATGAATAACAGCACATCATGGTCCAGCAGTGGACCATTATAGGCTGTTGAGTGAGTGTGTGAGTGTAATGAATAACATTCACCTTCAATCGATGCTGTATGAAAAATAAGATCAAACGGGACAAAAAAATCACTCGTTACTTACACACCGCAAGTACATATTTCCTTCGCGATCTGGGGCGTGAACGAAAACGCGCCGCTGACAAAGCCGCGGGACAGTGTCTCTCAACAAATCTCTTGATATTGAAGGCAAATATGTGTCAGTTGACAAACGTAATTACAAGTTCAGTGCTTTCACGCAAACGAGCGCACTAATACGAATAGGAAAACGAGACTTATTTATCGCATTTTTAGCTTCACTTCGTTTGTGTTTTGTGTCTGCTATATATACTACGTAGAGCACATCAATGGTTCTCGATTACGTTTAACGAAAGTATTTTGTATTAACTCAGTCTAAGGCCTCGGAACATTACCATTGATCGTGATGATACTTACGTATCTATTTCAAAATGACCGCTAATTTGGCCTCGTCCAATATTCATGTGGATTCTGCATACGTCAGTTGTCCATTTAGTTATTAGGAAAGTAGCTTGAAGGTAGCATTAGGGGCTCTAGCCACTCATACGCTAGTGCCCCTAATGGTAAGTACTACTAATATTTGATAGCGTATATAAAAATAAAGTAGATTTCACAGGGCTATGGCGTCGGTCACAGGCGCATTGGAATCCATGTAGACCGAATATTAAGTGAATGTTTACGTGAGTGCCAAAAGTATTTTAAAATATTATTCCATCAAATCATTTCTTGAGCTTAATTAATAAAGTGTAATGAAGCTCGTATAAACATAGCTTCCGAATTTGCAGGACCGTTTTAACGGATCCGTCGCTACTGGAGATGACAGGGCCAGTCCCTATGCAGCTTCGATACGATAAAACGGACCCAGTACATGTTAACTACACCTACTCAGAAAGTTGATTGTTCTGGTTCCAAATCCATAATCTAGAAAGTTCGTCACTGCAAGCGTACCAAAAAGCTGGACGGAAAACTATTTAATTTCGATAGAAAATTTCTAATGTGTTATTATTTTTATTGTTTGACCAATTATCAAAATAACCAGCCGGTGGCTAGGTTTATTTTGATAATTGGTCAAACGAAAAAAAGTTTGGCTCTTCGGCTCTACTATTCGCAACAATAATTGAAAAAGAACCATGTGAAAATCGTACGCGCGTATTTCTTGCGGACGATTTTCACATAATTCGAGGTTACATTTTTAATTTACACGAGTGATTTACACGCGTAGGTGTAGCATATGTATGTGCAGTATGTATGTGCCGGGAGCAAGGGGGATCCCACCTCGTGTGTTAGAGGGCCTCGGCTGCTCCTCGGTCCCCAAGTGACACACTCGGTAGGAATCAGGCAGATTCCCACCTCGTGTGTTAGAAGGGCCTCGGCTGCTCCTCGGTCCCCAAGTGACACACTCGGTAGGAATCAGGCAGATTCTCGCCTAGGTTTACAATGCTGTGATGTGTGTGTGAACACGCTCGTACAACTACATTCGCTATCGCCGAATAAAACGTAAGTGATAAAACGTATATATACCTACATGTAAAGCGGACCACTGCTGTGTGAGCGTACCACCCTTAGATCCATGGACTAGATCCGTTTTGGATTTTTTGAGATTTGTATTTGTCGTTAGCTCCAGTTCTTAAGATTTTGAAGTGTCGATAACTGTTTCTCAGTACACCCAAGAATTTGTATTCCTCCTTAGATTCAGGTGGTTCATATCTGAACTTGTGAATACAATATTCGAATTAAAATCTAGTAATCGTATTTAGAAGCAACATGGGTAATTTATCATTAGAAAATGTCCGTTGGCCATGACTGGAGCCGTCCGTATTGCCCTTGGTTCAACCCCTAATACAAACGAAAAGGCTCTGCGATAAAAATAACATTTTAACGAGGAAACGATACCTTTTAATGAAATGACTATTTATTTGTTCAGGCGTTTTTATAATCACTCAAAAAATATTATAATGAATTATTTACAGTTACGGTGAATAGAGTTTGAAATTATATTTAATGTTGTATCACAATCTCAAAGAACCATCCGCGATGCAACGCGAAGCAGAGGAATCAAAGAACCATCCGCGATGCAACGCGAAGCAGAGGAATCAAAGAACCATCCGCGATGCAACGCGAAGCAGAGGAATCAAAGAACCATCCGCGATGCAACGCGAAGCAGAGGAATCAAAGAACCATCCGCGATGCAACGCGAAGCAGAGGAATCAAAGAACCATCCGCGATGCAACGCGAAGCAGAGGAATCAAAAAACCATCCGCGATGCAACGCGAAGCAGAGGAATCAAAGAACCATCCGCGATGCAACGCGAAGCAGAGGAATCAAAGAACCATCCGCGATGCAACGCGAAGCAGAGGAATCAAAAAACCATCCGCGATGCAACGCGAAGCAGAGGAATCAAAGAACCATCCGCGATGCAACGCGAAGCAGAGGAATCAAAGAACCATCCGCGATGCAACGCGAAGCAGAGGAATCAAAGAACCATCCGCGATGCAACGCGAAGCAGAGGAATCAAGGGTTGATCTTGCAAGCGATGGACCGACGACTTTGCAGCGGTCGTAGGGAGTCGATGGATGGAGGCGGCTCCAGGAGCGCTATTCGTGGCGTTGTTTGAGGGAGGCCTATGCCCAGCAGCGGACGTGTAGGGGCTAATATGATAATACATAATAATAATAAATAATGCTGGACAATTCACACAGCATGATGATAAATAAGCCATTATTTAATTTTCTGAACTCATACCAACGAAAATAAATGCCAGGTATATGTATTCCACAAAGTTAGGTGGCAGTTGAGAAGCACCGTTAGCCCGGTGATGAGGTGATGAGGTGATCTGAAGATGACTGTAAACAAGTCTTACCTACTCTGTGTTTATGCGCCCACTCGTGGGTGGACACGGGCCACGGATGTAGGTTGTATAGATAGATAGATGAAGATGGTACAGAATAAGGCAGAGACGTGTTTGCCAGTAGAAATGTCTGAAGCAGCTCGATCTCGTTTATTATTGATGGCTACAATTTGTCGCCATATTGAATCAGCCGCGCGGTTCTATCCATTACCTGCCATTCGATCGTAGACACTGTACACTCGTGCACTCAACTGTTTCTAAAGATGCTTATTTCTATTGTTTTGTTGGTCTCTTTTCTTTATGTCGTAAAACTTGGTCATAAGTCTGTTTGACTATGAATGCAAGTAGCTACCAAAAATACTGGAAAGTTGAATTTAACAATTGTGTCCGTCATTTTCTATTTAAATCTCAGGGTCTCCATGTCGGCTTATCCCACGGTTTATTCGATTACCAAAACAGCATCAGTAGGTTCTCACTACACATTCAGTACACAAACTACATACACCTAAACTAAAACATTTAAAAGTGAAAGTGTGCGTATGCTTGTAACATACGCACACTTTCATTTTTAAATGTTTTTTTTCATCATCAATTAATATATAATTTGAGTAGATATAGTCAATCAAGTACCCTTTTCCTACTGGACTTACATAATTATGTATGTGGTGAGTACGAGACAAAAGAACCACGACGACCAAAGTAAAGTGACATCGTTAGAAAACAGTTTCCATGCAAATGTGCGCCTTCTCCTTGCCCTACTTTAAGCTCGAATTTGAGTAAACCGATGTTTAAATGACCCGTTTCCTTCAGTCAACGCAGCTCTTCACAAAACCTAGATTCGTAATATCTAGTCAAATATGCGCATTTTAAACAGCAAATTACATAAAAGTTAAATAAACGGTAGATCAAACATAAAGCAGTTATCTGGATTACAATGATGCGATGCCTCGCGTATCGCTATATTATTGAGGCGAAAAGTAATTGGATTTTCGGCTCAATAACTGATTACAGTGTACTTTTACATGTGTGTTTGCCTTTATTGCAATTATTGGTGTTCGAGTTACATTCAGGTAATGCGCTATTTATTATATTGGGCGGCCCGCGGCGGACTTCGCATCATTCTGACTAGGTGTTACCCGTGGTCCCCGCACTAGGCTAGGCCTGTTTGGCGTATATAAAACACATATAAAAATAGAATAAATATATTATGTCATTATGAATTCCAGCTAATTAAGTGGATACGCTATAATTTGTCATGAATCTTGGATTATTTGTTATTGAGGTCAATAACAAATCGATGGCCATCATTAAATTATATTATATTATATGGATACATAGTCCATTTATTAAGAGTAATCAAACTGTCGTATTCTTACAAATCGATATAAACTCTACAATCCACGACCAGACCTTCTTATGTTACAATATTCAGCTTTGCGTTTGCTTGTTATTATTTTATCCCAACAAAGAATGTACGTACGTATTATGCACAGAGCTTTAGCCTCGTAGAGGTTCGTAGCACGTAGCCGCTCGTAGCACACGCGTAGGCTTTATTACTGCGAGGTACCATACCGTATACTAGGGCAATGTAAAAGGAATCTGAATTATACTGAAAAAGATAACTCACGGAATAAAAATCTATGTTTACGTAAACGTGTACGAAAACACACAAGTGTGAAGCGTGCTCGTGACGAGGTGCTGCAATCACAGAAAACATCTTAATTAAATAGGTATGTGTAGTGCGTTAACCCTTCCCGCGCGGCCGCGGCGCGGCGCGGGTCTCCGCGACCCCAGATGTTGGCACGCGCTCGCGACTCGCCCTGCGGAGGCTATAAATCCTTCCACGGACACTTTTTCTGCTTTCTACACCCTCCCCACCCCGCTTCTTGTTTGCCGCCTTCTCACTTTTTTGATTTAACTTTTTGTAAAGAATCTCGGTTCAAGTTATTGCGTCGTCGTCGATAATCTTAGCAGTAAATTGGTGTGCGTCCCGCGATGCTTCAACCGCAAAGTTTGCCTATACAACTTTAAAAAAATGTTATTTTGTTTATAACCGCACAAGTTTTATGAGGTATCTTTCCGATACATTAACGAACCTAAATTTAATATATTTTAGTGTTGTTAATGGTTAAGGGACACGGAAGCTTTTGTATCGAAATCAAACAAACAGAAACCGTTATTGCCAAACTTTAGTTAAATTGAAAGCATCAAAAACATCGGAATAGTGCTTGGACAAAACAAAAAGCTATGCAATTGGGGCTGTTTCCGCGCTAATAGTGAGTAGTTATTACGAGTGTGGTGGGTGTCTCGCGCGGGCTGGTCGCGCCGCGCGCGGGCACACCCAGCATCCTGCCGCGCCGGCCCCGGACCCAGCCGTACTTTGCATAAAAACTCACAAATAAAATATGGCCGCCGCATTCATTGAATATTCAGCATCGGAGCTATGCCGGATTAAAATAATATTTTACGAGGGCCGTCAGGAAATTAAAAATCTTTCTATTGTTTTTGTCACCTAAACGCCGAACAATGGACGAAGATAAAGCTTAATCGATTGCTGACGCGAAATACTAATGGGGATTTGTTTATTCGCGAGCGGCGCCGGCGGCGCGGCGGCGGCGCGGCGCGGCGCGGCGGCGGCGCGGTACGAACAGTTCGTAAGGCTGAGCATTTCATTTCACACTTTATATTGTAATATTTCGTCGCGCCGAGTTATGCGAGGCATTGTTTGCATTCCCAAGCTTAAAGACGTTTTAACGTTTCCGGGCTCGAGATTGACAATAAGGTGGAGAGGTTAAAGTAAACAAAGACTTATGTCATAATTCAATCAAGTCTGCCGCCCTGGTTTATATTTAAAATATAAACCAGGGCGGCAGACTTTAAATAACGCTTTGTGCTTTTAATAATCCTGAATACAACGCGTACATTATTCAGTGTGAGTCGCGACGAGAGGGAATGAAGCTAGCGATTAATAAATTCTCGAAGCTCTTTCATATCAATATTCAATATCAATTAACGCCTTGCGCCATGCGGGAGTACACGCACGTGCGGAGACAGCCTGGTGATAACTTCTCTCAGAATGACCGCCTTGCATGCGGGAGTACACGCGCGTGCGGAGACAGCCAGGCGATGGCTTCTCTCAGAATGACCGCCTTGCATGCGGGAGTACACGCGCGTGCGGAGACAGCCAGGCGATGGCTTTTCTCAGAATGACCGCCTTGCATGCGGGAGTACACGCGCGTACGGAGACAGCCAGGCGATGGCTTCTCTCAGAATGACCGCCTTGCATGCGGGAGTACACGCGCGTACGGAGACAGCTTGGCGATGGCATAGTGTTAGATTGATTTTGAATTTAAAGTAAATATTGAATTGAGCTGCTATTTGTACATCTTGAGTCAAGCTTCTTAACCTACGGTATTTCAGGTTAATGACAGGCATTGAATACTTACACCATAATTAATACACTTATTACTTACACTTCAATAATCATAGAATGGTGACGTCTTCAGTAGGTTATATATTAAAACATAATATTGTTAAATATTACGATACAATATTGTGATGATTCTAAGCTTGGTATTATACATTTATATAAAAAGATTTACAGAAGATCAGATAGATCAGAAGCGTGCAGATAGATCAGAAGCGTGCAGATAGATCAGAAGCGTGCAGATAGATTAAGTCATCACAATAATTAAAATTACTTTATAAACCAAAATTGAATTTAGAATGTGGTATTTAATAATAAATTAAATTTGAAATCGACTCTTCGTTTAACTTCAACCACTCAGACTCAGGTAAATATAAACTTTATAACTAATAAACAACTTAACTATTATTTGATTGTAATTTTCTTTCATAATAAAGAGGTAAAGTTTATTAAAATAAACTTAAAATATCTTTCTTCAATATGTATCGATTATGCCAATATTTGTATTATGACTAGTACTTATTATTATTAAACTGTTTCGTTACTACCAAAAAAATGGTTTAAAGAAATGACGTGTGGTTAAATTTTAGTTGAAAATCGCTAAATAAATTTATTCATTTATTATAGAAGATTTCATGTAATAGAATTATTTATACCTCAGACAATAACCAGTCTTTGTCTGACTTAGCCAAATATTATTTTCACAAAAATTTGTTCATGAAAATATAAAAAAGGCTTTTAGCTACCATTTTCAGTGTACTTGATATTGACAGGCAAATTGAATTTCTCTGTAAGCTAAGCACCCACTGAACTTTTTGTGAAACAAATACCTACTCGCGGGGTGCGGGGCGCGGGGCTGGCAAGCTTGAAATATATAACATGTTATGAACTTATGAGGCATTCAGAGCCAGTGGAGTGCGCGGAGAGAGCCTTAGCAATATAATAATGTGCGAAGGAGACAGCACGTGACGAGCCTGAGCGTGACTTCTATTAGAAAATCATTTGAGCCTTTTTACGTTACTTAGCAACGCTCGGGATATCTCTAAGATGTTCTTTTGTTTGCGAAACAAAATCACTACCGCCTCCCGGGGGTGGACGAATATAAACGTTATATAATCTGTGCCCATTACGTACTGGCGCGGGCGCGACCAGCAACAGAACACACAATATTTTAACTAATATAATAATGGTTTTTGACTCTTTTGTATAGCTCGTGGTTCCACTGTTAGGCATAAAGATATAACAATAATATTATATAATGCTGGACAATTCACACAGCATTATCTAGCCTCAAGATAAGCAGAGCTTGATATACTAGTGGAAAATGTCTTTGATATACTAATACTAACGTCAAAATTTGGTTTAACGAAGAAAAGGATTTAAACTTCATCGTGCTTCACAAAATCAATATGGTTGAATAGATATGTTTTATCTTTGACTCTCGTATATTACAATAATTACTTTGGTATTTCCATATAAGATAAAATAAAATAATATCTAAGAGCTAAACTACATAAATCGGTAAATTTAGCTAACGTTTAGCGATATGTATATTTAGTTTAGTTTAGAAAAAGTATAATTAATGTATTCTCCGCTCACAAGAAGGGCGATAAACTGAATGAAGTGAAGTAGCAGATCGCCTCAATTTATCTCCTCAACAAAAACACCAAACACCAGAATATAGCTCCTATAAAAACATTTTAGTGAATGTGTTTATGGTTCTTTGTGATTACTTTAGTGTTTTGTGTGTAAACCAACGGGTGTTTATCTTTTACACACAAGACGGAGGGAACAGAGAAACACAAGCTTTATAATCCAGAATGGGATAGAACCTCGTCAAAATTAATATTTTCCGTCACATTTCATATATAATTAGTGGAATTGATCCTTATCAAAGAAAATGTCGGAGTGTTTCAGTTGTAGATTGAAATGGTTTAATCCATCCATCGAAATGTATCGCGTGTGGATATACATATATACATATATACATATATGCTACAGATATACAGTAGGTACATTACTACGTAAATTTAGATTTCTTTTGAAGATGAATACTAAAACTAAATTTATAAAATGACTAGCATTCAAAAATTACCTTTCGGCATTTCAACTAAGAACAAAAAACCCTCAAAACATCCGGTTCCTCGTAATGTAAACATTAGCAAGCGGAGGTAACCACTGTTTATAGGTAACCACTGTTTATAGTTCGGTTTAGTTTCTGATGTTTTTTTGCGGTTTCTCAGACGGGCAAAGGAAATTGTTGAAAGAATAGTTAAATAAAATAATATAAATTGCAAACAAACATTGGATAGTAGTGCTTTTGTACAATAAATTTAACAAACATGTGAGTGGTTATTTCTGATTTAATCAACTAACTCAACAGTATGACTCGACTCATACACTTTTCAAAAGTATATAGCCGATGTTAAAATTCAATTGAATTCTATACTGATATTACCGAGAACGACCGTTCTGCCAATAAAGTTGGCAACAAATACAAATATACCTATACAAAATAACAACTGCAATAAAGTTGAGCTCAAAGAACTTTTCAATTAAGCAATCGCACCGAGAAGCAAAAACAAAGAATGTTTCTCCAATAAACCTCCCAGGGGGTCCGGTTCCACAGGCGTTGGCTGAACAACTGACAATGCAAACATTGCTCCCAACTGTAAGTTAAGTTGCGGTGATCAGGAATTGCAGTTCGTTTTATACTTTGAATAGCGCAAATTCTGCTCATTTATAACATTTGTAGCTTGCAAGCAAGACGTCAACGGGACAACGGAGGTCATTTTGATTTACATCCTCTATTACTACACGAGATATAATTTATGGTTGTTTTTGTAGAGTTAATTTAGGCTAGAACTGGGAAGACAATCCACCAAGGACGTTCTCCCGCAAGTTCATCACAGGTGGAGGCACTCGCTCATGTTGTATTCAGTGGGTGTCGCTTCTCTAAGAACCCTTTTTTCACCAGGCACTTACTATTTATTAGAAAGGGATGTCCTAGACTTTTGCATCTATTAAAAAACCTATTTTTCATTATTTTATGTTAGATGTATTTTGCACTTTTGTACCTTGTTCATTCACTAACTAAAAAACTAAATTTATCCGATACTTTATCTTTGACCCTCGCTATTTGTTACTAGTATATAGTTATTCTGTGGCTATCGTCTAAATTAGAATAAACAAAAATATATTTTCATGATGACGGTGGCAACATACTCTTTGGAGAACATATTCATAAAGATCTAATAAACCTTTTAAAATAATTAACCGTGAAAATGAAACTCAATAGAGCATACAATTTTAACAAACTTTGAATTAAATATTAAAACAAAAGTTTGATGTCGAAATAAAATTAACTTTGGGTTGTTTTTATCGGGCTTCTAATTTGGAACAATCAACAAATTTCCAAATCATGTTTGAGTTAAAACTCGGGGAATATTCCGCTGGCTATAGAATGATAATTACATTTTTGAAACGAGACGCAACTTTATGGGTTCGCCAGGTCGTTGCCCGTGTTCAGCTTACTGGTAACAAAGGGCTAAATAACCCCGTATAACTTATCATTTTGGTTTGAAGTCTTGTATTCATAGTATCTTAGTTATTTCCGGTTTCTTTGGAGTTTCCCTTCATCTATTTTATTTAAGTCAAATTGAAGGTAGCTTTTGATCCCAGGTAAAATAGAATCTACGAAAAGATGAGATCGTAGCGATCGGTAGTGCTAGGAAACGTAATTTAAAAGTGAAACTCCTGAGAGCAGGCCGCAGTATCCCGCTGCATTCAAGTTGCTCGACCACAGCATTCTGCGGCGCTCACCGCATGATGTGACAACTTTCAAATGTAGAACACACTAGGTACATACCCACATATTATTTAGTCGCACACATCCAATTGGTCTGGTCATGGAGGTTATATAGCTCTGACCATAGAGGTGTAATGCTCTGGTCATAGAGTAGAAGCACTCGCAGGGTTGACAGCGGCCGGCTCTGAGCAAACGAGATAATTTTAAAGGCGCGGACATTCCAGTTTACGATGTCGTTTGAAATGCGCAAAACGAATGAATAAAATGCTTTACGTGTGTTTAAGCGCTAAATTAGGATACAGAGTTGTAAAGACAGCTTGGATAAACGGCTCACCGCAATTCCGGTAGCTTGTTTTTTAATATTTAATAATCATGAACCTATTTTTCTTATTAAAATAGTTCGTGCTTTTACAAAATCTTTTTAGGTTATCGAGATCGGTTTCGAAACATAAGGGTTTCGTAACCGATCTCGATACCCTAAGAAGTCTCGCTCTGTCCGTCCCCGCTCTTTCTTGAATTTCTCAGTAACTATTGCAGCTATTAACTTGAAATTTTAAATAATGATTCATTTCGTGCGACATTACTGATTTAAAGAAAACCACGTGGCCTAATGCGAGATGATGGTAAAAGGCCTGACGGTATGACTCTGATTCCTTGGAAGATGGGTCGACCTTTAGTTTGGGATGCTACGTGTGTAGATACCCTAGCACCTTCTCATCTTGCAGGGACATCAGTAAGGGCCGGTTCCGCAGCAACATCAGCGGAGTTCCTCAAACGGCGAAAATACGCTAGTCTTGACAGAGGTTACCTATTTGAGCCGTTTGGGGTGGAAACCCTAGGTCCTTGGGGTCCTGGGGCACACGTTATCTATAAAGATCTTACAAAACTACTAATAGAGTCCACAGGTGATCGGAATGCTGGTTTTTATTTCGGTCAACGAATTAGCATTGCCATTCAACGTGGCAATGCTGCCAGCATTCTGGGCACTCTGCCTTCTGCTGACGGCTTAGATTTTTAGAAAATAGATGTGAGTGTAAATATTAGTTGTAATTGTTTTTTGCTGTTAAATCAATAAAGGTACTGATCCATATAAAAAAAAAACAATTTGTAAAAATATAAAGGATAACTTTGACCGTTACATATAAATAATACAATAAAGCTAGGGACGACTTTTGCTCCAATTTGAAAACGAATAAAATAAACCTAATTACAAGAAAAAATATATAAAATTGCGATGTTGAATTATAAAAGAGACCTAGGGGAGCAAATGAGGTATCAAATGAAAGGTATTGGTGTGTAGTTGTGTACATTTGAAAACAGTTTTTTAAAATTTCTGTAGGTTTCATATTTTTCGAAATATTTTGATAAACGTTGCAAAACTGACCCCCTACCCTATCTCCAAAGGTTGCAGAGAGGCGGTCCACATACAATGTTTGTGGCGTTTGTAGATATGAATTTATATTTTACAGAAAAAACTACAATAGTCTATATAAAAAGTACCATTTAGGTAAAAAAGTAGGGCATTTTTTTCGAAAAAAAATAAATGGTTTATTCTGTATATAGGAAGGTTACGATAACATGGGTTAATTCGCTTTTATGGCGCTGTATGTCCACGCGGACTTTTTTCGAAATATTTCGAAAAGTATGAAATTTATAGAAATATTAAAAACTGTTTTATATTTGATACCCACTTGGTTAGGTAGGTTAGGTAAATTGGGCCTACCTAACCAAGTGGGTATCAAATGAAAGGTACTATTTTGCACATTTTAAAACAGTTTTTAATATTTCTATAAATTTCATACTTTTTGAAATATTTCGAAAAAAGTCCGCGTGGACATACAGTGCCATAAGAGCGAATGAACCCATGTCATCGTAACCTTCCTATAAACAGAATAAACTATATTTTTTTTTAATTTGATACACCGCACTGTAGCGAATAATCTTTGATTATAGGCACTCTTCCTAACGTATGCTTAAAAATCAATTAGTTTAGGAATAACGAGATAAATACTCGAAAGTTATTCTTGAAAGTAGTCAAAGTATAGTAAGGTGACACCTAGTAAGGTGTAAGAAGGTAATTTACCAACTTCATTGTCGAAGGTAATAAAATGCCTGCCTTGGCTCTTCTCGTGAGTATTATGGAAGAGACTTAGCGGCTTAGTTTGGATATTTTTTCAAAGTTCAGCCATTTATTCAGCTATATAAAGATGAGTCTTAATCGGCAAGATAGACCCCACAAAGTGATTAAAGCTGCGATAAACCTTTCGAACCATTCGATTATGGAGTGTCCCAGCCGCGCCGCAGTGGCTAGTTGGAATACCATGCTAGCCGGACGACTCGCAGTGACAATGGAGTGTCCCAGCCGCGCAGCAGTGGCTAGTTGGAATACCATGCTAGCCGGACGACTCGCAGTGACAATGGAGTGTCCCAGCCGCGCCGCAGTGGCTAGTTGGAATACCATGCTAGCCGGACGACTCGCAGTGACAATGGAGTGTCCCAGCCGCGCAGCAGTGGCTAGTTGGAATACCATGCTAGCCGGACGACTCGCAGTGACAATGGAGTGTCCCAGCCGCGCAGCAGTGGCTAGTTGGAATACCATGCTAGCCGGACGAATCGCAGTGACAATGGAGTGTCCCAGCCGCGCAGCAGTGGCTAGTTGGAATACCATGCTAGCCGGACGACTCGCAGTGACAATGGAGTGTCCCAGCCGCGCAGCAGTGGCTAGTTGGAATACCATGCTAGCCGGACGACTCGCAGTGACAATGGAGTGTCCCAGCCGCGCAGCAGTGGCTAGTTGGAATACCATGCTAGCCGGACGAATCGCAGTGACAATGGAGTGTCCCAGCCGCGCAGCAGTGGCTAGTTGGAATACCATGCTAGCCGGACGACTCGCAGTGACAATGGAGTGTCCCAGCCGCGCCGCAGTGGCTAGTTGGAATACCATGCTAGCCGGACGACTCGCAGTGACAACTCCGTGCATTTCTGTGCGGAGCCGTTATTGCCTCTTACTT
This sequence comes from Eupithecia vulgata, assembly GCA_946478455.1. Classification (NCBI taxonomy): domain Eukaryota; kingdom Metazoa; phylum Arthropoda; class Insecta; order Lepidoptera; family Geometridae; genus Eupithecia; species Eupithecia vulgata. The sequence continues at coordinate 17,398,148 of OX297861.1, forward strand.
GACTGTGGCTGCCACCGCAGCCCACTCTGCACTCTGCACTCATAATCTTATTGCGCCTGAATATAACATCAACTTATTTATTTCTTAAACTCTGCCTTAAAAATATAGTCCGGGTCAGCTCACACCGAGACGCGATGCGACGCTACGCATATTGAGATGTAGCGCGGCGGCGCGGCCGTCGCGGGGAGTTTTTGTATTATGTCAGGAAAATATGTTTCGTTTTTGGGAGTAAAAAAGATATTGTTTTAATCACTATCACCAAAATTATGCGCTGCGACACGAGGCATCTCGAGACGCAGCGTCACGCTGCGGGGAGTTTTCGTATTATGTAATTTTTTTAAAACTTTTTGCGTAGTTTTTGAAGTTATATTTTAATCGAGAACTTAAAAAGTGCGCGCAGCGTTGCGTCGCGTCGTGTCTCGGTGTGTGCTCTGACCCTTACCTAGCTCTGTTATGTATATTTTGATGACAATTAGTGATGTGAATGAATGAGCCGAGCTATAACTTGCATATTTTAACATGCTTGACATATAATTAGGAAATATTTTAAACTAGCAGTGCCACGCGCTTCGCGGTTCCCGGTCTCGTTCCCGGTCTCGTTCCCGGTCTCGTTCCCGTGGGAATTCCATGATCAAATATGGCCTTTTGTGTTATTCCAGACTATAATCTATGTTTGTGCCAAATTTCATCCATATCTGTTCAGCCGTTGTGGCGTGGTTGAGTATCAAACATCCGAAACTATTCATCCATCCATCTAAACTTTCGCATTTATAATTTTAGTGTGATTAACATGTTTTGCGAGAATACACAAGTTTTCAGTACTATGTTCCAGATAAAAGTTTCATCTAAATATTTTATGGATTTTTCCGGTTTTTCAGAGACCTTTGACCAAAAATATAAAAATGTTTTACTTTTTCTTACATGTTCTGAGCGAAACGCAGCTGCACGTAATGTGCGAAAAAGAGCCAGATTCATTTTGTTTGCTGCTCCATTTAGTACACATGCATGATGCCCAGGCAGTGCACATGCATGATGCCCAGGCAGTTTTGTTTTTTCAGAACATTAGGTGTATCATAATGCTTCTAATGCACTATGTTTTTTCAACGAGAAGAGTGTCCGTCCACCAGCTATCTCGACTTTTGGCGTTTTTTTCAGGAAATTTGTTTTCGTCCATCCTATTTCGTGACTTTCATTACCTTCATGATTTAATAATACTGCATCAAATATAAACACTAAGCAGATAGTCTCAGAGTTCAAAATGTAGTCTCTCCGGAGCCGCTGCCGCTCGCTGACGTGCAACCAGCAATGCCGGATGCTTAAGTTTTGATTGTCCTCATTAAGCCGTAGTTATTGTTGTTGGATTGTCGACCTTAAGCCGCTGCAATAAACGTTATTGTTTCGAGTTAATTATAGCATTGACGAACATTGTTTAAGCTTGCTATTTTTACAATGCACAACATTTCAGGAAACTGAGCTCTCGGTCCAATAGCAGCTTTTACAATCTCCTTGATTTATGTAACATAACCCTTCCAGCCTTAGGGTCGTTGCAGACCGACAACTTTAGTCGTACTTAATCAACCAAACGCTTAAGTATCTAGGAGTGAAATACAAGAACACCAGAAATAGTGGCCAGCTCACCTGTCCAGTAGCTCGCCTGCGCCTGCCCGGATGAAAACATTTTGAAGCAAAAGTATTTTGATCGAGGTAAAATAAACCTGTCAAACAAACTTTTGTTTCATCTGAAGTGAACTCTAACACAAAGTTCCAAAGATCACTTTCTTGCTTCCTTTGTTGTGCGTCACCTCCCCGGTTTATTTATAAAGCAATTACAGTGCGCGGGCGCATGGAGAATGTAACGCTCGTTAATGTTTAGGGTTAAAAGAGCTATTTAGGGTTAAGCCGAGCATCCGTGAGAGGTGCTCCAAGTTGCTTTGATAGCAGCGTGTTACGAGTACGTTTATGAAGTGTAAAGTAACGCCCGTTACCCGCTGTGAGCAGACGTGCAGCATCCTCAACAAGATGGTTCGTCATTCCTTCCCACAAGTGAACGAGATTTAACCGCAACTATAACATGTACCGATCTCTGAAAGTTTTAATATAATGTATATTTTAGTATTATTTATTTTTCCACTTCTTCCACTAGTGTACAAAAAATTTAAGTAAAAAAATTAATAACACCTTGCTTCTTGTTTGATAATAGTTAATATTTATAAACCTGTTTATGGTATAAAATTTGACTTGTCTAAGTGCTTATTTTATAAAACTAAAGAAATAAACGTTATTGATATTTGATATACACTGGAGTGTTCACGAGATGAGAGGTAGAGTGCTTGCGACCAAATTAACGGTTAGGAATGATCCCGATGTTGAAATAAGCTAAATCAATTTTAGAGCTAATTGAAAATTGTTCCAATAATTGATGAACCGATCGCTCTACACGGAACACGGCTAATCGCTAATTAATCCGGCATTTAGGAGGTTCTACGGCCGCTAGCTGTATCAGATGGATTATTACATTTTAACCGACAACATTTAATAGTCTTTTGGGAGTTCACTCTGCACCTCTTGTGTACTCATTCCTTGGCTGTCCAACACGAACCTATGTACACTACATGTGTACTGTACATACATAAATGTATATCGCGGACATGTCTCCTGAAATGTCTGTAACAAGGCCTACACCGACATTTGATTCCAATCGAAATCTCAATGTCATTTGTTTCTTTACATTCAAACTTGGTGTTCCTTCTGGCTGCCTATTGTGGACTGTATACTAGGGGGGGGGGGGGGGGGATTGAAAGCAGGGAACTTGCAGACACTTGTAAGGGCGCGGATATAGAGCTCGGGCAACTGTTTCCTACCATGAGGCTTTTATTTAAGAACTGAATTTACTGACTGATTAACTGACTAACTGACAAATATTTCTAAAAACCTCACTATCTTTATACAAATCAATGCCCCGCGCCGCTATACGCTGTGTCGAGCAAAACTTTATTCCTTAGAATCCTAATACAAATGTTTTTTTTAAATTTTTCCTTTCTATAAACAGGCTATCTTATGTTTATCTTTAGTGCCTAATCTTTTGTCGTACACACTTTGATTGAATAAAACAAAACAAACAAATGGCACCAGTCTTGCTGTTTTATGTTCCCACCGACCTACCGAAAATTCAAAGTATAAATTTTATTTAAAAAAAAGACAGATACGACAGACGCTAGGCTTGAAAGATGCGGTGAGCAAGGCGTCGTCCACTCAGTTTCCGCGTTCTGTGGCGTCTGCTATCGGATGTCTGTGTGCTTTTTGCTATTATTTGATCTTGCATGTTGTCATGCAAGTTTAGTATGTACTGAGCACGACTTTGTGCGTTGATGTTTGGTCGTGGGTAGTGTGGGAGGTGGCAGTGGCACGTAGTATACAGATCGGAAGGGTATGCTCTGACTCCAAGTGCATCTCAGTAGAAAGATCAGCTTGTCACAACACAGCCTAACGCAGAAACATTATGGTACGAGTAGGTACGCTAGAAGGTGATTTGTAAGTGTAATAATTGTAACGCAGAGTGAACTAGCGGCTTCTTCCAGCAGGACCTAATTGTAACGCAGAGTGAACTAGCGGCTTCTTCCAGCAGGACCTAATTGTAACGCAGAGTGAACTAGCGGCTTCTTCCAGCAGGACCTAATTGTAACGCAGAGTGAACTAGCGGCTTCTTCCAGCAGGACCTAATTGTAACGCAGAGTGAACTAGCGGCTTCTTCCAGCAGGACCTAATTGTAACGCAGAGTGAACTAGCGGCTTTCTTCCAGCAGGACCTAATTGTAACGCAGAGTGAACTAGCGGCTTTCTTCCAGCAGGACCTAATTGTAATGCAGAGTGAACTAGCGGCTTTCTTCCAGCAGGACCTAATTGTAACGCAGAGTGAACTAGCGGCTTTCTTCCAGCAGGACCTAATTGTAACGCAGAGTGAACTAGCGGCTTTCTTCCAGCAGGACCTAATTGTAACGCAGAGTGAACTAGCGGCTTTCTTCCAGCAGGACCTAATTGTAACGCAGAGTGAACTAGCGGCTTCTTCCAGCAGGACCTAATTGTAACGCAGAGTGAACTAGCGGCTTTCTTCCAGCAGGACCTAATTGTAATGCAGAGTGAACTAGCGGCTTTCTTCCAGCAGGACCTAATTGTAACGCAGAGTGAACTAGCGGCTTCTTCCAGCAGGACCTAATTGTAACGCAGAGTGAACTAGCGGCTTTCTTCCAGCAGGACCTAATTGTAACGCAGAGTGAACTAGCGGCTTTCTTCCAGCAGGACCTAATTGTAACGCAGAGTGAACTAGCGGCTTTCTTCCAGCAGGACCTAATTGTAACGCAGAGTGAACTAGCGGCTTCTTCCAGCAGGACCTAATTGTAACGCAGAGTGAACTAGCGGCTTTCTTCCAGCAGGACCTAATTGTAACGCAGAGTGAACTAGCGGCTTTCTTCCAGCAGGACCTAATTGTAATGCAGAGTGAACTAGCGGCTTTCTTCCAGCAGGACCTAATTGTAACGCAGAGTGAACTAGCGGCTTCTTCCAGCAGGACCTAATTGTAACGCAGAGTGAACTAGCGGCTTTCTTCCAGCAGGACCTAATTGTAACGCAGAGTGAACTAGCGGCTTTCTTCCAGCAGGACCTAATTGTAAAGCAGAGTGAACTAGCGGCTTCTTCCAGCAGGACCTAATTGTAACGCAGAGTGAACTAGCGGCTTTCTTCCAGCAGGACCTAATTGTAACGCAGAGTGAACTAGCGGCTTCTTCCAGCAGGACCTAATTGTAACGCAGAGTGAACTAGCGGCTTTCTTCCAGCAGGACCTAATTGTAACGCAGAGTGAACTAGCGGCTTCTTCCAGCAGGACCTAATTGTAACGCAGAGTGAACTAGCGGCTTTCTTCCAGCAGGACCTAATTGTAACGCAGAGTGAACTAGCGGCTTTCTTCCAGCAGGACCTAATTGTAACGCAGAGTGAACTAGCGGCTTTCTTCCAGCAGGACCTAATTGTAACGCAGAGTGAACTAGCGGCTTCTTCCAGCAGGACCTAATTGCGGCTAACAAGCAGTGTGACTACAGTTAAAAATAGACCTTCTCTCGCTCAGAATAAAGACGGTACGCATATTAATCACAGGCGGCATGTCCGTGCGTCCGTCACGGCGACGCCTGCGTGATTTATCGTCATAATTACTGGGAGATATCAATTACCCGCGTCTTTTTGTAAAGAAAATATTTGTCTTCTTCCTAGTTCAACTTTTCTTTATAAAAACTTAATAAAAAGTCGGTGCCGCATACCTAAACGCTTATAAGTTTGAACAGACCAAGGCTCGTTTCTAAAAGACATAGATTTCCCAGTATCCAGAGTAAGCGCAGTTTGCTTAAACCTGGAATAAATCGCGCCTAGACGCGCTAATCCCTGCCTAAGTGTTTTCAAACACTAAATAATGGGATTCTAAATAAATCTGCAGTCGAATAATGAGCACTAACTAAGATTCATTGGAGATAAAATTTGCTTTCGAAGCGGAAAGGTGCAATGTTAATTTTGATTCGTTCTCAGTTAGTCTCAACTAGTTTTTGCTGGTGTACAGCGTTATGCTAGATGGAGTATCCATAAAAAATATTCTTAATTTTCGGTTACGTTACCTTTGGTACTACTGATCCTAAATAGTTGTCACTAGTACCATTAATGCGTTTGTTCCCATTTGTCACCCTGATCTGTCCCCCTTAGGGGGACAGATAATGGTACTAAGGATACAAAGCTGTGTCACTTGTACCATTAATGGTACAAATCAATGGTACTTCTGACACAAAGGCTTAGCTACTTTTATAATATTTTCTACGGAGAATATAAGCTAAAACCTTAGATACCTTTAGGCAGGTAGCTGGAGTAGGCGCTACCCTCCGCCCCCCGCCGGTCAGTTTCCTTTAGGCAGGCAGCTGGAGTAGGCGCTACCCTCCGCCCCCCGCCGGTCAGTTTCCTTTAGGCAGGTAGCTGGAGTAGGCGCTACCCTCCGCCCCCCGCCGGTCAGTTTCCTTTAGGCAGGTAGCTGGAGTAGGCGCTACCTTCCGCCCCCCGCCGGTCAGTTTCCTTTAGGCAGGTAGCTGGAGTAGGCGCTACCCTCCGCCCCCCGCCGGTCAGTTTCCTTTGGGCAGGTAGCCGGAGTAGGCACAACCCTCCGCCCCCCGCCGGTCAGTTTCCTTTAGGCAGGTAGCTGGAGTAGGCGCTACCCTCCGCCCCCCGCCGGTCAGTTTCCTTTAGGCAGGTAGCTGGAGTAGGCGCTACCCTCCGCCCCCCGCCGGTCAGTTTCCTTTAGGCAGGTAGCTGGAGTAGGCGCTACCCTCCGCCCCCCGCCGGTCAGTTTCCTTTAGGCAGGTAGCTGGAGTAGGCGCTACCCTCCGCCCCGCGTCGGTCAGTTTCCTTTAAACTTTTAACGACGGTTCTGTTCCCTCTTTGTTTGGATTTTGGGTTTAAATTCAGATGTAGCTACACAGTGCTGTACCTAATTGTACAGCGGTCGTTTAACTTTTATGACCTGTTTCAACTTCACTGTTTATTATTGTTGTAAAATATACATGTGGTAAGGTCTGTTTGATTGTGCGGATTTGTGCTGTGAGTAGACAGCTCAAAGGGGTTAGGGGTTGTCACTACTCGTGACACGTGCACTTTGTGCTTGATGATTATGATTTGTTCAGACATCAAGAATAGCTGTGCATTTATGACTTTTTGCTATGTGCAGCCGCAAAGCGTGTTCGTTCGTGGATGCGTTGAAGTAAAGACTCTATTAAAAATCGTGCATCTGCCAAGCCGTATGAAATTGGTACCGTACTTTCGGTATTTCGTTGTGCGGTTTCCTGATCTTTCTAAATATCGTTCCCCGGTATTTCGAGTACCGGTATTCCGTAGGACAGTCGCAACCCTAAAGAAAATTTCGTTATAGCGTTCTTTCGATCTCATGATCTTTCGGTATAGCGTTCATTCGAGATTGTGATCGTTCGGTCTACAGTTTTTCGAATTGTGTGCTTTCGGTATTCCGTTTTGCGGCCTGCTGTACTTTCAGTATTTCGTTGTGCGGTTTCCTGATCTTTCTAAATACCGTTCTCCGGTATTTCGAGTACCGGTATTCCGTTGGACAGTCCCGAGAGTGGCATTCTTCTAATTGCGTAAGCTTGTGCTAGGAACTTGATTATAATCACAGTCGGTGCTGAGTTGATTGCTCCTGACTATTTTTAGGCTGAGAGTGGAACTGTTTCTACTCATAAAATATTGAATTTCATAAAGCAATTGTCTAGAGTTTTCCTTTGAAGTGTCATTGCTCGTTCATCATGCAATGGATGAGGCTCGGTGGTGACTGTTATTGCTCCACACAATGCGACGCGAGATTTATTAGTACTTACGACGGTTTAAGCGCCATTTTAAATTTAATTTTGTGTTTTACAATGTTTAGCGGACTTCAGTTTGAAGTCAGCGAACCATCTCTTATTATAGGGAATGGCTCTATTATGTGCCTATTCCAATTTAGAAACCTAAATTTAATTAATCCACGGTAACTAATCGAATGAACGTTTTGATTGCTCGATCAGTATCATCTCGACAAGATAAAGCCGAACCGTGTGTAATGAACCCGTCACGTCAGTTTACGGCAACTCCAGCCAGAGGGAACCGGCGAGCGCGGTCAGGCGCTTCCCCGTACAGGAACCCGGTTAACGCTCTGCCCGGTCTAACTGGACCAACCAACTACCAAAAATTGTTTTTGAAAATCACAGCGAGGGAAATGATTGGATCGGAATATGCCGGGAAAGTTTCAGGTGGGGCGGCGGGGCGGCGGCGCGGCGCTGGCTCGGCGCGCACTAAGCACGGGGCGCGTCACTGCGCCCGACACGATATTCTAATCAGTTGTGTTTGTTATAATCAGCTATTTTTCTAGCATTCAACTTATTATTTGGATGGAATATAGTTCTAAAAATAATGTTTCGTTGGTTTTTCTCGGCAGATGTGGTAATCTGGAAACGTTTGATCGCGGCTCGGTTCAAAAGTAAGTGTAACGAAGGTGACAAAATCCAACAGCCCGAATAAATCAATTCGTATTTGATTTTACGAGGCGGGTCGAGATCGGTGCCAGTAAGTTAGCTCCATAATCAAAGCCGTAAAGTTATATTTTTAGGAAGTTGCCCCTCTGGTTTACGAGTGTTTATATTGCTGTAGTTGTACTCAACAGGCTTTTCGGGGCAGAGTTCATTTTAAATTTAAAGTTGAATAAATATTTGAAATTGGGATGTTGGCCCTGCGATGTTGACGACCGGCAATCGGGCGCTCGTTTTATGGACTTCAATAATTTACAAAGTTACTTAGCTATGTACTAATTTACTTTGCAAACAATCATAAATCCCAAGCGCTAGAAGGTCACTCGGAGGGCGGGTATTTGCTCAAAGCGAACATATTATCTGCGTGTAGCTACATCTATCTAGCTACATATTATCTGCGTGTAGCTACATCTATCTAGCTACATATTGGAGAATCGTTACGATGAGTTGAGTTGTAAATGATGTTTCACTGAAACTTTCCGCGCCCAACTTGCTGTATTGAGAAAGTACTAAAAGTCGGAAGCAGTTACAAATCTTGTGCCAAAAGAAAAAGAACAGTTCGATAGAGTGCAACATAATTGAGCTGTAATTGGAACACTTCGAAGCGAGGGCAGGCCCGCCTCACACGGCGGACCGCTGCCCTCGGGCAGGCACGGACTAGCTGGGGGCTGAGGATTGGTTCAGGAAAGTCCATGACACAACTTGAAGCAGTTTTTGTATCTTGTCCAGAAAATAGATTAAACAAAAAAAAGGCTAAAGTACATTTTTTACGACAGGTATTTTACTCTCAGGTGCCGGATCTATCCCTGAGGATATCCATCGTTTGTCTAATTTATTATGATCAGTAGGTACTGGATCGCCTTGTTCAAGCGAAGATCGGGGCGTATTATTAAAATGTGAGTGGGCACAAATAGACCCGCCGGGAGCGCCCTGATTGATTCCCGATTACCCGCCAATTCCGCCATCTTGGATTATAAATATTGCGTTTACGTTTATAACAAAGGTCCGTTAAGGGTTTGTGGCCCATTTGGAGCTGCGGACCTGCGGATATCTTTGATCTGGGCCGGCTGCGATTAGTGGAATCGATTCGCGATTTTCCGGGAGAACGCACTTGAACGTAATCCGTGAAATCGCCTCGGACTTGTTTCTGTGAGGTGTATTGGAAAAGTTATTATAAATTGGAAGCTTTACGTTCGCAATTACAGAAAATCATAACTTTTTGCTGTTAGAGGTTTTATAATAAAGAAAAATTAGGTAAAAAGTTAAGTGCAAAAGATCCGATAAAAGATAATTTCGGTAACTAAACCCCCGTGATGTGACGTGACGTGACGTGACGGGGTCATCCCGCGGATTAATCATTATCTTTTACGAGTGTTTGCGACGAGCGAAGTTTTTCTATCGCCTCATGAAAGTTTCACGAAGATTCATGGCCTGTCTGTCCGCGCACGCAGCACCGCAGCTTCGCAGATTCATCGACATTGGTTCCCCTCGCGGTAGGCCTCCCCTCCTATTGACTTGTCGCGTCTATTAGCGGTGACACTGCTCAAATATCTTTTGTATTACGTTGAGATCGAGTCTGTGTATACTGTTATTTATTCAGTATGTGGTCAGAGATTGGAATATTGACGATTGGGGAGTTGTTTACTGTAGATATTTAGGTTTTCCGGCCTTGAGGAATATAGATTTTTTTCTTTACACTACAATGTACGTTATAGATAACACTTATAATTAAAGAAGGTCGAACACACGTTGTTTTAAATAATCTGTTGATTGTTAAAGCGCATCCGGCCTAGTTTACGATAGCTCTACATTATTAGAAGCATGTCTAATCATGAACTGAGAAGCTTGATACAGAAATAAAGCATCTTTCGTAAGCCGGTCTCGGAAACGGCGAGATGAGTTTCTATCGAGCGGTCCGTTGATGTCTGTAAAGCTGTCGCACACATTCATTGTCAATTATATTTTAAGGTTTCGTTCGAGTACGAAACCCTTCCTCGTCGTTGTACCTAATAGTATATTTTAACTGGACTGGACTGGAAACCACCCATTATTTACGAGGTTGTAGGATGATGACAAGACCGTGTTATAATGACAAGACCGTGTTATAATGACAAGACCGTGTTATAATGACAAGACCGTGTTATAATATATAATGGGTAGTTTTCGCGGAGTGAAAAACAATACATTTTACCTCAATTGAAAATTCAATATTTTAATTTCTTTAGGCTTACGAAATAAGCTTTAGACAAGTCAAATTGTATACCATAAACAGCTTTATGAATAGTAATTATTATTAAATAAAAAATAAGTTGTTATTGATTTTATCCACTTCAATTCATTGCGAGTGAAGAAACAATCAAAACTTACCTTCAGTAAAATATTGCACACTGTTTGTACTTCTCTACTGCACAATTTTTTTCTCGTGATTTTGTCCGTAACAGATAGAATCCTATTGCTAATTTCTTTGCCATTTTGTACCATTGGCATATTTTTAACTTAACTTTCGCTTGATGAGTCTTTTAATTAAAGCCAAGTTTATCTTCAGTTAAATTTGTAGTAAGTAAATCAAATTTCTAGAGATTTCGATACTTTTTCTGTGTTTTCGTCACGCGCAACTCAAAGAAGGTATTAAATACTAAAGTACCTACGCATTCTACCATGAAGGAAGCATCTCCTTACAAAACATCAAAAAATGATCAAAAAGACGCTCTCAGTTCCTTTTTAATAAATAAATTCAAATGTAATGTAGGGGTGCTCTTTGTAAATGGAACAGTTTTGTTTAGATTCTGGGTTCCAAAAACATGTCAGTTCACCCAATACAAAAATCGTTGAACTTAGCTACGATAGGCAGTTCCTCTCGATCCGGTAGGGGGCGCTACACGAAAATCGATGAAAATATTCGAAAGAATTGATTTCAAGTTGTACTAGGGCCTCAGGCCTTAGTACATTGATGCTATAAAACTATCACGAGTAATTACAATATAATGTTGCAAAAAAGCACGTGTCTTTGATAATTTCCTAGTATACCTACGGCAGGAATAAACAAAACATTATTTGAGAGACAAAGAGATGCTCTCTTTGTTTCTTCGTCCTTTATCCGCTACTGAAATATGGATGATGGATTCCAAACTGAACGTAGTGAAGCAAAGTTTTTAACTTCAAAGCTTTCTTCCCATTGTAAGTCTGTGGAGGACGAAGTGCCGCCAGGTCACGTGGCCGCGACACAAGTAATGAGCGAACTTCATGGTACAAAGTAAGGAATCTGTATATACTAGTGAAAAAATTCTATGTCTATGGTATATACTATCTGCAGGTAACTTTGCCCGCTCCATACTTGGCTAAAGTTCACTTCTATTCTAAGGCATTATTGTAAAGAAAACGATGCTCTTGTGAAAAGTGATTTTGTGTTCTTTAAAAAGTGCGTTTTGAGTAAGCGCGCAAATATTATTATGTTTGGTTTTTATTCGATTTTACTTTCATTTAGGTTCATAGTGTTTGGTATTTTCAAGCTTTTAAACTTGTTATTGTAATTAACGAAATTCACAATTAGGTATCTACCTGGTCATATGACTTTTGTTTATAATTCGTGGGAAGTTTTATTGAGTTTTTATTAAGAGACATTCGCAATGAAAAGCCACAGATTGAAAATCATTTCAGTATTTAGATGAATCTCGATATCATTCAGAGTTGACTAACTCGTAAAGGTAACACGCTCTTAAACTCGACCTACCTATCTAGTCTAGTTTAAATAGAAGCGTAAAATCAGTATCTCAGTTTTGTTTTTTTAAAAGCTGTCGAAGCACTCCGAATGTGCTCTGCTCTGTGCCGTAAGGTTCACGTCCCACGCGCGCCGCACAAGCAGCGCGAGTCCCACGCGCGCCGCACAAGCAGCTCGAGTCACCCGCCACTTCCATGCTGTTTCAAATTCAAATAGCATATTTTACGAGTTTTCGGCAGGAATGCTATCGGGAATTTCATTAGAACTTCCATCGTCGACTGGAACTCTGAGTAATTGGTTCTGCTTCGCTCAGTGTTATTTATTTGCCTGTAATTAAGGTGAAAAAAGTTTCCTTAATAGCGTCAGATCGATAACGCGCTGTTTGTACGGACTACGGAGCAACACAACCTGGCGATTCTCACATGAGTGTAAATAAGTATAGCTTTGTACGGCCAGGCCAGACAGCGAGGCGGCCTGCACGCTGCACCCGGACTTTACGAATATCGCTGATCCGGTACATTTTTAAGGCAAATACGCTTTATCCGCTCAGACGAACGGACGCCGAAACCTCGCTCGCAAGTTCGGAGCCTGAACAAATACCTACTGCTATCTTGGGGCTGGTAACTCAGTTTCGAAAGTTCGCAACAAAAATACATCTAGAATAAAATTGTGGTGTGTTTTTTCATTGTTTGTTTTTGTTACAGCGCTGGAGGGTCCGCTGTAGTGTGTAGATGAGTGCGGTGGATGAGTGTGCGATGGACTGTGGTGCGGTGTGAGTGTGTGGGCGCCGTGGCGTGCGCGTGCGCAAGGCATGCGGCGCGGGGCGGGCGCAGCGCGCTAGGAGCCCGCGCCATGTGGCTCCTCGCGCTGCTGCTGCTTGCGCATCATCCTCGTCCCGGTGAGTACACTCCAGGTGCTCCTGTGCTCCCCACAGGCACCCCAGACAGGCCAAGATCGACTGTGTACAAGGTGCTGTGGTCTCCTCACCGAGTCTCCACAGTGTCTAGTTTCGCCGGCTCTCGGTCGAGTGTCGACAATATCTACCCACAGTCCACACACCAACATGAATATAAGTCAGTGTTCCATCTTCTTTTTGGGGATATGCTGAAATTGAACATCAATAGCGGTTTAGTGTACCGTACAGTTATTCATGACCAATCTTCCGAGAACAATTTGAATGTTATAAACCTAACCTCTCGGTACTTGTAAGATCGATATCAAAATTCTCTTTTAGCTTCATTCAAAGATTCCCCGAGCTTCAGAAATGGCGAACGAACCGCAAAAAATCGTTTTATCTACAAAGTTCGTTTCGATAGAGGGCCCGATCAAATTGATTCCGCCCTAGATTGTATGAATAAAATTTACTTAATCGTAAAAAGTTGGGAACCTTAGAGCTCGCCGCAGCCCCGGATATATACAGATTAATGCATCGGGGTGGGTCTACCCCAGTTTTATTGGATCAAGTTTAACTGACACATTGGAAAGTGTCGGGTGCGATGCGATGTGAGTCGTATAACTCAAGGAGGGATGGATGCTCCCTTCCGGCTTATCTAATCGAGGTATTTGGTAATGGTTCTTTTGTTTAAACAACATTATTGTAAAGTCAGATTGAATCATCATCAGCCTATACCAGTCCACTGCTGGACATAGGCCTCCCCTAATGAGCGCCATGGCGCCCTGTCTTCAGCTTGCCGCATCCAGCATCTGTCTGCAGTCTTTCGCAAATCGTCATCCCACCTGGTAGGAGGACGTCCTACACTACGTTTTCCGAGTCGCGGTCTCCACTCAAGAACACGTTTACCCCAGCGGTTGTCGGTTCTTCTCAAAATATGGCCAGCCCACTGCCATTTCAGCTTGCTAATCCTTTGAGCTATGTCGGTAACCTTGGTTCTCTGTCGGATGTATTCGTTGCGAATCCTATCCTTCAGAGAAACTCCGAGCATAGCTCTCTCCATAGCTCGCTGTGCGACTTTAAACTGGTGGACCAGCCCTAACGTGAGTGTCCACGTCTCAGCTCCGTAGGTCATGACGGGTAGGACGCACTGATTGAAAACTTTCGTTTTCAAGCGCGGTGTGGATGACGAGAAGACTCGACGTAGTTTCCCAAACGCTGCCCATCCTAGCTGGATCCTCCTCTTGGCCTCCTTCTCGAAATTGTTTTTACCCAACTGCAGAATCTGCCCAAGGTAAGTGTATTCGGAAACAATTTCGAGAAGGTGGCCATGTACGACGATCGGTCCCGGATCAATGTGACCATTGATCATGACCTTGGTTTTATCCAAGTTCATGCCAAGACCGATGCGTCGTGAGGCTGAAGTTAGGCCGTCCAGCATCAGGTTCAGCTCCTCCAGGGACTCCGCCATCAAGACTATGTCATCAGCGAATCGCAGGTGTGAGATGTAATCGCCGTTTATGTTTATGCCCTTACCTTTCCAGTCCAGCGTCTTAAACACATCTTCCAACGCGCTTGTGAACAGTTTCGGGAATATTACATCCCCCTGTCTCACACCTCTGCGCAGTTGGATAGGTTTAGACTGCTGGCCCTGTACTTGGACACCCATGGTGGCGGCATCATAAAGACATCTCAACACCTCGATATAACGATAGTCTACTTGGCAACGCTGTAAGGATTCCAGAACAGCCCAGGTTTCGACAGAGTCAAAGGCCTTTTCATAGTCCACAAAGGCCAGACACAGGGACTGATTATACTCTTCGGACTTCTGTATAATCTGCCTCACTGTGTGTATGTGGTCTATGGTACCATATCCTCCGCGAAACCCGGCCTGTTCCGGTGGCTGGAACTCGTCGAGCCTCCTGGCGAGACGAAACGTGACAACTCGTGAGAAAAGCTTATTGACGTGGCTCAGGAGTGTGATGGGTCTGTAGTTTTTAAGAAGGGTTTTATCTCCCTTCTTAAAAAAGAGCACCACCAAACTCCCGCTCCACGCCTTAGGAGTTCTCCCACTGTGAAAGACGGCATTGAACAGGTTCTGCAGCTTCTGTATAACAGGGGTTCCTCCTGCTTTCAGAAGCTCTGAAGTAATGCCGTCTTCACCGGGGGCTTTTCCATTTTTTAGCTGTCTCAGTGCCATCACGATCTCGTCTTGACTGATGTCTGGCAGTTCGTCGGTGTAGTGGCGTGTCAGGGTGGCTCTGGAATCATGGTCGTCCCTTTGGACATGAGGGGCATGTGCAGCGTATAAACGGCCATAGAATCCCTCTATCTCGGCAGAGATCTCCGGCTTCGACAATACGGTCCTCCCATCGTGCGTTTTAAGCTTCGTCAGGTGGCTCCTGCCAAGCTGCTGAGTGAATACTTTGGACCCTCGGTTTCGCTCTATTGCCTCTTCAATGAGGCGTGTGTTGGAGCTCCGAAGGTCGCGCCGTACCATCTTCGCAATTCGCTTGTTCAGGTCTGACCTTTCTGACAAAGTCGCTTGGGTGGTTTCCCGTCTTCTTGTCATCAACCCGAGAGTCTCGGCCGAGAGTTTGGATTTCCTGCCAGTACGCTGCTTTTTACAAAACTTGATGCCCTCTTTCCTCAGCGTTCCGACCAGATTATGTAGGGTCTCGTCAACGTCATCAGTGGGTTCTAAGGCAACAAATCGAGAAGAGACAACCGAGAAGCTGCTGAAACTTCTCGGTGCCCGCCACGATTTGGATTGGGTTAGGTCGAAGCGTGGACTTCATCAGACGTTTTCTTTCAAGCTTCAAGTTGTTATTCAGAGAGCCTCGAAGGATTCGGTGATCAGATCCGGTATTGAACCTGTTGATCACTGAGACATCTCTGAATATGTGCTTGCTATCCGTCATGATGAAGTCAATCTCATTTTTAGTCTCACTATCGGGGCTTCGCCATGTCCACTTCCTTTGAGGCTGCTTCTTAAAGAAGGTGTTCATTAAGAACAGCCCCTCTTTCTCAAGGAAGTTGACAAGCATTTGCCCCCTGTGATTCCTAACTCCATAACCATCAGGGCCAATTCGGGATTCGTTGCCATTCTGAGTTCCCACCTTGCCATTAAAGTCCCCCATAACAACGTTGAAGTGGGCCTTAGTGGTGTTATGCAAGGCTTTGGATATGTCTTCGTACATATCCTCCACTTCATCATCCGAATGTGCCGAGGTCGGTGCGTAGACCTGAATAACCTTCATGCTATACCGTTCGGATAGCCGAAGGATCAGGTACGCTACCCTGGTCGACACACTGGAGATTTCTTGGACGTTGTGAGAGATAGGTTTTCCTCGTCAATAAGGGCCTTATTGACGAGGAAACCTACGCCACCCTGGGATGTTTTATCACTCTCACGAAAGTAGAGAAGATGACCCGAGTCTAGGGTTATGGTGTCCTCCCCCTCTCTGCGGACTTCACATAACCCTAGAACATGCCATTTGATGTTCTCTAACTCCACTTCCAACTGCGCTAGATGTTGGTCAAGCCTCAGAGTGCGTTCGTTATGCGTAGCCAGGGTCAGTTGTTGGTGGCAGCCTGATGTAGCCCGGTGATTCCTAGCACCCCCTGCCAAGCCGTTACCATGGCCGCTGCCATGGCCAGGAATAGCGAGGCGGCCGGGAACTGGGGGCCATTTTTTATTGCGTCGTACCATTGGGGGGTGTAATGCCCATAATCCCCACGCTGGGTATGCGGGTTGGGAATCGCAGTTTCGTGTTGAAATCGTTCTGCAGGGGACGCTGCTGCCCGCCCCCCGGTTTATGTCCCTTAGTCGCCTCCTACGACACCCACGGGAAGAATTGGGTTGGTACTATTCTAGGCCGGCACCACACAGCCCAAGTCAGATTGAATGCTGAGTTTAAATTGGACCCGAATATAAAATAAAGAAACTTATTTGTGACTTATTCGTATTTATAGAATTAGGTAGTTGTGTGTTGTGTGTTGTGTAGTGTGCCTCCGCCTTCCTAGACAGTAACTGAAGTTGGTTTCATTTGCGTCGGTCATCAGCCCGCCGCCGTAAAACGGAGACAAGTCAGGCCAAAATGTGCTTTTATGTACAATATTCTGCTCTAATTCTCGAGATCACAATTTTATTTTAATGTACTGGAGTTTGAACTAAGCTCATTTATACCGAACCAAGCCAGAGAGTCCTAACTAATATTATAATACAAAAGTGTGTTTGTTTGTTTGTCCGCCCTAACTAAGCATGTAATCATTCAATTGGCATAGAGTTAGTTGAAAAGATGGAGTATGGGCTACTTTTTGTTCTGGTAAAACATCTAATTGCCATGGGATATTTACCGGTAAAAAGACTGCCCTCGAAATGTGAAATTCGCATTTAATGCGGGTGAAACTGCGGGGATGAGCTGGTATCAAATAAAATAAAAAATCTGAGCATGAAATAACTAATATTACCTATATACTGGTTTTGTTCGTCCACCACAATTAGCCGCGGCAGTTTTCACCAACGGCGATCTTTAACAAAATAAACGACTTATTCCAGTACTCCCCCTTGGCAAATCCCCCTAGTTTTCCCCCCTACTGGAATTTCATTTTTTTAAAGTCCAGAATTCCGCCTCACCCTGTGGTTTCATGCAAGTTTCCTGGCAACTCTTTAAACTCTGTCAGAACAAACTCACACTGGAATCCATATTCTTACATACGAGTATTATTATTATGTAACAGAATAAAATGGAAGAAAACCGTGTCTTACTCCATTCAATCGAAGTCCTATTCGGAGTCCATCGGTACAATCCGTCACATTGTCGCGCCTCGCACCCTTTCCTGTCGCCTTGAGATAAAACGTTACATCCTCTAGTGGAGTAGAGGAGCCCTATAGGTGAAGGGACTACAGAATAGCCGTGATTATGATTTACGTTTACCTTCAGGGAGATGGATGAGTGAATGGGCGTTCCAGTCGCTTATCGCGGAAATATAGACTGTACTTACTGTTCACTTGAATATTCGCTTCTCATTTATCAAACTATCCAATCAGAATATTTTCATGATCACATTACAATAAAAATAATGCGATAAATGTGTAAAACATATAGAAGAGCGCACTAATGTAGTTACACATTACAAACTAATCAAACAACGAGATGAAAATAGCAACAGGCGGCCTTAACCTTTCTGGAAAATTATTTATAACCCCATCGAGTTTTTGTGACGAGCGAGGTTGTGCTCTCGTGTTTGTAGAAGCCTGATATACATACTCGGGGAATACCATTCTAAATACACTTGTATCAATATTTCTTGAAAGATCTTCAACAATGCTCAAGACTCGCAATTTTTGCTATTATTTAAGGATCTGATTTAAAATATTATATTATACTTCAAATAGGTAGCTCTTCTGAATTTCTTGTACATTTTAGCTAGAGAACAAAAACTTTTGAGACCTCACGTGTTTTATGTCTAGATAATTGGAAAATGGCATGTTAAACCAAATAAGTATTCGTGGGAAATAATGAAAGACACGATACTTATCACCGTAACAAATCACAAAGTTTTATATTTTTTGAATTGATCATTAGCTGTGCAATCAATCATCGTAGAAGTTTATGTTTTGTTTTTAATGATAGCCGTGTTGTTTTCTGATTATTATTGTTTTAATTATTTCAGAAACAAATTCAACAGCTCATAAAATCTAAAACACACAAAACTTAAAATTTATGTAACCGGCAGGCAAGAAAGGAATTAAGAATTTATATTTTACAAAAATAAGTTTATTAACAAAGAAAACTATGTACAATAAAAAAAAAACTAATACTATTAAAACTAGTATTTACAATAGAAGCTAATCACAGACGGTTGCAAACAATCTGCAGGTAGGTCAACTGATCCATATTAATACCAGTCGGAAGCGTGCCCAAGACGCTGCCTGTATTTCCCCGCTATGTATGTCTATGCTGATGTCTCATAGTCCAAAAAAGTCAGAGCTGATTATACTTTTTGGACTTTTGTATAATCTGCCTTACCGTGTAAATATAGTCTATGGTGCCATATACAACGCGGAACCCGGCCTGTTCCGGTGGCTGGAACTCGTTGAATCTCCTGGCGAGACTATTCGTGAGAAAAGTTTAACGAAGTGCGGGTTGGGCAGCGTTTGGGGAAACTAAAAGACCGAAACTACGCCGAGTCTTCTCGTTATCCATATCGCAACGCAATGCTGTTTCTTAAACTAAAGTTTTCAACCAGTTTGTCCTACCCGCCATGACCTACGGACCTGAGACGTGGACACTCACGGTAGGGTTGATCCACCAGTTTAAGGTCAGCCATCGAGCTATAAAGTGAGCTATGCTAGGAGTTTCTCTGAAGTCTGAAGGATAAGATTGGTAACGAATACATCCGACATCGAAAGTTATCGATATAGCTCAAATATTTATTATTAATAATATTAATAATAAATAAATATAAATATTTATTAATAATAAATAAATATTAGCAAGCTGAAGTGGCAGTGGGCCGGCCATATCTCGCGATGAACCGACAAACGCTGGAGTTAACGTGTTCTTGAGTGGAAAACGCGTTTCGGTAAATTGTTATTATTATTATTATTATTATGACACTATATTGGCACGCTCGACAAATATCGATCGTGCCATCTTTCATGATATACTTTCGGTAATTGTTTGTCTTTACCACCTCATCCATAATTGCATAGACAAAACCTATTCGGTTTCTCCAAAGAGGTCGCTGAAACGTAGCCAGTTTACCGAGCTTAGGAGATCTACATCAGGACCTGTGAGAACCTTGTAGAATCTCCCATTCAATTCTTTGCTCTCCCATATAGCCTTCCTGTCCTGAACGCTCATCACCGTAGGTTTGCGCCAGTTCTCGTTTGCTAATTAAAATTGCTTTGTGATTAAAAGTTGATGAACCTTACAGTCCAAGGCGTCTAGTTCAGTCTGAGTGCATCTTAGTATGCCAAAAGTATAAGTTAGTAGTGGCAAAACCCAGCCGTTATAGGCACGTACCTTGTTGCCACCTGACAAAAGGCTATTTAGCACTTTTGAAAGGCGACAGAAGAAGCGCTCCTTTACCGACTGCTTTATGTCCCTGTCAACTATACCTAACGCTTCTGGCATACCAAGGTACTTGTAAGTTTCACCTTCGGAGAGAGATTTGAGAGACATTATGTCTGCAAGTTGTAAACAGTAGGGCCATTAACTGTGTTAATTATTATTATCATTATTATTATACCGTAAGGATAGCCAAAGGATCAGGTACACTACCCTGGTCGACACACTGGAGATTTCTTGGACATTGTTAGAGAGAGCCTTATTGAAGCGGAAAACTACGCCACTCTGGGATGTTTAATCACCCTCGCGAAAGTAGAGGAAATGGCCCGAGTCTAGGTCTACGGTGTCCTTGCCCTCTCTGCGGACTCCACATAACCCCAGAAGATGTCATTTTGTTTTGGCGTGCATCTTCATTTGGGTGGTAATGTCCCTAATACCTATCGCTGGGCATGCGGGTTGGTGGTCGGCACATAGTGATGGGATTGTTCTGCAGGGGGCGCTGCTGCCCACCCCACGGTGTATGTCCCTTAGTCGCCTCTTACGACATACAAGATAAGAGTTGGTGCAAATTCTAAGCCACCTGACACGGCTAACACCTCACGGCATCTAGTATGTAATATAGAACCATTTTTTCTCGCAATCTCGATCTTAATTTTCAGGTATGAATTAAATTTATCGGTGCTTCTTCGCGTCTCTCAAATTTCTTAGATATATCTATCACCTACTTCATTATGTTATTCACCTCGCTGTTTACACACTTATTTTTATTAAACTATTTATTTTTCCAGTGTTTGGTGTTTATTTTATTTTCTAGCAAAATCTAAAACCATTATAATTTCTAGTACCTACACATGCACGATAATGTATTAACTTGTCCCTATTCACATAATGAAACAACTAAATTCTACTAAGGAAATAAACATAGCGAGCGTCCTTATGTCGCAACGAAACCACTTACTTGTGTAAATAAATGCAAATCAGTCGTATTAACAATTACTTAGAGGCTTCAACCACCTTACCGTTATCTTGTGATTGAATGTTGTGAAAATGTCTCATTATATAAAATTGTGATGTACGTCCTAGTGACACACCAGTGTCGGGTGGGCGTAGGGGTGGGCACAGCTATGTTGCAAAAATACTCTCGGCTGACAAATACTGTATTTTTACTCAATGAAATTTCGTACCAACCCACCTCACCGCCGCCGTCGCCGACGGGCTGTGTGCCGTGCCGACCCATTGTGTAGTCCATTTAGTGGACACGACTTTGTATTTTCGGTCTTTATTTCACGGTGCAACAATTGCACAAATAAATTAGTCCCCTCAGTCAAGTACCTTTCTATTGATAGCAACTGTACCAAATCCATAAATACCTTTATCAGCCATCTGCCACCCAGAGTCACCTCTGATCCCGTAAGAGAGTAGTTACCCCGAGGTATCGAGACAAATCGCATGTGGTCCATTTTCCGACGGCGCTGACAAAGCAGGGCTCTGCGGAACAAAGGCAGGGCTCTCGGGACAAAGGGACCTTATTCTCGCGGCTCCGAGGCCTCCAGACGAGTTTTGTGCTCGAGTCGGATTTCATCTCGAGATCGTATCTTGTCAGCTTCGTTTCACAATATTGTGGATGTTATTTTAGTACTTTTTGAATGAACCTTTGAACAACGAAAGTATTCACTATTGCTGAACTCACAGGGCATGCCAATGCGCTTCACAAACTTTATTGTTGAACTCACAGGGCATGCCAATGCGCTTCACAAACTTTATTGTTGAACTCACAGGGCATGCCAATGCGCTTCACAAACTTTATTGTTGAACTCACAGGGCATGCTAATGCGCTTCACAAACATTATTGTTGAACTCACAGGGCATGCCAATGCGCTTCACAAACTTTATTGTTGAACTCACAGGGCATGCCAATGCGCTTCACAAACATTATTGTTGAACTCACAGGGCATGCCAATGCGCTTCACAAACTTTATTGTTGAACTCACAGGGCATGCCAATGCGCTTCACAAACATTATTGTTGAACTCACAGGGCATGCCAATGCGCTTCACAAACTTTATTTCTTCCAACAGATACAGACTTTATGCGTTTCGTTTTTAAATTGCAGACGCCGAATCGACATCGCTGCTTCGGTAACCTTACAAAAAAGTAAATATCAAAATACACCATTAAATCCGAGCTGGGTTGAAACTGTTGCAAGCTTGCTACTCTTGCTAGTTTGTTTTATTTCTCATCGATCCGTTCCAGTTTTTATCAAAGTACCTACTTTCTCCTAAAATTGTAACGCTAACAAAACATAATAATTATGTATTATTTGTATTGTCAGCAATGTACACATACATTGTCTAAAGTCCTCGGTTAGTATTCAACAGCTAGGTAGGTTTCTAATCATGAGCTAGACGAAGTTCAAAGAACTTTTCAATTATTCATGCCTTGTAAGTTGTTATCGTGTTGTTTTTATGTTGGAGTTGAATATTAACTAATAAGTTAAACTGCGTAGTTACAGCGTCTACGAAGTTTGTTCTACTACATACACGTAGTTACAGCGTCTACGAAGTTTGTTCTACTACATACACATAGTTACAGCGTCTACGAAGTTTGTTCTACTACATACACGTAGTTACAGCGTCTACGAAGTTTGTTCTACTACATACACGTGGTTACAGCGTCTACGAAGTTTGTTCTACTACATACACGTAGTTACAGCGTCTACGAAGTTTGTTCTACTACATACACGTAGTTACAGCGTCTACGAAGTTTGTTCTACTACATACACGTAGTTACAGCGTCTACGAAGTTTGTTCTACTACATACACGTAGTTACAGCGTCTACGAAGTTTGTTCTACTACATACACGTAGTTACAGCGTCTACGAAGTTTGTTCTACTACATACACGTAGTTACAGCGTCTACGAAGTTTGTTCTACTACATACACATAGTTACAGCGTCTACGAAGTTTGTTCTACTACATACACATAGTTGTTCTACCACATACACATAGTTGTTCTACTACATACACATAGTTGTTCTACTACATACACATAGTTACAGCGTCTACGAAGTTTGTTCTACTACATACACATAGTTGTTCTACCACATACACATAGTTGTTCTACCACATACACATAGTTGTTCTACTACATACACATAGTTACAGCGTCTACGAAGTTTGTTCTACTACATACACGTAGTTGTTCTACCACATACACATAGTTGTTCTACCACATACACATAGTTGTTCTACTACATACACATAGTTACAGCGTCTACGAAGTTTGTTCTACTACATACACGTAGTTGCTGTTATACTGAATTAGCGTGACACAATTTATGCAACTATTCAGTAAACAATAATTAAACTGACCCCTGACCTGTGACCTCCAGGTTGAAAGGTGGTCAGCGTTGCTCGTCATAGAAAAGAAACCGCTTTTAGAAATCTAGACATTGAAACAAAATGTCAGCAGGGTCTGTTATTTATGAGATCTAGTTACAGTGTGTATAAATCTTGGACAGAATCAAGGGAAATGCTTTTTTTTCATAGTCAATAGACCTTCGTTAGACCACTATCTGACCTGATGGAAAGTGAATGTGACCGACGATGTTTGACGAAGGTCTACAAGATATAACCTACATGCTACTCTGAGTATTCAAAGATGTTATAGTGCGTGTCGTTCTTACGTTTAAAAGTCTGATAGTGTTAGCAATATAAATAAATAATAAATAATGCTGGACTATTACACGCAGCATTATCTAGCCCCAAACTAAGCAGAGCTTGTGTTATGGGTACTAGATAACTGATATATGTACATAATATTTTATTTTTATTTCGGACTAGTTACATTATTCATAATTTGTTAGTAGTTTTGTATACTAAAGTGACCTTAAAATTAGTGTTAGTATTTTGAAATAAATTACAATTAAATTAAAATGAAATTAGATTAAACATAATCGTACAAATATTTGTCGCGCGACGGGAATGGAACCCGCAACCTCCTGCAGGATCTTCGCCCACCGCGCCACAGAGGTCGTCGACTGACGATAATGACGTCGATATAATATTATCGTATGATCAAGTACCTGCACCTGCGTGTCGCTCATGTCGCAAAGCAGTTTCTACTCTACTTCATTTACCCTATTCGACAGTACCTAGTACCTACCTACTAATGACAATGACCCTTCTGCCCTCGCGCCCCCGCGCCCCCGCCCCGTCCCGCAGAGTTCTTTCATTTAGGCTTGGAGCCATTCATTAGATCAACTTCATTTGTTTTTGTTCGAAAAATACTTTATCTGTAGCCCGAATGATTTGAACTGTAGGTACATAGACAGGAATATAATTGATGAAAGTTTATCGAGAAAATGTAATGGAATTAATGATCATGTTCAGTCAAGTAGAACATTCTGAGCCCCGGGATTTGAAGAAAGGTTTTACAATTATCAAATAGATATTTACTTTTTGTACAAATTAGAGATCAAGCTTATTTTCTAGACAATTTATTTAAATTTATTAGTATTATAGTTATTCTGTCTGCGATACAGCCGATTGTTATTCTGTCTGCGATACAGCCGATTGTTATTCTGTTTCTTTGTTGAAATAGTAATTTAAAAAAATTTGCTGGTGATGAGATCCCGCGATTTGCTAAGCCATTTGTGTTCAATGTGTTTTTTTGATAGAAATGGAACGCATCCGAAGTAGTT
Organism: Eupithecia vulgata; assembly: GCA_946478455.1. Lineage (NCBI taxonomy): Eukaryota > Metazoa > Arthropoda > Insecta > Lepidoptera > Geometridae > Eupithecia > Eupithecia vulgata. The sequence goes on from OX297861.1 coordinate 17,422,630, forward strand.
AATTTTGCTCAGCGCCGATAGGTGGCGCTACTGTCTTTTTGCTTCATTAAATGAATTTGAAAGCGCTCATATCTCAAGCGAGGAAGGTATTTGTGGATGATGGCTTCCGCAGCGAGTGGGTTAACTTCTATCAACACATTGAATTTGCCATCGTGATCTAATCTGATTGTAACCAATGGGTATCCAAAACTCTTGCTTGGTTTAGATTACTCTGTATGTTAGTTATGTAATCGTTTTGAGTAGAAGGTGCAAAAATTCCACATTAAGTCCCAGTAAAGTTAAAGCAGGATATAAGGGCTGTATTCTAAAAATAAAATGACTATTTATGAGGATTATCTTCGCTTTCGGCGCGAAAACAAACAAGTGCAAACAATTTGTTTTCAATACATTTCATTTGATTTATGTGCGTGTTTTCCAGCGAGTCAAAACAAATGCCTATTATCAAAATAGAAAGTGGCAATTTGCGGAATTTTATTTGTTATCCAGCAAAGTGTATTGTCAATGGATTCACAATGGAGTTGTGCCTCGTGCGGGGCTCAGCCGTGCGTGTGATCCACCATTATACAGGCCGGCTGGACCGCAGACGTTTGGTTTGGACTTGACAAAACTCACTGAAAACATGTTTGGGTTTATGTTTTGTTGAAATTATAAAGATCAAAACCAAGCGCAAAATTTGACACACTTTGATAGCTATGATGTAGGTAGGTATAAGTAAATTACACAAACCTACCGCGATCCTCTTGTTTTACGTGTAGGTACTGGAGCCCTACTTTCATTACGCAATTTTGGTTTTGTTCCGTCCGATTCAATCTTTAATAGGACGAAAACGGAAATTTATACGAAATTGAGCAGCTTTTTAAATAAATAAATAAACAATACTGAACACTTCACACGGCATTATTTAACCCTAAGCTAAGCAAAGCTTATGTTATGGGTACTAGATAACTGATATACTAATACAATACATTACATAGATAGATATTTTTTTAAATACATAGAAAACGATATCTCTCTCGTTCTTTCGCTTTGAATGATGATAATTAGTATTTTCATACTATTTGGCTCTGTGTTATTTTGGTTTATAAGTGAAAATGTATTAGAAAGTCAGAGTCATACAATCCGTCCGAAAGCGACCCTTTCGTAAGACACGTTGACTTTTGCGGCTGTACTTTGCAACAACAGATGAAAAGAACTAGATTAGTCCTCCGGTATCGATAGATTTGTAACACTAGGGCGCTATGACGCTCATTAGGGGAGGCTTATGTCCAGCTGTTGACAAATAGGCTAATGATGATGAATTAAAATGGATGGAAAACTAACCTAATGTGAAATGGAAACCCCCTAAGCTGTAATTTTGAAATATATTGAAATAACGTTTGAAATAAATATGCCCAAAATGTATGTTAGCATTTGTAGCGCAATGAGAGCGCAAAGCAATTACAGAAATACACAATGTATAGGAAATCACAATCGCAGCCGAAACAAAACTGTATTATTACTAAATTAAATATTCGTGTGATGTTCCTTTATAAGATAAAGTTTGAAGTCGCCAGCAAGCAGCAAGCACGAGTGGCAGGTGGTGAGAATGGGTCAATGTGATTCTGGTGGTTTTTTATGTAAGTTCATAGTGGAAAAGGAAAACAAATACAAACTATCGTGCATTCAACAAATAATAAAGGAAATCGTGACGATCGACTTTAAAAACTTAATACTTACTAAGTAAAACATACTTCGTTAAATTTTAAAGTGTAAAAATATGGAACTTTTAGTTATTTTCATTATGAAAAAAGCCTTACGTAATTTTTGATGGAAACAAATATTCAAAAAGTATTTTAATACGGGCCTCGTTGCTGATAGTGAAAACCAAATTGGCAGCATTGGCATCTCGCCGACTACGTTATGAGAATGCAGAAATCTTACAGTTAGTTTATGTAAACCAGAACTTTGATCGGGACTGACTGTAAAGTACTGATTGCTTCAACATCTAGCTGCATCCGGTAGATCATGCTGTGATCAGAGCTTCAGCTCTGGGTAATAATAATCAAAGGTTGAATTTGAACAGAGCTGACACACGTTAGTCGCAGCCGAAGCAGAAGGGCAGTAGCTTCCTCCAATCCCCCTGCCCAGAGTGCAGATTTTTTAAATTCCTCCTTGTTGGGGGAAGCAGGTTCAGCGTCATCTTAAATGAGCTAACATGCTGAAATCAATGGTATAATGTATCCTACAATTACATCATACAACGCATGCAATGCTGTGGTCAAAGTGAACCGGTCGGTTCATCAGGTACGTCTTTTGATAACCATTAGAATCGAGAGACTGCAGTCCAAAATAATTGCGCATTTTTAAGATTTCGCAATTTGTTAACCAAATTGATAGCTAAATTTATTATAGGTAATGTTTACTAAGTGGCTAATCGGGCTAGTCAAATTAAAATGGAACGATTGGATGGAATGTTCCACACGAAATACTGCAAACATTTTAGTTGTGTGCTGAATTTGGCTGAAACAACATAGCTTGTGGAGTTTGGAACTAAAACAACGCCTGCCAATAAAAAAATATATCGAGTTTTTCCTATATTTTGTGTCCTTTTAAAGGAAGAAAAATACAGTTACTCCAATCAAAAGTTAACGAAAAATTTATTGTTCAAACATTAGGTATGATTCTGGACTACATATCACATACTCCTTTACAATAAACATGAAATAATATCAACGCTGGGACCGTTGACACAGCGCCTGTTAGTAGATAAGTGTCAAGTAGACGTCACCGGACACAGTGGCAGTGATATCGTAATTACAGTCCGTTGATTAGTCGTAATTACGCGTCCGGCGTCAGTTTACTCACTCGGGAGGACCCACTGACACATTGGACATGAATAAGGCCACTAGCTTTAGAGTAATTGTTACTTATACTTGTTTGACACCGATTTAGTGAGGGCTAAGGGCATCGTGCTTGATGATGATGGTGGTCGACAGGCCAGTGGGCCAGCCGAGGGGCCAGCCATACAGAAAAGCTTGCAATAACAGCGTGAACTTAATCAAACCGGCCTCAAAATGTATTATTTGTTTTGATACAAATATGTGACAGTTGCTCCCAGACTCCCAGTAGACTTGTCCTCGAGTCGAGGTATGCGGTCACTACCAGTAGATTTGTCCTCGAGTCGAGGTATGCGGTCACTACCAGTAGACTTGTCCTCGAGTCGAGGTATGCGGTCACTACCAGTAGATTTGTCCTCGAGTCGAGGTATGCGGTCACTACCAGTAGACTTGTCCTCGAGTCGAGGTATGCGGTCACTACCAGTAGATTTGTCCTCGAGTCGAGGTATGCGGTCACTACCAGTAGACTTGTCCTCGAGTCGAGGTATGCGGTCACTACCAGTAGACTTGTCCTCGAGTCGAGGTATGCGGTCACTACCAGTAGACTTGTCCTCGAGTCGAGGTATGCGGTCACTACCAGTAGATTTGTCCTCGAGTCGAGGTATGCGGTCACTACCAGTAGACTTGTCCTCGAGTCGAGGTATGCGGTCACTAAAATCACATGAATGTGTCACAAATTCATATGAAATTGGGACACCTCGTCGCTGTCGACAGCTGACACTGATGAGCGGGAGCGCCGGAAAAACAAGCGGGCCCAGACAAATAATGGTAATTAACATGCAAACAAACAATCCGACTCCGGAATAATGAAAACATACTGAGTGCTAGGTGAAACACCACACGGCACGTTTTCATAGCCCGTCGTCGGAAATAGATCCTGGGTGATAATTGCTCATTACCTAACTAGGTCACAAAGGTAGATTGACTAAACATGCCTCCGGGACTGTTCCATTTACTCTACATACCAGGCAAGGCAGAACAGATTGTCTAGTGCCAGTGTTACAATGTGAGTGGTATCGATTGTGAATGTGAATAATTAAAGAAATAAGACAAAAGTTTTCATTTTTAAATACGCTCGGCAACATAAACATCTTCCACTACTAGTCGTAAATAAATTAATACCTACTGAATAAAAAGTGGATAGGTTAGAAAAAAAATGATAAAATATAATATAATAGTTAATAAAAATTGACAAATATTTATAAACATTGATTTATCGATAGTTAATCAACTATACTTTGACCTTGAAATTTATTAGTTGCGTACACCCGTAGGTTTTGAGACAACTTTTAGGGTGTCAATATACAAGTATTTACAGACTTACAGCTGGGTATCTCGAATTCCGAGATTCTTACCTAATTTAAGATTAAATGACTGGACTATACGCACAGATCATATCTGAGGTTTCGTTATGAAAAATGCGCTTGAAAAATACCATACTAGAGAATGAGCTGTATACAACATTATTATGATTTCTCGACCAAACCATTATGTACCTTTGGTAAAGTCAGCTCTTTCCTAGAACATTAAATGAGTCAGGTAGGTAATTGGCGTATGTTACAAATAAACCATAGACGTGAATCTCAAATTTTTAATTACAAGTAATCCCAAATAGAGTAGAGTTACATAATGTAACCCAAATTTGCCAATTTCACATCGCCGCCTTAATTCATCTGCAGGTAACATCAAATTCCCAATAATGTACGTGTTTTTGCTGCAATTTAAAACCCACCGAATAAGGTTATTCTTAAAACTCTGCGCTGTCGCGTTGTAGAAAAGGTGTTCTATTAAAATATTCTGAAGATATAGGCTCGTTCTCATTACGGATGTAAGCGGGTTAACTACGAACCTTATTTGTTTTGAAATCCGTAAAGAATTCGTCAAACTATGATAGTTTTTATAGTAAAATATAGGCCTGCATAATGAAAGGTTGCTCGATCACCGACGTATGCTTGAGTGTTGCTTTTCTATGGCATAAACGTAACTCAAGCACAGATCTATGACTGAGCAAACTTTCATAATGCAGGCTTTAAAAAATGTAGATAGTGAAATTCTATTTTTCATTCCACAAAGCTTACTAATTAGTTACATTGAAATCATTTACGTGTTCGATATTAGCTAGCACTTGTCGAAGACCTGGCCGGGAGCAGGCGGGAGCTGCCGGAAGCAGGCGGGAGCTGCCGGGAGCAGGCGGGAGCTGGCACGCGTCATCTGCTCGTAACACTATCAGAGTCTAGTCGAGAACTTTCCCAATATTGTCGTAATGACCGGCCGATAACTTGGTCATTTGGAGCTTGCTCCAACTTCTCGCTACTCCATACTTAGATTAGTGGCCATTGATTGAGAATGTTCCTGGCGATAGTTACAAGTTGCGATTGGAATTTTGGCGCGTTACTAACCTATGGGGCGTGGTGGTACAATGTGACTGCTGAACTGTCCATTAGGTTTATTGGAATGCCGAAAACGTTTATTTCTAACTCTTGTTTAACTTACTGAAGATCCTTCCAATAAGGAATGCTCTTCCCGCAGTAGGTACCGATATCGACCCCTAGACTCCACATCAGGAGTATACCAAGTGGACGACGACGGGGGAGGGGGGGGGGGGGGGAGGGGTGGCTCCAGGCCGCACTAATACAATCTCAAATATTCAATAATGTAGTGTACAAGGTCCGTGCAACGTCCTGGGACACGTTCCAGCCCCTGATTGAATTAGTCTGCGGCGATCTGCGTCCCCGTGGGTTTTATTTTACCGGGGACTTACGGGCGGACGTAACACGGGAAAAACATCTTTGTACATTACCTATTTAACGCGTTTGCTGAGAATTTCCCTCGGCGTGCTCCGGAGTGGCAGTTCGTGTTGCCAGCTGTTTTAAATGAACAAATATGTTTATGCTTCCAGCTGTGGAACGATATTCTTGTTATTTTAAACGCTGAACAATTTTGAGCAAAAAGAAGTTCATATCCACAAATAATTTAAAAATAAATATTTTCTTTATGTACTTAGTAACATCTTTAGTCGCAATACAATAAACACGGGATATCACAAACTCTGGAAAATGTTCGGTAATGAGCAACGGAGACGTGTTTCTTGGAACGGACGGACAAATATATTTTCAATCAGCCGCAACAAGAGCTTGTTGTTGGAGATATCTTGTTTATTTCCAGATCATCCTCTCATTTTGTTCAACAAACGATTACCACACTAATATTATTAATGCGATAGTTTAGATGGCTGGATCATTTGTTCGCTGGATGTATTAATTATGTTGTTTACTTCTTCACGCCAAAACTACTGAAATGATCGGATAATCCTGGAATTAAACATAGGATTTTAATCCCATAAAATCTCTCTCACCTTTAAATGTTTCCATAGAAAGAACTCGTGAAGTGCAAGCAAAGCCACCGGCATTAACTAGTTATTTAGCATTATGGAAAACTCTTGAACTTTACATTTATCTGTGTCGAAATTTAGCAACATGCTAGAAACCTATCAAATGTCAAACAATTAAAACTAAAATAATGAAGACAAAAGCAAGTGCAAAAGGTGTTAGAGAATTCGAAGAGATGGATATAAGTACCTACCTTGCAGAGTGCTGCCGTAAATAATGTGAGAATGTTTATGAAGTAGGCGCACGACCTGCAGTCGCGAATGCAAAGTTAGTCGCACAGCAACCGAGCGAACTGGTAGGTAGCATTCCCGCCAGGACTCCGTCCCAGCTCGCATACATACACACCGCAAAGTGTTTCTTGCATTCGGAACTTGGGAGCGATCTTTCACGGGACAAAACACTCGAATAAACGAGTAAACTATCCGGAGAGTAGGTAGGCAGTCCGCTGTACTCGGCACATAAATCACGAGTCCGCTTACTTGAACATGTCCAAGTCAGCGCGCGGCAAAGTGAAACAAGTTACGAGTGCCCGAATCGGTCAGCTGGGATAATACGGGATGAACATAGGATTTCTATAAGTTTGCCTTTATATCGTCTTTTTCCCTTGACAGTGCTTGAGCCGAGATCGTCGGAAGTAGGTCACTCAGCCAGTGTCGATCGACGTCGGCCTTCTCGAACTATACATGTTGTCATTGTTGCCCGCGAAGCCGATACATTAGTGGCTTAAGTTAAGTTGTCCACTAGACATACATATTGTGTCCTCAGCTTACTTTGTACTGATGAAGCGTTCTCGAGGCGCGGTGACATATATATGAATATGATGTAACTGATGTCAGAACCTACTCACACAATTTTCTTTGTAAGACTAAAAGCGACCCAAAAGCTATTTCGGTGTGAAGTCTGATTCCTGTTGCATGGCTAGTGTAGTTGGCAGTTGTCCCTGTGTAAGTCCTGTCGTCGTGAGAGCGAGCGCATTGTCGTGGCAGCATGCTATCTACCATCTTTCCTGCAATAAAGCTATTATTATTATGACACTTTATTTATTTTAAATCTCGTTAAAAAATACATTTTTTACTATAGAAAATATAATTTTATAAAACTATTCTACAGTAAAAAATATATATCAAAACGGTGGATCACCGGCTGCGAAGCTAGGCTCAAGCAACCGGTGACTAGGGCTGCAACGAGAGGAACTTCCTGACGATACGCGCCGAGTCCAGGAGTACCGCCTTTTGGATCTGGCCTTTGATCCAACTTCCTAGTGAGAGTCTCTTGAGATGTTGATCGAGGCTCTTCGCTATTACGCCGTTAACCGAAACTACTATAGGAACAATGGTCGCTGAATCTACATCCCACATGCTGGCAACCTCGTTAGCCAAATCAAGATATTTGCTAAGTTTTTCTTTCTCAGCTTTAACGAGGTTAACATCATGTGGTATGGTGACATCAGCAAGCACCGCCCTCCGTTTTAACCGATCTATCAGTACAATATCAGGCTTATTCGCAAGAATAGTCCTATCAGTAATGATAGATCGGTCCCAATAAAGCGTGGCACGGCCATTTTCGAGAACTGGTGCAGGTGTGTACTTATAGTACGGAACTTCAGTATCAGTAAGGCCATACTGGAGAGCAAGTTGCTGGTGTATGATTTTGGCTACTTGGTTGTGTCTGTGCAAGTACTGAGAGTTAGCAAGGTGCGAACAACCCGAAAGTATATGACGGAGGGTCTCCCCAGGAAGATGACACGCTCGACGAATATCGATCGTGCCATCTTTCATGATATACTTTCGGTAATTGTTCGTCTTTACCACTTCATCCATAATTGCACAGACAAAACCTTCGGTTTCTCCAAAGAGGTCGCCGAAACGTAGCCAGTTTACCGAGCTTAGGAGATCTACATCAGGACCTGTGAGAACCTTGTAGAACCTTTATTATTATTATTATTATTGTCGCGGCAGCATGCTGTCGTCCGAGCAGCATTGTCGCGGCAGCATGCTGTCGTCCGTGCAGCATTGTCGCGGCAGCATGCTGTCGTCCGAGCAGCATTGTGCAATGTTCTGCAGCAGCGGCAAGTCGAGAGGTTCCCGCTGCGTCGCGATCAAAGACCTGCTCCCGAACTTTACTTGTTAGCAGAAAGTGCTGTCTGGACGCCATTGTCCTACATTTGTGACAGTAATCTGTGTTTCTGCTCTTGATTTTGATTCCGAGAATAGTTGTGTTTGACTTGTGCCACAGAATGAGTAAGAGCTAGTCCTCAGAATATAGTGCCTTGAATTCATGGAAATTAGCAAAGTTTTTCACTTAAATAGCTACACGCATTAGTGTTCTGTAAGGAATCTTAATAAACTCCAATTTTAGACTTTTAACGTTTAAAAACTCTCCATTTTTCAAGAAAGTGCCTTGTTATAATTGTCTGCGAAGGCATTTTTTCTCGAAACTTCTTAGTAATTTAGTCAGTAAGGACAATTCACGAAAATACTATAATTAGGTATTCACTGTTGGTAGAGCGATGACGTTCTGAGAAAGCAAAATAAAAGTAAATTCTCTCAGTAACTACTAACATAGTCGTGGTTGCTCAATAGTAGGAGTAACCTCGGTAAAAGCAAAAGTAAAACGTCTTGCCACTTCCCTACATCACCTCGGTAGGTAGATACATAACATACGAGTAGGTTTTAGGTCATTTTCATATAAAGTTCTTTGCACACTTGAGTGATCGAAATAATTCATAAAGCTGCTCTATCGCACGTAGCGAGATCTGAGTCCTCGACATGTTTAAAATGTTATTGTTAGAATAAATCTCTCTCTTTCATGAGGCTTCTTCACTCGCATCTGACTGATGGCTTTGACTTCTTGTCGCGTCATTTACATTTATAATTTACTTTCAACAAGGTTTTCGAAGTACTTTCGGTATGACTGCTTCTGCGTTGACTTTACATTAGCAAACCTGTGACACTATTAAAGACGTATACGCATCATGCAGCTGAGAAATGTATTTGCCTTGTACCTTGGCATATTCTACAATCTATATGAACGTATTGAACCTAATGATATTTTTTACTTAGTATGACTTAAATATCGTGAAGCTAAACCCGGCCGATCCAAGAACCCTTCTTATCTCATTATGTACCTATTAATTGTTTTATTTTCCCACCCCTAGACTGGTATGGCAAGGCTAGGTGACAATTTATAATGGCCTACATTATTAGATCTTTTCTCCGAGAGCGTCAGAAAATTCAACATTTTAATATGTGGGTCAGTCTCTCATACGGGATCTATATATTTCAACGGAAAACTACTAGACTTCCTGGAAGCTATTAAACCATAGAAATAACAACCCTCTAGTTCTATTCACGAAGCACCAGGAAATATTTTAAAACCTATCTACGGCAAGCAAACAATCGTGCGAAGATGTAAGACGTATCTACGACACCTCCATGGAAAGTATTCATGCCATTCGCAATCTCGGGATGGACACGACAACATGCCTTTATTTGCCCACCTCATCTGCAAGAAGCTCGATCCGAGAACATTGGCAGACTGCAGAGATACTCGTTAGGCTCCGTGAAAGATACCCACGCTCCAATAGCTTATGAACTCTCTAGAAAATAAGTTAACTTTGAAACCATTATTATGTATACATCATATAGATACATCAGCGCCACAGACTCCGAATTACAATTCCTGTCAATTAAATCACCATTCAGAGGCACCATCAATTGATATTTATCAACACAGAAATCATCCTTCAAGTAAGTCAGTCGACCTTTAATTTATGTGACCAGTGTGCACATTGCCTTGTCTCCTATTGTAACAGCTATCATGCAAAATGCTAATGTGATGTTTCCAATTAAATGCAAAAGACAAATTAAATGCAATGACACAGGTAGGCGTTTGTCAAAGTTACCTTCTTCAGCACGAGGTAGGTCAGTGTCGTTATACGTTCATGTCGAGTCAAGTGTACGTCAACGCAATTCTCGGCTGCATGATGCGTATGGGTCTTTAGAACAATCTGGATCCCCAACTTAAATCAGCTTCCATTGACACTTAATGACCATAAGATTGTTGCATGTTGTGCTCATGATAACTCCTTTGCAAAGAACTTAAACACTTTTATGGCCCAAGACACAGAAGTCGATCTGCGGGTCTGTGTCGCCAAGGCGCGCTCCTGCGCGTCGCACCGCCAAGCCGCCTGCCGAAACTAGCAAAATCCCAAAGGACCTGTCAACATATCGCCCATATCGAAGATACGTAAATAAAAGCTCAAGCCAACGGTTCTCTCTCGTAAAAAGGCGCAGCAAGCAGGGCAGGACCTCATCTGACGGCGGCGGTTAATTCGGGGCCCTTGTGGAAGGCCCCAGCATCTAGCAGCGTGTGACAAGTAGACGATGCCCACGGGAACCGACCATTCTAGGCCGGCTTCGCATGGCACCCACCAAGTTAAGATTGCGTATTGTATTAACTTTTTAGAAGGGCATATTTTTGGTATTTCCTTTCTATAATGTAATTTTTTGTATTCGGTTTATCAGTCATCACATCACACAAGATACCCATAACACAAGATCTGTTTGGCTTGGGATTCGAAGATGTTGTGTGGACGTCTCCACTCGGTATTCCAAAAAAACAACCTCAGCAGGTTATTAGACGCTGGCTGTCACATGTCACCAGACGAGGATACGCGGAGTGAGTCCACCTGGCGGCGGCGCCTCGCTGTTTATTGCTCCTGGAAATACTCTGACTGACTACGACACCAATAAAGCTGTCACTCTAAAAATAAACAATAAGTGTTGTTCGATTCGATGGAAAAGTTCGCTTGAGATATATACAAGGTTAGCTGGTTTAGCATTACTGTCTGATGGACAGTGGACTGAGTCCACTACGTGAGTTCGACACACGGACGCGTGGTGCACGCTAGTATGACAGAACTGTTGTTCGTCTTACTTCAAAATGTTCGAATGCTCATTTGTATCTGAAAATTACAGTATTAAAATAAGTAGCGATTTTATTTTCGAATTAAGCTGACACACTGTCGCTGTCGAGCACAGTTTAGAAGTCGAAACCAATTTCTCACAAACTTTTTTGTGTTTAACGTGTTGCAAGTGTGAGCCAGCTGTTTCATTAATCTGTATTAATATTGCGGCACGATGATCTCGAATAATTATAACTGGCGCGTAATTAAGGGTGGTCCCACCCTCTACCCCCGCGGCACCCCCGTCGGCCTATCGGACTAATCACAGGAATCCGCTCGCCACTAATCAGAAGCAATGGTTGGGTTAGTACTTAGCTAATTTAGCATTGGCTCGCTAATCGGGATCATTGTGATTTCAAGTCAGACACTCGATGCTGTAATTTGGTTGAGTTGTGTGGTAATTGTCTGATACTCGGCTTAATGCGATCGAAGGTCGGCTTCGGGGAAACTGTAACTTGACGGAACTCGTGAGGGCAGTACCTACTGCAATAGCAGGAATTCTAGGTAAGAAATTCAATCCAATAAATACAATGGATAGGGTAATACGTTCTATCGTATTATTAACACGCATTGATGTAAAAAAAAGTAAAATTGAAAACAATTATATCGTTCATAGTAAACCAAAGTTGCTGCGGCACATGAAGGGAGCGTGAAGTGTTCGTTCAAGTACAACATAAAGTTATCTCGTGGCAATTACCCGGGCCATTCGGAACCATAAAAGAGGTGCTAGAAGCAGTGTGTAGTCGCCATTAATAATGCATGAGATATGCCGTGACCACCCGGGCCAGCGCGCCGGCCGCCGGCCGCCGGCCGCCACCGGCGCGCTGGCACATGTCGATTTCATTACGTCCCACATTTTACGCCTTTTACAAAATGGAAATTGACCAATTTTCTCGGAAGTTAAAGGATGTTTTTGGTCTGACCATCGGCACATATTCCTACGAGGCTGAGTCGATCTTATTCATTTATTCCAACCAGACAATGAAGTTCTATTGAATAAAGTATACTTACTGTAAAATTAGATGAAAATAAAAACAATGCTATAAAATAACATAATATTAACCCATAACTCATTCGATATTTAGGATCAAAGAAGTTTTCAATAAAGCCGGATTATGCATCATTTCAACTCGAACTATGAATTTATTGGGACCTTCAGTAACCGTGTAGCTCGTCGGCGGCTGCGGCGGCGACTACGGCGGTGGTGGCGGCGACCACGGCGGTGGTGGCGGTGGTCGGGCCATGTAAGGCGATCGGCGAAGGCGAGCTGAACGTAAACAGAACCACTCGGTTGTTCTTCGTCTCATGCTCCGAGTGGTATGGACTCGCTACTGCTCTAGATTTGCTTTATAAATTGGGAATCTCGCTCCCCTCGCGAACTGTAGTGGTTGGTTTTTGTTTTAGTTTATATTGTTCTTATTTTGTTAGATAGGTAGACATTTATTCGTTACCTATGTTGGCACTGTTGGCTATGTTGGCACTGTTGGCTATGTTGGCACTGTTGGCTATGTTGGCACTGTTGGCAGTTGCGAGAAGCGGAAACAGTTTTCTGTGCTATTGGTTAGTTCTGACATTCTTTTGTTTGTCATCATGACATCCGACAAAATTAAATGGTGGATTGAATAATTTGGAATTTCGAAAAATGGTGACAAATTTTTATTTTTTCCAAGCTACTAGGAGCTTACCAGTAAGTATATTATGTAGTTGTTGTTCTAAGGATCTTATAGTGCGATTGTTAGATTTATTAGAAGCACATAACCTAGTTGTCTCTCGGTTGTGCGCAAACAGCCTCCAGTGGCATACCTACTCCTCATAAGCAATCGGTACTTCGCCATTGGTTCATCAAACTTGTACTTCAAAACATTGTACAAATTACAGGTATTGCTAAGTGAAAAAATTCTATGTCTATGGTATTGCTGGTGTTGTGACAGAACTAATACAAAACAAAACAAGATCCGTCAAGTGCGAGTGTTACTCGCGCGCCAAGGGTCTCGAGCACGGAACAGAAAAAACATGATCTGGAACATTTGCCAATTGTTTGGATAGTAAATTTTTCGACAAATTTATGAAATACAGAAATTTCGAAACAAGTTTTAAAATTTATAAAACAATGCCTTTCATTTGATACTCCAATCAAGAAGGTAGCCTCCTGTTTCGAGAAAAAACAACCTCTTTTCGACTATTATCAAAATGGTTTTTTTTTTTCAAACATGGTAATTTTTAGACTTCTCAATATTTTTGTTGTAAAATATAGATTCATATCTACAAACGCTACACACATTGTACATGAATTGCTCTGCAATCAATTATCTCAGCTTTGAAATGGTCAAAACGACACCTTTCATCTTCATCGACTTCTCTACATTTTATTGTCTGTTTTCAGAAAGGGAGGGGGGGGGGGGGGGAATAGTCAATTTTTCGACTTTTTTCAAAATACTTCGATTTGAAGGCCTCTTCTCAGACAATAAGAGAGTTCTATATTCTAAACAATAAGAGATACCCATTGTTGCCATCCGGCGTTACTGTTATACGTACGATGTTCCGCCGCATCAATGATTCAACGTGAGGAACAAACAATGGATAACGTCTTGTAAATATTTTATTCGGCTTCTTCCACACAATTATCCAGACAAGCGGATGTTTCCGATTCCCTATTTTTACTTCCATTCCAAGAAGCAATAAAATTTAATCGTAATAACAATGTGATGCACAAGGGCTTAGTGACTGTTTTCCGACAATTTCTTATTTGGCGTTCCCACGAATTGTTTTTTAAGAAACATGCGGAAAACGGAATAAACGACATATCTGCCAATGACGGGATATGATTACATGACACCTTGTCGAATTTCATTCTAACCCCTATTTGGTTGCCTCTAATCTTATGGTAATCGGAAACCAGCGCCGCTATCCTCTCTTTACGAAAGAATCCCTCGGATATCCAACGTACACTTCCTTATTGAACCATTCACGATTGTCTGTTAATTGTCTCCCCCCCCTACCTTCCCCTCGCCGCAAGAGAAGGGATCATCGCTCTATCTCTGATTGATAGGTATTTTTCTGCAAGCTCTTGGCGCTGCCTTGCTGATTGTTTCATTCACTGTTAATTTCTCAGATAACAATATATTGTTTGAAGAAAATTGAACTACAAATGAGTTTCACTGTCCTTTGCTTAGGTCAACAACCCACACGCTTGAAATAACCCTGGTCTGTATGAAACAAAGCAGGTGACGTCACAATAAAGCAGTCACTAAACAGGTGCGTCTCATCGCACACCCAGTGCCGCAAACTGACAAATTAATGACAGTTAATCAGCACCACCACAGAACGCGGGGAAGGCCTGGACCGACAGGAGCGGACCGATGAGCTGAGCGGTTGGCAAACAAGACAACACTGAATCTGACGTCCGTTAGAGCTTCGTAATATACTCGTGCCTACTGTTAGACATTATCCAAATTCAACCGACCGTCTATAATATATTGAGCCGATTGCCATTTAACAACCAAAAACTCCAGTGCACGTCACATTTTCACGTGTTTTTGTTGCTTTATCGCTCATCGCTATGCTCTCACACACAGTACCACAGTCTATTAAAGTGTCGTGTATTCTGTGGCGGAGGAACTTTGCTCGTCAATAACCAGTTATTGGCCGCAAAGCAACGCAATAGTACAACTTGTGGATTGTTGTGGTTATAATTGTTTTGTTGCTGGCCTACTCGCTACTCGCTACTCGCTAGTCGGTAACCCAATCGGAAAAACTCCGATTGATACTTTCAATTAGTATTATTTTGTCATTGTATTATTCAGGTTGTATATTGGATTGTCGCAATTGAAACTCACGATACTGTTTGTACGCATGATTCTTATATTATGAGCTACAGCTAGTAATGTATCACGATCCACGAACTTTCAGCCACTGCTGGGCATTGGTGTGCTTTACTGATATGAAAATACTGATCTTTATATTATAACATAACCAATCTACTTTTTCTCCGGCAGTCCCATCGGGTGGACGGTACGCCCTCAATCTTGAATTTTACCATCGTGAGAAGCACGTTTGAAAACATTTATAACAAATTCACTTGAATTCTACGATCTCGTGTTTTTGTCGAATCAACAAAAATACGTTTTTAAAATAATTAATTCAATATCTTGTAAACCAGTGTTTCTGTGACCGTGTTTTTGTCAAGTTAGTCTAATTACTGTGATGTTAGAGAGTGGGGCCCAGGGGAGAGCGGGCCGCGGTGCGCGGGGGAGGCGGCTGTAACGGACGTGTTGAGACATAACAAGACATGCCGAGGGAGTCATCTACACTGACTGGTATCTACGACTCCACTGTATTCCTTTGCTCCAGTCGTATGACCTAAGTTCTAAACTTTAAGGCTCGCACACTCAGCGAAGCCCTGTGGCACTGAAAATTCCACTAACAACTGCTAAAATCGTGAATTATTTCCATGGTTCGGTACTACGACCCGCCAGCCATCGCTGTCCCTGGCTTCGATCATAAACTACGATCATGGTCAATGTCATCCAGTTCCGTTCCGTTGGACGAACAAAACCACAAATAGAGGGTGACTATACAGACCGTTCACCGTAAGATGTCCCCTGACTGGGAACGATTTCCATCACGGCAGGGGACATGTTACGGTGAACGGTCTGTACGTACATCTCTACGACCCTTGCCAAGCCTACCCTAAGAATAAAACCACTCGTCTATAAACTTATATCAAAGCTTCAACAACGGAAATACCGTACAGTACCAACCGGAACACAAACAAATCTCAGATAACAAAATTAAATGTTAAGGAAACACGACTAGTGAAAAGATACGAAGAAATATGAACTGTACAACGTATTCGTAATATTGGAGGAAATGTCAGTGTTCCTCGTGCAATTAATTCAGAGGAATATTCGGCAGCATGCAGCAACAACTATTAAAACAGGATTAGTGTGCGGTATCCAGAAGCACGGCTGGAGATTGCGGCGGGTAAAGCTGACTGCTCACTGCGGCACGGATGTGCCCTAAATATATAAGTACAGGGATCCGAAAACAAAAACACTGGACTAAGCACTTAGCTAAAAGAATTGGATTTGGGATGCTTTTCTTTCTACCAGACTTCTAAAACTAGATCAAGAATATTTTATATGACAGGATTTAGAAATATTGCTTCATAGTAAGAGTAAATCTGATGATCTGTGGGATGAGCCGCTATGTGAGTTGGTACGGAAAAATCTTATTAATACGTCTACCAGCTCATCAGAACGCGCTCGTCTACTCGCTGTTTCCGAGTGGGAATCAGGACTTTGGTTATATGTTTTGCCTTCCAAAAATTTAGGTACCCTTTTAGACAATAACTCATTTCGGGTGGCTACCTCTTTGCGTTTAGGTTCTCCTTGCCTAGTGCCACACCGTTGCCAGTGCGGTGAAACCGTTGATAAGTTCGGTCACCATGCACTGGCATGTGTCTCTAGTGCAGGACGTGTGTCCCGCCATGGTTCAATTAATGACATCATTCGTCGGGCTTTTACCAGCGTCAGTGTGCCAGCTACTCTCGAACCACGTGGCCTAATGCGAGATGATGGTAAAAGGCCTGACGGTATGACTCTGATTCCTTGGAAGATGGGTCAGCCTTTAGTTTGGGATGCTACGTGTGTAGATACCCTAGCACCTTCTCATCTTGCAGGGACATCAGTAAGGGCAGGCTCCGCAGCAACATCAGCGGAGTTCCTCAAACGGCGAAAATACGCTAGTCTTGACAGAGGTTACCTATTTGAGCCGTTTGGGGTGGAAACCCTAGGTCCTTGGGGTCCTGGGGCACACGTTATCTATAAAGATCTTACAAAACTACTAATAGAGTCCACAGGTGATCGGAATGCTGGTTTTTATTTCGGTCAACGAATTAGCATTGCCATTCAACGTGGCAATACTGCCAGCATTCTGGGCACTCTGCCTTCTGGTGACGGCATAGATTTTTAGTAAATAGATGTAAGTGTAAATATTAGTTGTAATTATTTTTTGCTGTTAAATAAATAAACATAATAATAGTGATTCACCTATACAAATCTCATCAAAGCGATGTTTAAATATTATTAACTCCTGAATAGAGTTAGATAGATACACAGATTTTTTTTAATAAATCTGATGAAGATATTATTTATTTAAATGTCCATGAGTCCTACTTGGCCGGAACAATGTATAGTGTTACTAGCTGCACGCCGCGGCTTCGACCGCGTGGTTATTTATATGTGAAATGGAGAACAAAACAACATGTAACTCTGCCTGTCTGTTACCTTTTAACGTCCAAACAGCTGAACGGATCTTACTTAAATTTAGCAGGTCCAGGTAGATGAATGATATACCGGGAACGGTTTTAGGCTACTTGAAAAGCGAAGCTGCGGACAACAGCTGCAAAAAATAACTATTAATTATAAAATTATTAATAACTAAATTTAATAAATTTCGATTGGTATGTAATCATGCGCCGCACTCACGCAACCACGGTTGGTTGCCTAAGCGGTAAGTGCGAGCACGTTCCGGATTGCGAAAGTACTTTTTGCAGAGTTTTTGCATTTTAGAGACTATGCGAAGAATGTTCCCCAAACACAATAAAGGCAGAACAGAAGTTGCAAGCAGCAAAACTTGTTGTGTACTTCGTGAGCAGTGCTTAACCGGGGCGCGTCATCTCCGCTGCCAGGATATTAAACCGAAACTGCGGGATTTATTATCCCATAAGTAATGTTTACCTGTCGCTGTGCATTTAATATGCACCCAGAAATTTGTATAGTTCAGAACTTGTGGAAACGGGTTACAACTTGAATAACCTGATAAAGAGTAACATCAATACTCCAATATTTGATTGTGAAATGAAATTCCTTTGCCTCAGTTTATGAACCATGCACTACACTAAATTAAATTAAGGGAATCGGTCCATAAGTACATCAGAAATTGCAAGTTTTTTGGCCATTAAAATCTAGAGATGATGAGGTAATCTGGTAAAACACTAAATTTTTTATGTCTTTTAGTTATTTAATAATAAAAAATTGACATCACAAAACTTTTTTGCAATCATTCATCTCTTATCTTGGAAAGAAGCTAAAAAGGTTTTTGTTACTCCGGAAAAGTTTCTAATATAATGTCGATACGACCCTCTGGAATGATGCCCTCGAAATGCTTAGGAGGGTTAAGCATTTCGAGGGCATTCAGGGTCCCAGTTTAGTTAAATCATTTTCATTACACATTCTTTCTCATGTTCCAGATTTACTAATAACCTTTTGTATCAAAATGTCGATGGCCTGGCTGAAATGGAAACGATCCCGGAACAAGTCATTTGACAACCGACACCAAAATATTTCGTACTATTTGGGACGAGTTGATAAATCGTGAAAATATCATTCCTAATTATTATTCGTTCTACAACACCTGCACGTGTAGTAAGTGCCTCTAATAACAATAACACAACTTAATGCTAAATCCAGTAGCAAAAAATCGAAGTGACGGATGACAGGTATCCAAGAATGACGAGGCCACCTGTGTGGAGTTGCAGTAATATAGCTTTCTAACGTAGCATCTCACAAAGAACATGCCACTGGTCTGGTGCATGATCTATCGATCACTGTCAGCAGTTTGCGCCCGCGCACTGTACTGCCCAAGAACGATCACGCCCAAAACTGATGTTTTATTTTTAATCAGGTTTCATCACACTGAAATGCTTTCAGCTTAAACAAGATCCGCCAAGTGCGAGTGTAACTCGCGCGCCGAGGGTTTCAAACATTTGCCAATTATTTGGCCAATCAATTTTCCGTCTTTTTGGCAATAACACTAGAAGTTGCCCTACCAATATTATTGGCAGGGCCACTTCTTACTCTACCAATTGCATTTCTGGACACTTTAGTGAAAGAAAATAATAAACTTTTGTAAAAATGTATATTACTTTACCATCATATTGTCAGAAACTACCATACCAACACTTTCGCCCAGCACCTCATTTCCATCCGCACACATAACTCTCAAAGGAATAGGAGTCTTTTTCAAATCCTTCATCCAAGCTTTGTTTTTCGTCATATGCGTCGAAACTCCAGAGTCGATCACCCAGTCTTCTTTATTTTCAGGTACAGTTTCGAAGGCAAACGCTTGGTGCGCTTCCTTTTTTGAGTGTTGTTTGTTAGGGCACTGGTGACAAACGTTTCGTCGTAATCAACCCCACATCTCTGACTGAAACCTCTAGCAACAAGTCGTGCTTTGTATCTCTTCTTATTTCCCTGAAAAGTATGAAACCTACTGCAATTTCGAAAACTGTTTTAAAATTTACAAAACAATGCCTTTCGTTTGATAAACCAATAGGTAGGTAAGCCCCACTTTCGATAAAAAATATCCCCCTTTTCGACCATTCTCATTATGATTATTTTTTTCAAACATTGTCATTTTTACAGATTTCTCTATATTTTTCCTGTAAAATATAGATTGATATCTACAAACGCCTAATACATTATACATGGATCGGTCATCAATCTTCGGAGATAGGGGGGGAATGGTCAATTTTTCGACTTTTTTTGAAATATTTCAAAAAGTATGAAACTTACAGAAGTTTCAAAAAGTGTTTTGAAATGGTCAAAATGAAACCTTTCATTTGATTTCTGATTTGACCCCCTAGATCTCTTTTCAACATCATAATTTGTACTGTGGTACCTACTGAAAATATACATTTTCAATTTTCAATTTATTTATATATTTGTCTTGAAATCAGTAATGGCGCACGAAATGTATCATTATTTCAAATTTCAAAGCTGCAGTAGTTAGTTACTGAGATATTCAAGAAAGAGCAGGGACGGACAGAGCGAGACCATAAGGGTTTCAAAACCGATCTTTGAAACCCTAAAAATGTGTTTTCGCTTTATTAAAGCCACTAAATAGGTACCTTACCTACTGATGCAATTTAAATAAACCAATAAAAAACCTTCAAACTTTAGATTAACAACATAAGATCACTCAAAACTTTAGCTGGATAAAAAGCCAAACTTCCAAATTAGTTCTACAATGAATTAAATAACACACAAGTTATAAGTACCTAACCAAGCAGCGAGCTACCAAACATTTTGTTGGACAATCATAACAAGAACAAACTAAACAAAGCTCACAAACTAAATTAGAGTGTACTAGTAACTGATGTTCAGTATTTTTGAGGCGTTCATAAATCACCGGTTATTAGGGCGGCGACAGTGACGAACAGCACAAGTTTCAGTTCATTTTCTACGTAAATATAAATAAACATCCAACTGGGTTGCCGGCTGCCGGCCGCGGCCGTGGGGCGGCGCGAGGTTGCCCTAGCCGGCTGCCGGCCGCGGCCGTGAGGTGACGCGAGGCGCGAGGTCCGGGTAAGCTACATTATTAAATAATTGAAGGACCCGAGAAGTTGTGCTCTAACAAAAATCTACTCTTTTCTAAATATTTAGAACATTAAATATAATAAAAGGATACTATACTTATTGCTATTCGCGCTATTACACTAAACTCTGTTTGGTGCTTACCTTACCTATCCGTGCTGTAAAAGCTAGGTACAATACAGAATATTCCTGCATCAGCTTAATTCTCTCAAGATCATGAACATGTCGTCTCTGCTAACTTTGTTTTACTCAGGTCTATATAAATTGTAAGCCACGTTCGCCCAGTCAATCACCATCTTACCATCTGTTGAGTCCACACACTCAGCGCGGTAACAAGGTGATGAGTGGTGATTACCCGCGCCACAGCATACCCACCACTGTCTATGGAGCCGACAGCTCCGGGCCGTCAGAATAATAAACTGGATGTATTTCAGAACGAAGTGCAGAGGGATGAATGGTGTCCTAATGGTGACAATGTACAAGAGATAATAAAAAAATTAAAAGGGACAAAGAGAAACGTTGGAAGGATTAACGAGTAAATTATTATCAGCTGTTGTCGGGAGTTTTAAAAACCATCTAAAACCATCTAGAACCATCTTAGTAGAACACTTGACTAAGATGGTTTTAGTATCTCCGTGTTACCTAGTTATGAAAAGAAAACAAAATGCAGTATGTAACAATGAAGTTAACATAAGCCTTCATTATGTAGAAAACAGAACATTATCGTAGTCTCGTGTCATCTATTCTTGTTGTTGATTCACTCATAACAAAATCAAATTTATTGTATAAAACATTATTTCCTCTCCTACTGAATTCGCTATCGCATTAGGTTTGTATCGGATTGTATTTGTGAATTATGTAACACCTATAATGTTTTCCTTAAGATTCGCGGAATTATTCTGCAAGAGGTTTCTATTTATTTATGGATAACATTTTCCTTCTTGAACTATTCACCTGTCAAGGTCCTCTTTCCGGAGCGATGGCGATTTGTAGCAATCTTTGCAGATGATAATAATAATAAAGCCCGCAGCGTAGCTGTTACAGAATAATCACCTGACATATACTTATAAATCTGTGCCTGACATTATGATTGACAAACTAACCATACGTACCTACATATGGTTAGTTTGTATTTCGTAAAGTACCCTTCTGACTTTCTTATCGATGAGAACCAGAAACGGAACGTCTGTCAGCCTGAGGGACCATTGTAAATTATTCTTACTCTATGAATTTCTAGTAAGAAGGTGCGATCTTGCCTTCTACATTTATGGAAACTACCTTACATAGGTTTAGGTACCTACTTGCAATTTTGCCTCGTTAGAAGGAAGACAGAACCATTTCGAACAATAGATAGCCGCTTCGTCTATTAGAGGCTATCTTTATATAGCTACATTTTTTAAACGAAATCATTGACTTCCTACCGGAAAAATTATGTATAATCATAACAAAATATTCTATATAGGTATAATATATTAATAAGCATTAAAATATCACTGTGCGTGACTGTACAAATGACACTGAATACTACTAAAACATCTGGTATAATTCTTCGGGCCGAGTCCAAGCGGGCCGAGTGGGCACGAACCAGTTTTCACTACGTAGGTATATTTCGTGTCGGTATGGGCGGACCTCCATAATGCACTCTACTTTTTGTTGGTACTCTGTAGTACTAGTACATACCAACTGTCTAAAATAAATCACAAAGAGCTTTCAAGCTCGAGCCCAGTTCGGGAGTCACCTGAGTGATGTCTCCCAGGTGTGAGTGTGGGGGGTGTGCGGGTGGGGAAGGGTTCACACTGCACTCAGTCTATTTGTAACCCAGTCGTCACCGGTCCACTTAGCGCGCTTGATACCTGAATACTAATAACGCCTAGAAATATTTAGGTACATTTCAAATTATAATCTGAAATATTTAAAAGCTGTCAAATTATTGTCAGAATATATTAAGCATAAGAGGTGTCCACTGGACTCGTAGCAATATAGGTACTCGAGGTCAAGTTTATTATTCATCAAATTTTAATAAATCTCAAAAACAGTGGCATCATGACGTTATCTGTTTTCAACTGATAAACGAAATATCAAAAACATTTTGAAATATTTAAAAAAAAAGTTGATAAATTCACCATTTAAAAATTTGCCCTTGCTCTTCATAAGCACTCCATTCCTTCTAATAAAAGTTTTTTTTTACATGGAATGTGCAATATCTTCCTGAAATATGTCTGCTGTTGATATCATCCATTTTCGTGTCAAGCACAAAGTAGTTGTAGCGTGTTGTAGTTGTAGCGCCGTTCATGTGGTCACTTTGTCATTTTCATTCGCTCGTCAACGGCCGCTCTCTGACCACGACTTTACCGACACGATTGCAAACCATCTGCAACCTTGATCTCGACTGCTAAGGTTCAAATTTCGTTGGTTAATCCTGTTCCGTCCAGAACCGTATCTGTTTTGATGTGTATTCTGAGTCTTATGTCCAAGCAGTAAGGGTGTTCAAGTCAAGTTCGTGTCGTGCGGTGCTAATTAAGTGGTGATCCATCACGTGTCCGCTGATGGCTCATTGATTAAGTTAGTATTCCGTCAGTTTTTACGAGAACCGAGATTGATTGCACCGCGTCGTGAAATTTGCGGGAATCTGCTCAATTTTTAGATTTTCGGGGTGTTTTTAAAACAGTTTATTGAAATTCAACGATTTTTTGTTTATTAATCATCATCATCATCATCATCAGCCTTTTTCAGTCCACTGCTGGACATAGGCCTCCCCTAATGAGCGCCATAGCGCCCTGTCTTCAGCTTGCCGCATCCAGCATCTGCCAGCAGTCTTTCGCAAATCGTCATCCCACCTGGTCGGAGGGCGTCCTACACTACGTTTGCCGAGTCGCGGTCTCCACTCAAGAACACGTTTACCCCAGCGGTTGTCGGTTCTTCTCGAGATATGGCCAGCCCACTGCCACTTCAGCTTGCTAATCCTTTGAGCTATGTCAATAACCTTGGTTCTCTGTCGGATGTATTCGTTGCGAATCCTATCCTTCAGAGAAACTCCGAGCATAGCTCTCTCCATAGCTCGCTGAGCGACTTTAAACTGGTGGACCAGCCCTACCGTGAGGTTAGGTTAATTAAGGTTATTAAGGTTTATTAATGTCATGCATCAAATACCAGTTTTTCTAAGAATTTTACCGTAATTTTTACTTGCTACAAGCCTTTCCTAAAGCGATAATTGAAGCTCAACAACGTAAAAATAGCTACTAACCCTTTCGGCTGCGTTAGTAAATTACCGCAGTGAAGCTCTACAAATAGGTACTAACCCTTTCGGCTGCGTTAGTAAATTACCGCAGTGAAGCTCTACAAATAGCTACTAACCCTTTCGGCTGCGTTAGTAAATTACCGCAGTGAAGCTCTACAAATAGGTACTAACCCTTTCGGCTGCGTTAGTAGATTACCGCAGTGAAGCTCTACAAATAGGTACTAACCCTTTCGGCTGCGTTGGTAGATTACCGCAGTGAAGCTCTACAAATCAATCAAATCGATGGAAATCCAATTCAGGAACACCACAAAGTAAACCGAGGATCAACGAGTAATATCCGCGAGTTACCTCTGCCAACTCCCATTTGAGTGGAACTAAGCAACTCTTCCCACTTACTCGCACTCATTCGGGTGCAGAGCATTCATTCGCATTACAACAACCGAAGGGTAGATAGAGTTGGCTCGCGAAAGTTATCCAATGACCAGTTTATAAACGTTTGGTTGGGTTCGATGAACTCGGCTAATGAGTAAATAATGTGTAGAAACCGGACAGTTTGTAACTTCCTGATCTATATCACGGGAACCTATACGTACGTACCTCTTGCTTCGTTCTAACAAACTGAAGCGGGAACGTCAAAAGGCTTCATAACTCGTTGAAAGCTGTTTCACAAGAAAAGAAGCTTTTAGACGCAAAATAAAACGACTAGAAAGTTTTAATTAAAGTCTTTTTCGTCTTTATTAATCTAGAAAGCGAATGTCAACGGGTAATTTCTCTTGACAGACTTTAATGTTTGTGACAGACTGAGTAGGCTAGGTAGGTACTTGTGGTGGTGTGGTGACCATGTCTGTAGATGATGCCTAACGATGATTATTAACTTACGGTCGGTGGTGACCATGTCTGTAGATGATGCCTAACGATGATTATTTACTTACGGTCGGTGGTGACCATGTCTGTAGATGATGCCTAACGATGATTATTAACTTACGGTCGGTGGTGACCATGTCTGTAGATGATGCCTAACGATGATTATTTACTTACGGTCGGTGGTGACCATGTCTGTAGATGATGCCTAACGATGATTATTAACTTACGGTCGGTGGTGACCATGTCTGTAGATGATGCCTAACGATGATTATTTACTTACGGTCGGTGGTGACCATGTCTGTAGATGATGCCTGACGATGATTATTTACTTACGGTCGGTGGTGACCATGTCTGTAGATGATGCCTGACGATGATTATTTACTTACGGTCGGTGGTGACCATGACAACGACTACTACCGACTTTTGAATGTTAATTATGACGAAAACAGTAGACAAAACTTTAACTAGCCTAACAGCTTCTGCCTGATAAAGATATATAAAATAAATATAAATAATGCTGGACAATTTACACAACATTATCTAGCCCCAAGTTAGAAGCTTGTGTTATATGTACTAGATAACTGTTATACATACATAATACATAGATAGATATTTTTATTATATATAGAAAACGAACAGGACACCCTGAACAAATATCTGCAGATCGTACAAACATTTGACCCGAGGCGGGAATCAAACCCGCAACCTCCTGCGTCGCAGGCTGACTCTCACAAACCGCGCCACAGAGGTAGTCAAGTGATGGTAAAATATTTTCTGTATCTTTAAAGCTTAAGCTCTACTTCCCAGTATCAATTCTCTTTTCGCTTTTCCATGAGTAGATGCATCCTTGTATCAATAGAGATATAACACAACCAACGTCTTAGTTTCTTCATAGGATTTAATTAAGCGCCGCCTTCGGGGGCACAATGAAGGCGACTGAGGGTTGATTCTACCCTTTGTTGGGCGTTAAGGCGCGGCTTGTACTCGCAGTGTCTCGGATCGACTGAGCTGAGGATCAAGGACTCGGAGCGCACTCCAGCTCCACAAGTTCCTTGCACCGCTTTACAAAGTGGACTTTGGTTACTTTTGCTTGCGTTGCGGGATATCTGTGAATTTATCAAATTTTAACCGACTAAACGCAACGTAAGAGGCTTGGCCTAATGGCTCTACGAGGGCAGCTTTCGAATAAAAGTCATGTAATTGTTAAGGGCGTTACGGTTCCACTCGTTTTTGTAAATGGGTAAAGGAACAGCACATAGCACTTATGATTAACTCTGGCCTTGTGTGGTTTATAACAATTTATTTTGTATTATAACATTTTATTAAAGCACTCTAGACAAAAGGTAATAGGGTTTAAACTGAAACATGACGTCTTAGCTAGGTAGCTGGTACGCGTGCGGTGAGAGTCGGTGTCGCGTTGGGATCGACAAATGAAGTGCGGCGGGCGACCACAATGCGACGGCACATTGAACTCATACGAATATTACTATACACTACACATACCTATTGGGATAATAAGCAATAAACAGGTAAATAATCAAGTACCTAGGTGTCGACGGTAGATGTCTGCAGCAAAGATCTTCAATATTATTCACATGAATTTTTCAAGAATAAACGAAACAAGATGTTTGGGAAAACACCACAGAGAACTTCACAAAGAAAATAAAAACTGTATGAGTAACTTCTCTCGACAAATCAGCAGCGCTGTCTTCGAAATAGCAGTCCTAGGAATCACATCACGGATCAGTGCTACGGGAACAATACTCCAGGGAACCTAGGTCCTCAGTCCTCACTGCATTCAGCAAGTACAACTTGGAGTAACAGAAACAGTAGGACTTGCTGGAGCCGCAGGGAGCTGGCGGCCGGCCAGGGATTTGGGGGAACAGTTATCACTTCACTCACAGACACCAGTGCGCGTCAACAATTCTAATTATTTATTTCGGTTGTTCACAATAATTGTTAGGTACTATCTGTGTTGATTTGAAGGATTGTGAAGATCTATGCACGAATTCGCTAACATACATAAGTATCAATCTCTAATAATACTATATCAATATAATATTCAATCTGCGAAGGCTGGTTCTTCGAGGGTTCTTGCAGTCACTCACTATCTGTTCTTCGAGGGTTCTTGCAGTCACTCACTATCTGTTCTTCGAGGGTTCTTGCAGTCACTCACTATCTGTTTTTTATTACATATATTAGGCAAGGTACCGGCTGGGCAAAGGGCCTCGTCGACACACGCATACCGTGTGATCTAATGGGAATTCATTTTGTATGTTTTCGGATCGGATGACACCGCGTAACTTTGTAATTCTGAACATGATAAATTAATTAATTATTTTATTTATTTAAATAAATAATACTGCACAATTCACACAGCATTTTTCTAGCCCCAAGAGAAGCCGAGCTTGTGTTATGGGTAGGTACTATTTTTATACGTCCAGAACACCGAACAAATATATGCAGATCGTACAAACATTTATCGGCAGGCGGACCTCCGCCCACAGAGGTCGTCAATGTCGTAATGGTCGTCAAATGATGTACCAAGGGCGACGCTTCCGTTGCTATAAAGCTATAGGAAGACATGTCATATTTTTCTTTGAAATTTCATCAATTGTGAAAATATAATGTTAGAGTCAGGATATTCTTCATGTTTGTTACCGTCGCCCTATCTTGTTGCAGGTGTGTGTGACGTGGCCGGCGGTGCGGGGTCAGTGAACTCTCTGCCCACCTCGCCTGGCTCGCGCCTGGCGCCATCTTTTGACGCCGCTACGCCTAGGAACGTTACCGCCCTAGTCGGCAAGTCTGCCTACCTGAGCTGTCGCGTGCGCAACCTTGGCAACCGAACGGTGAGTAACTAGTTTTGTTGATTCTACTAAGTACTTACTAAACCCGAAACATTATTTGATGTCTTTCCTATTTGTCAATGTTTGTGTGCAAATTTATACATGGTTTCAGTTGGAAGAGGGAATTCTGTTTTAGGTTAGGTTAAGATAGTACACTTACCTACTATTTATGTAAAATTATTATTCCCAAAGCAGGAAGTCGTTCTGATGTGCAGTATTTCTCATGATAATACAAAATGCACCTTAATAAACAATTTTACAAATAAATCTCTTCTACTTTATAGCTCAGTGCTCGTACGATACACAACGAAAACCTGCGCCTTGACGTTCAAAATAAAGTTGACATTTCACAACTCACAAAAATCCAAAGCAAGAAAAATGGGGCCAAATCAAAATTAGATCAATTCTTTTCCGGACATTCCAGTGAAGAACGCCGCGCGGAGTCCGACGCCTCGCGGAACCGACCGCCACAAATGAAATGCAGGCTCATTCCCGACCTCTACTTAATAATTCCAAATCTACCACCGCGACCTGATCAAACCCGAAACCAAACTTCTCTCTGTATATTTATAAGAATTACATTAGATCCTGTAAGAACTACCTCTATCCCCGTCCTTGAAGGAACGAGTAGAGCCGCCATACTACACCCCACTTACATTTAAAGTGGACCCTTTTATGCACATAAAATGGAAAGAAGTCATTGTGGGCCGGTCCGGCATCGCGCGCCTGGTGACTGTTTCAGCTTCACTGCGCCGATCTTTGTTTACTATTCCTACGCATTCATTTGTGCACATTATCAATGTACACACCGTTATCTAAGTTTAACTAAATCCTCGATCTTTATTTTAGGGACCGGCATAAACTCACCTTGCTAAACGCGTAGCGCAGTTTTTGCGTTTAAGACTGTTATTTAAAACTCTCTCTTTCCTAATTATTATAGACTCTTCAACATCTATTCCACAAAATATCTTAATTTCAATGTGAAATGGTAAATTGATGTAACTGTAAACAGTTTAAAATGTTTTCATCAGCAAAGTCAGTTAACGAGATAAAGTCTGTGCAAATCCATGTAGTTGCGATTGTATTAATTTGACAAGAATGATGTCCCAAATAGCAGTAGGTAGAGTCATAAATCGCTCCTCCGCACGACATCCTGAGCGGAAGCGCACAGCGGCGCGGGGAGCGGCGGCCGCTCGCAATTACCACGAGCAATTAGCCGCTGCCAGGAAGCATGAGACGACTATCATTACATTCGTGGTCGTGGTGCTGAATCTGTGGCTACTTCGATTTGTTTAAACTGTGATGAGAATTAAGGAGAATTCTATTGTTCTATAAGTCCTCTCTTCTCAGAGACTGTGGGATGAGCCGCTATGCGAGTTGGTACGGAAAAATCTTATTAATACGTCTACCAGCTCATCAGAACGCGCTCGTCTACTCGCCGTTTCCGAGTGGGAATCAGGACTTTGGTTATATGTTTTGCCTTCCAAAAATTTAGGTACCCTTTTAGACAATAACTCATTTCGGGTCTTTGCGTTTAGGTTCTCCTTGCCTAGTACCACACCGTTGCCAGTGCGGTAAAACCGTTGATAAGTTCGTTCACCATGCACTGGCATGTGTCTCTAGTGCAGGACGTGTGTCCCGCCATGGTTCAATTAATGACATCATTCGTCGGGCTTTTACCAGTGTCAGTGTGCCAGCTACTCTCGAACCACGTGGCCTAATGCGAGATGATGGTAAAAGGCCTGACGGTATGACTCTGATTCCTTGGAAGATGGGTCAGCCTTTAGTTTGGGATGCTACGTGTGTAGATACCCTAGCACCTTCTCATCTTGCAGGGACATCAGTAAGGGCAGGCTCCGCAGCAACATCAGCGGAGTTCCTCAAACGGCGAAAATACGCTAGTCTTGACAGAGGTTACCTATTTGAGCCGTTTGGGGTGGAAACCCTAGGTCCTTGGGGTCCTGGGGCACACGTTATCTATAAAGATCTTACAAAACTACTAATAGAGTCCACAGGTGATCGGAATGCTGGTTTTTATTTCGGTCAACGAATTAGCATTGCCATTCAACGTGGCAATACTGCCAGCATTCTGGGCACTCTGCCTTCTGGTGACGGCTTAGATTTTTAGTAAATAGATGTAAGTGTAAATATTAATTGTAATTATTTTTTGCTGTTAAATAAATAAAGGTGATTAAGTGTATTGTTCTATAAGTTGAAACAAATATAAAAACACTTGAAATTGAGATTCATAAATATCTGAGATTGTTCCGAAGTATAGAATTGAGCTGACGCAGTATTTTGGCGCCAATTTCTCCGCTTAATATTTAACTACAATAATTACAAACACTTCGAGGCAGCCTCTAATTCGCTGAAATAACTCTGATTGGCTTTCTGGGCTGCTCGGAGTTCCGCCAGGCTCCCGACTCAATTTATGAAAATATATTTTAGTCTTGATTATGAATTTGAAGTAAAACTTTTTTTGGTAACATTTAGCAAATATTATTTATGCATGGAAAGATGAAAGCGACAGTTTGGGACGGGGCTGCTAGAACACACAGCTCAGTGCGCTCTACGACATTTCTGAATATCTGAGTGCGCCCATGGAGCTCAACGGACCCGAAGGAACACACTGGCTCAAGTACTTTTCCATAAATAATGTTATGCAAAAGCACGGCAGGATCCGCAGTCCCAGTTCAGGAGTGAACCCCTCAGCCCCTCACAAAGGTCTGCATAATAATCTCACTTCTCTTCTTATAATCGTTTACGTAGGCCTGTATTTGTTTATGGTAATTCTCGGGATGAATATTCATGGCTCCTTCGCGCCCTGCCACAATACAGATAATTTTCAAGTTTTCTAATTAAGGACTTCGCCGTCTATTCTGGCCCTTGCCAGTCTCAGAAATCACTTTACTGTGATTGTTGCTTTTCGGAAGCTAAGAAACTGAATATTCCAAATAGTAGATATTTTCAGTATCTGTGTGGTCGTTTTCTATGTATAATAAAAAATAACTATCTATGTATCTACTCTATTATGTACATCAGTTATCTAGTACCCATAACACAAGCTCTGCTTAGCTTGGGTCTAGATAATGCTGTGTGATTTGTCTAGCATTATTTATTTTATTTATCTATTTCAAGAACTTATCTGAGAAGTTACCGAGTAAGTTACCTACATGAAAAAACAACAGAATGAAGGTTCATTTTAAGGTATATAATATATTCTGCGAAAGAACAGTAGCGCGTTCCATTTTCCTCTTGCAATGCTTATAATGTCGTAAAATTCTGCAAGCGCGACATTTATTCGCACGGCGACCAGATAATAGGCTTTTAAAGAATGTTCCAGCGAAATCTGCGTTAATGCAATTTTCACTGAAAATGTAAAATCCTAAATAATTCGTCGGGCTTTTACCAGCGTCAGTGTGCCAGCTACTCTCGAACCACGTGGCCTAATGCGAGATGATGGTAAAAGGCCTGACGGTATGACTCTGATTCCTTGGAAGATGGGTCAGCCTTTAGTTTGGGATGCTACGTGTGTAGATACCCTAGCACCTTCTCATCTTGCAGGGACATCAGTAAGGGCAGGCTCCGCAGCAACATCAGCGGAGTTCCTCAAACGGCGAAAATACGCTAGTCTTGACAGAGGTTACCTATTTGAGCCGTTTGGGGTGGAAACCCTAGGTCCTTGGGGTCCTGGGGCACACGTTATCTATAAAGATCTTACAAAACTACTAATAGAGTCCACAGGTGATCGGAATGCTGGTTTTTATTTCGGTCAACGAATTAGCATTGCCATTCAACGTGGCAATGCTGCCAGCATTCTGGGCACTCTGCCTTCTGGTGACGGCTTAGATTTTTAGTAAATAGATGTAAGTGTAAATATTAGTTGTAATTATTTTTTGCTGACAAACACTAAATAAGTATAACAAAATTGGACGTGTTTGTACCGTCCTCGACTTATTGTACTGTACATTCATTCTCAAAGTCGGAGTCAAATACCAAGAAAGGTTCTTGTCAGAACAACAAAGTAGGTATGTGCTGAACGGGACTGTGCCGGGCCATCGACATCAGGCGACAAATAATTCGTTCGCTCAACGTCGCGCGAGACAAATCGCTGTTTTCGCATTGACGTCCTCGTTGATGTGCCACATTTGTCACCGGCCACATCTGCCGAGAAGCCCTCTGTCCTCCGCTTCACCCCCGCTAATGTACAGACATCTATTCTAAACAACAACCTTTACATTATAATACATTTTGTATAAGTGAACAATCACGATTCATTTGGAACGAAATTTTAATTTATTAGGAATGGTAACTTCTTGGAAGAACACCAACATTACGTTAACCTATTAATTGTTAACGACGCCAAAGACGAGGCTACGAGGACAAGCCCTGGATTGGCAAGCCTCCGTTCGATATCTGGGTTTCAACATGGACAGGTCGCTGAGGATGAAGGAACAGGTAGAGTGCGGCTTATGACTATCACGCGCCGCGCTCTCCGAGCCATGCTCCGATCACTCTTCAGAAGCTATCTCCCAAGATGGTCGGAACAGCCAACAGGCTAACGAACAGCTCTTGAGAAGCCTGCAAGGCTCTCGGAACGACAGCACATCACTTGACAAGCCTTTTTTGACGTAGAAATCAAAAAACAGAACACTATAATCGTTTCCTGCCTGCTTTTTACAATATAGGGTGGAATGTTGAAGACCGCTGATGATATTTTAACAATATACTATGAAAACAAGATCCGTCAAGTGCGAGTGTAACTCGCGCGCCGAGGGTTTCAAACATTTGCCAATTATTTGGACAATCAATTTTCCGTCTTTTTTCGAATGGCAATATTTTGAAAAGTACGAAACCTACAGCAATTTCGAAAACTGTTTTAAAATGTACAAAACAATGCCTTTCATTTGATAAACCGATAGGTAGTTCGATAAAAAATATCCCCCTTTTCGACCATTCTCAATATGTTTTTTTTTTTCAAAAATGCTCATTTTTACAGAATTTTCTATATTTTCCTGTAAAATATAGATCCCTATCTACAAACGCCTAATACATTGTACATGGATCGGTCATCAATCTTCGGCGATAGAAAGGGGGAGAATGGTAAAATTTTTCGACTTTTTTTGAAATATTTCAAAAAGTATGAAACTTACAGAAATTTCAAAAAATGTTTTGAAATTCAAGAAAGAGCGGGGACGGACAGAGCGAGACCCTAAGGATTTCAAAACCGATCTTTGAAACCCTAAACAGCAATTATTATGACATAAACAGACATAATAAAAAGGCCCGTTAAGTTCTAGTAAAACAGTACAGCCTGCCGCTACTGCGGTTCCGATTGCCAGATTCATACGAGATTATGTTAGTTCGTGCTTCAAAGATATTTTCTTCCATTCGGTCATCTCAAGTGAAGACTTAGGTTTACAGAACGTGTTACCATCCACCCGGTGGTAGCTTGGGCCGTGTTACGACCGTGTCGGTGGCACCCCGTGTGCAAACCGGGGCTCGTGGTGACTGGTGCACCCCGTGTGCAAGCCGGGGCTCGTGGTGACTGGTGCACCCCGTGTGCAAACCGGGGCTCGTGGTGACTGGAGAGGCACCGAACCACTTACCCCACTCAACGCAATGGTCGCTACTTCAACGCAATGGTCGCTACTTCAACGCAATGGTCGC
The DNA here is from genome assembly GCA_946478455.1 of Eupithecia vulgata. NCBI lineage: Eukaryota > Metazoa > Arthropoda > Insecta > Lepidoptera > Geometridae > Eupithecia > Eupithecia vulgata. The sequence continues at coordinate 17,455,856 of OX297861.1, forward strand.
TACTTCAACGCAATGGTCGCTACTTCAACGCAATGGTCGCTACTTCAACGCAATGGTCGCTACTTCAACGCAATGGTCGCTACTTCAACGCAATGGTCGCTACTTCAACGCAATGGTCGCTACTTCAACGCAATGGTCGCTACTTCAACGCAATGGTCGCTACTTCAACGCAATGGTCGCTACTTCAACGCAATGGTCGCTACTTCAACGCAATGGTCGCTACTTCAACGCAATGGTCGCTACTTCAACGCAATGGTCGCTACTTCAACGCAATGGTCGCTACTTCAACGCAATGGTCGCTACTTCAACGCAATGGTCGCTACTTCAACGCAATGGTCGCTACTTCAACGCAATGGTCGCTACTTCAACGCAATGGTCGCTACTTCAACGCAATGGTCGCTACTTCAACGCAATGGTCGCTACTTCAACGCAATGGTCGCTACTTCAACGCAATGGTCGCTACTTCAACGCAATGGTCGCTACTTCAACGCAATGGTCGCTACTTCAACGCAATGGTCGCTACTTCAACGCAATGGTCGCTACTTCAACGCAATGGTCGCTACTTCAACGCAATGGTCGCTACTTCAACGCAATGGTCGCTACTTCAACGCAATGGTCGCTACTTCAACGCAATCCTACAAAAGCAAACTAAAGTTCTGGCTCATTGAAAAATGTTACTATAAATTTGATGAATGGTTTAATTGAATTTTATCTATTTTTATTTTTTAAAATAATTTAAACATAATATTTTAATAGAAAATCAATTTATTTTTATTCTTTTTACAATACCGGTGTATGAATGTATACAATGTCATTGTAAATTATATTTTAGAACTTTAGCGCAAAACGTTATGAATAAAGAAACTGAACTGAACTGCTGGACAATATCTGCACCTTTTCCAGAAATAGTCCAGGAATAAAATTCCCCACAAAATATTTTACGTGTGAAACAAATGACTTTAACACGGCCAATAAGCCGCACGTATAAATTGTAGGCAATTTCCAAAATGGGCCAATAACATTACCTTAGGATTCCAGGCGAGCCGTCGCCGCCGTCGCCGCCGGTACCGCGCTAGTGCAGGAACCGAACCCGCTACTATATCAAGCGGATTAAAGCTACCTGTCTGTATCGGTGCATGGTATACTGCTCAAGTTAAATATAACATTTAAATTGTAAAATAGCAATTGTTTGTACAAAAGTTGCATAATTTACTCGTAAGTAAGTATGTTTACTAGCTACTGCCCGCTGCTCCGCCCGCGCTGTTCAAGTATCCTGTGTCTGTCCCCGGGATACTTTTCATGTATCCTGTGTCTGTCCCTGGGATACTTTTCAAGTTTCCTGTGTCTGTCCCCGGGATACTTTTCAAGTATCCTGTGTCTGTCCCCGGGATACTTTTCAAGTATCCTGTGTCTGTCCCCGGGATACTTTTCAAGTATCCTGTGTCTTTCTCCGGGATACTTTTCAAGTATCCTGTGTCTGTCCCCGGGATACTTTTCAAGTATCCTGTGTCTATCCCCGGGATACTTTTCATGTATCCTGTGTCTGTCCCCGGGATACTTTTCATGTATCCTGTGTCTGTCCCCGGGATTCTTTTTACCTGCCAAATTTCATTATTAAGAATTGTTCAGCCGTTTAGGCGTGAAAAGTTAACAGACAGACAGACAGAGTTACTTTCGAGTTTATAATATTAGTACGGATGGATAAGAAAATATATAAGGGTAAATTAAGTCTTTCCCGAATGTTGTTGTTTTATAGTTTGTGTAATTGTTTACCTGCTCGCTAATAAACTAATGAAGCCATTTAAGGCCAACATCCAAGTTAATTAGTGAACACTAGAAAGGTAATCTCCTCAACTTACAGCCACGTCTTGAATTTCAATTACAACCCTGTTTAGTCGCGTCTATTTGTGTACAGCCTGACAATTCAATTTGTCCTAATTTATCTCGCGGGTGCCAGCCCTAAGGGAATATTAATATCCTTTCAAAGCTTCGGAGGGCCCGAAGTGAAGTAGTATCGACAGATAGAATCGGAACTGTCTCATCTCCAGCTGAACTTCGGAGGGCTCGAAGTGAAGTAGTATCGACAGATAGAATCGGAACTGTCTCATCTCCAGCTGAACTTCGGAGGGCTCGAAGTGAAGTAGTATCGACAGATAGAATCGGAACTGTCTCATCTCCAGCTGAACTTCTGAGGGCCCGAAGTGAAGTAGTATCGACAGATAGAATCGGAACTGTCTCATCTCCAGCTGAACTTCAGCTCTCAACATTACACATTGAAAATGTTCCCGAGTATGCAAATGAAATGTCACTTAACAATGTTTGTAAGAACACAGGATTATTGGTATTGGATTGTCAGTTCTAACAGCTTATTGAATGAGCGCTAGGCCGTGGGCCGTGGGTCGTGGGCCGTGGGCCGTGGGTCGTGGGCCGTGGCACTTCGTAGTACTTAACCTGTATATTCGTGGATCGTGAAGAGACTGAACCTAGTAAATAACCTGAACTCACAATGGAAATTTGAAAGCTTTTTCTGTGAAAATGATTCAATAACCTCGGTAGTGCAGTACTGGGCTGGTTTGTACACGTGGAGCACACCAAACATCACCCAACGTTTTTTATATACCACTTGATAAGCTAAAACGATAACAAAGATATTGAAGATATTGATATTGAAGAAAGATTTTTGATTCCGTTCAATGTTTCTTATACTTACTTATCAAGTGGTAGCAACGAGGAAACGGCACAATACCGCATGGGTTTTCCCGTCAAAAATGTTTACCCTCACATTGTAGTGCACCTTAGGCCATGGTGCTTGCGAGAAAGGCCCCTGCGCCTTTGTTTGTCCTCTCTGAGCCTGATTGGCCCATCTCCGGTCTGAGAGAAGCACCTTCCATGGAGGGTTCTATGGAATTACTTCTACCGAATTCCTCTTGCTAATTCCCATTCTTCCTCTTGCTAATTCCTCTTGCTAATTCCCATTCTTCCTCTTGCTAATTCCTCTTGCTAATTCCTCTTGCTAATTCCCATTCTTCCTCTTGCTAATTCCTCTTGCTAATTCCTCTTGCTAATTCCCATTCTTCCGACACAAAAGCAAGTCAACGTTGTTCTACACTAGATGCTTCCTGTGACTTTTCAGATAAAAATATTTAACTAAGTAAAACACTTTAGAATCTGTTATTTCCCGCGTTTTTTGACCAGATAAGAGTTTGATAAAAATATACGTAAAGTCGGAGCTTTAAATTGTTCTTACTGTAAAGAGAGAGAAAGAGAGACTTGTGAATGAAAGAGGTGTCAAAGTGCAGATGTAATCGGTTGTAGAGAATCCTCGAGCGGGGAAGAGTCGGACCCGGCGAGTGGTAGGTACGTACATTAATCCAGCATCCGTCGAATTGTGAATATTAAATAGAATCGTTAGACCCGCCGCGAACCAAGACTGCTCTTTGATTGGAAATGAATTATTCATTCAAACCGAAAATTAATTAACAGAGTGTTAATTAACAAGAATAAAGATGTTTCCATGCGCCGCTCTTATACCAACTAAATTAAAGCGATGATGGATGAAGACGTGGTAACTAACATGTTCATTGTAATTTTACTCTAATATTATAATTAAATCCTATGTAACGTTGTAATGGAGTCAGCACGCGTGTGGTTAACGGCATATGCATCATTAATATTAACTTTCGGGGCTAATTACGTTAAGACTTGTGATTATTCTCCGTTCCAATGTCACCGAGTTACTAATGGATTAAGACGCGGCCTTCTTGGACGAGTTCGTGCAAAAACTGTAGGCGCCTACGATTACATTCAGGGCTGTTCTCGACGCAATAGCTTTTCCTCGTAACAACAAAACGAAACCAGTGACTGATGAAACGACAAAAACACCAACAACAATTCCATCTCGCATTATTTCGTAAGTCCGTTTAATCCAGCATCCGCAGCCGGCGCGGCGAGATCAAAGCGAGCGCGCCCTTTGAAGGTGACCGCTAATGCCGCGCCAGGCACCAGCACCACACCCCTGCGGTCGACAACAACCGAGAAAAAGGTGCCATTGATCTACTAACATAAGAACATCTCGCGAGCCGGCGGGCGGGCGAGCCGGCGGGCACGCGAGCCGGCGGGCACGCGAGCCGGCGGGCGGGCGGGCACGACCCGGCGGGCGGGGCGGCGGGCACGCGAGCCGGCGGGCGGGACACCTAGTCATTCTACTGTCTTGCTTGCTGTTTGGTAGTTGGACCTGTTGTGGTTTAAATAACAATCAAAAAGTCATGTCCTAATGCTTTGATGACAACCGAGTTTAGCTTAGAGTTTTGTTTACGATGTATTCGATTTTGTTATTGTTTGCACATTATTGGAATCAGAATATTGAATAGTATAAAGTATTACTATTGTTGTTTTATTTACTACTTGCAACTTGCCTACGGCATTTCCCGCGTTTTATCGTAAAAAAAGTTTAATCTTGGCTATATCGAAATTAGTGTTATTCCATATATACAGACTCAGTCGCAACTCTATCTCATTCAAAAGTCATTGTTGAAATACTTTCTGTCATTCAGTCTACATTTACTCACCTGTTAATAATTAGGGAACTACCTACCTAATCGTGCATATAATAATATATAGTGCATATATGTATATAGGTATGTGGACGGAATATAGGTCTTGGTCTATACTCCGGCCGAACTCAAGATACAACGTTTGTAAACGTATTCCTAGAAGTGGAATCAGACGGTTCATTTTCGACTTTTATTCGGCACTATTCATTCGAAATGAAACGTTGTATTGTAACATAAAATGAAACAAAAGTGCGGAATGAATTCATTAATAAACTGATCCAACGATGTTAGATATTTTCGTTCGGCTTCTTTCATTCCACTTCGAATGAACGGAAAATGAACAGTCAGACGCATAGGGAACGTTGTCCGTTTGCAAGTTGTTTTTATATATGACATTTTGAAGACAAATAATCACAATAATGTTCATTTCTACTTCATTCCAGCTAAGAAGTGTGAACATGAAGTGATACAAAAATTAACCATGTTTCATTTTTCTTTAGAGTGAACGTTCACTCGAGTGAACCGTCTGGTTCCGCCTTACGTTACCTACATACAATACAACTCACATTCTTACTGTGGAATTTTGTAAGACTTTGCTCTAGTTGTCAGTTTCAGCTATTTCTTATAGTGCGTTAGTACTATAGAGGTAGGTATTCAGTTCATAAAGTGAATTGCATAGACAATAAGTTGAAAAATATTATTTTAACTCGAAGTGAAAAAAATAATTTTAGTTTTTGAGTTGTGAGTGGTTTGCAAATAGTGTATCTTGTGAATGACCGAAGTATATTGGCACCCATCATACACAGTATGTATCATCTCGTGTGCTATCATTGTGCCCGGCTAGGTCAACGTGTTCTATTCAAGTTGCCACTGAACAACAAAGTTTTCCCATACGAATGCAACAAACACAAACGGAATTATCTTCTCGGTGCAATCTGCCAGCCTCTGGTAACGCTAATCCCTGAGTTCCAGCTAATTCGCTCACACAGACAAGTTTGTTCTCTCGCACGCACACAAAGCTCGAGTTCCCACATTCGCTACAATTACCGCGTCGAGGCAACTCTCAACTCTCAACTCGTCTCGAGTAGGTAGACCCGCGACCTCCTAACTATCCAACTTGCCTGCCGCAAGCTCCTTTGATTTCAATGTCTTTCGCCAATTGTACATGCTAAGAGAAACTTCTGATATGAATTATGTTAATGTAGGGTAGCCGTTAGAGTTCATTTTGTCAGAGTTTACTCACCCTCGAACAAATGTAGGGAGACAGCTGCGCTATGCGACACGAGGGGCGCGGGACAGAGGGAGAACCGCGGAGGCTTCTCCAGCAATGGGCCATTTAAAGACTGCGATGATGATGATGATGTGTTAAGTTAATCACAGTCCAAATAAATATCGAAATAACTCGATATACATAATGTTCTTTTTCCGTGAAACGCTGGAATTTGGACCACCCCAACTCTTCCCGTGGGTGTCGCGTAAGAGGCGACTAAGGGAAATACACTGGGGGCGGGCAGCAGCGCCTCTTGCAGAATAGATCTACCATCGAACTGCGATCCGTAACCCGCATGCCCAGCGTGGGGATTATGGGCATTACCGCCCATGAGATAAAAGCTAATGACACTATTATAAGTTGGTAACATGATATTCTGAATATTATAAATAAAATAAAAAGAATATGCCGTAGGTCTATTGCTAGACATGAGCAAAGCATTATGACAGCTCTGCTGGTCAACTTACGACATTTTATTGTATCGCAATAATGGGTATAGTTTAAAAATGGGACTCAGCATGTTGAAATATAACATTATAACAACTAAACAAATCATAATTATAGTCTCTTATCTTCTTATTTTCTGCTTTTACATATAAATTGTTGTACCTACTTATCTGTACTTATACGAAGCCTAACAGTTGCCTAAACGATATTAACCGAGAGGTAGAGATCCCTCGCGTCTATGTCACAAGTTTAATAAACTTCGTTAGAGCGAGGAGTTGAACCATATTGTTAGAGGTACCGGGAAATGATAACTCCAACGATGTTGATTCGCAACTGGTTTATTTGTTAGATTTAGGTAAGCATGAAAGTTATGACAATATTACCGCATCACGTATGGCAAGTAGGCAATACGTGCGAGGCCGATAGGAAATGTAAGAATTTAGGTGATCTAGATTTTACAAATTAAACATTGTACTTCGTACACATATGGTGGAATCGGTCTAAAACACTACTATTGTACCAATATTTCAATATTTTATGTTCTAAGTAAGACCGTCAGAAATAAACGTTTTATTATTATTATATACTTAAATCTCAAACAGTTGTAGCTAAAAGAGCAATACCTGACGGCAGCGTCCTAGGTTCTCATCCACATCAATGACCTGCCCAACATAATAGGTTGGGGAAAAAGTTTCTTCGCATTTTTTAAGAAAATTCAAAACGTTTTTTAATATAGTTTATTTACATTTAACTAAAGTATGTGGTTACCATTTTGTTCGATAACTTTTTGCCATCTTGTAGGTAGGGACATGATCCCATATTGCTTTATAAATTTTGGGGCTTCTGATCAAAATACCGCGACAAGTGGTTTTGGCAGTCCTCTCGTGATATTAACCTGACACTGCCTAAAGAATTCTGAAGAGACCAAAACAGGTGTAAATCTGAAGGTGCAAGATCAGGACTATACGGCGGATGCATTAACACCTCCCAGCCAAACTCTGTTAATTTTTGCTGAGTGGCTAAAGATGTGTGAGGTCCAGCGTTATCATGATGAAAAACCACACCCCTTCTGTTGATTAATTCCGGTAGCTTTCTCTCAACTTCTTGCTTTAATCTCATCAGTTGTTCGCAGTGTAGAGTTCAGAATATATGGTCCTGCCGGGTGGTAACAGCTCATAATGAATAATGCCCTTCCAATCCCACCACACACACAGCATCACCTTGTTGCGAGTTAACCCGGGTTTCGCCCCAGTCTGTGAAGCCTGACCGGCCTTTGACCACGACCTTTTTCGCACGTTCTTGTCGTACGTGATATACTTTTCATCACCAGTTATCAGCTTCTTCAAAAATGGTTCGGTTTCATTACGTCGTAATAAAGAATCACAAATGAGTACACGGTTTATTAGGTTTCTTTCAGTGAGCTTTTTTGTGTACCCAGTTTTATTCAAATGCGCCAAAACTGTTTTGTGGTCGATTCCCAGTTCTTCAGCTACGTCGTAACTACTGATATGCCGATCTTGCTCCACTTTTTCAAAAATGGCATCCATTTTATCCGTAATAGCGACCAGCGACGTGCATCTTTGACATCAAAATTTCCAGATTGAAAACGCTATTCTTACATCAGCATCCCGGGAAGAGCTAGCCGCTATTCTTACATCAGCATCCCGGGAAGAGCAAGCCGCTATTCTTACATCAGCATCCCGGGAAGAGCAAGCCGCTATTCTTACATCAGCATCCCGGGAAGAGCTAGCCGCTATTCTTACATCAGCATTCCGGGAAGAGCTAGCCACTATTCTTACATCAGCATCCCGGGAAGAGCTAGCCGCTATTCTTACATCAGCATCCCGGGAAGAGCTAGCCGCTATTCTTACATCAGCATCCCGGGAAGAGCTAGCCGCTATTCTTACATGAGCATCCCGGGAAGAGCTAGCCGCGATTCTTACACATAGCTCTTGGAATAAATATTGACACAAATCTAAATTGGAAAACGCATATCAATAAAATAGTAAGTAAACTCTCTACATTCACCTACGACCTCTATGAATTATAAAAACAGACAGACGCACAAACAGACAGACGCACAAACAGACAGACGCACAAACAGCTCCTAAGTTAAATTATTAATAATATTTTGTAACATGTTAAAATATTACTTTGTCATATGGAAACTATTATCCAAATTGTATAACCTCACTCGGGTTCTGATGATGGCAAATAAAAATCATGATATTTTCAGAAAAAAAATAGAGTAGTCAGGAATTTTTTTAATTTTGTTCCAAAGGGGTATCAAATGAAAGGTATCGTTTAATACATTTCAAACCAGCTTTTATATTTCTGTAGGTTTCATAATTTTAGTTGAATCTGTAGGTTTCATAGTTGTTGTTAAGTTTTCATAATTCTTTGATGACAACCTCTGTGGCGCAGTGGGCGAAGGTCCGCCTGCGATGCAAGAGGATTGCGGATTCAATTCTCGCCATGGGACAAATAATTGTACGATCTGCAGATATTTGTTCCGGGTGTTCTGGTCGTTTCCTATGTATAATAAAAAAATATTTATCCATGTAATGTATTGTATTATGTATATCAGTTATTCAGTGCCCTTAACACAAGCTCTGCTTAGCTTGGGTCTAGATAATGCTGTGTGAAATGTCCAGCATTACTTATTTATTTTGAAAAAAAAATATTGCATAGTTTCTAACCTGTATCTATATTTTTATAATTGGCAAATTTTCGAAATCCTCGGCTCGCGAGTTGCAATCGCACTTGACGGATATTGTTTTCGTTTGTCGGGTATATAATATAGTGTACTAATTAGCCGGGGATGTAAACAACTCGGGAGCATTTACTATAACAAAGTGAATGATTATTTTTTAAACCGTCCGTAACTGACGGAGTAATCGACGAACATACGAGTACATAAAACTGACGGAGTAATCGACGAACATACATAAAACACATATAGCCGAACATACCACCTCCCCTGAACTCGGTAAAAAGCGATTTAAAATTATTCGTGAAATTCTTTCAGTTCGTCAAACGTAAAATTCTCCGAAAGAGAATATTATCTGATATCAGCCTTACCTTCTTCAAAGTAAAATAGTACATAGTGCAAAGTAAAACAACCCTTTTATTGTTCATCTTACGCTGATAGTCGGTCGCTGAAGTTCGCTAACCGTTGAAGAGATCCGTTCAGGACAATAAAACTGATCAGTTTTACAGCTCGCGAGAGCTAACGGACGGTTAACTTCAGAATTGAATCGAGATGACGAGCCTAACATAGTCTAGTTTTAAAAACTCGGTTTTATTACTTTAGAACCTTTTCTGCGAAGGTGCTCAATAGGGTTTAGCTAAATAACTATTTATTGTTCATCACACAAAATACAATAACAGTATTGAAAGGAAAGCCGCGGGAATTGTGGAAATGCAAATTTGTGGTAACAGTTAATAGCGGAGTGACTCTTACTTGGTAGAGATTAGTTTGAAATGTCACTTATAAGTGTACAGAACAGACAGATCGTTTTCAGTGGCTGATGCGGACTCACTCATTGATTTCTTTATTCGTAGCCACCACTGGTATCACAACCTTCTTCAGACAGTAAGTTAGTAGAAATATAACGTTCCAATAACTATTCCACTGATGGCTCAAAGTCTCGCTAACAATTGAATAATTGATCGAGTGCGGCAAGCATACCTATTACGTTTGTGTATTCTTTTATCGCTTTCCTCAAACCATATCTTATTTACAACAGTTCGTTGAAGAACAACTCTATTAGGTATTCGGTTTCACACACTTTAGTGTTTTCTATAAAGCCAATACGAAAACGGATCAGTACTAAACATACTTCAACCTTACTGCTTTTATGATACGTTCGAATTTCCGAGAGTTTTCCTAGATAATGGAGCAAACGGTATCAAAAACAAACACTCGGGTAAAGTGTCAAAACATGTAACTAATTCAATCACCCCCCCCCCCCCCACCCCATCAGCCTCCTTCTCCCGTGTTGTGTTGTGTCCAATACCGCCACGCGGCACTCAGCTCGAACAACAATCACAGGTAAGTCCGATGTGATGAACTGTGTCACGATGACTGTAATCAAGACTATCTGAAATTATTTACTTAGCGTATATGTATGCTATGACGTCACCCATCAAAGCGAGCTGAGCGACCATTCTCTTCAATACAAATGTTTTCAAACAGTACAAACTTCAACACCATGGAGCCGTTTTTGAAAATACTTCAAGCGAAGGTAACTGCGGGTTCGATGCCATAAACTTATTTCACTAAACAAACACGATCCTAGCGAAAAGTCTTAAGCCGATACCAAATTAACCCACCTCATGGACGCCTTGTCTCAAAAACCCCTCGACGAATTTGGCCTTACTTAGCTACCAGCTTATTTCACTTGCCTCATACAGATGTGGCATGTGAAATAACAGTCTCGTATCAAATTTCAACAGATCAATAACGGTTGAACAGTGATGCTCGGAATGACTATATCACCAGACAGCCATATCACCCAAGCTGCTACTTAGGACATCGTTCAATTCATTATTTCAACTGAAAATGTTTATAAATTGACGTAAAATAAGCAATGTAAGGGATACAAATGTCTTCCTTTTATGTTTCGTAGTACAAAAAACACAGCATCTTTGTTCAAGCTTTTGAAGTGCAAATAAACAAAACAGTGTTTGTAATTGATCAGCGTATTCTGGCATAAAGTGTGTAAAGCACAGCGACGGCGATATATCCATTGAATCGCTGCAGAAGCATGTTAAGAGAAACATCATTGGTTGGTCAATGAGTCTCTCGTTGGAAGCGGTCCAGATAGGGCGGGGTGCGACTGCGGGCGGCCGCGGGCCAACGTTCCGGACTAGCATCGACTGCTATATGAAAATGCTGGGATGTATATAGATAGATAGATAGATAATGCTTTATTTCATAGCCCATTAACAAAGAACACATAAATTACATTAAAAAAAAAATATGACTAATATGTATAATGTATATGACCTCAGATTTCAGCTTTTATATGAGGCCATTGCAGAGGCTAACTTTAAACCTACGTTTGATTTTGTGTTTTTGCACACATAACACTAATGTACATAAGTATAGGGAAAAAGTGAAATAGAAGGTGTCAACGTGATGATGCGAAATAACAGATATGATTCAAAAAAATATCGAATTTCCGTTATTAATTAACGTACCAGTTTAAAATATACCTGAGAGTATTTCCCCAGATCGCTGTGTCTGGCACTTTGCCCCTCAGTGCGGATCGATAGGGTCGCGGCACTCACTTCAGCGCTGAATTATCGGCGCTCCTACACGGCACTGGCAGGAGACTTTCACGTTGAAGTGTTATAACTCGGTCGATCGGCTATTTACGGCGCCTGCCGGAGGCAGCTCGGGCAGAGGTGCCACTGAGAGGAATACGCAGGTATATCTACTAAACTAGAATGAAAATTGAAAGAAGAAAACCACGGCGCGAAATGTGCTAGGGCAGTATTCTTAGGTCGGTAGAATCTTCTAATTTGAGCAGGATACAAATGTTAATGTATGAAACACTACACAAAAAACTAAAACTAAACAATGTATGCTCACTTTTGTTTAGAAATTTAAGGAATTTAACTTAGTTCGAGCTCAACTCTCCCAATATCTGCTGCTATTTCACTAATTACTGTAGATATTACCGTGATTGGAATTACGATTCCTCGAATAATTTAATTTGACGCCGCTCACAGGGAACTTCGCAAGTTTTAATTGAAAACGATGTCAAACAGGAAATCTCGGGATGATAACTTCATTCGCAACGCGCGGGATTATATCTAATAACAAACAAAGACGCACTCGTGGCTTAAAGGCGAGGACCAACTGCGGAGCTCATATGCTCCGCATCCCACAGCACGCGCCTACCTACCTTAACCTGTAACCTTAACATACATTATATAGGAACAAGCGATTTCTTACTTTTGTAACGTCAAACAAGATATTTTTTATGGAATAATAAAAATTATTCAAAAAAGTAGAATAAAGAAAAACTGTCTGACCACATTCCACTTTGAGCAAGCAAATTATTAAGGAATTTCATATAAACTTTTATAATGTATTCTCTCGTCCGAATCATCTGAATACGTGGATGAATAAATACAGGTAGATTTATTCAATTATTTGTACAGAAAGCAACTCCAGCAACGTATCGGTACATAAAGCATTCTAGATGTACTTATTTATGCAGGTTCTAATTACGCTAGATTTAGGCGACTAATGTCAAAAACGAATAATGACTAGGTATAATAATGTATAATGCCTAAATATGTAAATGCCAAATTAGAAAAATGACAACTCGTATTAAAGTTGAATTAACGGGCATATTTGACCAAGACCTTTGATTATGTGAAGTTATTGTTTCTCAGCTACGTTACATAATGCACACCTATCCTTTCGTCGCCACGTCTTATTTCCGATATCACTCCAAACACTTGAGTTCTCTTATAACATAATCCGCGTCCGCACCGCGAAGTTCTCTACAATTTATATGTAAAAGTTGGTAAAGAGCTTTTATCGCTGGCAACATTATCCTATTATTTTCCGACAATGTTATAATTCAATTTTGCTGAGTTGTCGCCCCCGCCGGACGCCGCCGTCTTACGGCGCGGGAAAATAATATGTGAATGGAAAATCATGATTCAATAGTGCGCTCAGAAATACGGCATTAGAACGTTAATTATTTAACATGTGCTTGATTAAAGTTACCAGCTCTCTCTTAGATTCAAGGTGTTCCATATTGAATGTTATTTGATATAGCCCTCGCATCAGAGAGCCACCTCCCAGGGACCCAGAGACCAGGTGCGCACGGCGGCGCCAGAGAGCCACCTCCCAGGGACCCAGAGACCAGGTCCGCACGGCGGCGCCAGAGAGCCACCTCCCAGGGACCCAGAGACCAGGTCCGCACGGCGGCGCCAGAGAGCCACCTCCCAGGGACCCAGAGACCAGGTCCGCACGGCGGCGCCAGAGAGCCACCTCCCAGGGACCCAGAGACCAGGTCCGCACGGCGGCGCCAGAGAGCCACCTCCCAGGGACCCAGAGACCAGGTCCGCACGGCGGCGCCAGAGAGCCACCTCCCAGGGACCCAGAGACCAGGTCCGCACGGCGGCGCCAGAGAGCCACCTCCCAGGGACCCAGAGACCAGGTCCGCACGGCGGCGCCAGAGAGCCACCTCCCAGGGACCCAGAGACCAGGTCCGCACGGCGGCGCCAGAGAGCCACCTCCCAGGGACCCAGAGACCAGGTCCGCACGGCGGCGCCAGAGAGCCACCTCCCAGGGACCCAGAGACCAGGTCCGCACGGCGGCGCCAGAGAGCCACCTCCCAGGGACCCAGAGACCAGGTCCGCACGGCGGCGCCAGAGAGCCACCTCCCAGGGACCCAGAGACCAGGTCCGCACGGCGGCGCCAGAGAGCCACCTCCCAGGGACCCAGAGACCAGGTCCGCACGGCGGCGCGGCGCCAGAGGAACTGAAACTGAACACGCCAGGTTCTTCGGTGTACAAATAAATTCACACTGAAATTGTATAGTTACCTAGTTATTCACCCCGTAAGAAATCCAAATAATAATAAAATAATTTATTTTTATTTCGGCGGGAAAACAATAAGGAACCAGCTGCGGTGACCTACCCTCAGTGCAGGAATGTTCTAACCAACTGAGCCACGCAACCCAGTTCGCGTCGAGTCGCAAATCTTTGGGACTTCCTGCGGACTGGATTGTAGCGCCGTTAGCTCCACTACAGGGGAAACATTGAAGTTTATCCAATCCTGTTCAAAAACTTGACGGGACGTGTCACTGTTGCACAGTTCTAAGGACTTTGTAACTATAGTGAGATTACCCCCAGAGCGAGGGCTTGCGCTCGCTCTGGGGGTAATCTCTAAGGACTTTGTAACTATAGTGCGCAAGCCCTCGCTCTGGGGGTAATCTCTAAGGACTTTGTAACTATAGTGCGCAAGCCCTCGCTCTGGGGGTAATCTCTAAGATCTTAAATAACATCCTAAAAATACGGGCATCCCAAGAATTATTTTTCATTTTGGTTTTGATTTTCGGTTGCTTCCAAAACTGCCCGTGGTTGTTGATACACCTCGTCGTGCTCGACGCTCGCAGTCCGCACGAGGTGATTACCACTCGTTCCGAGGGCTATAATCACGATGAGCTCCCTTAGGTACAGTGCTCGTCAGAATTAAGTGAATGTAGGTTCAAATCCTACCGCCAATCGTTGGAAATAGGGAGATCAAAACTACATGTCATTTTCTTTTGATATTTTTTGACGTTTCCAACAAAATTTGTATCTTTAAAACGCATTTTTTTATAACTTGTAATTTTAATTCATTTTCATTTGAAAACCTTACTTATAATTCGAGCAGTTCAGTAAGTAACATCTTGGCCATCAGGGTTCGAACCTCTGAGGTTCGAGCCTCGTGAACAATGATTCGTATTTTTTTTCAAATGTTGTCTATTTTCGTTGCACTATGTAAGATTTTTAATAAGTAATTTATTTATTTAAAAAAAATCAAATTTATAAAAAAAAACACAATTTATTATTAAAATATTTTAATTATACTTCAATCTTCTACAATATTAAACAATCAATACAAAGTATATAAGTAAATGAAGTAACGAAATAATAGTTTTAATAACAAATAATATTTGTAAACAGTGATTGGTCTCGCTGTGTCAGTTCCCGCTCTTTCTTGAATATCTCAGTAACTACTGCAGCTATTAACTTGAAATTTGAAATAATGATACATTTCGTGCGCCATTACTGATTTTAAGAAAAAAATTTATATATAAATGAAAAATGAAAATGAATATTTTCAGTAGGTATTGTATTGGTAGTATATCGACGCTTGAAAGGCAATAATTACCAAGCGACATTTTGGCAACTTTACACTAGAGCACTTTAAAGTTTATTTTTTCAGAAAAAAAATCATATTAAATCGCCTATTTGGCATAACTACTCGATTCCAACGAATTTTAAATGCAGTTTATATGATTAGTAAACTGGCATATAAAAAATATGATTTTTTTCAATAGTTAATGAAATAGTGTCGGTTAGTAATAATTTTATTAAAATAACAAACGAGTAAAAATTACTTACCGACAACAACATTTTATAATAAAACAAGTAAAATTAACTAAACCCCATTAGTTCATAATTGTGTTTGAAGAAAAATTTGGTATCTAGAAGTAACGCTTGCTTGTCAAATAGGTAAACTGATCTAAATAGAAACCAATAAATCTTTTCTGTCAGGCAATTTTAAACAAAGTACAAATTCAATAAGGTTAGTGTAGTATTGTTTTGTACAAGTAACAATGAATTTAGGTTTACGTTCACATAATTAACGGCTTTCGCACCAAGGTTTTTGACAAATATCGTCTTAAATTGCTTGACTAGATCAAGGTATTCACGGGAATCCCGTGGTTCTCGAACTACATAAAATTCAATTTTTTTTTCCTTGGTTCCTTCAACGTGAAAAAACGGTTAAGAAAAAAATACCATAGAAAAATTCATGAAATTGCACTGTTTTGCACATACTAATGTGCTCGAGATCTTAAAATCTCATATCTATCTATTGAAATGACTTAAGTTTTGATTCGTAGGTTATTACTAATTACTTGGTTCCTTCTGATAGTTTTTTCATAAGTTGTATAGTTTTCCGCTTCTATGAACGTGAAATTCTATGCTTAACCTTTTCACAAAATAGCGCGCATTGCGCCCTTTTTAGTAATTATTTTAAAGTATGCACCATCGTCGAATTATTTAATTAGTTAGTTCTATTTGATTAGCTTAGATGTTGTTAACACTCTTTCTTCTTCAAAAACAGGTTATCATTATCACCTAGTTCAGGTACACATATTTTTGAATTCCATTTTTACTCATTTATGATTGTGTACTTCTTTGAACCGAGCTGAGAATAACCAACAGACGACAGAGAAGCATAGCTAACTGTGAAGTTGTGCAGAGCTACATCTACTTGGGATCTACCATCACCAACATAAGAGGTTGTGAAGATGAAATCTGAAGACGCTGCGTCATAACACGATCTGCTGCTGAAAGGCTGACCAAGATTTGGAAGGACCGCCGGATAACCAAAACCACCAAGGTTCATCTGATGCGGAGTCTGGTCTTTCCAATTCTTCTGTATGGAGTTGAGATGTGAACGTTGAGACATAAGGAGCGAAGGAAAATTGATACACTAGAGATGAGGTGCTGGAGACGTCTCCTAAAGATTCCGCGGACCGTACATAGGACCATCGTCTCTATCCTCGAAGAACTTCGCGTTAAGGGGACAATATCGTCAATTGTGCAAATACAAATACTGAAGTTCTTTGGGCACGTAGCACGGAATGACGACTCGATTAAGCGTCTCGTAGTCCTGGATGACCCCAAAGGATCAGGAAGCGCGAGCTTCGGATAATTTGCCTTTTAGCTAAGTAATGCGGCTTAGCTGCTATGTAGCTAAGCATGATTTCAAAATTATTTGTATGTTATCAAAAAAAATATTTTTCCATCACAGTATTGAGAAAAGAAATGAATGCTTAACTAAAAATGCGCAATGGTAGGATAACGCCAAAATAGGTAAGTATTTTTCTATAACTGCTCTTGAGTCTGTTTTTTTTAATGTGATGTCTAGAACAATTCTTAACTATAAAGACGTTAAAGGTGCTTTGCGTCCATATAATCAAGCAAATTCAGTTAAAGTCTTTTAGTTAAGTTTTTAGTTAGTTAACCAGAACGATATTATCGCACTGAGCAGTTAATGTATTTTAACCCACGTATTAGTGATGTATTGTGAATTAGTTGCTTTCAAGTTAAGGATAAATCAAAAATTCTGTCACTTAACGGCTGACGAAGTTTTATATCTCTGAACTATTTGGAATTATGGAATGGTTGTTAAACGAAAAGATAGAGAATTTTAAACTGTATCTGTTTTCATTAAAAAGTCAAAAATGGCCAGTTGAGGCTTAACGGCCCTCTAGTTAACAGACGGCAGTGTTGTTAAATGTTTGTTCCTGGGTGTTCCTTGTAGTGGAATTTTCCGGTAAAAAGTCCAATCATTATCAATGCTTGTAAGTTCTTTAACTAATTCTATTTCTAGCAGGCCAATCTGAACCACAGAATAATCATCCGCTTGAAATGTACCTTGTTCTTTAGATACGAAAGAACAAGCTCTGCAGGTACGAAATCTACGGTTAGGCCTGAAGGGCCACCGACAAGCTCTTCCATCAATGCTTCACTATAACTTTGAAAATCAAAGTTAAAGTGAAGCATCAGCTGATCATCATTTATTGGGCCAGTCATTTCAATGCAATTGGAAACACTTACCTAGTACTTATTTCAAGCGTCGCGACAAGTACTAAGTGCGATGCGCGCAAGCACGTGGATTACCTATGCGACAATTCATTGTACACTAATTGATATTTTGTTACCAACAGACACTTTAAACCTGTTTTACATTGCGTATAAGCGACAAAACAAAATGCTTGCAATAGGGATAAGCATGTTTTCGTATATATTTCATATCGGAAATAGTTATCTTAGCAACGAAAGTAGAAAATAAAACGGCAGGTAAAATATTACCAAACGACAAACTTTATTCGTTTTCGGCAGGCAAAATACTACTATATTATCATAAGTATTACCATTGCAATCTGTAAAAAAGTACTAAATGACAATGAGTACATAATTAAGTTGAGTTAAAAAATCTTAACCGACAACAAAAATAAATATTTTTTCTGGTAAAATTTCTTAAGCAATACTCACACCCTAGATACAGTAAAGCAAAAAATACTTTATGGTTAAACGTATTTATTCGAGTCAAGGCAAAAATTACTAAGTGTGCAAAGCTAAAATCAATTACATACCAAATGAAAGTTATTTATTAACCGCAAAAATTTTGGTCGCTTGGTCGCCGAAAACTGCGTCTTTTTAAGTTACTAAGCGACATCAAAAGTCTTTATAGCGGTACGAGAGTAAGACCAATCAACGCAGTTTTTTTTGCTGATTTCAGTGATGTATATAACTCAATATCACCCAACATGTCGCTTGGTAATTATTGCCTTTCAAGCGTCGATATATAAATGAATATTTTTAGTAGGTATTGTAAAGGTATTGTTTTGACCATTTCAAAACACTTTTTGAAATTTCTGTAAGTTTCATACTTTTTGAAATATTTAAAAAAAAGACGAAAAATTTACCATTCCCCCCCCCTAGCTCCGAAGATTGCAGACCGATCCATGTACAATGTATTAGGCGTTTGTAGATATTAATCCATATTTTACAGGAAAAATATAGAGAAGTCTGTAATAATAATAGTTTTTGAAAAATGGTCAAAAAGGGGGGGAATTTTTTTTCAAAAGGAGGGGTACCTACCTATGTAGGGTATCAAATGAAAGGTATCGTTTTGATCATTTCAAAACACTTTTTGAAATTTTTCAAAAAAAGACGAAAAATTGACCATTCCCCCCCCCCCCTAACTATTTTACAGGAAAAATATAGAGAAGTCTGTAATAATAATAGTTTTTGAAAAATGGTCAAAAAAGGCGATTTTTTTTCAAAAGGGGGTACCTACCCATGTGGGGTCTCAAATGAAAGGTATCGTTTCGGCCATTTTAAAACACTTTTTGAAATTTCTATAAATTTCATACTTTTAGAAATATTTCAAAAAAAGTCGAAAAATTTACCATTCTCCCTCTTCCTATATCCGAAGATTGATGACCGATCCATGTACAATGTATTAGGCGTTTGTAGATAGGGATCTATATTTTACGGGAAAATATAGAGAAGTCTGTAATAATAATAGTTTTTGAAAAATGGTCAAAAAGGGGTTTTTTTTTCAAAAGGGTGTACCCATGTGGGGTATCAAATGAAAGGTATCGTTTCGGCCTTTTAAAACACTTTTTGAAATTTCTGTAAGTTTCATACTTTTAAAATATTTCAGAAAATTGATTGTCCAAATAATGGGCAAATGTTTGAAACCCTCGGCGCGCGAGTTACACTCGCACTTGGCGGATCTTGTTTATAATAGATATTGATAATTTCTTCAGAAATAATTCGTTTACATCTAAAGAACAGACATAGTATACATAACTAGTAACAATTTCGATCTCTCGTTAGTAAACTAATGTTTTTAATAATCAAAACTCTTGGAGATACGCACAAAGAAAACCACAAGAAATAAGACGAGTGACAATAATATTCTATTCACTATAAACAACAAAATCAAACCCTACCCGCAGCCATGAAATAAAAAAATAATGGTTAGACCTGGGTAAGACTTGGCGGGTTAGGTTCGTAAGGACTAGATTGCATAACGACTATAAAAGCAAAACACCTTAGTTTCATAAGTTCTTGGTGGCTAAATGGCATTAAAAACTAGGAACTATTTAGGCCGATAGACAAAATTGGACGCCTTGATTCAACAGCTACGTAGCTAAGTTGATTTAGTGTCGGGAATTCGTGTCTCCATAATAATGGGTAGGTGGTTCGATCCTATGCGTCTTGATTAGTTTTTGCATTTTGGTGATAAGACAAGCGAATAGAAGTTAGAAAATATTTTGTAGACAAGGGGGATACTTAATTCTGACGCGCACTGTACATTCATTCAAAGGTTTACTATTTCCATAAGTAGAAACTTTAGATTTAAGCAATCCGGAGATGTTTGATCACTTTCACTGCTAATGGTCCCAGTGAGGATCACGATATCAGATTTTCCTAAATAGCGCAAAAAGCTGAAATTAGAATGTAAGCGGCGCTTTAGGCACTTTGGTCCATTCAGTAACCCGAGACTTATAATAGGCTCATTTCCTCCATGAGTCGTGTTCATCTTTATCTCGCGGCTATTCATCAAACTTTCCAATTACGTCACGAGCTACTCTCCTCCCGACACGGGAACGTTCCTCCTCTAAAAGCGAAATGTGAAACTTGAGCTTTATTTTGCTGCTACTAAGATCTGTTTTAAAACCGAACCAAACGCTTTATTTCTTCAGATAAGCTAGGTAAAAACGAACGATTCTGTCTGCGTTCAGGTATCCTTGGCATACGGTCTGTAATCGAAACGACTTGATAGATTATGTTTTATGAAATCTGAAAACGTTTCCTCGATCTCAAATGACTTAATATATACTGACACATAACCATCTCCTGTGGGTGCGCGTAGAAGAATCGCCAGTAACGGGACAGATAAGGAGCTGTGATGGAGGCTGTGAGCTCGTGTTAATTCCTACGAAGGGCGGGCGCGGCGGCTGATTACTGCACGCTGCTCGGATGGTAATGATCGCGGCGCATGATTGATGACGGAGCGAGAAGTCCCGAATCACCGCTCTCTGCTTTCACTCAACCCTTTAATCGCCTGAAAGGATACTGTTTTTCAGGAAAACATCTGATTATTGTATTATGTTGTGAGGAATGACGCAGCTAATGGAGGTTGGCGGCCAGAATCGAGAAATAAAGATTTTCACAATTACCTGAGGCTGTTTGTTTCCCTCTGACGGCCGACGGTGCTTCCTGACAATTACGCCCAATTTCCTCTCGACATTGCCCTGAACATTTCCGAGCTGACGACTGTTACAGGCGTTTTACTAAACAATGTAGAACATTCTCTCCACAGTAAGGCCTCCTCTCTGCTGAACCAGTCTCCGCCACGCGGGTTCTCCTGCAAGTAATGCGCGGACCCACACTCCCATTCTTTTTCTCTTTTGTGGCGACGGACTATTCCAATATAATTGGGGTCCACTTAGTCTGTACATTATACCACTCTAAAAAACAAGATTCGCCAAGTGCGAGTGTAACTCGCGCGCCGAGGGTTTCAAACATTTGCCAATTATTTGGACAATCAATTTTCTGAAATATTTTAAAAAGTATGAAACTTACAGAAATTTCAAAAAGTGTTTTAAAAAGGTCGAAACGATACCTTTCATTTGATACCCCACATGGGTAGGTACCCCTTTTTGAAAAAAAAAATCCCCTTTTTTGACCATTTTTCAAAAACTATTATTATAACAGACTTCTTTATATTTTTCCTGTAAAATATAGATTGATATCTACAAACGCCTAATACATTGTACATGGATCGGTCATCAATCTTCGGAGCTAGGGGGGGGGGGGGGGGAATGGTAAATTTTTCGTATTTTTTTGAAATATTTCAAAAAGTATGAAACTTACAGAAATTTCAAAAAATGTTTTGAAATGGTCAAAACAATACCTTTCATTTGATACCCTACATAGGTAGGTACCCCTCCTTTTGAAAAAAAATCCCCCCCCTTTCTGACCATTTTTCAAAAGCTATTATTATTACAGACTTCTCTATATTTTTCCTGTAAAATATAGATTGATATCTACAAACGCCTAATACATTGTACATGGATCGGTCTGTAATCTTCGGAGCTAGGGGGGGGGGGGGAATGGTCAATTTTTCGTCTTTTTTTGAAATATTTCAAAAAGTATGAAACATACAGAAATTTCAAAAAGTGTTTTGAAATGTACAAAACGATACCTTTCATTTGATATCCATTTGCCTTCCTAGGTCTCTTTTGAAATTTCAACATCAAAATTTGTACTGAAAATATTCATTTTCATTTTTTATTTATTTATATATTTTTTTTCTTTAAATCAGTAATGGCGCACAAAATGTATCATTATTTCAAATTTCAAGTTAATAGCTGCAGTAGTTACTGAGATATTCAAGAAAGAGCGGGGACGGACAGAGCGAGATCATAAGGGTTTCAAAACCGATCTTTGAAACCCTAAAAAGATCATTCACCAACCCCTTCTTTTGTTTTGGTGTTGGTGTGTAATAACTCAAATCAAAAAGCAAAAATTATGATACACTCTTTAGAACAGACAGGCATTACAATGTCGTTGTGTCGAGTGTGGCTTTGGAAGACAAATGTCCTAAAGAGTGAATAGAAATTCCATTTATAATGTGGCGCTCTAGCGCGGGCCGCGGGCCCCGACTGCGGAACCAGGTATTCGATATAATTACAATTAGTGATGTAACAGTCCAGACAGTGGCTACACTGTTTTATGCAAATATTTTACATTTAGCGTTTCTTTTAAATAATATTTAACCCTAAAAATAAATCAATTATAAAACTGCTTTGGTGAACTACATAAAAACCTCTTTAAACTTCTCTGAATAGAATAATAGACAAATAATTTGAATTCGTGGCGCGGACATAAGGAAGAGAAAAAACAAAATAGGAGACGGTTGGAAAATTGCTTTCAGACGTGACGCATGTGATTTTAATATAAATAATGGTCTTGATAAAGAGAAGCGGATAATGCAAATCGAAAGGACAGAACGTTCATCGGTTATAATACGTTAAATACAAGAGAAAGGATTCCAACGTTTGGTAAAGGTTTTACCGGAATCAGGTCAGAAATCTATTTTATTTTCAATACAGGGCTATTTCGGATTAGTGCGTATATCACGAGTAGGTACCTATATCATTCCTATTTCATCATCTAGGTCATCTTCGATTCAACGATATTGTAATTTGTATATTTTGCCTAAAGGAAATGAATTCCAAGTTTGCTCTAACTATCTTTAAATTGAATATTGTATTTATGGGTCTTTAGTATGTGAAAAGCAACCGTACTGAAGACTTTAAATTCGGCAAACGGAGAGGGAGCGGTAGTCTCCCATAATCCGTGAGACAAAGTTCTCAGCTGAAGGAATATCCTTTGATGATCATTTCGTCGGATATTTCAGGGTTATTATATATATTCTTTCGGTCTAACAGTTATAGTGAAGCTTGAAATTCAGATCTTAAGATTCTAGGGAAGTCTCCAGGCTTCTACTAAAGCTCCTACTCTGGGAGAAGAACCTAATAGGAGACGAATAGTGCTAAACTTCACCAGTTTAGTAGTGTTTGATTCCGCAGATAAATTTGGAACTTCATTACTTCTCTGGTTAAGTACAGCTAGGGACCAGATGACTTGACTTATCTAGCTTTTTGGTTAGAGAGATGATGTATGGAAGAGTTGAATTGCATAATATCTTAACGTAGCTTACCCACTGAAAGGTTTGAATTAAACATCACAAAGTAAACTCCTTTCTGAAAGTGTTTCAATTTAGATAGGTAGATTATGACAAGACTTTGAGGCTGGCTTAGGTTGCTAAAAGATAATGCCCTCCTTTCCCGACTGACTCTTTTGTGATATGTCCCAGTACCTTTACCTATATACACAGTAATAGGCATGGAAACCCAGCATGCGGTCTTATCTGTGTTGACGGTGGAGGTCTGTCCAGTCAGGATGTCGAGGATCACAGATGTTGGGCGGAGGCGGTGCCCTCATCCTTGCCGTCGTAAGTTCGGTGTGCGAGAGTGAGATTGAAAGTTATTTTAGTCGTTTGTGTAAATGGAGGATTAGGATTTATCAGGTTTAAGTAGGTAGGTATTCTTCAGAATTAGGGTATTTGTAGTTAGTTCGTTTGTCTTAGCTTCTAAAAGAATCTGAGTTACTACAACATAACGGGTGTCCTACCACTAGACGACACTAGACGATCACATTGGCCATTATAATCACTTTTCTGTTATATTCGTTTATCTTCAATAACTATCTCTTTGGAGGACGTTTCTTTGGTATAGGAAGATTTGCAGCTTCTTTCTGAATTTTAAGATAACATAAATTATTTTATGATCTATGTTTAATAAGTTCTGTAATAAATGTCTTGAATCTTTAATTTTGAAGTTATATTTATTTTATTTATAATAGATAGGGTAGGGGTGTTACAGTGACAAAAACCTATTTCACGCGATAATTCATTACATGGTCATATTTTGTTGATGTTACTACTACTTTTAGGTTTCTATTCCAAAAAATCCAAATGAAATAATTTAAAGAAAAGAAAATGTGCGAGCGGTAACCAACCACGTGTCAAATTGTCCATGGACTTAATATAGTATTTAATGTTTCTCTCAGATGGATTACTGGATTGGATATCCATGAATAAGATACGAACTCCAAATAAGAGAAATTCGGTCGCAACGCACGTTTTCAAATCAACACAAAAGAGGCTGTTGTACAATCGTATGTCCTATCTCTAGATGTAAGCACAAGGGACGGCACAAGGGACGACACAAGGGACGGCACAAGGGACGGCACAAGGATGTATGGGCCATTGTTTGGGCAAGTAGCTTAGTTCGAGAAATTACGATTTGAAGTAGGAAAATTCGAATTCGTTATGCGAGCTTTTCAAAGCCCGACGAACAATATTATGAATGTGGCGTAAGTATAATAATGGAATATACCCAGAGTGAGTGCCCCTGTGATGAGCCACCTGGCTGCGGCCCTGGCCCAGGCCGCCGCTCCAGCACGAAGATAGGAATGTGGTGCGGTGGGCGCAGCGCGATATCCGCAGACGTGGCCGGCATCCGTCCGCTTCTTTATCCCTCCAGCCGACAACCAATAAAGCCTCAAATGAAACAAAAGCCGAGATAGCCCAACTGAGCACAATGGCTGAGCTATCGCTCAACTGCCCTGAGCCCTTTTAATTGAATGTATTGTTTGTTTTGTTTCATATTCGGTAAGTGCTGGTTGCGTCGGATAGCGGGTGATTTAGGCGCCCCCTCGCGGAAATATCGGCCGCTTTACACGAGTGATGTCGGGGAAGTGTTTACAAGGTGCTAAATTGAATACTGTCGATAGCCTCGCGTGGTTTAGCCCTCGGCAAATGGAACAGCTGGTTTTGTGCGAAACTAACGCTGTTATATGCGAAAACATTATTGGAAAGGTTTCCTATAGTATTTTCATGTATTTCCTCTAATAAATAATTCTTCGTTTAGCACATATTCGTCTGTGGACGTGTGTGCTTATGATGAAATGATCACCATATTACGTCAGCTGATGCAGGAATCAGCCGCATGGCACGGACTAGATGTAGGTAGAGACATGACTTCGTTAGCTGATGCAGGAATCAGCCGCATGGCACGTACTGGATGTAGGTAGAGTTATTACTTCGTTAGCTGATGCAGGAATCAGCCACATGGCACGGACTGGATGTAGGTAGAGTTATTACTTCGTTAGCTGATGCAGGAATCAGCCGCATGGCACGGACTAGATGTAGGTAGAGATATGACTTCGTTAGCTGATGCAGGAATCAGCCGCATGGCACGTACTGGATGTAGGTAGAGTTATTACTTCGTTAGCTGATGCAGGAATCAGCCACATGGCACGGACTGGATGTAGGTAGAGTTATTACTTCGTGAGCTGATGCAGGAATCAGCCGCATGGCACGAACTGGATGTAGGTAGAGTTATTACTTCGTTAGATGATGCAGGAATCAGCCGCATGGCACGGACTGGATGTAGGTAGAGTTATTACTTCGTTAGCTGATGCAGGAATCAGCCGCATGGCACGGACTAGATGTAGGTAGAGATATGACTTCGTTAGCTGATGCAGGAATCAGCCGCATGGCACGTACTGGATGTAGGTAGAGTTATTACTTCGTTAGCTGATGCAGGAACCAGCCGCATGGCACGGACTGGATGTAGGTAGAGTTATTACTTCGTTAGATGATGCAGGAATCAGCCGCATGGCACGGACTGGATGTAGGTAGAGTTATTACTTCGTTAGCTGATGCAGGAATCAGCCACATGGCACGGACTGGATGTAGGTAGAGTTATTACTTCGTGAGCTGATGCAGGAATCAGCCGCATGGCACGGACTGGATGTAGGTAGAGTTATTACTTCGTTAGATGATGCAGGAATCAGCCGCATGGCACGGACTGGATGTAGGTAGAGTTATTACTTCGTTAGCTGATGCAGGAATCAGCCGCATGGCACGGACTGGATGTAGGTAGAGTTATTACTTCGTTAGCTGATGCAGGAACCAGCCGCATGGCACGGACTGGATGTAGGTAGAGTTATTACTTCGTTAGATGATGCAGGAATCAGCCGCATGGCACGGACTGGATGTAGGTAGAGTTATTACTTCGTTAGCTGATGCAGGAATCAGCCGCATGGCACGGACTGGATGTAGGTAGAGTTATTACTTCGTTAGCTGATGCAGGAACCAGCCGCATGGCACGGACTGGATGTATATAGGTAGAGTTATCGATAGCGTGTAAGTTTTCTCAAGCCATAGAGGAAACTTGCGAATGTAGAGCGAAATAAAAAAGCGCCCGGAGCGAGTCGCTTACGGTTATTTATTGACTGTCCCCATAGATAGATCCAATATTCGGATAAAAAAACGATTGCCATATTTCTACAATGGTTACTCGTTCGATTTAGTTTTCGTTAAGACATTTGAACCCAGTTTTTTGTGTTATTTGTTACATTTTTGCCAAAGTAATCTTTATTAGTCTAAAATTGAGCAAACGCAATCATCGCGAAACATCATATTTATAATGATTTTAGTCATAATTCATCTGAAGCAAAATAATACACTTGATTAAGAAGTTTGCCTCTGGGAATTCATTATTAAGAAGTTTGCCTCTGGGAATTCATTATTAAGAAGTTTGCCTCTGGGAATTCATTATTAAGAAGTTTGCCTCTGGGAATTCATTATTAAGAAGTTTGCCTCTGGGAATTCATTATTAAGAAGTTTGCCTCTGGGAATTCATTATTAAGAAGTTTGCCTCTGGGAATTCATTATTATTCATTGATGCAGGTATAAGCCAATTATTGAGCACTCCCAGGAATAGGGTTTTAAGAACTGAACACCATATCGGCAGCAAGTAGCAGCAATGAATCAATCAACGATGGCAGCGAACAGCGAGTCATCAATACTGATCCGCAGGCTGCCGTCCGAATATTCATGACCGAAGGCCTCACAGGCAAACCGATGCAGTGCATCAACACAACTTACTTACTTACGCAAAAGGTGAAGCAAAAGAAAACTAAGTAGCTAATCTGAATTTAAGGTAACTAAAAATATTTTTTTACTGCAAAGGAATTTGTAGCACTAGTAATGTTCTTTTCAAACTTGCACCTATTTCCAGCAAATAATAAATGTAGAAGTATTTGATGTGAGTAGTTGATGAAATGGCTGCCTATCCGTCTTCGCCGAATTTCCCATATCCTTTCTCTTCTTCATAACATTCTCTATAACCCTGTCACTCCCTTGTATTTAAAGGAGCGTTTTGAATTCCTCCATAATTCTCATCCTCATCCTTCCCGTGTCCTCCGTTCGTCAGAAAATCTGGTTTTGAATATGCCAACTCACAAAACCAGTTTCTACGACAAATCCTTCTCCATCCAGGTTGTGGAATGCACTACCAGAGCCCATTAGAAAAGCAATATCCTTACCTGTTTTTAAATCTCGCGTCAAGGAGTTTTTCCTGTCGGAATATTGGTACAAATTATTTATTTATTTATGTATTAAGGTATATTATTTATATTTTCTTTTCTTTTTCTTTTATGTGTTTATCTAGTCTATGTGTATATTGAGTTAGGTAATCTATATATATAAAAATCAATTGCTGTTCGTTAGTCTCGCTAAAACTCGAGAACGGCTGAACGGATTTATCTTATCTTGGTCTTGAATTATTCGTGGAGGTCTAGGGAAGGTTTAAAAGGTGAGAAAAATTCGAATAGGTACCCGTGCGAAGCCGGGGCGGACCACTAGTTAGTAAAATTTATTTATTTATTTAATATAATTTTGTTTTTCAGTAGGTATTCTGTAATATTCATGTTTATTTTATCTTTTGTACACCCCCTGCCTTTCTTAAATTCATATAGTTCTTTCCATCCAAAGGTTGCCTGGAAGAGATCGCTTCTAAGCGATAAGGCCGCCCATTGTACTTTTCTCATGTTATATGTCTTTTTGTAATGTTCTTTTTCTGGTGTACAATAAAGTGTATTGTATTGTATTGATGATGATGATGATGATTCTTTGTTAATGGCAATATGAGTCTGGTTGGACTCTTTTCTGCCAGTGTCAAGTAATGGAAAATAATAGTAAAATATAAGTTTTCAAGTTATGAAGAATGTTGATATTTTCACCAGAGCCTAGTTCGTTATCTAGCAGGGTACACCACGTGCAGGTTAGGTTGGCTTGGGAGACAAGATCATGGAGTCTCCCTTGTACCCCATGCCATGTGAGTAGTATTTGAGAGTATTTGGTAGTTGCCTGCCAGTGTCTGTCAAGTCCACTGTGGTGTGTCACGTCGGCAACAATCGGCGGTGCATCGCGCATAAATCATCTGTCTCCTCTGCATTGTCTATGCGCACTAATACTATGTATGTAGAGCTGCGCTGTGGTATCTACCAGTAGTATGTAGAGCAAGACAGGAGTTATCACCTTGTTTATTAATCTTACTTAAGATATTTATTGGCCTCTGTTGTGTGTGCTGCTGGTATATTGCTTTATTATGACTTGATTCATCATTGATACATTACCAATAATTTTTCACTATTCTCTCTTTATGTAGAACCCTTGCCTATGTGATATATATTCACTTGTATAAACAACGAGGTGCAAATTATCAGATTTTCATTGGACCTACTTCAGAAAGAAACCACTATGCATTATTCATTGTTGGGTGTAAAAATAAGCATTTGTCTGATCTCGAGAGCGAGGAGCTCTGATGGTCCTCGCTCTATTTGTGGGTTTCCTCAATACAAACAACTTTGCATTATCCGTTTGAGCGCGGAGTGCGCAGTGTATGAGAAGAAGAGGCGGGCTCTCGCCCACAGCTTTATTTTCCCCAAGTCAGCCCCCCCCCCCCTTGCCGAGGGCTCCTGACCTTCCGCACCTTCCGGTGCTTTTATCACTCGAAAACTCGAGATAAATCCCCCGTAAACTGTAAACATTACCTTAATTGCTCACACAGCCCATTGTTCTTGTTTAATCCAAGATTTTTCCTTTGCAATGGATATTTTTATGATTACCCCGTCTGAGTGTGCGCGCATACGAGCGTCCCGTCTTACAGTACCCACATACGAGCGTCCCGTCTTACAGTGCCCACATACGAGCGTCCCGTCTTACAGTGCGCGCATATGAGTGTCCCGTCTTACAGTGCGCGCATACGAGCGTCCCGTCTTACAGTGCGCGCATACGAGCGTCCCGTCTTACAGTGCCCACATACGAGCGTCCCGTCTTACAGTGCGCGCATACGAGCGTCCCGTCTTACAGTGCCCACATACGAGCGTCCCGTCTTACAGTGCGCGCATACGAGCGTCCCGTCTTACAGTGCCCACATACGAGCGTCCCGTCTTACAGTGCCCACATACGAGCGTCCCGTCTTACAGTGCGCGCATACGAGCGTCCCGTCTTACAGTGCGCGCATACGAGCGTCCCGTCTTACAGTGCCCACATACGAGCGTCCCGTCTTACAGTGCGCGCATACGAGCGTCCCGTCTTACAGTGCGCGCATACGAGCGTCCCGTCTTACAGTGCGCGCATACGAGCGTCCCGTCTTACAGTGCCCACATACGAGCGTCCCGTCTTACAGTGCGCGCATACGAGCGTCCCGTCTCGGCTTCATCTCTCGGAGCTCACCACAGAGTACACAATACAAGTATGCTGTTTTATCAAACTTCGCAACATTTCTATTTGAAAAATATTCATCCGAATGTAACTCGAATGTTTGGGGTTTTCGCAGAAATGTAATCCAGCTTAGTGTAAGGACCCGAATGAAGATGTTGTTGTACAAATGTTACGGGAGTATTTTCGTGTCAGAGTTCGGAACAATGTTAAGAACAATACTAAGCCTATCGCTAGCTGAGTGTTAGTCCAGGAGTTGGCTCAGTAGGTAAGTTGGTAGAGAAGGCTGCGCCCGTGTGCGCTGTCCTTACTCCCTAGATAATGTATTTCCTTTGTCTATTGTAAACCGCGATTCATCTAAATCACTTCGTTTGTATGGCTCCCTGGTGGAATAAGGGCACGGAAGGTGCCGAGCCGCGGAAGCTTAGAGATTGTGCTGTATTTTTGTTTATTGACAGCTAGGTCGTACCTGATATTGAAACATATTTGGGTGTGATAATAAAATATTCCCGATGGTTCGTGGAAGGATTCATTCTCGCTCCGGTAGTTTCGGGAGAGTTCCGATCAACTTGGTATTGTTTGATTTCCGCTGGTTCCTGGTTCATCGACAACTTTTATTCAGCTTGTCGTTAGTTTGTATGGGACAAATCTTACAACTGACTTGATTGAGCTGTAATTAATTTGGAATACTTATGTAAGTTCGGTGACAATGCAATGTCATGGTAGCACGGTCTGATGATGGAGTTAGATTATGAGATTGATTGAGATTGATTGGAGATAGATTGAAATAGGAAATCCTAAACTTGGATTTTTCTTCCCAAGCACTTTGGTTCCAGATGAGAATGATAAAAAGCTTTATTTTTTGTTTTCAATATTGAATATAACAACTTACTTAATAATGACGTATATTTGTTAGGCTAAACTACAAAACGTATAAGTACATTTTTTTTAATATACACTAGGAAAGGGTTCTAATGTATATTTACCGATTAAGAAAAAAGGGGAGGTTTATGTTCAGTGTTATAATGTTTTTAGGGTTTCGAGATCGGTTTCGAAACCCTTATGATCTCGCTCTGTCCGTCCCCGCTCTTTCATGAATATCTCAGTAACTACTGCAGCTATTAACTTGAAATTTAAAATTATGGATCATTTCGTGCGCCATTACTGATTTCAAGAAAATTATAAATAAATAAAAGAGTGATGTTGAAATTTCAAAAGAGACCTAGGGGGGCAAATGAGATATCAAATGAAAGGTATCATTTTGACCATTTCAAAACACCATTTGAAATCTCTGTAAGTGTCATACTTTTTGAAATGTTTCAAAAAAGTCGAAAAATTGTCCATTCCTCCCCCCTATCTCCGAAGATTGCCGACCGATCCATGTACAATGTATTGGGAGTTTGTAGATATCAATCTATATTTTACAGAAAAAATATAGAAAAGTCTGTTAAAATTATTATTTTTGAAAAATGGTCAAAAAGGGCGGGATTTTTTTTCGAAAGGGGGTCTACCTCCCCGATTGGGATATCAAATGAAAGGTATTGTTTTAACCATTTTAAAACATTTTTTGAAATTTCTGTATGTTTCATATTATTTGAAATATTTCAAAAAAAGTCGTAAAATTGACCATTCCCCCTCTATCTCCGAAGATTGCAGACCGATCCATGTACAATGTATTGGGCGTTTGTAGGTATTAATCTATATTTTACAGGAAAAATATAGAGAAGTCTGTAAAAATATTTTTTTTTGAAAAATTGTCAAAAAGGGGGGATTTTTTTAAAGAGGGCTTCCTGTCCATGTGGGGTATCAAATGAAAGGTATCGTTTGGACCATTTCAAAACATTTTTTGAAATTTTTGTAAATTTTATATTTCTTTAAATATTTTTAAAAAGTCTAAAAATTGACCCTATCTCCAAATTTTGCAGAGCAAACCATGTATTATACAATGTGAGGTTTGTAAATATGAATTTATATTTTATAGGAAAAATATAGAGAAGTCTGTAAAAATTACCATTCTTGAAAAAAAAAAAAAAAAAACAACATTTTGAAAATGGTCGAAGAGGTGGGGGGTTTGTCGAAAGGGTACGCGTGCTACGTACCTATTAGGGTATCAAATAAAAGGCATTGTTTTGTTTAGTGACAGTTACCGTAAATCTGTAGGTTACATACCTTATAAAATATTGCGAATCGAAAAAAGTCGAAAAATTGACTTTCCAAATAATTGGCAAGTTCGAAACCCTCGGTATCCCAGTTACACTCGCACTTGACGGATCTTGTTAAATGTAACATTTAAATAAAAGACAGTATATGTTTTGTAGTTTAGCCTTATATACATATACAATATAAAAAAACACTTTTAAAACCAAGCTTTTCATCATGAACCAACCAATTAAAAGACTCTCGTTGGAAGTCTCACTTAGAAGTCAGCCAACATGCTTGTGCCGTGCACACACACACACACACAAACACAGTAGATGTATGCACATGCCCTGAGGTCGCGGTTGCCGGTTCGTTCAGCGCTGATCCCAGTTTATATTTGTATCAAAGTGCAAGGTTTCAGCTTTCCAACTCGTTTGTCGGGTTAAGCCTAGGGCTGCCACCGCGCATCGGTTATATTACTATTTCCAGTGCAAGTCCAGTTAAGTGTGCTATATTATCACGGTCTCACTCGGAATTGTATAGAAATACCTTCCTAAAGCTCAGAGACCTACTAGGAAAATTTTATTTGTCACACGGAGAAATTTAATATCGTCCCAAAAATTGTTTGACTTCAAAGGGACTTGAACCCTTGTTGCTGTGCGGCTCGGCGGCGGCGGGGCCCCGCGTGGCTGCCCTGCGCGAGCGCGAGCGGGTCGAGAGGCGGCGGCGGGGCCCTGCGTGGCTGCCTTGCGTGAGCGTGAGCGGGTCGAGAGGTGGCGGCGGGGCCCCTCGTGGCTGCCCTGCGTGAGCGTGAGCGGGTCGAGAGACGGCGGCGGGGCCCCGCGTGGCTGCCCTGCATGAGCGTGAGCGGGTCGAGAGACGGCGGCGGGGCCCCTCGTGGCTGCCCTGCGTGAGCGTGAGCGGGTCGAGAGACGGCGGCGGGGCCCCGCGTGGCTGCCCTGCGCGGCGAGGGGCCGTGTAATTAAGCCAGCCTCGCAAGCGGGTCAGGTATCAATCGCCGGGACCTGACGCGCGACCTTCGCCACTACGTCATCATATACTTTAGAGTTAACACATACAAGAGTGTGGTCATAATGAACACTCAAAAACTGTGACCAAATGAAAGTTAACACAAAAGTGAAAACTGACAAAAAATATTTACCTTCTGTTATTTTAATTGGTGTCTGATTCTGAGACAACAATCAAAATAACTAAGTTTGTTCAATCAATACTTCCATACTTTGGTTGCTATGTGTCAATCCAGTTTCTCATCATTAAATCGTGGGTAAACGTTTAATAGAACCAATAATTTTTGAAGGTCTTGGTCTTGTGTGGTTTTGTACTCAGTAGGGTGTGAGTGTAGGGTCAATCCATCATGAATGAATAATTAAGTTCGAATAGGGAATCCTATTCGAATACCATACTATCCGCCGTATAGCGCCGGCGCCGCGCAGTGCGCGACCCGTCGTGCGACCGCGCAGTGCGCGACCCGTCGTGCGACCGCGCAGTGCGCGACCCGTCGTGCGACCGCCGCCGGTGCGTGACTTATTGCTCTGAGTAGTTGGTTCGTCTAGACAACGACTAGATCCACTGCGATACGCACTTCTCTTTATTTTCTCTTCGAAGCCTTGACGCGAGACATCATTTAATTTTCATTTCATTTCATTTCATTTATTTCTTGCTTACATGTACATACATACTTAGGTCTAGGTGTTTATATCTACATATGTACAGTACATGCACCCTGGAAGGGCACTGCTACGTATTTACGCTAATAATGTTTTTATTATATATTAATGATCTCCCGAAATCAATTAATACCACTACTATTTTATTTGCTGACGACGTATCCCTCCTCTTTTCTAGTGACTCATCAATTGACTTTTTACACATAAACACAGTATTTAATGAATGCCTCTCATGGCTAAAAGACCACAATTTAGAAATTAACCTACTTAAGACTAAGTTAACCCAATTCAGGACATATAAAAGAACCCCCCTCGACCTAAGCCAACTATCAAAACACCTTTCTATAGACGTAACAAATGAATTTAACCTTTTGGGAATAACACTTGACACAAACTTAAATTGGAAAGCCCATGTACAAAAAATTAAAACTAAACTTTCGCAATTCATCTACGCCCTTAGTCTTTTAAAAGCCAATACTAACTACGAAACCGCTTTGTCTGCGTATTATGCTTACGCCTATAGTTGGCTGAATTATGCCATAATTCTATGGGGAGACAGTGTAGAATTCGAACAACTATTCTGCCCTCCATACGAAGAATGCAGTAACTCGATACAACATGATTTGGAGAAAAATGTGTTTAAAAAAAATATGAATGTTTTTGTTATTACTCTAAAACTAATCAAGTTATTGCGACATTAAATACGTCAAAAGAAAGAGAAAAAAACAATTATTTTATCAAATATTTTTTTTCATATAATATTTATCTTATATATTAATTATTTAAAAAAAATTAAATATGCTTAGTATAAATTAACTGTCGAAGTTATGTATCCTAGCAATAACTGCAGTAAATACCATAGTTACTGCAGTTTTATGAAGAAAAAATACTTATATTTATTTCACGTACAGACGTCAACAATATTATAACTAATTTCTTATCATAGGTGCAGCAACTGTGGAGTTATCGCACTTATTATTAACAGATTCACTCATTCTAAACTTGTAGTCTGCAGATAGATACTGCAGAATTGACAAGACCTGGTTATTGTTACGGTGAGGTCAGATATAATAAAAAGAATAATAAAATGCAAAAGTATTTATTACAAAACTAAAAACACAATTATGAGATATTACCAAAGTAATAGACAAACAAATGAATTAAAAACAGACATACAAATAAATGGTTTTGATAAGAAACCAAATACACGCTTTACAAATTTTAAAAGCCATTATCTTAAAATCAGTTGTCTTTATTTTTAATTGAATTTGTGCATAAATAATCTTGTTAGTCTTTGATCGTTGAAGGCACTAATAGTAAATTATTTCTTTTTTTTATTTCGGTACAAATGTTTTCTATGATACTGAAGTCCAGTATAGTAACTATTCATACTAGACATCAGTGTCATAGCAAACTTTTTCTAGTTATTACAGTATTCTTAATTATTTGAAAAAAAAAAAACAATTAAACATTTCACATACATCATCTTATATTATAGGAACTACTTATTAATTGCAGGAACGTTTTAAAATCACATTAGTTATCTTAATCTATAACATTAATAACTTGCTCTTACTCATTAATATAGCAGTCTTAGCCCCACTTGCACAACAATATTTAAATGTCTAATTTTGATTAACTTTGACGTATTTGTATGGTTTGACAACTCACTAATCAAAATTAAGAAAGTTAATTATCGTTGTGCAAGCGGCACTTAGTCTTAACTATTTAATATTGCAACATATTAATTAAATAAAAAAAGTGTTAGGAAACCTTAACCTCTAGAAATAGTAAGATAATGAGATCAATCAATATCCTGATTCAAAAATAATTAAAGATCAATATGTTGCTTTAAGCTTTAAACATATTTATAGTAGATCTGAGGCATGATTGTTAGTAATAGGTAGATTTTCCCAAAAAAATCTTCTTGTTTCTGGCATTAGTGGCAACAGTTTTGAAATTATTTCAGTTTTACGTTCAGAAGTGATTCCTCGTGGTACTGTTTTCATCATTGCGTTTGGGAACATGCCACTTTTCTGAATTTTTAGCTGAAGAAAGTTTAGTTCTTGCCACTCTGATTCATGACCATCTTTATATTTCAATGTATAATTACCTCTATTAACTTTTATCGCCATGATGTCTTTGAAATAAACCCTCGGCTCGCGTTTACGAATTATGTGCTGGGAACTAAAATCTTCAAAATTGAAAAAATCAGCTATGGTCATGACTTTGACCACATTCTTCTTTGCGTTTGACGCCGCAACAGCATCCACAAAATCATCAAAGTCAAACACTTTCTTCTTCTTTTTCAACTGTTTTTCCACTTGATGATGAAAGTGGTCTGCGGACATGTAGGAATGACCGGGCTCAAAATATTTTATTGTAATGCATTCAGCTGCAATTAAGTCGCTATTTATTATATTCACCAAGAAACACATCAAAGCCCAATTTTTATTTTGGGCCGCGCAGTTATCGGCCCATAGAATGATCTCGTTTACGTCTCGCTTGTGTAATAAAAAGGCTCTGAACGCCGAAATAATATCATCTTGGTTTCTTCCAGCTACCGTTTCATTCCATAGAACGGCGTATGGTACATTTTCATTTTTACTGGATCCTAATGGGACAAAGCTTTCATTAAAAGCTACTATTCTTGGGCAAAATATTGCTGCTTTATATTGGTCCATGCGGGGAAGCATTATCACTTTTTGCAAATCAACAGAATAGCAAATACATGCGTTGTCAGTCTCATTCATTCGGATCTTGTCGTTACTATATTCTTTTCGTGTAGCTTCGTATCTTATGTTGTGGTTGCTATAATTAATGCAAGTTTCACACGAATCTTGCTCACAACCATTTTCAATAGTAATATGCTGTTTATGTATAGCACATACTTCACACTCTTCATGGCCTAGATTAGTGAACGAAATGTTCATCTGCTTAATGGATTGACGATATGTTTCCAAAGACACTGGCTTGCTAGGATATTTTTTTATGTATTCTTCATGCATAAACGTAATATTTACGTCACTTGGTAAGTAGAGTCTATTCGGGGCATGCTCTCGGCGGTAGTGGGATATAGTTGGATGGAAACTTTGTATGTGTTCTTTAATTAAATCTCTATTTATGACGTTTTGACGTTTGTACTTTCCGCGTTTGTCTTGTTGTTCATCAATTGGTTTACTTAAAGCCAAATGGAGGTGCCTATCATTTTTAGGATCGTAGCCTAAAGTCGTAAGAAAAAATGTTTTACATACTTCAATTCTCTCAGTATTAGTCTTATTAAAGTAATATTTGTTAGTCGTTTGTCTCTTGTTATTTTCTTTTCCAGCAGTTCTAAGCTTGACTTCTTCAGATGTCACAAACCCTTTGATGAACAATCCTCTT
Organism: Eupithecia vulgata; assembly: GCA_946478455.1. Classification (NCBI taxonomy): domain Eukaryota; kingdom Metazoa; phylum Arthropoda; class Insecta; order Lepidoptera; family Geometridae; genus Eupithecia; species Eupithecia vulgata. The sequence continues at coordinate 17,492,813 of OX297861.1, forward strand.
CCTTCCCAGTTAAGACTTATGTATCGTTTATGGATATCCTTTCTAATTTCATCCGTGAACTTTGTTGAACATTTTTTACGGCACGTGGCACCACAAGGAGGTTTTAACGAAAGTTTTTCCTTTTCTTTTTCTTTCTTCTGTTTTATGCGTTCGGATAGTGGCTCTTCAAACATACGCCTTTTTCTAGGCAAACCTGCCTTCGTGAATCCTTTTCCGCTGTCAATAATGTTTAATTCATTTGCATTTCTCATGACTACTTCCGTTATTATAGCAGAAGACGACTCAATAGCAGCATTAACAGGATGTACTTCGTTTTGACTTGGCATGTGACTCTGAGTATCAACAGAATTTGGATCTTCAATTTGAGGTGTATGTACATTAACGGCTACCTCGCATGTTTGGTTTCTATCGAGCTGTGTGTTCGGACATTCTAAATCGGAATCCGAGAAATTCGGTTCATAGTTTTTATCTTGGACACTGTCGTCGGAATTTTCAAATAAATCATGCGTGGTGCACAAATCTTCATCTTCGTCTGAAGATATCATCGTCTCATAACATCTTAAGTTTGGTCTCGTTGATTTGTTTTTGTTACCAAGTGCTATTTTTGAAGAGCCAGTGACAATGTCTATTGTAGAAGTTGATTCTTTTTGTTGAAAAGTAGCTTCAATGTCTATTTGCTGGGGAGTAGCGTTGATGTCTATTTGTTGGAGGGGAGTAGATTCAATATCTGTCTGCTGAGGAGAAGCTTCAATATTTGTTTGCTGGGAAGTTGCGTCAATGTCTTTTATTTTATGACAGGCGGTGTCGTCACTTATTTTGGTAGAGATATTTGACGATGTCGCAGATTGTGATGGTTTTTGTTGTGATACAGCTAGTGCCAATATTTTGTCTTTTCTTGAATATTTTCGTGACATTTTCACCTGAAATAAAAGAAAAATCAATGAAAATTATTGAACAATAATTTGTGCCTAACACTTTCTAAAAATTTTATGCAAACATCCCATTCCGCGAAACAGGCAACTTAGCCTAGTGCGGGGACCACGGGTAACAATGTTTTCACGTAGAGATAATTAAGTAAACATTATTATTCAAGTATAATCATAATGTAACATTAGGTCTTTGTAATCGTTATGGTAAATAAATTACTTTTTATTTTATTTTAACATTGTCTTTTAGTAAGTAAAGTACCTACAACACTAGCATTTTATATTGAGACTTTGTGAGAATAGATAACCTTATAATATCCCACCAGTCGCAGTCCCACCCCACACACGCTAGGCAGGTAAATGGTGTGGTGATCGCAGTAAAGGTATAATTCACAAAAGTAATCTGCTGTCCTTCTTGCCGTACTTGGTTTTTACGCGTTTGCGAGCTGAGTCAAAGATTCGTTAACAGATCGAATACTATGTACTTAAGTTAGTTTATTTGAAATAACATTGTTCACAAAAGCAAAATAATAGTAGGTATGTACTACACTTATCTAATATCAATAAATGCAATTCAAATAACTCTGCAGTTCCGTTGAACAGCTCCTGGCTCCATCAAACAGCTCAATATCATTGTGTCATAATATTTTTGCCATAAAGATGATTATTCATCTTATGGTAACAATCGAAGTGAGTCGTAGAAATTATACCTTTAAATAATATAATAGAATTATATAACATTCTAATGTCTACTACTCAATCAGTTGAAGAAACTAGATTTAATTTAGTTTCAAAATTGGATCCAAATAAATGTACCCATCTGGTAGAGATCGTTTTAAGCGAGAAGACCACCCAAAATGAATTTTTTTCTGGTCTCCCTAAGTTCTAACAAGTTTTAGAATTTTTTATCTATCCAAGATTCAAAGATATTTATTGCGTCAAACATGGTATAAAGGTGGTAAGTATAAATAATGCACTCATGTCTCACTATATTTTAGCATGCAATAATTATAACTAATTAGGTAGGTAGGTACTTATGATCTAGCTTTAAAAAGTCATCTATATCATAAAAATTACAATGAATTTTTTTGTGCCGAGTTTATTATTATTGATTTACACTGAACTAGTTTAATCAATATTCACAAAATATAACTTACCGCGGGAAAATGTTGGTTCCAACGACACGCACATCCCGTCTGAAGATTGGGCACAGACTGATTACGATTCAAATAACCCCCTCCCCTCACACCGCCAGGCACTGTGCAACCTGTAGTGAAATTCTAGTTACTGCACTCTTTGTAAGGAGGACAGACAGAACTGTAAAATATTCGTTCTAAATTTATTTACCATAACCGCAGCATCTAACTGATACTGCATTTATGATAAGGTTCATTTAGTCTTATGTCAAAATACACTTAGACTGAGTGCAGTATCTATCAGATACTGCACTTACGTTAGGATGATTTAGTTTTATGTTAAAATACACATAAAATAAGTGCAGTATCTAATAGATACTGCATTTATGGTTGGGTTGTCGAAGAATATATTTCACATATACGAAACTACAGATCGCAGTATCTTTACATGCTGCATTATTTGCAAGAATGGCATAATCATCACGTTACTTAGTACGCAGTAACTTTACAAACTGCACTTTTTACAAGAAAATTATTTAATGTCATACGAGTTGCTGCATTCTTGCTTCCCGATTTTCTGAGTTCCTGATGAAATTTTGATACGTGAGTGAAAACAAAATATGGCATTTTTTTAGGCGATTCCGAATATGTATCTAACTCAATTTTGGCAAAAATGCTAGTTACTGCACTTTTCATAAGGAGGGCAGTATTCGTCATGCAAAAGAAATGTGTAAGAATCCTCACCAACACTAAGCCACGGGATAGCTGTAGGCCACACTTCATAAAAAACCAAATACTGACATTACCATCTATTTATATTATGCAAGCCTCATTATTTGTAAGAAAACATAAAAACTTTTTTAAAACTAAAGAAGACTGCTATATTGACTATAATCGACGGAATAGGAACAAAATATTAGTACCAACAACTAAACTTAAATTGGTTAGCCAAAGCCCATACCATAGGTTGGCAAAAATTTATAATAAAATCCCTGAAAACCTAAAAATAGAAGATAAATATACACTTTTTTGCAAGAACTTAAAACTATTTTTAGTAGAAAAATGTTACTATTCCCTAAACCAATTTTTTACAGATAAACTCGAATGACATTACCTTAATAATAAAATAATAAATAAATGACATTCTGCCTTCTATTTTAATTTTAATTTAATTCTACTTTAATTTAATTTAATTTTATTCTAATGTATTCTATTTTAATTCAATTATATTTAATTTGGCATGAAATTTATGTGTTATTAACAATTTTGTATGTAAGTGATCTTTTTATTTTATTTTCTTTTTAAATTCTATATTATTATTGTAATTAAAATTAAAACAAACAAATTTTTGCAGTGCATTTTTGCGCTATTTTCTCGGCTGATAAGAGCGCGTAAGCTCTGTAAAGAAGTCTGATGGAATCAACCATAGCTGATGAAATGAGGGTAAAGGCTCAGTGAATACAAACAAGAAAAATAATATAATATAAAATTCCCTGGATGTATTCGCAGAATATACAATTTTAAGAGATCATGTTCGCTACCCTCAAACACTTTATAATTTAAATTAAAAAAAAAACGAATACAAAATCAAAGGAAATTAGTTTGAAGTGGTTTTCTCTGGAACAGTTTCCTGGTAGTGTGAAGGCAGGTCACGTCGCGGCGACGGCCTAATTACGGCCCGGAAGAGGTCTCGGAGAGGCCTCGAATAGAGACTATCCATCGTGCGACACCAGCTCCATTCACAAAACGGCCGCTGGCTGAGAGAGAACGTGTGCGTTGCTGTATAGCCTCCTGTCATCGTTTTGTGTTCTGTATCCGAAACCTAAAAGGAAGATTTTCAAATTGCAACAAAACATATCTATTCGTCTTAGATGCTTAGAAAGTAAATATATAAATTATTTTTCCTTCACTGAAATATTATAAGATAAAAGATAAAAATTAATAAAAATCAAACTCATGAAGGAAAATTTCGTTCACGAACAAAGATAGCCCATGGCTAACATGGGGCTGCGTTATATACTCAAAGTGCTACAGCACCTTGTCAAGAGGTACTTGTAATACCAATACCCTTTTTGCGCAAAACTGAGACTCTACAACCAGTGATAATTTTGTGTAGCAAGCTCGTAGCGGCGTTGTGACATGTTCATGTCGGTACCGTAGCAGTCGGTGCCGTAGCTCGGAGCACTCGCAGGCCTCGCAGCACTCTTGTAGCAATATCGTGTCACGTTCGTAGCAGTCGGTGCCGTAGCTCGGAGCACTCGCAGGCCTCGCAGCACTCTCGTAGCAATATCGTGTCACGTTCGTAGCAGTCGGTGCCGTAGCTCGGAGCACTCGCAGGCCTCGCAGCACTCTCGTAGCAATATCGTGTCACGTTCGTAGCAGTCGGTGCTGTAGCTCGGAGCACTCGCAGGCCTCGCAGCACTCTTGTAGCAATATCGGGTCACGTTCGTAGCAGTCGGTGCCGTAGTTCGGAGCACTCGCAGGCCTCGCAGCACTCTCGTAGCAATATCGTGTCACGTTCGTAGCAGTCGGTGCCGTAGCTCGGAGCACTCGCAGGCCTCGCAGCACTCTCGTAGCAATATCGTGTCACGTTCGTAGCAGTCGGTGCCGTAGCTCGGAGCACTCGCAGGCCTCGCAGCACTCTCGTAGCAATATCGTGTCACGTTCGTAGCAGTCGGTGCTGTAGCTCGGAGCACTCGCAGGCCTCGCAGCACTCTCGTAGCAATATCGTGTCACGTTCGTAGCAGTCGGTGCCGTAGCTCGGAGCACTCGCAGGCCTCGCAGCACTCTCGTAGCAATATCGTGTCACGTTCGTAGCAGTCGGTGCCGTAGCTCGGAAAACTCGCAGGCCTCGCAGCACTCTCGTAGCAATATCGTGTCACGTTCGTAGCAGTCGGTGCCGTAGCTCGGAGCACTCGCAGGCCTCGCAGCACTCTCGTAGCAATATCGTGTCACGTTCGTAGCAGTCAGTGCCGTAGCTCGGAAAACTCGCAGGCCTCGTAGCACTCTCGTAGCAATATCGTGTCACGTTCGTAGCAGTCGGTGCCGTAGCTCGGAGCACTCGCAGGCCTCGCAGCACTCTTGTAGCAATATCGTGTCACGTTCGTAGCAGTCGGTGCCGTAGCTCGGAGCACTCGCAGGCCTCGCAGCACTCTTGTAGCAATATCGTGTCACGTTCGTAGCAGTCGGTGCCGTAGCTCGGAGCACTCGCAGGCCTCGCAGCACTCTTGTAGCAATATCGTGTCACGTTCGTAGCAGTCGGTGCCGTAGCTTGGAGCACTCGCAGGCCTCGCAGCACTCTCGTAGCAATATCGTGTCACGTTCGTAGCAGTCAGTGCCGTAGCTCGGAGCACTCGCAGGCCTCGCAGCACTCTCGTAGTAATATCGTGTCACGTTCGTAGCAGTCGGTGCCGTAGCTCGGAGCACTCGCAGGCCTCGCAGCACTCTTGTAGCAATATCGGGTCACGTTCGTAGCAGTCGGTGCCGTAGCTCGGAGCACTCGCAGGCCTCGCAGCACTCTCGTAGCAATATCGTGTCACGTTCGTAGCAGTCGGTGCCGTAGCTCGGAGCACTCGCAGGCCTCGCAGCACTCTCGTAGCAATATCGTGTCACGTTCGTAGCAGTCGGTGCCGTAGCTCGGAGCACTCGCAGGCCTCGCAGCACTCTCGTAGCAATATCGTGTCACGTTCGTAGCAGTCGGTGCCGTAGCTCGGAGCACTCGCAGGCCTCGCAGCACTCTCGTAGCAATATCGTGTCACGTTCGTAGCAGTCGGTGCCGTAGCTCGGAGCACTCGCAGGCCTCGCAGCACTCTCGTAGCAATATCGTGTCACGTTCGTAGCAGTCAGTGCCGTAGCTCGGAAAACTCGCAGGCCTCGCAGCACTCTCGTAGCAATGTCGTGTCACGTTCGTAGCAGTCGGTGCCGTAGCTCGGAGCACTCGCAGGCCTCGCAGCACTCTCGTAGCAATATCGTGTCACGTTCGTAGCAGTCAGTGCCGTAGCTCGGAAAACTCGCAGGCCTCGTAGCACTCTCGTAGCAATATCGTGTCACGTTCGTAGCAGTCGGTGCCGTAGCTCGGAGCACTCGCAGGCCTCGCAGCACTCTTGTAGCAATATCGTGTCACGTTCGTAGCAGTCGGTGCCGTAGCTCGGAGCACTCGCAGGCCTCGCAGCACTCTTGTAGCAATATCGTGTCACGTTCGTAGCAGTCGGTGCCGTAGCTTGGAGCACTCGCAGGCCTCGCAGCACTCTCGTAGCAATATCGTGTCACGTTCGTAGCAGTCAGTGCCGTAGCTCGGAGCACTCGCAGGCCTCGCAGCACTCTTGTAGTAATATCGTGTCACGTTCGTAGCAGTCGGTGCCGTAGCTCGGAGCACTCGCAGGCCTCGCAGCACTCTTGTAGCAATATCGGGTCACGTTCGTAGCAGTCGGTGCCGTAGCTCGGAGCACTCGCAGGCCTCGCAGCACTCTCGTAGCAATATCGTGTCACGTTCGTAGCAGTCGGTGCCGTAGCTCGGAGCACTCGCAGGCCTCGCAGCACTCTCGTAGCAATATCGTGTCACGTTCGTAGCAGTCGGTGCCGTAGCTCGGAGCACTCGCAGGCCTCGCAGCACTCTCGTAGCAATATCGTGTCACGTTCGTAGCAGTCAGTGCCGTAGCTCGGAGCACTCGCAGGCCTCGCAGCACTCTCGTAGCAATATCGTGTCACGTTCGTAGCAGTCGGTGCCGTAGCTCGGAGCACTCGCAGGCCTCGCAGCACTCTCGTAGCAATATCGTGTCACGTTCGTAGCAGTCAGTGCCGTAGCCCGGAGCACTCGCAGTCCTCGTAACAACTGTCGTAGCATTAGAACGTAATGAAGTTGTTTGGAAGCGCAACCTACATCGATTGTTCCCCGCTGCATACCAGTACTTATCAGAATGCCAGAATGTCTATTGAACCGCAGATTCCGAAGATATTTGTACCAGAATCTAACGAACAAAACGCTGCATTCAATAACAAATGTGCCCACTAACTATCGACTGTTTGTAACTGAAATGGAATTTATGTTGTAAGTTATAGAGTCGGAATCTGGTTGAATGGAAAGAGATAGAGTAAACCCGCCTCAGTAGGACAATGCGGCAAGATCGCTGGCTGTTATTTACAAAGTTTCCCGCTACCTGCGCGATCTCTTCGATCTCGGAATTTCTATTAATCTATGCAAATACAAAGCGATGTGTATTTTTATCAGGAGGTCGTGTGCGCCGCCTGATTCAATAAGACGACATCAAAGAATTTGCGATTTTGCGAAATCTTATGCGGAGATGTAAATCTTTTGCGCGTTGTGTTTTTGGAAACGTAATCTCAATAATGTTTCTGCCTCAAACAATGCCTTAGTCTAGAAACTTTACGTTCGAAGTGTTGTTAACATCGAAATTATTTAACTTCATAATGTAATTTCTTGCTAAATCTCGCCGATAAACACGTAGAAAGACTGAACTTTCCGAAGCCTAACTTTGATTTATGAGTAGCTATTTATTTTATAGAAGACAAATATTTTTTTTTTTCTCAATAAGGTCATCACCCCTCTGAGAGCCTCTGAATCATTTCAATTAACAATTTGGTTTGAATCTCGCCGCGCGGTTTGAATCTCGCCGCGCGGTTTGAATGTCGCCGCGCGGTTTCTGCTTCATTTGTACAATTCCGTAATTATGATTAACGCGACAGGTGGGCGCGATAATTTGAAGATTCATTTTGTTGCTATATAATTAACTTAAGCTTTGATAAATCGACTACTTTGTTTTATTTCAATAATAAAGGTCTTTGGCGCAGTGCGAGAGATACAAGTTGTTCCACGTTTCATTAATTGTGCTGTAGAAAGTAAATGTTTAACAAAATATGTACTTCAAATGAAGGACAGCTGGAAATACTCCATTTATAAATAAAATAAAACGTCAAGTGAGACTCGGACTTGGTCACTGAGTCGCACTAACTAGTACTTCTACGAACAGTAGACCTCGCGACCACTCTACTAGTACTTCTACGAACAGTAGACCTCGCAACCACTCTACTAGTACTTCTACGAACAGTAGACCTCGCGACCACTCTACTAGTACTTCTACGAACAGTAGACTTTGCGACCACTCTACTGGTACTTTTACGAACAGTAAACCTCGCGACCACTCTACTGGTACTTCTACGAACAGTAGACCTACTAGATACTGCAAGAGGCGCTGCTGCCCGCCCCCCGGTGTATGTCCCTTAGTCGCCTCTTACGACACCCACGGGAAGAGTACTTGTTATCCATGGCTTAGAGCTTTCTTTAACTTTAATTTGTTTAAGAGGAGCGTGTTTGTCAAAGATATCAGGAATGCGTCAGTTAAACTCATTTACCATTAACTGAACATTATCTAGTCTAGATAAAGAGTTCCAATCCGTCGATTTAAGGTCCTCATTAAATGCCTGTATATCAATACTGCCTATAAATCGCTTAGTATGAACTTGTGGTTTGGGTTTAACTACTTTAATGTTAAACTCAATTAAAAGTAAAGCGTGGTCACTAAGGTCTTTGTTGTGGATAGTTTGAATCTTTTTACATCGCTGCTGTGGTATATCAAATAATTATATATTATATTTAATTATATATTATATTTTAGGTAGATTGTTTTGGCTATGTTTGCAACACTTTTCTAATCTTGTTTTGTTTACATCTAGGTCTGCAATCTGGTTCACTACTGTAACTCTATTACCTAATGTATAAATTTGATTGTAAACTGCTTTGTAAACTTATCACAATAAAATAAAAAATAAATAAAAATATATCAGTTATAACCAAGCCAATTAAAGCACTACTTTCATCAGTTACCCTCGTGGGTTCCTTATTTAATTGCAAAAGATTATGTTGGTAAAGAAAACTCACAAGATCTCTCGATTTTGACGTTGTCGGTGTTAACACGTCAATATTAAGGTCTGTCAGTAAATATAAGCTTGTAATCGCATCTAGCAAAAACGTTAAATGACTCACTGAGAGCCTCTCAGGCCGTGGTGACGCTGACGGCTTCAGGCCTATAAGATGTACCTATTGCCATACGCGATCCAGGCAACGTCACTTCAGGCCTATAAGCTGTACCTATTGCCATACGCGATCCAGGCAACGTCACTTCAGGCCTATAAGCTGTACCTATTGCCATACGCGATCCAGGCAACGTCACTCTAGCCATAGTTGCTCTAACTGTGACTCGGGGTGAACACGTACTCGAGCTGGTATATTTCGTCTGATATAAAATCCTACCCCCCCCTCCTCTCCTGTTTTTACGGGCTCTATGTTTTAAAATATAACCTGAAATGGAGGGAGCTACCATTTCTTCTCCTTCCCTAATCCAAGTTTCGTTTAATGCTATAATATCCGGTTAGTATGTTTCAGTAGCTGTTTCTAACTCATCCCTCCCAATGTTTGGAAATCTCGCATTTATAAAGTACCTAGTCTTAAATTACTTTTTAATGAGCTTTTCATAGTTATTATTTAACATTAAAAACAAGCACTGTCCGACTAGAACCAAAGTATGTGTACGAAATACAAACCTATATATATATGTGTGTTTCTTTAAGTTTGTTATGCAGGAATTATTCAGAATACTAGAGCACACTTTCCCAGTATTGAATTTTTAGGGTTTCAAACATCGGTTTTGAAACCCTTATGGTCTCGCTCTGTCCGTCCCCGCTCTTTCTTGAATATCTCAGTAACTACTGCAGCTATTAACTTGAAATTTAAAATAATGATACATTTCGTGCGCCATTACTGATTTCAAGAAAAAAATATATAAATAAATGAAAAATGAAAATGAATAATTTCAATACAAATTTTGATGTTGAAATTTCAAAAGAGACATAGGAAGGCAAATGGGGTATCAAATGAAAGGTATCGTTTAGTACATTTCAAAACACTTTTTGAAATTTCTGTAAGTTTCATACTTTTTGAAATATTTCAAAAAAAGTCGAAAAATTGACCATTCCCCCCCCCCTATCTCCGAAGATTGCAGACCGATCCATGTACAATGTATTAGGCGTTTGTAGATATGGATCTATATTTTACAGGAAAAATATAGAGATGTCTGTAATAATAATAGTTTTTGAAAAATGGTCAAAAAAGGGGGGAATTTTTTTTCAAAAGGGGGGGTACCTCCCCTTGTGGGGTATCAAATGAAAGGTATCGTTTTGACTATTTCAAAACACTTTTTGAAATTTCTGTAAGTTTCATACTTTTTGAAATATTTCAAAAAAAGTTGAAAAATTGACCATTCCCCCCCCCCTAGCTCCGAAGATTGCAGACCGATCCATGTACAATGTATAAGGCGTTTGTAGACATCAATCTATATTTTACAGGAAAAATATAGAGAAGTCTGTAATAATAATAGTTTTTGAAAAATGGTCAAAAAAGGGGGGAATTTTTTTTCAAAAGGGGGGGTACCTCCCCATGTGGGGTATCAAATGAAAGATATCATTTTGACTATTTCAAAACACTTTTTGAAATTTCTGTAAGTTTCTTACTTTTTGAAATATTTCAAAAAAAGTCGAAAAATTGCCCTTTCCCCCCCCCTATCTCCGAAGATTGCAGACTGATTCATGTACAATGTATTAGGCGTTTGTAGATATGGATCTATATTTTACAGGAAAAATATAGAGAAGTCTGTAAAAATAATAGTTTTTGAAAAATGGTCAAAAAGGGGGGGAATTTTTTTTCAAAAGGGGGGGTACCTACCCATGTTGGGTATCAAATGAAAGGTATCATTTTGGCCATTTCAAAACACTTTTTGAAGTTTTTGTAAATTTCATACTTTTTGAAATATTTCAAAAATAGTCGAAAAATTGACCATTCCCCCCCCCCCCTAGCTCCGAAGATTGCAGACCGATCCATGTACAGTGTATTAGGCGTTTGTAGACATCAATCTATATTTTACAGGAAAAATATAGAGAAGTCAGTAATAATAATAGTTTTTGAAAAATGGTCAAAAAAGGGGGGAATTTTTTTTCAAAAGGGGGGGTACCTCCCCATGTGGGGTATCAAATGAAAGGTATCGTTTTAACTATTTCAAAACACTTTTTGAAATTTCTGTAAGTTTCATACTTTTTAAAATATTTCAGAATATTGATTGTCCAAATAATTGGCAAATGTTCCCTCGGCGCGCGAGTTACACTCGCACTTGGCGGATCTTGTTTTCTTTATGTTTGCCCGACTTAGACTAGAGCAACTTATCATAGGTAATATAATCTCACTACAGAAATAAAGCGAACAGACTGAAAGAAGACAAGAGAGTAAATAACTATATAAACTTAGTTTTAGATTGACGTTACATACTCACTTATTTGTCAGCAGCTGTTCCAGGACCTCCTCATCCAGTACACGAATAACGGGTGTATTTTTTATGCCTTTCTGAGGCAAATAATCCCAGTATTACTCCAACAGAATCGATAATCATTTGAGAAAGACGACAATTTGGTTTTTTTTTTGTGGCTTTTCCAGTTGACTTTTACGGATTACTTTCCAGTGCTTACATCTATTCTATTTTAATCCATAGCTCAGGTGAAATAGTTTCAGCACTGCAATTTTCTTTTGTAATAACTTTTTGTCCTTCAGGCTGCTTCATAAATAATCAAATCGTTAGTTTAGAAAGATTTTAATTCAATTAATTAAATTTTGATATATTACGTCTTGGTAATAAAGCAATAAAGTATGCATCGTCAATGCGTGCAAAATGGTTACAATTTCTTACAATAATATATAAACTAATATCAAAAATGTAATACAAAAAACAGATAATTCAAATAAAATCAATAAACGTCAAGGTCTGTAATATAAATTTAAATCTATTATTTTCACCATATGACGTAGGCGGCTTTGTTCTTACCTTTCATTTGAGCCAAGAACTGAATGTCTAGCAAGAGTAGGTTCCGAGATAATATGCGTTTTCGTTTAGACAGGTGTCATAACATATGTAGAATATGGTCTAAGGTTTCAGCCACGTACTAGAAGTACTGGTCGTTTCCGATCGTAATTCGTATGACGACGAAGCCAACTGTCATCGCGAACAAAGTAACGTGACCTCACGTAACGTGACCTCACGTAACGTGACCTCACGTCCATCCGAGGAGGCTTCCAGCCCACAGAATACTATTACTCCTGGCGGGCCAGCCACATGACGATTTTTATTATTGAACAAAAGGATATATCGATCTATAAGGTTCAAAACTATTTTAGAAAAAAAACACATTTGTTTTTAATTGTGCGTTTGCACGAAGTAAAAACATGTTGATTCGCAATTCTAGAAATATTAAAAATCTAAAGCACACACCATCTGCTTTAGACTCTGTTTACTGTACTAAGTATCAAGGCATATTTTAAAGTATTCGTTGAATGGAGTATTTTTCTATACATGTTATGTACCTCATCGTGTGTTCGAAACACTAGTAGCGTTGTAGCTACTTCCTGATTAAGTATATAGATCTCCAAGGTTTCCAATTATCGGGAACCTGGAACCCTGTGGTGAGAATGTGTAAAAATCGAAGAAGTGGTGAACCAACCAAGCCGTGTGAAGATACCGTTAGTGTTGTGTGTCGTGACCGAATTGCGTTCGTAAATGAAACCGGTGGTAGTGGTAGCATTCGTAGCAAAAGACAAAGAATGAAGGTAGATCTATATATCTGCCAATAAAAACCAACTCGCAGTGACTTTAGTTCTTCCGTGATCATGGCGCATGAAACTGTGCCGAAATATTAAAAAACTCAAAAATCGAGTCATGGTAAATATCCCGTTTTAAATGACTTTATTATATAGATCTCAAAGCAAATGCGTATTGTGGAAGGTAATGTTCGCTGAAGCTAAGCGGTTTCAGGTATCATCGACTCTTGAAGGAACGTAAAGGAACCTTCTAATTCGTTATCCAACCCAACTCTTCCCGTGGGTGCCGTAGGAGGCGACTAAGGGACACAAACCAGGGGGTGGGCAGCAGCGCCTCCTGCAGAACAACTCCACTACAGAACTGCGATCCCCAACCCGCATGCCCAGCGTGGGGATTATGGGCATTACCCCCCCAATGGTACGACGCAACAAAAAATGGCCCCCAGTTCCCGGCCGCCTCGCTATTCCTGGCCATGGCAGCGGCCATGGTAACGGCTTGGCAAGGGGTGCTAGGAATCACCGGGCTACATCAGGCTGCCACCAACAACTGACCCTGGCTACGTATAACGGACGCACTCTGAGGCTTGACCAACATCTAGCGCAGTTGGAAGTGGAGTTAGAGAACATCAAATGGCATGTTCTAGGGTTATGTGAAGTCCGCAGAGAGGGGGAGGACACCATAACCCTAGACTCGGGTCATCTTCTCTACTTTCGTGAGGGTGATAAAACATCCCAGGGTGGCGTAGGTTTCCTCGTCAATAAGGCCCTCTCTAACAACGTCCAAGAAATCTCCAGTGTGTCGACCAGGGTAGCGTACCTGATCCTTCGGCTATCCAAACGGTATAGCATGAAGGTAATTCAGGTCTACGCACCGACCTCGGCACACTCGGATGATGAAGTGGAGGATATGTACGAAGACATATCTAGAGCCTTGTATAACACCACTAAGGCCCACTTCAACGTTGTTATGGGGGACTTTAACGGCAAGGTGGGAACCCAGATTGGCAACAAATCCCGAATAGGCCCGCATGGTTATGGAGTTAGGAATCTCAGGGGGCAAATGCTTGTCAACTTCCTTGAGAAAGAGGAGCTGTTCTTAATGAACTCTTTCTTTAAGAATCAGCCTCAAAGGAAGTGGACATGGCGAAGCCCCGACACTGTGACTAAAAATGAGATTGACTTCATCATGACAGATAGCAAGCACATATTCAGAGATGTCTCAGTGATCAACAGGTTCAATACCGGATCTGATCACCGACTCCTCCGAGGCTCTCTGAATATCAACTTGAAGCTTGAAAGAAACCGTATGATGAAGTCCACGCTCCGACCTAACCCAATCCAAATCATGGCGGGCACCGAGAAGTTCCAGCAGCTTCTCGGGGATAGATTTGTTGCCTTGGAACCCACTGATGATACTGACGAGACCCTGCACAATCTGGTCGAAACGCTGAGGCACGAAGGCATCAAGTTTTGTAAACAGCAGCGTACTGGCAAGAAATCCAAACTCTCGGACGAGACTCTCGGGTTGATGACAAGAAGACGGGAAACCACCCAGGCGACTTCGTCAGAGAGGTCAGACCTGAACAAGCGAATTGCGAAGATGGTACGGCGCGACCTTCGGAGCTCCAACACACGCCTCATTGAAGAGGGAATAGAGCGAAACCGAGGGTCCAAAGTATTCACTCAGCAGCTTGGCAGGAGCCACCTGACGAAGCTTAAAACGCACGATGGGAGGACCGTATTGTCGAAGCCGGAGATCTCTGCTGAGATAGAGGATTTCTATGACCGTTTATACGCTGCACATGCCCCTCGTGCCCAACGGGACGACCACGATTCACGAGCCACCCTGACACGCCACTACACCCACGAACTGCCAGACATCAGTCAAGACGAGATCGTGATGGCTCTGAGGCAGCTTAAAAATGGAAAAGCCCCCGGTGAAGACGGCATTACTTCAGAGCTTCTGAAGGCAGGAGGAGCCCCTGTTTTGCAGGAGCTTCAGAACCTGTTCAACACCGTTCTTCACAGTGGGAGAACTCCTAAGGCGTGGAGCGGGAGCCTGGTGGTGCTCTTTTTTAAGAAGGGAGATAAAACCCTTCTTAAAAACTATAGACCCCATCGCACTCCTGAGCCACGTCTATAAGCTTTTCTCACGAGTGGTCACGAATCGTCTCGCCAGGAAACTCGACGAGTTCCAGCCACCCGAACAGGCCGGGTTTCGCGGAGGATATGGCACCATAGACCACATACACACAGTGAGGCAGATTGTACAGAAGTCCGAAGAGTATAATCAGCCCCTGTGTCTAGTCGTAGTAGCCTTTGTGGACTATGAAAAGGCCTTTGACTCTGTCGAAACCTGGGCTGTTCTGGAATCCTTACAGCGTTGCCAAGTAGACTATCGTTATATCGAGGTGCTGAGATGTCTTTATGATGCCGCGACCATGAATGTCCAAGTACAGGGCCAGCAGTCCAAACCCATCCAACTGCGCAGAGGTGTGAGACAGGGGGATGTTATATCCCCGAAACTGTTCACAAGCGCGTTGGAAGATGTGTTTAAGACGCTGGACTGGAAAGGTAAGGGCATAAACATAAACGGCGATTACATCTCACACCTGCGATTCGCTGATGACATAGTCTTGATGGCGGAGTCGCTGGAGGAGCTGAACCTGATGCTGGACGGCCTAGCTTCAGCCTCACGACGCATCGGTCTTGGCATGAACTTGGATAAAACCAAGGTCATGATCAATGGCCACATTGATCCGGGACCGATCGTCGTACATGGCCACCTTCTCGAAATTGTTTCCGAATACATTTACCTTGGGCAGATTCTGCAGTTGGGTTAAAACAATTTCGAGAAGGAGGTCAAGAGGAGGATCCAGCTAGGTTGGGCAGCGTTTGGGAAACTACGTCGAGTCTTCTCGTCATCCATACCGCAATGCTTGAAAACGAAAGTTTTCAATCAGTGCGTCCTACCCGTCATGACCTACGGAGCTGAGACGTGGACACTCACGGTAGGGCTGGTCCACCAGTTTAAAGTCGCTCAGCGAGCTATGGAGAGAGCTATGCTCGGAGTTTCTCTGAAGGATAGGATTCGCAACGAATACATCCGACAGAGAACCAAGGTTATCGACATAGCTCAAAGGATTAGCAAGCTGAAGTGGCAGTGGGCTGGCCATATCTCGAGAAGAACCGACAACCGCTGGGGTAAACGTGTTCTTGAGTGGAGACCGCGACTCGGCAAACGTAGTGTAGGACGCCCTCCGACCAGGTGGGATGACGATTTGCGAAAGACTGCTGGCAGATGCTGGATGCGGCAAGCTGAAGACAGGGCGCTATGGCGCTCATTAGGGGAGGCCTATGTCCAGCAGTGGACTGAAAAAGGCTGATGATGATGATGATGAATTCGTTATCTACATTTTCCTGGTCAAATGCAGACTTATACTGAACTTAGAGCTTGCCGTCTCTACATTGTCCGTGTTCGGTTCCTGGACATCTAGTATACTCGTTATCTGAAGCCGTACAAACGGTGTCGTGCTCCACAGTATGAGCGGTTCCCGCGACATGTTTACGGCACAACCCCAGCTCGCTGCCTTCATAAAAATGCTACTCTACTAGTAAACCCGCGCTAAGCTGCGAGAAGGCTACTATAATATTCCTAAACGAAAATAAAAAATAATAAGTACAATATTATTGTGTGCAAACAAAATCTTTGTTATCAAAGAAAATTACAATGAAATAATGGAATTATATTAAAACTAGTATTATCAATTGAAACAATTGATTTGAAAACTGTTGCAAACAATCTACATTACAAACAAAATTGAATAATGCAATGTACAATTTTAAAATCACGATGTGATTGAAGAGGGTTGAGAATTTGAATTATAATAAAAAAAACCATTTGTCACATCATTCATTCATGTTATTAAATTGTGACATTAGTAACGCCCTGAGAATGCGTTGGTTATTAGATCCAGTATGCGATACTCGATGCATAAGTGTTTTTACGTTCCTCCCTGGATCATCTTCCTTACATCAGTCAATCTAGATATAAATAATATTGCATTGTTTTATAAATTAATGCAATATTATTAATCTAGATTTTTAAATAATTTAATTACTATAAGAATAACGTATTGTATTTAATTTAATTCAATTACTTTTATTTCTTTAGGCTTACAAAATAAGCACTTAGACAAGTCAAGTTTTATACTATAAACAGGTTTATAAATAGTAATTACTATCAAATAAGAAATAAGGCGTTATTCATTTTATCCCCTTAATTTTTTTGTACACTAGTGGAAGAAGTAGAAAATAATCCTTATATATGACTAATAAACTAATACATCGTCATTTGCATATCTAAGTCTAAATATAATGTGATTTAGATACAGGTCAATATTTATGTAAGACTAGCTAAGCTTAACATTATTTTTATATAATATCTACTATTGTGTGTGCGGAACTGGGCGACATCTGACCAACATTTACATCAGTGATGTAATGAAAAATCTATGAAGTAAAATAAAAGGCTTTCTTTATAAGATTTCGTTTAAATTTACGAATAGGGAGCTCAGTTGCTTTAGATGGAAGCTTGTTATAGAAGCGTATGCAAAAATGATTTCCCTACCCTTGGTAATCCTTTAACTAACTATATCTATAAAAGAGAAGAGAAAACTGGGTGACATAGAGAAGAGAAAACTGAGAGATCTCTTGAGATCTCTGAAACTACAATAGCTACGAAGCTGACATTTTGAATGGAGATTCGATTTAGGACGTAGACAAAGAACGGATTTTTGGAAATTCGTAATCTAAGGTAGTTAAAATGTGGACAAAGGTCATTTTTATAATAACTTCAGAAACGTAACTGTTGGACCGTCAAAATAATGTAGTGTAGCGTAGGAAGATGACTCAAAATAAACAGAAACGTGTTACAGGGTTTTCTTGAAATTCCCATCCTAAAGGTCAATGCTGTGTACTCACAGTTAGGCGATTCACTGACATATCACGAAATCTCAGGATCTAGAAGAGCTAGCCTTAGCTAAGAACGGATTTTTGGAGATTAGTATTTAAAAGAACGGATTTTTGGAGATTAGTTTAAATGCGTAGGACTTATAGGTTTATTTTTAATAACTAGTAACTTTAAAATTGTAAATAAATAAATAACGCTGGACAAGTCACACAGCATTACCTAGCCCCAAGCTAAGCAGAGCTTGTGTTATGGGTACTAGATAACTGATATACATAACACGATACAATACACAGATAGATATTTTTTATTATATATAGAAAACGACCAGAACACCCTGAACAAATGTCTGCAGATCGTACACACATTTGTCCCGATGCGGGAATCGAACCCGCAACTTCCTGCGTCGCAGGCAGACCTTCGCCCACCGCGCCACAGAGAGAGAGAGAGTAAAAGATTGGATTTAAAACTTTGGCACCATGCTTTGGCAGAATAGTTTAGGTAAAGAATGGGATATGGAAACCAACATAACATAGGGTACTTATTTCTAAAGTCCACTTGAAAGAAATCGCAGGCGGGTCAGCTTGTAAAAATATAAAGATGAAAATATTTAGAAACAATTCCGCGCAAAACCTTTTCCTTCATCTTTATATTTTGCAATGGATTTCCTAAAAGTAGGTAACGGCTGAATCCATTTTTAATTATTTTTGTTAAAAAGTTTTTTTTTTAAATCTTTTGTATTTTATAAGTTTAGACAATGATATAAAAACCTACATAGGTAACGTACTTGTTTTAATTTCTTGAAGGTCAGTTCGCCACAGACCGAGTTCCCGGAGTCCTTTCTATCGTCCTGGGAGCTCCAAGCATGTCATTGTGCACAGCAGTGTCATTGTGCACAGCAGTGTCATTATGCATAGCAGTGTCATTGTGCACAGCAGTGTCATTGTGCACAGCAGTGAAGAGCCGCTTGCCAGCGCTTCTTGTACATACCTACTGCTCCCAGACTGTTGGCTTCAAATAACAGTACCTACAATGTTATTAGTGAGTTTACCGTCCTCCGTGTCTTTAGTGGTCGGCAGGTTTGACAACAACTAAATTAACAAAATAACCTCAGATCTCAGATGTTAAACTAGTACGAAATGGGAAAACTTTAACGACCAATAAAAATAGGGGGTTATCGTGAAAACTTTCGCTGATGTAAATTGCTTTTATTCGGTGAAACGCTGAGCGCTGATAGCGCGCCCCGCACCTAACTTATAAAACATTTAACCTTCGCTCCTGTGATGTGTCCATCGATGACCCACGGATCATGTTCCGACCTCGGGCTGTTTCAGCAGCTCAGTGTTTCAAGTTTTAGTAGGTATTCAATTACTCTCTCAAAGTTTACAGTGTAACCATGGTTTAAAAACTTTATTCAAAACTGAAATGTGCTATAGAATTACATTTTAATTTTTGATTTTCTTTATTCATCCGACGACTTGGTGCCAACTGTGGAAACAAGTCTGACCAAGTGCGGATTCTATTATATCGGCGATGGTGGGGGGAGGGGAGGGGAGGGGGGGGGTAGATTTGGAGCAGAGGGGGAGGGTGGACAAGTGTTGTTTCAGCTCACGAGTTTTAATTAAACCTTCGTTATCCAATAGTTTCTAATCTCGGATCGACTTAACTTTTTGTCTAGCTTTTTTAAATTTCTCGGTTAACAGCTCTACTTATTTGCGTCGAGTTGTAACGCGTTACCGCACGTCTGGCGTCCGCATCGATTCCTTCTTGAATTGGAATTATGAGATCGAATACCTTTAATATATAATTTGAACAGCTATAAATGTTTCATAGAAACTGGAACAACTAATTTGCCCACACTATTTACATGGGGTAGTTTTCTATTCAAACAGAATCACAATAATTTAGAAAGACCGTGTTTCACTGAGTGATAAACAACCAGATATTATCTAAAGTAGGCGCCTGAGTGTTTGTGATAGTAATAGCTCTCGCAGGTGCACTTGTTCTCCATAGTTCGTCTCCTCGCCCCGGTCGATAGTTCGTCTCCTCGCCCCGGTCGATAGTTCGTCTCCTCGCCCCGGCTCGCGAGCGGCTGATCAACTTGTAGCGGGTAAGGCAGCCGTTCGCACGCAGCTCTCGTAGGAAACAGTTTTTGCCGAATGCTATAAATCCGAGCAAACAAAGAAAAAGGCGGCCTTTTCTCCTCTAAATCAATTGAAGTGATATCGGGGGAGAGGGGGGCGACAAGACGTAATGCACCTATATCAATTGTATTTCCGCTCTTGCGGCGCCGGCGCTGTGAAGACGGTTTTATTAACTCTGAAGTCTCTCGAACGGAGCTTGATCTTTTTGGAATGTCGGATTATTTTTCTCTTATTTCGGAATCAAATCTCTTAGGACATTACTTCTCCCGACATCAGACAAATGCTGGGATAGTTTATTACAATGAAGTGAGGAATCACGTATTTTTTCTAACTTTAGCTGAATCCGTTCGCTGTTTCCACCATGGCGGCGGATCGACGTGTAGAATGAAACACATATCGCGATAATCCCAAGGTTGGTTTTCGAATCTGCTGGTGTCATGGTAGGGAACCACCCCTTGAGTTATAGTAGGAACAGAGCGGGCTCAGTAGTTAGGTAGCCGCGAGATGACTGTGCTCAGTAGTTAGGTAGCCGCGAGGTGACTGTGCTCAGTAGTTAGGTAGCCGCGAGGTGACTGTGCTCAGTAGTTAGGTAGCCGCGAGATGACTGTGTTCAGTAGTTAGGTAGCCGCGAGATGACTGTGCTCAGTAGTTAGGTAGCCGCGAGATGACTGTGCTCAGTAGTTAGGTAGCCGCGAGGTGACTGTGCTCAGTAGTTAGGTAGCCGCGAGATGACTGTGCTCAGTAGTTAGGTAGCCGCGAGATGACTGTGCTCAGTAGTTAGGTAGTCGCGAGGTGACTGTGCTCAGTAGTTAGGTAGCCGCGAGGTGACTGTGCTCAGTAGTTAGGTAGCCGCGAGATGACTGTGCTCAGTAGTTAGGTAGCCGCGAGATGACTGTGCTCAGTAGTTAGGTAGCCGCGAGGTGACTGTGCTCAGTAGTTAGGTAGCCGCGAGATGACTGTGCTCAGTAGTTAGGTAGCCGCGAGGTGACTGTGCTCAGTAGTTAGGTAGCCGCGAGATGACTGTGTTCAGTAGTTAGGTAGCCGCGAGATGACTGTGCTCAGTAGTTAGGTAGCCGCGAGGTGACTGTGCTCAGTAGTTAGGTAGCCGCGAGGTGACTGTGCTCAGTAGTTAGGTAGCCGCGAGGTGACTGTGCTCAGTAGTTAGGTAGCCGCGAGGTGACTGTGCTCAGTAGTTAGGTAGCCGCGAGGTGACTGTGCTCAGTAGTTAGGTAGCCGCGAGGTGACTGTGTTCAGTAGTTAGGTAGCCGCGAGATGACTGTGCTCAGTAGTTAGGTAGCCGCGAGATGACTGTGTTCAGTAGTTAGGTAGCCGCGAGGTGACTGTGCACAGTAGTTAGGTAGCCGCGAGATGACTGTGCTCAGTAGTTAGGTAGCCGCGAGGTGACTGTGCACAGTAGTTACGTAGCCGCGAGATGACTGTGTTCAGTAGTTAGGTAGCCGCGAGATGACTGTGCTCAGTAGTTAGGTAGCCGCGAGATGACTGTGCTCAGTAGTTAGGTAGCCGCGAGGTGACTGTGCACAGTAGTTAGGTAGCCGCGAGATGACTGTGCTCAGTAGTTAGGTAGCCGCGAGGTGACTGTGTTCAGTAGTTAGGTAGCCGCGAGATGACTGTGCTCAGTAGTTAGGTAGCCGCGAGATGACTGTGCTCAGTAGTTAGGTAGCCGCGAGATGACTGTGTTCAGTAGTTAGGTAGCCGCGAGGTGACTGTGCACAGTAGTTAGGTAGCCGCGAGATGACTGTGTTCAGTAGTTAGGTAGCCGCGAGGTGACTGCATGCTCTGCGAGTGGGTTGCGTGCAAATGGCTCCGCTCGTGTAATGCAGCGGATGAAAACAAAATTACGAGGCTCGTGATTAACTGCATAGCGGCACTAGGAAACAGCTGGCGCACTAGAAATACTTAGGGGCATGTTGGCGATTGTAGGACAATGTCGTGGCCACTGTGTGGAAAAAGTCAGTTAATAAGTATCAACGAGACGCGACAAGTACATACTAGTTCTAGTTTTACCATCAATAATAAAGAACCAAAGAATAGGTAGGTACCTAGCGTAACCACGGAGGCACAGGTTGAGTTATCCACGGAGGATAACGCTACCTGTGCTTTTCTATCTACCGCTGACACCATTTAATTCTCGGCCGATCAGCGCTACCTTTCGAACTTGCTCAAGATTTGAACAGTTCAATGTTAAAGTGTGTATGCGTTGGGCTGGCGCTCCCTCGCTGAAGACTGCGCTGGTGGCGCTGGATGAGCCCGCAACGCCGCGGCGCCGCGGCAGGCAGCGGGTAAGTACAAACCCCACATGCAACGCTTTTGTTTCACATGATTTCCGTGTTAACGATGACTATCGCGTTTTAAATTAACTTTTTCATCATTTTTAATGGTTTTGATTAATCTTCTAAATGGTATTTTTAAAGATTTCGTGGAAGTTTGCGTTGGTTTTATATGCGGGCCGTTATTAAAATCATTTTATGAAGTCAGCTAATGAGGTTGAATATTATAATAAATAAATATTGTCATTGTTCAAGCGAGCAGTACGTATGTATAATCCGTTTAGGTGTTTGTTTAGTTTAATGTATCTTGCGTGACGTAACGTAACGTGCGTATTTAATATATTAAAATCTGCGCCGGATGTTCATCTCATTGAAGTCATCGAGACGGTTGAGCCGATAGAGCGTGTGTTGTTTTAGGCGGAGCTCCCATTACGAAGGGATTCCTGAAAGAAATACCAGCATCAGTTATAAACATTTCAATTACGGCAGGTGTACAATCGTGATAAGGCAAGGTCCTAGTACCTAGTAAGGTGGTGCTAATGTTCCAGCCTGAGATTGTTATCTACAAAACTGTTAGTAGATATAAAAGACATTAGTGCGTCGGTCGTTTCCGGAGCGTTTAGTTACCAAGGGCTCGTGCTTACCTGCAGCCTAGGTCAGTGCCTTGTGCCTGGATCTAGGCCACCGGATATGAGCGGCACTTGGGGTTAGTATCCACTAGTTAGGTGGATGTACGTATGCAGGTAAGACTGTATAGGCGGTGTGTGCTCGTTTGGTGTGCGGGTGCCCTGGCCGTGCTCGTGATCGCCTGTCCGAGAGCACAAACACAAGCTGCAGGCAGGACAAGGCTCGGCTTGATTAGCTCTATTGAAACAAGGTAAACATTATCTGCACTGAAATAAATATGTTAAGGACAAACTAAAATTTTTGTGAAAAAGATAGACACAGGGGACAGCAACCCAGGCCCAAAAAAGACTGTTATTTTTTTTGAATTTGTACTAATTAATGAAGTAACTTTTTTTACCAAAAATCATTATATATTTTTTCCATCTACATCTAACATGTTAGTCTTAACTACTAAAATCAATATTTATATGAGATCTAGGTAAACACAGCCGCTATGGGCATTCAAAGTGTTGAAAAGTGAAAATAAAAATGGGAGTACAACTTTGTGAAAATTTCACTGGTTTCACTGGCCATTCCAACTTGTGTGAAAATTACTTAAAAACAAAACAAAAGAAGCATTTATTCTAAAAATTTGCCATTATTAAAATCCTCATAATTACCAAATTTTGTCTCGCTGTCGTGTTGTAAGCTTGCTCAGCTCAGTAGAACTTGTTCCAAGGGGTAAGTGGGGGGGGGGCGAGTGAATGTGCAGTATGGAGGTATTTTTAACCCTTATCAGCATCCCTTGTTTGATATTTTTTGCCCGCTAAAACATTGTGGTACCTACATATAGGTACTTGGTTGGCATAAAACCGCGACTGTAAATAACATTATTTGATTATAACTGAGACTCTCAGGCAAACGAGAATGTCTGAGATAATTTCTGAGAAGTCAAGAGGGATTATGTTTTGACATGTAAATGCCTCGCGATGTCACTTCAGGAAGGTGTAAGACCCCTACCTATCTATTATAAATAAAATAAATATAACTTCAAAATTAAAGATTCAAGACATTTATTACAGAACTTATTAAACATAGATCATTAGATAATTTATGATTATCTTAAAATTCAGAAGGAAGCTGCAAATCTTCCTATACCAAAGAAACGTCCTTCAAAGAGATAGTTATTGTAGATAAACGAATATATAGAAAAGTGATTTATAATGGCCAATGTGATCGTCTAGTGTCGTCTAGTGGTAGGACACCCGTTATGTTGTAGTAACTCAGTTTCTTTTAGAAGCTTAGACAAACGAACTAACTACAAAATACCCTAATTCTGACGAATACCTACCTACTTAAACCTGATAAATCCTAATCCTCCATTTACACAAACGACTAAAATAACTTTCAATCTCACTCTCGCACACCGAACTTACGACGGCAAGGATGAGGGCACCGCCTCCGCCCAACATCTGTGATCCTCGACATCCTGACTGGACAGACCTCCACCGTCAACACAGATAAGACCGCATGCTGGGTTTCCATGCCTATTACTGTGTATATAGGTAAAGGTACTGGGACATATCACAAAAGAGTCAGTCGGGAAAGGAGGGCATTATCTTTTAGCAACCTAAGCCAGCCTCAAAGTCTTGTCATAATCTACCTATCTAAAATGAAACACTTTCAGAAGGAGTTTACTTTGTGATGTTTAATTCAAACCTTTCAGTGGGTAAGCTACGTTAAGATATTATGCAATTCAACTCTTCCTTACATCATCTCTCTAACTAAAAAGCTAGATAAGTCAAGTCATCTGGTCCCTAGCTGTACTTAACCAGAGAAGTAGTGAAGTTCCAAATTTATCTGCGGAATCAAACACTACTAAACTGGTGAAGTTTAGCACCATTCGTCTCCTATTAGGTTCTCCTCCCAGAGTAGGAGCTTTAGTAGAAGCCAGGAGACTTCCCTAGAATCTTAAGATCTGAATTTCAAGCTTCACTATAACTCTTAGGCCGAAAGAATATATATAATAACCCTGAAATATCCGACGAAATGATCATCTAGGATACTCCTTCAGCCGAGACTTTGTCTCACGGGTAATGGGAGACTACCGCCCCCTACCCGCTTGCCGAATTTAAAGTCTTCAGTGCGGTTGTTTTTCACATACTAAAGACCCATAAATACAATATTCAATTTAAAGATAGTTAGAGCAAACTTGGAATTCATTTCCTTTAGGCAAAATATACAAATTACAATATCGTTGAATCGAAGATGACCTAGATGATGAAATAGGAATGATATAGGTACCTACTCGTGATATACGCACTAATCCGAAATAGCCCTGTATTTAAAATAAAATAGATTTCTGACCTGATTCCGGTAAAACCTTTACCAAACGTTGGAATCCTTTCTCTTGTATTTAACGTATTATAACCGATGAGCGCTCTATCCTTTCGATTTGCATTATCCGCTTCTCTTTATCAAGAACATTATTTATCTTCAAATCCCATCCGTCACGTCTGAAAGCAATTTTTCAACCCCCCCCCCTATTTTGTTTTCCGTCTTCTCCTTATGTCCGCGCCACGAATTCAAATTATTTGTCAATATTTCTATTCAGAGTAGTTTAAAGAAGTTTTTATGTAATGCACCAAAGCAGTTTCATAATTGATTTATTTTTAGGGTTAAATATTATTTAAAAGAAACGCTTAATGTAAAATATTTGCATAAAACAGTGTAGCCACTGTCTGGACTGTTACAATCGACCCCAAATTTTTTAGCAGCGGCCTATTAAGATAGTAAGTGAATTAAAAATTTCCCTAAAATTCAAAACCGTTGCAAATATATGCATTTATTTAAGTTGTTTATGATTCTACTGATGTTTGTTATTATTATTTTTCATTATTTATTCAATTATTGAATTCTTAATCCATTGAAACTCGAAACCATATACATTTTTACTGTGTGTGTATTTAAACCAGATTTAAAATCACAAAATGGATCAGCACCATGTTCAAACCTAATATAATTAAAGCTTATTGATTTATCAACGATTGACAGAAAGAACGACTGACTAACTGGGGCTTGGTTGTGAGGCAAGCCTCCCCGAGTGGGACACCGATTTCAACCAGGCTGGCCTTACATTATGACCAAGCTCAGATCTAGAAAGGAACCAGATCAGTGGTAACTCAATGTACAATAACCGAAGATAACTCAATCTTAATTACCCCCAAAAAACCCCATCAAATCTTAAACCCATTTCAAATCCGGTGTATGTGCAGTGTGCTCAGTCATAGCCTAATAGGTATAGAGTAAATTCTTGGAAATCAGACAGAGCTGAGGCTCAGATCTCAGTTTAAAAAAAACTGTAATGATCTTAATTATCCTAACACCAAGAACCTTTCTTTCACAAGAACTTATTTGTAGTGCGTTTATGGCTCGAATCTCAAATAAATCGTACCAAATTCTGTAAAAAGATAACTTACATGGGCCCTTCAAGCTTCATACTATTTCTAAATACTGTTTTCAAACTGGATTCATACATTTCTGTCATTCTCCCAGTATAAATCAGCAAATTACAATTAGAATCTGTTACTTCAGAATTCTATTGAACAATTATTTAGTTAATTTATAAGTTAACATAAAGCTTTTATTCAGAATGATTGATTTCTGAAAGCATAAAAGTAAACAAACCGACTGATTTGACTGACTTGACATTGATTGATTGACAGGTAGGGTAGCCATAGTCAGAATTTGTCTAGCAAATTTCGGACGGAAGAAATTAGTTTCGCTCGAGTACCTTTTTTTTTTCTTTATTTGCCGAATAAAATTTTTAACAAAATTTGAATAATCTATAGTAACACGTACCTATGTAGATAAGTTTTTATTTTTATAGGGTATCCGACGACGACCCCTCGAGTTAGTTCATAGTTCATAGTTCCTCAACATTTAAAACTCCGATGTTCAACAATAGTTTTCGGGCACGTGATAACGCTTTAATTTTTAGCATTAAATTTAAATTTCGTAAGAGTTGTAATGTTAAACGACCCCGCGTATCTGTATTTAGGTTGAATTAACTTTATTTCCGCTTTTTGTTTTAAATTGATTTTACGAAATTATTATTAGATTCAATTGATTTTGATCTCAGAGTCGCAGAGTTTATATTACGCAACGCAAATTGAAGTTGACATGTTTAATTATCTATAGACGTGTCCTGTGGTTACGTGACGTTTCTTTCTCTTTGGTTGTAAAAGTAAAAATTGTTTCATCTGTGGACGTTTCTTTGTTTACATTGTAATCTAAGTATTTGAAATTACGAAGTTATTATAGTTATAGCCGTGATTTTCTAAAAGCCGTGTTGTCCACTCTGCCATCACTGTTTATTGTTAATTGTATGACTGGTATTCACTCGTAAAAATCCGCGTATACATCTGGAACAAGAGGTCTTGGCAAGAAAAAATCCGGAAATTGAGAACACAAAGAAGATACACTCTGTGTACTGAGACCATCGTTTGAAAAATGACAAGAAGCATTAATGTATCGGGCTCGACGTTCCACACAAGAAGAACCATATGTCTTTCGGGCCTCCGCTATCGGCGATGTCGAATGAGAGGTTATCTAGTTGTAAGTACGAATTTCTATTAATTTTCTAATGTTTACATAATGAACCATAAAATTCCTCTCTTCAGGCACTAATACCTCCGTGATAAACGTTTTGCAGACCATAACTATGCACAGCCTCTTGTATTCCCTCTGTCATTGACAGCTAAATGTCAGGTTATAAAAAAAATTATTTTTATTTATTTCAGGAACAGAACAATAAATACAACGTAATATGTACAACTGTATTATCTATTCTGCTGGATACCACTGACCTGTGAGAGAAAGCTAATCCACTGAGCTAGCTCTGATGTCTTTCTTCAAGATTCCAACATGTAAGTTCAATGAACTCAGTTGTTAGACGTCCCCCTGACTGCTATGAATATTCTTATGATCCCGAATCTATGTCTAGATCAGGTATCCTTTTATATAGATGGTTCAGGCATGAACACGAAACCGAGCATGTGTGTAGAACCATATCATCTATAGTCGCATCAACCAAACTGCTGTATATGTAGTATCCTAAATAAACCAACACTCCATGTATACTGCTGCGAAACTGAAGCATATCCCTTGATAATTTTGTAAAGAAAGGCTTTTATTTTCTATTTATTTCAGATGCCGTTTGAAGAACACTGTCCATCTCCAATCTCCTCATCATCACCTGCTGCTGGGAGTTCCTAGTACCTAGCTGAAGATCCATTCCACTCCAAGACTTATTCTAATTATTACACCACGGTAAAACTTTGTGTGTTGTTTATTATTAGGATTTATTTAAGTAATAAAGTTCTTAAAATATTAAAGATCCTCTGAACTGGCTTACTTATTTAGTTGTCTGAAATATCATTTGATTTTTTATCCTGAAAAACCTTAATAACGACCTGCCTGTATGTACCAATTTCAAGTCCTTAGCAGCGGCAATGTTAAGAATGAATTCATGTTCAATTCTCTCTTGCTCATTCAACTCCGAACCTCATTATTGTAATTATAAACCTCACAAGACTACATAGAAGGAAACTGCTGACATGACCTTCCTCAGATAAGATTCCAGTATGTTTCGATCGATTCTTATGCTGCGAAACTTTCTAAAATCATCATTAGGTAGATCTTGTTTGTATTTTTTTTAAAATAAATCAAATTAAATCTCACTGCCCTTCTTTGCTCTCCAAATCGCCAGCCGAACCGGACAGCACCGCCCACACAGCTTCGCCACACAGCACCGCATCTCCGCGAACTCCACGTACGCCACACTCGTAGTTCAAACATTTTCAATGATCTTGAACACGCTGCTCCTATAATTATGTTTATAATTAAAACTAGAACCAACCACAACTGTAGCAATGCTTGTGTCACGTGCCAGACTACCCATGTTCCTGTGAAATTCCGAGATAAAATTAGCCTATGTGCTATTCCGGAATATTAGTCTACCTCTTTGCTAAATTTCATCCAGTTCCGTTTAGCCGCTCTTGCGTGAGTAAAAGTAACACAAACAACTATCTATCCAAACCTACGCATTTTGTGTGAATATTTTATTTTCTTAATATTTATAGTGGGCGAGCAGAAACCACTGAATAAACATCCGCAACTCCCACAAACATTTTACTTTAAAACGAGAGTCGAACCCGCATCTTCCTTTTCATCTAGCCACTATGCCACAGGAGTCGTCACTTCTGACTATTATTTGTCATAATAATGTTGTGAACTTGACACTGACGTGACACTTACTCGTCCCTTATGGTGGATACACACGTACGTACATGCGCGATGAGCATGGTTCATCCGAATTTGGCTATTTACCCTGCGTCTACTCGTAAAGAACATGCCTAGTGTGCGCTGAAACTTTTCAAGTAATGGACTATTCGTTGTGGTGTTTGGTGGACATCGCTACCTATATTACAAGGTTGCTTCGAACAATGAACAAGAATTATGGACGCATTTGAGTCACAGTGATGGTCTCACTACACTGCCATGGTTAGACTCGGACCCAATAAAATCATCATCTACTGTCCATGCTAGACCACCTCCACAAAACCTTTAAACAATCATTATTATCATCAGTCTACATTAGTCCACTGCTATAGAACCTTTAACCAATCATCATTATCATCTGTCCATGTTAGTCCATAATTTTTTGTCATGATTAGATTTAGTAAATCTTATGAAAGTGCACTTATCTTTTCTTATACTGGAGCCTTCTTTTGTGAATCCTTAGTCGACCCACAGTCTCGATCCTGGATTCCTTGATTTCTTTTGAATTGCAGTGACTGTTCTAAGCTCCAAAGTCCTCCGTCATCCGTGTATATTCCTTTTTGACCCGCTTTCATGCTCCTTCCACTTCGAATTTATTCTTATTCTCTCCAATATCCTACTATTTTGGAAAAACTAAATATCCTGAAATATTTCATTATAATAATATTAGATTTTTAGGGTTTCGTTTGTCTTTAGCTTCTTTCCACTTCACATGCAACAAATTGTGTGGACTAAACCACACTTTATAACTAAATTTAATTACCTAAATCCAACTAATATAAAATGCGACCCCTACAATGATACTATCTAAATAAATCGCAAAACACATATTATCTACAAATTTCCTACACGACCCCTATAATAAAATCATCCCTGAACAAGTTAAAATCTAACATCCAAATCATGGACTCGACCTCACGACTCCCGAATAGTAAAGATTTGATGAGAGATCCTTACAACGAAACTGTACCTACCTACTTACTTATCTAAATAAGTCTAATTATCGATTCTGATACCTACTCTATGACAGGAAATTGTAAGACTAGCTCACACTTAATCTAAAACTATCATAACAATTTCCCTAGCTTATTCTTCCTGCTGCTACTGCTACCTACGAACTTCCTAAGCGACCCCTAAACCTAAATCATCTCTAAGTAAATCCTAAATTCCAAATCCTGGTATGCGGCAAGCAAATTGTAAGACCCCTACCTATCTATTATAAATAAAATAAATATAACTTCAAAATTAAAGATTCAAGACATTTATTACAGAACTTATTAAACATAGATCATTAGATAATTTATGATTATCTTAAAATTCAGAAGGAAGCTGCAAATCTTCCTATACCAAAGAAACGTCCTTCAAAGAGATAGTTATTGTAGATAAACGAATATATAGAAAAGTGATTTATAATGGCCAATGTGATCGTCTAGTGGTAGGACACCCGTTATGTTGTAGTAACTCAGTTTCTTTTAGAAGCTTAGACAAACGAACTAACTACAAAATACCCTAATTCTGACGAATACCTACCTACTTAAACCTGATAAATCCTAATCCTCCATTTACACAAACGACTAAAATAACTTTCAATCTCACTCTCGCACACCGAACTTACGACGGCAAGGATGAGGGCACCGCCTCCGCCCAACATCTGTGATCCTCGACATCCTGACTGGACAGACCTCCACCGTCAACACAGATAAGACCGCATGCTGGGTTTCCATGCCTATTACTGTGTATATAGGTAAAGGTACTGGGACATATCACAAAAGAGTCAGTCGGGAAAGGAGGGCATTATCTTTTAGCAACCTAAGCCAGCCTCAAAGTCTTGTCATAATCTACCTATCTAAAATGAAACACTTTCAGAAGGAGTTTACTTTGTGATGTTTAATTCAAACCTTTCAGTGGGTAAGCTACGTTAAGATATTATGCAATTCAACTCTTCCTTACATCATCTCTCTAACTAAAAAGCTAGATAAGTCAAGTCATCTGGTCCCTAGCTGTACTTAACCAGAGAAGTAGTGAAGTTCCAAATTTATCTGCGGAATCAAACACTACTAAACTGGTGAAGTTTAGCACCATTCGTCTCCTATTAGGTTCTCCTCCCAGAGTAGGAGCTTTAGTAGAAGCCAGGAGACTTCCCTAGAATCTTAAGATCTGAATTTCAAGCTTCACTATAACTCTTAGGCCGAAAGAATATATATAATAACCCTGAAATATCCGACGAAATGATCATCTAGGATACTCCTTCAGCCGAGACTTTGTCTCACGGGTAATGGGAGACTACCGCCCCCTACCCGCTTGCCGAATTTAAAGTCTTCAGTGCGGTTGTTTTTCACATACTAAAGACCCATAAATACAATATTCAATTTAAAGATAGTTAGAGCAAACTTGGAATTCATTTCCTTTAGGCAAAATATACAAATTACAATATCGTTGAATCGAAGATGACCTAGATGATGAAATAGGAATGATATAGGTACCTACTCGTGATATACGCACTAATCCGAAATAGCCCTGTATTTAAAATAAAATAGATTTCTGACCTGATTCCGGTAAAACCTTTACCAAACGTTGGAATCCTTTCTCTTGTATTTAACGTATTATAACCGATGAGCGCTCTATCCTTTCGATTTGCATTATCCGCTTCTCTTTATCAAGAACATTATTTATCTTCAAATCCCATCCGTCACGTCTGAAAGCAATTTTTCAACCCCCCCCCTATTTTGTTTTCCGTCTTCTCCTTATGTCCGCGCCACGAATTCAAATTATTTGTCAATATTTCTATTCAGAGTAGTTTAAAGAAGTTTTTATGTAATGCACCAAAGCAGTTTCATAATTGATTTATTTTCAGGGTTAAATATTATTTAAAAGAAACGCTTAATGTAAAATATTTGCATAAAACAGTGTAGCCACTGTCTGGACTGTTACAAAGGATTGTACTGAAGTAGCTTTCATTTTCATAAGCCTAAAAGAAGTTAGTCGTGTGCGGCTTGCAGGTTTACCATTTTACTCTTTCTTACGAATGTTTGTTTCATCAAACCAAACAACAACGTTTCTCCTCTACCAACAATCTATTATGGGGTACTAGTGTTCACAAACACCGTCTAATGTTTTTGTATGGGATTGAAGTAACGCTTTCTCTCGAGGATACAAGTCAGGATGTCGGCAAATAAGGAAAACTGTGTGTGTCGAGGGTGATTAACAATAATGCCAGTGAATTGTCACTTGTCATACCAATGTCACATTACACTTAATATTATAAATGTAAAAGATTTGATGGATGGATAGATGTTTGTTACTTTTTCACCCCAAAACTGCTAAACGAATCGGGCTGGAATTTTGCTTAGATGTTATGTAGGTCTGAACTTGTAATGTTACATAGGCATTTACGCGTGAAAAGCCACCTGCAAACTACTCACTAATATCTAAGATTGATGCCGCTCAGCATGCGCACACGTCGCTTCGCACCTCGCCGCTGAGCTCGGCCGGAGCTCGCATACATAGAATCAAGAGAGGACTCTATCTATAATAATCGTCGCTCTTTTCCGGGAGATTTATAGGAGTTTTGAGCTCCTATAAATCTCCTCCAACCCGTTTCCATACTCCGAGCACTTCAATATAATCTTTTCATTATTTTAAAAGTTGCCAAGACATTTTACAAATTTTCGCTGAATAATAAAATAAAACAATCTAGAGCGCTGCCTTCCGGAAACTTTTCACTGTTACACGTAGCTTACTTTAATCCTGGCGAAAATGTCTTTCGTCAACTTTGCGCCGGATTGTTTAACCGAGGACAGTGGAAGGTACAACTTATACTGTTATGTTGTTTCTTACGGTTGCTCTGGAACCTCTGAGGCCTAACTCTTTGTACAGAGCACGACTCCATTAAACGTTCCCTTTCGTTTTGCGTAGTTTTGTAATATTTCCCGCAAAGGTCGATGTGTTATTGCGTGAAACTAGAGCGAAGCTAATGTGAAGGCTCCGCTGAGTTTCTAAAGAATTATTACTTTAGGCGGGGTTGGTAAAGGGTAGAGTCATTTGTTAACGCTTTTTGTATTTGAATAAAAATTAAATGCATTACGAATTCCAATTTCAGAAGCGAAATAATTCAGACTGTTAGAAGCATTATATTCTCTTATAAAGGTAAGAAGCTCAAAGAGTGACTTTTATAAAATAAATAGACAAAACTGCCATGATGCAAGATGCCACATGGCTAGGAATGCACAGAATAACCACAAAAAACTTTTTATGACGTTGAATTACAACTTATTATCGGGTCAATAGCGTAAGTCAGCCACAACTTGGCCACAACTTGGCTAGGGTCGGATCAATACAAATGTTTGTACAAACGTAAGTTATATACATATAATGCTCTGTGGTGTGAATCGCGATAAGCTGTGGCTTGTTCAGACAGTCAGAAACAAACAATGTGTGCGCAGTTTGAGCAAGTTCAATTACGAATTGTAAAAGAGCAATCCGAACCTGGAATAAGTAACAAAGAAATCCTTTATGCTGGTTTTTGAGTTAGTCGCACGCCGCGGCTTTGTCTCGACATTATCTCCGTCAATACAAATGAGGTTGGCGAATCTGGGCCGCCCCCACCCTGAGTACACCCCCGAATGTGAGAGACGGATATTCACGCGCCCTTTCAAACTCTTTACGGTGCCGCCGACCTATTCAGATACAAACTACTTGTTTAAGGTTTCAAAAACGTGTACAACGTTTTTGGTACAGCCGTGTGGTGGCGCCGGGCTATTACTAGGTACAGCCGTGTGGTGGCGCCGGGCTATTACTAGGTACAGCCGTGTGGTGGCGCCGGGCTATTACTAGGTACAGCCGTGTGGTGGCGCCGGGCTATTACTAGGTACAGCCGTGTGGTGGCGCCGGGCTATTACTAGGTACAGCCGTGTGGTGGCGCCGGGCTATTACTAGGTACAGCCGTGTGGTGGCGCCGGGCTATTACTAGGTACAGCCGTGTGGTGGCGCCGGGCTATTACTAGGCGTTATCAGATTTATACTGAGGCTACTGAGGCTATTTTCTATTTTCATTAACAACTACTATTGTAGTTACTATACCAACTACATTTTGATTAAACAATAATTGTAGTTTTTGGGTTGCGGTCCTGTAATAGCCGAGAACATAGCCAATGTTTTGTCTTGAGATTGCAAATGAAATGGAATATTAATATTATCAAATCGTTGATCTGTATTGTTCAAGGACTATTTTGTATCCTTCCTGCGTACTATCCTACATTTATTCTATCCTCGTTGATTATGAAACAGTTGTATCCTTCCTGCGTACTATCCTACATTTATTCTATCCTCGTTGATTATGAAACAGTTGTATCCTTCCTGCGTACTATCCTACATTTATTCTATCCTCGTTGATTATGAAACAGTTGTATCCTTCCTGCGTACTATCCTACATTTATTCTATCCTCGTTGATTATGAAACAGTTGTATCCTTCCTGCGTACTATCCTACATTTATTCTATCCTCGTTGATTATGAAACAGTTGCAGTATTCTCGTAAATTATACATAACATTATATTTTTATGCGGTCGCTATTTAACGCTATCGGGGCCGCGTCGGTCGGGTCACGCCGCGCCGCGCCGCCGCCGCGCCGCGCCGCCGCCGCGCCGCACCGCCGCCGCGCCGCCGCCGCGCCGCGCCGCCGCCGGCTCGACTGTAGTCCTTTACCTAGAACTGGCTTTGTATTTAATTATTGATGTAAGAAAGAAAATAATCAAATAACAGAATTAAACTGAAACTAGTATTTACAATAGCGAGCCAGCACACGCTGAGCCAGCACACGCTGAGCCAGCACACGCTGAGCCAGCACACGCTGAGCCAGCACACGCTGAGCCAGCACACGCTGAGCCAGCACACGCTGAGCCAGCACACGCTGAGCCAGCACACGCTGAGCCAGCACACGCTGAGCCAGCACACGCTGAGCCAGCACACGCTGAGCCACCACACGCTGAGCCATATGTTTACAAATAGAACTCTATGTTTACAAATAAGAATGCTAGCCATGTTGGTTCCTTTTATCCAATACTTAACGGGATTTCATGTACCTACGAACGCTCGAGGTGATAAAATGCTAAAGAATCCGAATTAATTGTTATCACTGTGCGCTGCGGCTTGCGAACATCGTGGAACTTCAATAATCATCACACGCATTTGGTCCGATAAGTCTTGGTAGAAAATATTCAGTTCATACTTATACCTATTTGTCTTGTTATGTATTATGTCTCCTATTAATGTATTACAATGAATGTCGGATGTACGAGTATTTTACAAATCAGATATCTTACAAGTCACGTATATTATTATAAAGCTTTGTTGTCATTTAATTGCGAAGTGTTCTGAGTAGGTATTTAATTGCGCAAGTGTTCTGAGTAGGTATTTAATTGCGCAAGTGTTCTGAGTAGGTATTTATGTTCTGAGTAGGTATTTATGTTCTGAGTAGGTATTTATGTTCTGAGTAGGTATTTACTTTTCGGAGTCAGGTACGACAAGTTCTAACCGACTTCGAAATAAGGAGGAAGTTTTGTGTTCGGCTGTATGTATGTCTTGTATATACTTATGTCTTGTATGTATGTCTTGTATGTATGTTCGTCGATTTCTCCGTCTATTTAATCTATTTGGATGATTCTTTTGCACTTGTAAGGAAATGATCCCGAAGTGAGGTTTCCAAAACTAATTATATTTTCCAGGGTTTATTATTTATTCCGGAACACTTAACATACAGTAAACATTTTAGAATTTTTAGATTTTATATCGGTTTTTTGTTTTTATATTATCAAATTATTCCTAACTACAATTTATAGCTTAGGTCATCATTGCATCATCTTTGTAATTCTTTGACAGAATTTCACTCGTGGAATGTTATTGCAGTGCGTTCTAATTTTGGAATATTAATGAATATCGTATTATATAACCCATGGACATGGTGGCAGAGTGGTCGGGGGCCCTCGGCCCAGGCTGGTGACTCCGAGCGCACGAGGAGTGGTCGGGGGCCCTCGGCCCAGGCTGGTGACTCCGAGCGCACGAGGAGTGGTCGGGGGCCCTCGACCCAGGCTGGTGACTCCGAGCGCACGAGGAGTGGTCGGAGGCCCTCGGCCCAGCCTGGTGACTCCGAGCGCACGAGGAGTGGTCGGGGGTCCTCGGCCCAGGCTGGTGACTCCGAGCGCACGAGAAGTGGACGGGGGCCATCGGCCCAAGACTGGTGACTCCGAGCGCACGAGGAGTGGTCGGGGGGCCCTCGGCCCAGGTAGGTGACTCCGAGCGCACGAGGAGTGGTCGGGGGCCCTCGGCCCAGGCTGGTGACTCCGAGCGCACGAGGAGTGGTCGGGAGCCCTCGGCCCAGGCTGGTGACTCCGAGCGCACGAGGAGTGGTCGGGGGCCCTCGGCCCAGGCTGGTGACTCCGAGCGCACGAGGAGTGGACGGGGGCCCTCGGCCCAGGCTGGTGACTCCGAGCGCACGAGGAGTGGACGGGGGCCCTCGGCCCAGGCTGGTGACTCCGAGCGCACGAGGAGTGGACGGGGGCCCTCGGCCCAGGCTGGTGACTCCGAGCGCACGAGGAGTGGACGGGGGCCCTCGGCCCAGGCTGGTGACTCCGAGCGCACGAGGAGTGGACGGGGGCCCTCGGCCCAGGCTGGTGACTCCGAGCGCACTAGGAGTGGACTGGCCGTCTACCTGGCCGTGACTTGTTACAGGCATGTCAGATTATGTTTAACTTATATGAGATAATAATGAATTTAACAAGTAATTAGTTTGCAAAGTGAAGCTAACCTCTGCTGCTCCGTCATGATTATGTGATAGCCTGGTCTGGCGGGACGGGTCTGGCGGGACAGGACAACCTGTGTATATTTATAGTTCATTAGAGAAACAAGTTTGGAAGTGAGCTCCCAGGGGGGGCTGCCT
This sequence comes from Eupithecia vulgata, assembly GCA_946478455.1. Classification (NCBI taxonomy): domain Eukaryota; kingdom Metazoa; phylum Arthropoda; class Insecta; order Lepidoptera; family Geometridae; genus Eupithecia; species Eupithecia vulgata. The sequence goes on from OX297861.1 coordinate 17,529,808, forward strand.
GCGCAAGTTGAGGCTCATCCAGGGCGGGTCCTTCCGTTGTGGGTTCCTCAGCGCATTCCACAGGCAAGGTATCGCTCTGCAAAATTACTTCCAACGAAAAAAAAATATTAAATGATAATACTTTGATTCTTTTTCAAAAACAAAAACGTCTTCATAACCCTTATACTTTAAAAATAATTTTTAGTTTTGAGGGATACATACAGGGTGCAGGGAAAGCGTTACATTGGAAGCACTTGCTTCCAATGTAACGCTTTCCCTGCACCCTGCACCCTGCATCCTGCATCCTGCAGCGGCTTGACTCCCCGGTGGCAAGTCTCGCGCGTCGCGCGTCCCCAGGAATGTATCGGCTCACATGCTTACGTTTATTGCCCGATGTCTCGACTTTTCGATTATCAAACATGCAGAAATCCAATTTTGTCGCTTCTAAACTTAGCATATTGTCTATATTAAACATGTCTTCTGTCTAGTCTAGACCCTCCCCCCTCAGAAGGGTGGTTTCAATATCTTCCGAGCCAGTGAACGAGAGCTGCTAGTAACGTGTGATCTCAGCGCAGATTCCTTACAGCTCTCAGTGAATTCCTTCTGTTATTTCTGATAGTATTGAACGTGTGTGAATGTGACTTATCAGTTTGTCTGTAAAACCTTGACGCGTTTTTAATTTACCTACTTAATCCTTGTCATACAACTTTTAAGGACCTTCATATAAGTCCAGATCTGTAGATCATGTACATGGCACAGAAAACACTCAAGAGAAATTACAAAATTCTTCCTTAAAGACACAAAAATAGTTCCTCCTCTATAGATAATGTGTAAACGAGCAAGGGAGAGCAGCAGGCGAAAGCTAGTCGAGTCTGAATAGAATTCGCGGAGCGCCAGACAAAGCTCACCTCGGGAAATATCAAGATCGCTCCGCCTTTTAGCGAAAATACCGTTGATATTTGCTCCGCTATTCTTAATGCATTCACGTCTTTTCTCGGAACCTACTACAGTAGACGGCTTCTATTGTAAATAGCTATAACAAAAAGCGTAATTATTTTTGATACTCTACAGTACTAGACCCGCGAGCTAAAGTTTTGTTCGAAACTTAGCCATTTTATTAACGACTAGCGGTCCGCCCCGGCTTCGTAAGGTTCGTAAGGTTCTATATAGCCTATGTATGTTCATCAGGGATAATATAAGATTCTAATGGTGAAAGAATTTTTCAAATCGGTTTAGTAGTTTTGGAGCCTATTCAATTCTAACAAACAAACAAATAAAATCTTTCCTCTCCATAATTTTAGTATAGAAGTATAGACGACAAACTTCATTTGGTCATTTGAGAAGTTGTTTTCCAGTTTGTTTCACAATGTAGCTTTATCATGAGCAACTACAAACCGCTGTGGACATAGAATGTATATTCTCTGGCGGAGGCCGGTCCTCACACCCAAGGATTATTTATTGCGGCCGCGGCTGAAAAACTGCCTCAAACATCACATAAATATCCTAGCTCATCATGGGAGTATAATGAACAGGAACCCATTTTGTTCTCTAGATTGTTCGGAGCTAGTTCCACTCACAGAGCTACTTTGTAAGGGGTACCTGACAGCTCTGCCCATAGACACAGCTCTGCCCGCGCGTCATTCATAAACCTTTTTATTCGTTCAAAGAAGACTCGTTATATGCAAGTTCTGTTATCCTCGACTCGCGATGTCAAAGTTTCTCTCGAAGGCGCTTTAATACAACTTCTGACGGAAGTGTATTTATTTGGAGCGCTTTACGATGACACAAACTCTGATTAAGCAACTTTGCGAATAAAGTTTTGCGTAAAACAGTAGTTTCCCTGATGTTGATGGTTCAGTGTCGTGCCGATGCGCGGAGGATTGGCCGCTCATTGTCATTGTTCTACTCGTACTCTACTAATTGTTCGTCAGTGTCAACTTGCTGCTTGAGTGTCGACACACGAACAACTTTGTACGTCATGCATTGCCAAATCAAAACGCTGCTCATCGATACTTAATGTTACTAGAATTTGGAATTGGCATGCCACCCTTGGGGTCAATTCACACCGAGACGTGACGCGACGCTGCGGACAAAAACAACTAATCAACTTTATTTAGTACACAAAATGATACAAATATTATTAACATAATATGGAGAGTCCCCGCGGCGCCGCGCTTCCTCGCAACATGTTTCGGCGTGAGCTGACCTTACGTCCAACACAGCGTGCACCCACAACATTAGCGCTACATTACCACATATCAGCTAGAGCCAGGGCGGGCGGCGCGGCGGCGGCGGCGACCGGCCGTAAAGCAGAGCTTAGCTGCAGCCGGCGCGCGCGCGGCGGCGGCGCGGCGCCCGGCCGGCACGTCCACCTCGTTCCGACGTGGCTAATGGCCGCCACTCCGCCTGAGGAACGCACATACCATTACTTCGCTAAAAGCCTGAGCCGTATTATGTGTTAGATAATTCAGTTTTATGTGTTGAAGAAAGTGAAATTGTTCTATGAATCACAATTTTGATTTATGTTGCTTCTTACTCACCCGACAACTTCTTGTTCAAATAAGTAACTTTCCAGTGTTCTTAATCTAATTTACCTAGGTAACTTAGAAATTTTGTAAGTCAATTTTATCTAGACGATCCCAATAACTTCGTAGGAAAAATGGATGGGAAACTGAACAAGACCGTGACAGGTGGTGAGACTCGGGGAGGCATTTGCCCTGCACTGAAACGAAATGGGCTTTATAAAAACTACTTTGATTTTGAAGATCTTTGTGGTCCATAAAGAATCCATAAAAAATTCTCAGGTATAACAAGAAATCAGAAACAAAGTGAAATGTGAAGCTTATTCCGTCCGCCCCGTCCCAGTAACTATGAATCCATCCACGTCAGTCGCAGACAATCAGTTGCTGTTGGATTAGAGGCTAAAAATACAAAGAAACAAAGCCTGACGAGGGTACAGGAACCCCTTATCTTATCTGACTTTGTTCAATTGACAAAGAAGCGCGAACAACAGAGCTGCACAATGTGGGCATCGACACACGCGCTGACAACCTGCATCCCTCGCGATGGAACCGCATCGACACACGCGCTGACAACCCGCATCCCTCGCGATGGAACCGCATCGACACACGCGCTGACAACCCGCATCCCTCGCGATGGAACCGCATCGACACACGCGCTGACAACCCGCATCCCTCGCGATGGAACCGCATCGACACACGCGCTGACAACCCGCATCCCTCGCGATGGAACCGCATCGACACACGCGCTGATAACCCGCATCCCTCGCGATGCAACCGCATCGACACGAATCGATTTCGGTACAGACCTTACACTTAAGGAACTATTAATTAACATCATCATCATCATCATGATGATGATAGTAACACTACGTGAACTGCAGTTTCTGCCCATCATCACAAACACGTTTGTGAAGATGCCAGGTCTTAATTCTCAATCTAAGTATTGGTAAAAGGTACTTCTCTCAATTCAATAATCGTTTGTTAAAGAGGTTTTATTTGAAACTTAACTTAAAATCGGCTCTGCCCTGAATCAACAGTAGGTATGGGATTGGAAAATCGGCCTTTAGTAACTCGTGGGGTCTCAGACCAAGGTGTTTTTTCATATAATATTTATTTATTTTAATTTTAATTTTATTTTATTTGGAGAACAAACAGTTGTAATCACTATTTATATAAACTTACACTATAACTTCTAACCATTGATGTGTCCTCGCATATAATAGCTAAAAAGACTGCTTGCTTCAAAATTTGTCTGCTTGCTGGCTTCTTTTTTATCAGAGGTGATTTCAAATCTTTTTTAAGAATAAAGACCTGGCGTCTTCACGAACGTGTTCGTGATTATGGGCAGAACCTGCAGTTCACGTAGTGTTACTAATTTACCAATAACCCTGTATAAGGATATATCATTAGGGGAGGCCTGCGTCCAGGAGTGGACCGTTATAGGATATAACATTAGGGGAGGCCTGCGTCCAGGAGTGGACCGTTATAGGATATATCATTAGGGGAGGCCTGCGTCCAGGAGTGGACCGTTATAGGATATAACATTAGGGGAGGCCTGCGTCCAGGAGTGGACCGTTATAGGATATATCATTAGGGGAGGCCTGCGTCCAGGAGTGGACCGTTATAGGATATATCATTAGGGGAGGCCTGCGTCCAGGAGTGGACCGTTATAGGATATATCATTAGGGGAGGCCTGCGTCCAGGAGTGGACCATTATAGGATATATCATTAGGGGAGGCCTGCGTCCAGGAGTGGACCGTTATAGGATATATCATTAGGGGAGGTCTGCGTCCAGGAGTGGACCGTTATAAGATATATCATAAGGGGAGGCCTGCGTCCAGGAGTGGACCGTTATAGGATATAACATTAGGGGAGGCCTGCGTCCAGGAGTGGACCGTTATAGGATATATCATAAGGGGAGGCCTGCGTCCAGGAGTGGACCGTTATAGGATATATCATTAGGGGAGGCCTGCGTCCAGGAGTGGACCGTTATAGGATATATCATTAGGGGAGGCCTACGTCCAGGAGTGGACCGTTATAGGATATATCATTATAATAATAATAACGTTTATTGAAACCTCTAGTAAATTTTATTCATAAAATGTTGACCACTTTTCTGACATAAAAACTCTTTGCTAAGATTTAATTAAATTAATAAAAACAAAAAGAAAGGACAATAGTCTTGTAAATTTTAAGAATATTGTAAACTGTTTGTGCCTTAATAAACGAAAAATAAAACAAACTCAAAATAAATCAGTAAACAAAAAAATCACGAAATAACAGACTTGGGTCAGCAGTTTCACGAGACGGAAATTCAGTTGTGTTGCGGTGCAACCGTTCACTTGTGGCTGGCACAAAGAGTCTTCATCTTCAACACGTCACCAATTATCTATACCCTATCCGTTATATTATCTATTACCCTATCCGTTATATTATCTATTACCCTATCCGTTATATTCCGCCCAACAATTGCGATTCCAGCAACAGTTTCAGAATGTTCAGAATAATTCATTTTCTAGGGCTCTCGAACATTGTTGCGCTGCCATTTAACGCAGTATTAGGAAATGCTTAGTGCCGATCAGTGCCGCTGTAGATCCGCCGCTCGCTTCGAGCGGAGTCCGTTATTGGCGCACAGCTCACGGATCCACGTGGCGCACAGCTCACGGATCCACGTGGCGCACAGCTCACGGATCCACGTGGCGCACAGCTCACGGGGCCACGGGACCCGAGCTCGTCCTAAGTGCTGAGTTATTGCGGTACGCACTTCTGCTCACGTAAGGATTGCTCTGTGTTATAGTATCTGTGGTCGCGCTGAGAGGGTGTCATGGATTGCCCATAAATAACTGAGCGTGTACTTCACAACTTACATTATTCTCGTAACAAAGGCTGTTTGTGAAAATTAGTTATAATACTTTTAGTTATAAAGTGTTTTTTCAGTTGTCACCGTTCCACCACTCTGTCAATGTCTACCAAACAACTTTGCTTGGATCCATTTTCAGCAGAAAGTTTAGAATATTTTTATTTGGACTCGACGAAAAGTAAATATTTGGCGTCTCGGTTCACTTCAAGTGTTTATGTAAAGTTTACTCAAATATTTTAATTAAATTCAAAGGTTTATGAGTTTCAAAATAAACAAGCATCAGCCGCAGCTCCGCGGCGATGGCTCGGCGGCCACTTCGCCGAGACGAGGGGCTTTCATTTGTGTGCTTAGTATCACCAATAAGTTTTTGAATTGTTTACAAAACGATTCTATAAAACCTTCATTGTCTAGTCGAGTAAGTAGTACCCTTGTACCTCTCAATGGTACCGTAGTCGCTTTTTTATTGATCGTGAAATTAAACAAATAGTCTAATTCAATGAATTGTAGCTGGAGCATGTTTGTGGCCGGCGAGGCACGGCATCGCCCCGATATGCTCCCGCCGCGGCGCCGGTCTCTGGGCGATGACATGCGCCGACTCAATTCGCCCAGTTATATAAACATGACAGTGTACCTATCTTGCACGTCCTTCATGATATTTGCAGGGTTCTGTACTCAAACAAGGTTCCTTTTAGTGTTGTTACGTGTACGTTTGTCTGAAAAAGGACAGGATGCTTAACGATAGGAAAAAATCTGTGTCTTTTGTTTAAAAGGTCCATATTATACATCCTTACTATTACTATTTTACTAAACATTCAAAACAAATATTCCCACTGATTTAATTTCGGGGCTTTTTTTTAAATATTCTCGATTTACCTGTTGCCCTGCTCGGAAACGATTACTTTAAATAATTGTACCGATTTCTTAACACGGAAACGTTTGTTATTGAACAATACTATACTACTTTATATGTGACCAGTTTGTACTGTGTATTTACCTCCGCTGGCTCCAGTCGGCGTCCGTCGTCGGTGCCTAACTTGCGAATACCGAATATATCTAACACTATAATTCCTCAAAGTTGGCTAACTGCTTCCCTCGTAAAGTTCGCGCCGCACGGCAGCACGGCAGCACGGCAGCACGGCGGCACGACAGCGCACTAATAAGCTCGCCGAAATCCTCGAACATCTCGTTTTCGGATTTACGAAGTTAATACTAAACCCAGAATAGACTTCAGGTTTCCGCGTCAAACTTATTAATTTCTTTATAATTTTCTGCACACTAGACTAGACTAGACTAGACTTGCGAAACGAGAACGTCTAAAATAACTTAATTGTGTTGCCAACAATTCAATAGAAGACCGCCAATTAACATATAAAACTTAAAGGTATGCAACAAAATACTATAAAGCGAAGGAAAAAATGCATGAAGTTGAAGTGAAAATCAAGTTGCAAAAGTTGCAACGATTAAGCCAGCGTTTTAACCTCTTACCTGTGAACCGCGCCGCGGCCGTCCTGAACCTTTCCATTCTCATTTATTTTTAATTTTACGAGTCTAGTTGCTCCGTGCCAGGGCTTATTTGCAATGTAAAATAAACATTTCATTGTAGAAACACAACTCGCCGATAAAACTTGAGGAATCCGAATTTTATTTAGTTCATCCAGGCGCCGCGCACACCAGCGACCCCGCAGCGACCCCACTCTAAACTTTACCATCCGTTAATAACCCATCGGCAAATATACGACCATACAAATGAGTCGTAAGTAACGCCTGTCAAAAACTTAATAGTAAAATCACTCTCCCAAATTGAGTTTATTAACTTTAACCCAATACAAGTAAATTAATCAGCAATAAACTATTTACTGCTGAACTGGACTCTTGAGGTATATAAATTGCGAATCAAATTGCGCAATATCGAGAATAGAAGTTTGGAAATATCGCGACTCGTACGTGTACGTGCGCGGCGTACAATACGCACTAATTCGAGCACCTCAAGTGGAGCCGGATTCCATTGCCCGCTGGTGGCCACGACCGCGGGCTGACATTTCGTCCTCGCCGGCATCCCGTCAAATGCCAGCTGCGCCAATTAATTTATCGCACGTTTTTCTAGCCGTCCTGTACGCACCCTAAGTTTTATCCTCAGCCTTAAGAATTTATTTGGTTTGTTTCAGGTGAGTGTGCGCCGTTATTAAGTTTTCAGCAGAGTTTGGGTATGTTCCAGTTTTATTGTTATCGTAAAACATTTTTGCAGAGGTTCATTGCATCCATCATTACTTCGAAGGACATAAAAAACATAAAAAAACATAAAAATATATTTATTTCAGCAAAAACACATTAGGTACAGTAGGTAGGGTCAATGCGCCAGTTTGCGTCCAATTAGTGGAGTTGTCAGATTCAAATAGCGAAAAAAAAATATTTAAGTGAGCTCTTTGGAATAAAATTGATTTCACCACATGACTAAAATACTCTATTGTCACTAGAAAAAAAGACTTTCTTCTTAAATTTATCTGTTAATTTTAAAAAAATATTTTAAGCCGAAATACCTAATTTTACCAGTTCTCGTCCAAATTTTCCAGTTTTCGACCCCCTGTTACCCAGTTTTCGACCACCATATAATCTGATAGGAAAATCACTAGAAATTATTATGCTAAGAGGGTTCATTAAAACTCGTGTTTAGTAATTAGTCATCTTTTATACGAGGTTCTGTCTCACACATTATTGAATAAAGTTATAATTATAAAAAGTCAATCCTAATCAGCTACAAACACCAGACAGTAATTAATAACTTCTGTTTTAACAGGTAAGTAGGAGTACCTACCTACTTACCTGTTAAAATTTGTTATTCGTAAGTAAATAATAATCATTGTGTAAAACAGAAGTCAGCCTTTTTCAGTCCACTGCTGGACATAGGCCTCCCCTAATGAGCGCCATAGCGCCCTGTCTTCAGCTTGCCGCATCCAGCATCTGCCAGCAGTCTTTCGCAAATCGTCATCCCACCTGGTCGGAGGGCGTCCTACACTACGTTTTCCGAGTCGCGGTCTCCACTCAAGAACACGTTTACCCCAGCGGTTGTCGGTTCTTCTCGAGATATGGCCAGCCCACTGCCACTTCAGCTTGCTAATCCTTTGAGCTATGTCGATAACCTTGGTTCTCTGTCGGATGTATTCGTTGCGAATCCTATCCTTCAGAAAAACACCGAGCATAGCTCTCTCCATAGCTCGCTGGGCGACTTTAAACTGGTGGACCAGCCCTACCGTGAGCGTCCACGTCTCAGCTCCGTAGGTCATGACGGGTAGGACGCACCGATTGAAAACATTTGTTTTCAAGCATTGCGGTATGGATGACGAGAAGACTCGACGTAGTTTTCCAAACGCTGCCCAACCTAGCTGGATCCTCCTCTTGGCCTCCTTCTCAAAATTGTTTTTCCCCAACTGCAGAATCTGCCCAAGGTAAGTGTACTCGGAATCAATTTCGAGAAGGTGGCCACGTACGACGATCGTTCCCGGATCAATGTGGCCATTGATCATGATGACCTTGGTTTTATCCAAGTTCATGCCAAGACCGATGCGGCGTGAGGCTGAAGCTAGGCCGTCCAGCGTCCGGTTAAGCTCCTCCAGCGATTCCGCCATTAAGACTATGTCATCAGCGAATCGGAGGTGTGAGATGTAATCGCCGTTTATGTTAATGCCCTTACCTTTCCAGTCCAGCGTCTTAAACACATCTTCCAACGCGCTTGTGAACAGTTTCTGGGATATAACATCCCCCTGTCTCACACCTCTGCGCAGTTGGATGGGTTTGGACTGATGGCCCTGTACTTGGACAGTCATGGTCGCGGCATCATAAAGACATCTCAGCACCTCGATATAACGATAGTCTACTTGGCAACGCTGTAAGGATTCTAGAACAGCCCAGGTTTCGACAGAGTCAAAGGCCTTTTCATAGTCCACAAAGGCCAGACACAGGGGCTGATTATACTATTCGGACTTCTGTACAATCTGCCTCACTGTGTGTATGTGGTCTATGGTGCCATGTCCTCCGGCTCTGTTCGGGTGGCTGGAACTCGTCGAGTCTCCTGGCGAGACGATTCGTGACCACTCGTGAGAAAAGCTTATAGACGTGGCTCAGGAGTGTGATGGGTCTGTAGTTTTTAAGAAGGGTTTTATCTTCCTTCTTAAAAAAGAGCACCACCAGGCTCTCGCTCCACGCCTTTGGAGTTCTCCCACTGCAAAGAACGGTGTTGAACAGGTTCTGAAGCTCCTGCAAAACAGGGGCTCCTGCCTTCAGAAGCTCTGAAGTGTCTTCACCGGGGGCTTTTCCATTTTTAAGCTGCCTCAGAGCCATCACGATCTCGTCTTGACTGATGTCTGGCAGTTCGTCGGTGTAGTGGCGTGTCAGGGTGGCTCGTGAATCGTGGTCGTCCCGTTGGGCATGAGGGGCATGTGCAGCGTATAAACGGCCATAGAAATCCTCTATCTCAGTAGAGATCTCCGGCTTCGACAATACTATCTGATCCAAAGCTAGGTTTAACTTTTCCAGTTGGTGTTTTCTTTTTTCTCTTCTCCAATTGTCTTACCTGATTTTGACTGTCCTTTTCCTTCTTTTTCTGTATTCTTGCTAATTTTCTTTTTCTTGATATTTCTGCTCTATCATTCTTTGTTTTTTCCTTGTCTTCATAAAATTTATAGTAACAAAAAACCTTATAATTCTATTAGATTATTGTTTGGTTTACATAATCTATAAAGCTAAGGTCGAAATCAGGACTTCACTTAACCTTGTCCAATTTCCGACCACCAAGAAATTTCATAAACTCAGTATTTTATGGTTCGTTGCTCCAAGCCTGGACGAAATATGGTTTTTAGATAGCTTACGAGCATAACGCAATGATTTATTATACGCAATTCTATTAGAATATTGTTTGGTTTACATAATCTTTAAAGTTAAGGTCGAAATCAGGACTTCACTTAACCTTGTCCAATTCCCGTCCACAAGAAATTTCAACATTCAGTATTTTATGGTTCGTTGCTCTAAGCCTGGACGAAATATGGTTTTTAGATAGCTTACGAGCATAAGGTCCAAATTTAATTGAAAGTTTGAGTAAATTTTCATACAATAATGAATACAAGAGACCACCTTATTGACACGATATGTCCATTTCGCGTCCACCCGGTCGACAACTGGACTATCTCAAAATATCGTGGTACAGTTCACGTCCACGCAAAATTTCAAATTTATTGATTATAATTTAGACAGAATAACACAAATCCATATTTTTTAATCCAAGATTATGTCACATTAATAACCATCAACTCTAAAATGCATAAAAACAATGTAAAACTTACCGTTAAAAATGTGACATGCTGCTAATTTTTCCGTTGAATCCAGACACGTTTCGTCTTTTTTCTTTCGACCGCACATTGATTAATTTGTTTTATCTATTTAGCTGGGTGCTAGTGATGTGAAGTTTGCTTGTGTGCGTAGCTTACACATCCAGGTTATTGATATAACTGATTATCATTGTGTGCGAGTGTAAGTAAGGCTATTTTCGACGAAATGTTACCAGTAGTGCCGTGAAAGGACGAGATATGGGCCTGGACGCCTAACTGGTACACCTACCCTATTTAACTTAATGGGTAGGCAGGTAGAGTTTCATTATAATGTATTACAATGGTCTGTTAAACTGATAGAGGTTATTGCTGAGGGTTTGGAGACAATGTTTTTACTTATGGATCTCACACTAGGCGGAGCCTGTATCGTGAGATCCAAGCTGGTGATTCTTACAGACACATGCGGGTACTTTGTCTCGGTGTGAAACGTACAATACTTAGTTAACACTTAAATTATCTTATCTAGTGCTAAAGTTCACAATTGAGCGAGTCTAATAATTTTATCAGTACAATATAAATAATTTCTCTTTTGTCTTTTTGGTGGTGAAAGGAGTATAGAAAAAATGGTTTACTTTGATTTTCAACCACCTGAGATTCCGAAAGACAAAAATAACAAAACTTACCTATTATTATCCTTATTTATTAACCTATAATTTTGACACAAACAAGAATAAAGAAATTAATAGCTAACTTATTATTTTGAGAAAATTCTCAGTGTCCATGTAATTTAAGGTCAAAAGCCATTTGAATATGGTTTGTTTAGCTTCACGGACAGACATATCTCTAATATCACAAATTTTAACTACCTTGTTATATACATATGACCGTATATGCTGCCCAAAGCGGTGAGCAAAGGATGAGTTTACCTGTGGAGTAGGTATTTTAAAGACTCTTTTTGTGACCAATGTTGAGTAATTTTCTGAATTTATTAGTGTTCTATGTGCAGCTAAAGTAATGCGAAGAATAAAGAGTTGACGTACACTAAGGACCCCACATTCTTTATATAATTGTGCAGTTGGGTATCTGTACGGTTTTCTATACATGACCTTTAGTACAGAGCGTTGTGCTCTCTCTACTTTTATGAGATAGGATTTTGCAGCGCTTCCCCAGCAAGTTATACAGTAAAGGATTAGTGATTGACACATAGCTAGATAAATAGAATTAAGGAGTTCTTTACTTGCAATGTCCCGGAGGCATCGCATAATGTGTATTACTTTCCTAATGCGACCTGACAGTCCTTCAAAATGTTTTTTAAAGTTTAGGTTTTCATCTATAGTAATTCCAAGATAGCTAATAGATTTAGCTCTAGTGATAGGTTCACAGTTACATATGGTATTGTTATCATTCTGGCAGGAAAAGCTATGAATTTTTATCGGACGCTCCAACAACCTCGAGATGTTCATTATATTTTATTTCGCGATAACTGTTGGTAAATAATTGAGAATGTTTGCGAGCTGTTAGAGATCAACCGGCCAGTTTGTGGGGCACGAGAAGGAACGAACATTCCAGCCTTCGTAGCTGTTGTGAACAAATTTAAGTTCATTTACAGAATCTTTTAAATTGCTACCACACAAGTCACGACAAAACAAGATTTTCACAAATAAGGTTTTACGAGTAGGAGGTGAACACAATGATGTGACAAATGAACCACTGAGGGGAACAGGATCGTGGTCCGCCAGCACCGGCTACTGGTCTAGGAGCGGCGCGGCAAGGCGCTGCGCCTCGCGGCCTGTCAAGAACGCATCGCTTGCGTCACGGTTTCATAAACTTTAATTACAGAGCTTTTATGATGCAATAAAGCTCCATAAATAGGGCAGTTCGCTAGGACGGGATATGAGGTGGCATGACGTGTCGGTCGCCAGCGTTATAAATCGTGGGCTCATGCCTTCACATTATTTAACGCGCGGGACACGCTACGCTATGCGGCATGCAACCTACGTCATTTGTCGCCGCATTTTATTTACGTGACACGAACGAGCTGCGTTTTTGCGGTCTCGTGTGTGGCTACCCTTATAATAGTTGCATCGTTTTATTTATTTATGTCCGTGGTGGAAGGACGGCCACCTATGTATTAATAACTTTAGTATTTAAAGGACTTTTTTCTTAGCTCTTTGCTTTTATAGTGCGTGCGTACTCGCACTGGGGAAATTTTCGGTTGAACCGACTAGTGGTTTAGTGGCTTAGTTGGTTAGAGCACACCCGTACTGAGGGTGGGGCGCGGGTTCGAATCCTGCCGAAATCGAAAATTTTTGGGACATTATTAAATTTTCGTGAACTTTTTTTCTATTTTAGCCTTTATCCAGCGTTTCAAAAGGTAGATCTTTAATTATGAGGTACTGGTACTTTTCTTGTTAAACTTAATCTTTAGGGACAACAAAATGGTATTTTGATTTACAGCAAAACTTATGAAATTTGAAAAACTACAAAGTACAGACGAAATATATAATATTTACAGACATCTGTAAATAATTTTTTTACTGAAATTTCGTCAGAAGGAATAAATTACGGGAGTCGTTAAAGTAGCGAACACGCCCGACAGGGTGCATGCCCTCTGCGTGAGTGCCCTCTGTGAGCGTGCCCTCTGTGAGCGTGTCCTTTGTGTGCGTGCCCTCTGTGAGCGAGTCCTCTGTGAGCGTGTCCTCTGCGTGAGTGCCCTCTGTGAGCGTGCCCTCTGTGAGCGTGTCCTTTGTGTGCGTGCCCTCTGTGAGCGTGTCCTCTGTGAGCGTGTCCTCTGTGTGCGTGCCCCCTGTGAGCGTGTCCTTTGTGTGCATGCCCTCTGTGAGCGTGCCCTCTGTGAGCGTATCTTCTGTGAGCGTGCCCTCTGTGAGCGTGTCCTCTGTGTGCGTGCCCCCTGTGAGCGTGTCCTCTGTGTGCGTGCCCCCTGTGAGCGTGCCCTCTGTGAGCGTGTCCTCAGTGTGCGTGTCCTCTGTGTGCGAGTCCTCTGCGAGCGTGTTCTCTGCGTGAGTGCCCTCTGTGTGCGTGCCCTCTGTGAGCGTGCCCTCTGTGAGCATATCTACTGTGAGCGTGCCCTCTGTGAGCGTGTCCTCTGTGTGCGTGCCCCCTGTGAGCGTGCCCTCTGTGAGCGTGTCCTCTGTGTGCAAGCCCCCTGTGAGCGTGCCCTCTGTGAGCGTGTCCTTTGTGAGCGAGTCCTCTGTGAGCGTGTCCTCCTGCGTCCTCCTCCGCTCTGAATGTGCCTTTTACTGCCTCAAGTTGTCAGAAACACACAGCTGGTCACACAGCATCATCTGCCTACCCGCATACTTACTACTCACTCAATAATTCTTCTAAAGTTACGCACTTCATGAATGTGAACTCGCAGACTCTGCTCTCTTACGTTTAGTTTCGACAATATTGCATTTACTAAAGCTCAAAGGTACGCTCTCTGCGCTCATTGAAAAACTGCAAGAGTCCGCTATAAATAAATAAGAAATAGTTCTGGTGACCCGCCATACATGTTGAAATCATAAGTTCTCTCCGTAGTCGGATAAAATTGCTTAAATATTTATGAATCCCAGAAAGCGCTGAGAGCTCGCTTGCGACTCACTTTTAACAAGTTGGGATTTTAATCGAGACTTTATGCATGGCAATGTCGCTACTACCGCCACTGCGGGGCCGCGGAGAACTAATGCAGCGGCTAGCAAACGCCGCTCACTAATGCAGCGGCCAGCGGACGCCGCCGCTAACGGATTCCCATTGTCTCAATAGTAACCACCCGGGAATGTCCGCGGCTAATGCCCACACTGCATTTACAAGCTGAATTCAATTCAGACGAAGCTCAGCTGACGCCGCCGAGTCGCCGAGGCGCCTGTAACAAGTACATTATTCAGAGAGCTTGTCGCGGCGCATCACGGTGGATAGTTGCAATGTAATGGTTTCAGCTTCACCTCTAGCAGTTGGATGAGCTGTGACTGACTACACAGTGTCAATTATGCCACTAACAATCTCGCCGATCAGAAGAGTCAATCATTAAAATCAAATCTGTCACTCTGTCTGTGTTTGACAGATTTGATTTTAACACCGTGAAATCGTAAGTGCGTGTACTTATGTACGACTATCATATACATACCGGCGCTCGTCGGGGCACGTCGTTGGGCCACGTCGTCGGGCCACGTCGTCGGAACGCATATTATTTATATATATTATTGCTTATAGCACATTTGCTCGTAAAGGGTCTCTTATTTCACCAATTTCAATACCGTAATGTATCTCATTTATTACGTACTTGTGCGGTAATGTAATGTAAAACGCACGGTTTATCAAGATGATCTGTCTAAAATGAACGGTACTTTTTTAAATCTTAGCAAAGAGTTTTTGTGTCAGAAAAGTGGTCAACATTTTATGAATAAAATTTACTTGAGTAGATAAAATATAATAAATAAACATTTAATTCTTTAATTTAATTAATATTGACCATAAATTACAACCATTTATCTGTAAGAAAACACAAAAATATTAATTTACTTTATTAGTAATACTGGCTGTTTTTGTGCCTTTGCCTTAGTACAGCGAAAAGAAAAAGCGCGTAGTAGCCCTTACTTCGCGCTTTTTCTTTTCGCTGTATTGTTTTTACCTACTTGAAAATGTCGTCAAGTAATGATGAATTTATTAATTCAACAGAAGTCTCAGAGGCAGCGAAAAAGGCTACTCTAAGCCTCTTTCCCGAAACGACCGACAGATACATACAAGCGTATGAAAATTTATTCGAAAGTCCCGAGTTTTATTTATTTCCTCGCAAATATGTTATAAAACGTCGTATGACACACGTGCGCTTTGATAATTTACAGCCTCTGCTTTCTTGTAGCCCTCGCCTGCGGCTCGGGCTAGCAATATCGCCTCGGCTGTAATTTTCAACTTACCGCACTTGTATCATAATGTACTATTATATTAGCTGGAGGAAATTGAAACATCCATAAAGTATTTATCGAATTCACTGCCTCGGCTTAGTGGTGCGACCCGCGAGAGGCGCGTGGTCGTCGGATGGACATGGGCGTCGTGGGCCATGAAAGTGTTAGAAGCACATGTCAAAATTGAACCTCAGGCCGCAGAAAACAGTAATAGGTTTATATTGAACCTCAGGCCGCAGAAAACAGTAATAGGTTTATATTGAACCTCAGGCCGCAGAAAACAGTAATAGGTTTATGTTGGAGGGCCCCAGGTAGCTTAAAATACAATGTTATTTATAAGATTTTTGTTGGTGCGAGTGCCGGATGAGGCAAGCGGAGCGGCTCTCCGCAGTCCACTCCTCTGCGGTGGGCGAGGGCCTGTTGCGGATTATAATTATGTTTAGTAGTATAATACATATTATGTGACAAAGTTGTGTGTGACATTAGAATCTATTTCAAGCCGAGAAGGCGACGTCAGTAGGTAATGGTCATAAATGTAGGTAATGAAAAATGAAAAAAATACCGACCTGTCAAGCTTTCAGTAATAGATAACGTGCGCACCAGCTCTGACAATAAAAATATAAACTGCTTGCGAAAGGCTATTCATTCTTCCATCCGTCCGTGATGCCGCGCCGGTCGCCAGTCGCCATCGCCACGCCCGCGTCACGCCCGCGCCACGCCGTCAAACACAAACTGACAGGTGACACGACACACGGTCGTGCTCACGCGCAATTAAACATTACATAAATCACGCTTTATTGAGCCGCTAGTTTTTAACAGCCACCGTAAAATATTTAATGAACATGGTCCGTGGCTAGGCTACACTCCTCAACGCCGGTTAATAATTCGCCGATGAATCCGCGCGCACGGATAGAGGGTAAGTATCTCGCAAAGAGAGTTTCACCGACAAATTCCCGGAATCTGGTGGCGAGCAGCCGAGTGCGCCTCATTATCTGTGACGTCATTATCCTCTCGCGTGACGTCACACGACCCAATTGCTTCCGGCACGTCATCGCTGGGACCGCGCCGCCCGCCCCGCCCGCCCGCCACGTGCCCGTGCCTGCATCGCGCACTCACCAACCGATTCATTCACTCAGCTTATTACATTTTGGTTCACAATCGGAAAAACACAAAGAGATCTACAGGTTCGGTGACAATCTTGTAGTTGTTGTACTTGTATATGTTCCTACTTTAAGGATTAGTTATACATACTAAGTGTACCTACATTAGTTACCATCCGTTTATACAGTTTTCTGCTTATATTTTGTTTAATTTTTCTTTGA
The DNA here is from genome assembly GCA_946478455.1 of Eupithecia vulgata. NCBI lineage: Eukaryota > Metazoa > Arthropoda > Insecta > Lepidoptera > Geometridae > Eupithecia > Eupithecia vulgata. The sequence goes on from OX297861.1 coordinate 17,546,713, forward strand.
ATTTTTCTTTTATTCTATTGTTTTTACTAAATTTATTAATTTGTACTGACACGTCCTATATTCATTTAATAACATCTAGCCATTGTGAGGTATTGAGCTCTACCTTGCTGTAACACAGATTTTTAACTAGCACGGAAGGAACGAGGCATGCAACACCTAGAAGCCTTAAAGTATGCATTAAGTTTTGACATAAGGTCCTATAGACCTTAAGTATGCATACCTACCTATGTAATTGTGTTTCTACTAAGTTAACCAAGTACATGTATTTAGTGGTGTAAAATAGCTATAATTAACTTTAAGGCCACACAGTAAAATTTATAAATTCTTATGTTAAAATTCTTATACATGTATTTCAAAATTCTTATTCTTATATCAATTCTATCACACCTCGACCTCTTTCATTGTCAATAAAAGCCCCATTCAGATTAATAGCGCGATTATTTCAGGTGAATTGAATAGAGCATAGAGCCCGTCCCTCGAAGTCTCCGGGAAAGCCTCAAGTTCGGCTGATTAACACAACAGAAGTTTCACCCGCGATGAAGGAGTCCGCTCGCATCGTTAGCGGACGAATATTCATACAAAGTGACCGGTTCATATCGGAACGACTCCCCGGGGAGCCATTGTTCTAAAACAAATAAAAAGTGCTCAAGTCCGCTCCCGAGGGGGACACAAATCACGTTTTTGATTCGTTTAATGAATTTTTGTTGTTCCGTTGCTAATTATTTTAATCTGATACTAGTTCTTTGCTTCAAAATTATTGTACGGGAGGTTTATGGGCTAATATTTATTACATCGTCAAATGGATGTTTGCAACTGGTGTTTCAATTTCTAAAAAGAAATTAATAAAATATCAATGTAAATAAATGGTAGTTCCAATAACGGGTCAGTATTTCCATAATGTTGATTAATATTAAACAGTGTATTTATGTTATCGGGACAGAAATCGACCAAACGAGCGTTCCAAAGGTGATTTCATGATTTCCTACCAGGCTAATGTAATTCTTCGTCACAAGGGGGTACACACGTGCGGATCGACGACAGAGGCGGTTATCAGCCATTCTTTCTTACTTTTATTGTTTCGAGATCGGTTTCGAAACCCTTATGGTCTCGCTCTATCCGTCCTCCTTCTTTCTTGAAAATCTCAGAAGATGCCTCAGCTATTAACTTGAAATTTAAAATAATAAAACATTTTGTGCGCTATACTTATATAAATAAAAATGGATATGGCAAATTTCAGAACTAATTGTGACGTAGAAATTTTCTATGGGTATCAAATGAAAAGTATCGGTTTGCTCATTTGAAAAGTTTTTAAAATTTCTGTAGGTTTCATACTGATACATACATATCTGAAAAGTACCTACTATTTTTTGGTTTTGAAGGCTCTGACCGGTACCTATAGTACCTACATATTTCTATAATTGGCAAATGTTCGAAACCCTCGGCGCGCGAGTTACACTCGCACTTGGCGGCTCTTGTTTTTTCTGGTTTTTTGGCTCGTTGTTTTCAATGTGAATGTTAGCGTGTTATCTGCGAAGGTACCTTGTTTGTTTTGGGTGAACACCATCCACTCCTAAGTTCATTAACATTCTTATGTTAAGTTATGTATGATGTGTGGATTGTCGCATTATTTATCTATTTATGTATGCAAGGTGCCTCCAAACATAACATAGCGTACTTAGCCGAGAGGGGTTGATGCAAGATGACAACGACACAATAACGATAAACAATCTTTATAATGTGAACAGCTAGAGACCATAGTCGACCAATGATCATTTACGGTTACGACACAGTGGTAACGGTAACGTGCCCTTACGTGTATTACACATTATTATTCTTGTTTTTTACATTCAAAGGAGTTTAATTTTTTTTTGTAATAATTTTATGATAAATCACTGGTTTTACTGAAAAACAAAACACACCCGTACTGAGGGTGGGGCGCGGGTTCAAATCCTGCCGAAATCGAAAACTTTTGGGACATTATTAAATTTCCACATTTTTTAATATCCACAAAGTAAAAAGATAAACAAAACACATCTGTGAAATGATTGATTTAAGAGTGCGGGTAAAATAAGACGACCAGGAAGCAAACTGATTATTGAAAGAAAATTATTCACAAGTTACCCCCACGGGGTCTAGAATCAACTCCTTTCTACTTAGTACAACGAGGCACTACATACTAGTAGAAAATGTATTTGTAAGTAGTATTGTAGAAAATGGTTTTTTAAAACTCATCATAATTTTTAAAGTTTTGTTTGCTTGCGGTGCTAGGTGATTCTACTAAGCATTCAATACGCGTCTAAAACCGCCAACACCGCGCCTTTGCTCGCATAATCGATACTTTGCCGCGGGCAATTACCGATGGCCGTATAGCAGCTTCGCTAATGAAGTCATGGTATCAACGCCGTAACGGCATAAACAGCCTGATATAGGCAGGCTGATATTATAGCATAATAGAGCTACGGCAGGTCTATGGCGAAAACATCAGTCATAGAGTCGTGACGGCTGTCGATCAGCATTGTGCAACATGGCGCTGGCGGTGCCAGGTGATTGTGCTATCAGCACGCATTATGCAATCCTTTATGCAAACATGCATAGTGGAGTTGTTCTGAGGGCGGCGGCGATTCTTCGCGTGATGTCGTGCTATGTGATTGTAGACCACAATGCCACAGATAGATTACACAGTGATTGTAGACCACAATGCCACAGATAGATTACACAGTGATTGTAGACCACAATGCCACAGATAGATTACACAGTGATGGCAGGTTACAGGTTACGTATCACACTGAGACTCAACAAAGTGACAGTTGAGTACAATACAATTACGACATCAAATGTTTGCAGGATAGTCGACCTATGATAGCTACCTAGTTTGACTTACCTAACCCTATCCTACACAAGATTGTGCAAACTCACAGACACAGAGCATACCCTTGCAAAGTATCTAACATCAAAATAGTCTAAAATATGTGTCTACTTCCTCTGTGCAGTCTCCCGCAGAGTTCCGAGTTCCGTAATGTCCACCGGAATGCAGTCAGCGCAGCCAATCAGGGCACTTGGATACGTCAAACGGCGAAGACCGGCGACGTGCCTAGTATGCGGGGGGTGGGGGTTTACACACTTGGACATGCACTTGTATTACTGGAAGCACTTATAGGAGAGCTCCGCCAGGTTCGGGGTATGAGGTTAGAATGGTAAAGGATTCACTGCGGGTTGCAGCTTGCTTGGGGAGCTCGCAAATGGTCCGTGTGGAGGCTGTCACATCGGGATGCGATTTTTCGTCTAAAATTAGATCAAGTACTTACGAAAATAGGCTATTTTAATACATAATATAGGTATACAGTGTGGAAATTAAACTCAGGCCCTGGAGGGAAACTACTTAAAATCCTTAAGCTAGCTCATTTTACTTAAAGGAGACATTCCTTTATTTTTAAAAAGAAACAAATCTGCATTAAAATATTTTTTTAAACTCGCTTGCTTCGCCCGGGACTCGAACCAACTAAAATTTAAAAAAATAAACACTCTTTATTTTATTATACTAATCGGTAGTATTAATATTCAGGATAAAGTTTCTCTAAAAAATATTTGGTTACTGTTCACTTTTAACAAGTAAAAGACACGTAACAGTTCTGTTATCTCTCCAACACAACACGATTAGATGGCCTGCAAGAAGTCCAGACCTGACGCCCATGGACTTCTTTTTATGGGGTCATGTAAAAAATGTTGTTTATGAAACTTGCTATGAAACCGTTCAAGAGCTAAGGATTGCGGTAGAAAATGTTATCAGGGGCATACACCACAACACTTTGCTGAAGGCTACAAGAAATGAATTTCAACGGCGACTAATGTTGTGTAGCCGGAACGACGGGGCTCATTTCGAACAATTTATCAGTTAAATAATTTAAGTGTTACAAAATTGATAGTAAAATAAAGTTGATGTTAGATTTAACGATTATTTTTATTTTTAAGACCAAATGTTTGTTAGAGAAACTTTATCCTGAATATTAATACTACCGATTAGTATAATAAAATAAAGAGTGTTTATTTTTTTAAATTTTAGTTGGTTCGAGTCCCGGGCGAAGCAAGCGAGTTTAAAAAAATATTTTAATGCAGATTTGTTTCTTTTTAAAAATAAAGGAATGTCTCCTTTAAGTAAAATGAGCTAGCTTAAGGATTTTAAGTAGTTTCCCTCCAGGGCCTGAGTTTAATTTCCACACTGTATAGGATAAAGGTTGAATTTGAGGTTTGATCCTCGAGGATATAAATAAAACGTCAAGTGCGAGTTAGACTCGCGCATCAAGGGTTCCGTACAAACTCTTTAGCAAAGAAATCAGTCAAATCCAGACGAATAAGGCACAATAATTTTCTGATTTGATAACGATTATGACGTAACTTATTTAGTCCCTCTAACTATTGGCGTCTCGAGACTAAATAAGTTACGTCCAACCCTAGTGTAACAATGTACTATTTTGTATGAATAAACCACAAATTTACGGTTTTCTGATTTTTCCCTTTACTTGTGCTATAAGTCATTGCTTCTTGCCAAATTTCATGGTTCTAGGTCAACGGAAAGTACCCTACAGGTTTTTGGTCCATGGCGAGATTCGAAAATTATTTTTTCTGTGAATATACTAAAAATTTACGGTTTTCGGATTTTTCCCTTTACTTGTGTTATAAGACCTAGCTTCTCACCAATTTTCATGGTTCTAGGTCAACAGGAAGTACCCTAAAGGTTTTTGGTCCATGGCAAGATTAAAAAAATATTTTTTCTGTGAATAAACTACAAATTTACGGTTTTCAGATTTTTCCCTTTATTTTTGCTATATGACCTTGCTTCGTGCCAAATTTCATGGTTCTAGGTGAACGGGAAGTACCCTATAGGTTTTTGGTCCATGGCAAGATTAAAAAAATATTTTTTCTGTGAATAAACTACAAATTTACGGTTTTCGGATTTTTTCCTTTACTTGTACTATAAGACCTTGCTTCTCACCAAATTTCATGGTTCTAGGTCAACGGGAAGTACCCTATAGGTTTTGTGTGCATGTGATTCCCTTGGAAAATTGAAAAAAAATAGACATAAACAGCTGTAACTTTTGATTGCGTTGACTTAGAAGTTTGATTTATGTCGAGGCTTCAAGAGGTTACGAGCCTGCGTATATGATGTGAATATCAACTCGATAACCCTACGCGTTTCTGAGAAAAGTGGGTTGACAGACGGACAGACGGACAGACGGACAGACGGACAGACGGACAGACGGACAGACGGACAGACGGACAGACGGACAGACGGACAGACGGACAGACGGACAGACGGACAGACGGACAGACGGACAGACGGACAGACGGACAGACGGACAGACGGACAGACGGACAGACGGACAGACGGACAGACGGACAGACGGACAGACGGACAGACGGACAGACGGACAGACGGACAGACGGACAGACGGACAGACGGACAGACGGACAGACGGACAGACGGACAGACGGACAGACGGACAGACGGACAGACGGACAGACGGACAGACGGACAGACGGACAGACGGACAGACGGACAGACGGACAGACGGACAGACGGACAGACGGACAGACGGACAGACGGACAGACGGACAGACGGACAGACGGACAGACGGACAGACGGACAGACGGACAGACGGACAGACGGACAGACGGACAGGCGGACAGGCGGACAGGCGGACAGGCGGACAGGCGGACAGGCGGACAGGCGGACAGACGGACAGACGGACAGACGGACAGACGGACAGACGGACAGACGGACAGACGGACAGACGGACAGACGGACAACAAAGTGATCCTATAAGGGTTCCTTTTTTCCTTTTGAGGTACGGAACCCTAAAAAGGAGGACGACTGATCCGCTAAGTCCCTTAAGACCTTTGCTTGAAAATTCTTTTACATAATTATTGTATTTCTTAGAGATTTGATACAAACTTTATCAATTAGAGGCGTGTCCGAAAAGGGTTAGTGGCGATTCTCCATCGGACCCTTGTTTCTGCTACTTGTTAGTTCCATACTTTGAGTTTTGATTCTCCATCGGACCCTTGTTTCTGCTACTTGTTAGTTCCATACTTTGAGTTTTGATTCTCCATCGGACCCTTGTTTCTGCTACTTGTTAGTTCCATACTTTGAGTTTTGATTCTCCATCGGACCCTTGTTTCTGCTACTTGTTAGTTCCATACTTTGAGTTTTGATTCTCCATCGGACCCTTGTTTCTGCTACTTGTTAGTTCCATACTTTGAGTTTTGATTCTCCATCGGACCCTTGTTTCTGCTACTTGTTAGTTCCATACTTTGAGTTTTGATTCTCCATCGGACCCTTGTTTCTGCTACTTGTTAGTTCCATACTTTGAGTTTTGATTCTCCATCGGACCCTTGTTTCTGCTACTTGTTAGTTCCATACTTTGAGTTTTGATTCTCCATCGGACCCTTGTTTCTGCTACTTGTTAGTTCCATACTTTGAGTTTTGATTCTCCATCGGACCCTTGTTTCTGCTACTTGTTAGTTCCATACTTTGAGTTTTGATTCTCCATCGGACCCTTGTTTCTGCTACTTGTTAGTTCCATACTTTGAGTTTTGATTCTCCATCGGACCCTTGTTTCTGCTACTTGTTAGTTCCATACTTTGAGTTTTGATTCTCCATCGGACCCTTGTTTCTGCTACTTGTTAGTTCCATACTTTGAGTTTTGATTCTCCATCGGACCCTTGTTTCTGCTACTTGTTAGTTCCATACTTTGAGTTTTGATTCGCCATCGTCAAATAAAATATTGTTTTTCGCGTGGTGATTTGCCATCGGCAGTTCCATGTACAGTCAGCATGTAAATATTGTGACATACAACCAATATAAACGCAAAAACAAACAAAACATATTTTATAAGATAACAAAAAAGTGGCACAGTTTGAGATGCGTTGATCACATCGCACATGGCTGGTTGATCACATCGCACATGGATGGTTGATCACATCGCACATGGCTGGTTGAGTATCATGGAAAAGGCTCCATCGAACTCCATTCATCATTGATTGAATTTCTCTGTATATCATTGATATTTCTTTAATAACCTCCATTAGGGTTAGTTGATCATATTTATCAATGATATCATTTAATTTTTGGTCTTTGACAGTTTCTTTCTCTTTTGGTGAATAACGCCGTTGTCATGTTTTTGTATTTCCAAATCAATGATGACGAATCACTACGATGGCGAATCGCCACTAACTCTCCGAAAACACGCACACTTGCACGTTCAGCAACTAAGGTTGTTCGTTTGGTGCGATCCGTCAATCAAACCTTCGTATTTCATTCGTTCTAATTTTTAAACCGCGCTAAAATATGGGAGCAAATGTTTTTACTTCAACAAATAAAATCGACTGTGACATCGGAATGCAATCACTAACTAGTGTTTCCATCTTAATATTTGTCTACGTGAAGCAGTTTACAAGACAGTGTAGTCAGTAGCGGAGCTCGTCCCTCGTGCGAGCCAGTGCGGCGGTGGTCGCGGTCGCTTGCTCCACGCTGCGCGCTGTCAGCCATTTGTCGGCGGCACGCCCGCGCCACCTGCGGCACGATGGACTGCCTGTATGCGCTGCACATCGCTCGCGGAGCGCGGCGCGCGACGAGCCTCGTCCCTGGGCACCGAGACATGGATTCTCAACCGATACACAAGAGTTATAGTGCTGTGTTAGGGGAACCTACGGCCGGTGCGCCCTTCGGTCTAGCTAGAGGATGGGTAAGTAATGTCTTGTAAGGTAATTAAGCGAAGTGCGGCATCCCGTCACATAACATTCAGATTAAATGGCGATCCATTAGAGATACTACGCGTAATGTAATACCCGACGAATAGCCATAAAACAAAAGTACGTTCGTAAAGAGAACTCACGAAATAAAACATTATATTTATGCGAAGTCGAAACGAGCCGGTATTAGCTAATTCGTTTTTACGATGCCCCACTTGCCAAACCGACGAATTTATGTCCCGATAGTTTTGTTTTACTGCGCGCCTACACTGTCACTGCGCCATTGCTCCGGTCGTCACTGGCCTGCTGGCCCCTCGAGACAGTGACTCGCGCGAGTCGCCAGCGGACGACCGCTGTACTTTGTTCAATCAGATTTGATTGAAGTTGTAAATCGGATTGAAGCCTCGTAATTTAGACGAGCAGCTTGTTACGGGACCGAACGAGCCAAGATTCATGCCAATACAAGACTCAAGCAGTAAGCAGAGCGGAATCTTCGCTCATCATTCATTCATGGAGTCGGAGTTGTTGTTCCCAGTTTGTTTGTAACCGCGCCAGGTCAGCGACTGGCCTTGTGCGAACGAGGCATGGGGCTGGAGTAAATACGCTGATAGCGGATCAATTCTGTTGTTTTCGAAGATGTTACACTCTTAGGAGTTTTATAAATGTGGTGTGACTTAAGTGGCATAGTGGTGGTGCTGGTAAGTAGCCGTTAAACATTTACACAGTTGTAGAAACTTTCGAGCAGGTAGGTACTTCACTATTATGCTTCATCTAGCAACTTTGACGAGCAATGTGGAGTGGCGGGCTAAGGTCCGCCTGCGACGCAGAAGGTTGCGGGTTCGATTCCCACCTCTGACAAATGATTGTACGATCTGCAAATATTAGTTTTCAGTTAACAGAAGCTTTGCTTAGCTGGGGGCTGTGGTGTGTGGATTGTCATGCATTATTTATTTATTTAACTGCTTTATTCAATCTAGTTACTCTAACACGGGGTTGCCAGCTCTCGCACCACTCATTCATTCAATCTAGTTGCTCTAACACGGGGCTGCCAGCTCTCGCACCACTCATTCATTCAATCTAGTTGCTCTAACACGGGGCTGCCAGCTCTCGCACCACTCATTCATTCAATCTAGTTGCTCTAACACGGGGCTGCCAGCTCTCGCACCACTCATTCATTCAATCTAGTTGCTCTAACACGGGGCTGCCAGCTCTCGCACCACTCATTCATCCAATCTAGTTGCTCTAACACGGGGCTGCCAGCTCTCGCACCACTCATTCATTCAATCTAGTTACTCTAACACGGGACTGCCAGCTCTCGCACCACTCATTCATCCAATCTAGTTACTCTAACAAGGGGCTGCCAGCTCTCGCACCACTCATTCATTCAATCTAGTTACTCTAACACGGGGCTGCCAGCTCTCGCACCACTCATTCATTCAATCTAGTTGCTCTAACACGGGGCTGCCAGCTCTCGCACCACTCATTCATCCAATCTAGTTACTCTAACACGGGGCTGCCAGCTCTCGCACCACTCATTCATTCAATCTAGTTGCTCTAACACGGGGCTGCCAGCTCTCGCACCACTCATTCATCCAATCTAGTTGCTCTAACACGGGGCTGCCAGCTCTCGCACCACTCATTCATCCAATCTAGTTACTCTAACAAGGGGCTGCCAGCTCTCGCACCACTCATTCATTCAATCTAGTTACTCTAACACGGGGCTGCCAGCTCTCGCACCACTCATTCATCCAATCTAGTTACTCTAACACGGGGCTGCCAGCTCTCGCACCACTCATTCATTCAATCTAGTTACTCTAACATGGGGCTGCCAGCTCTCGCACCACTCATTCATTCAATCTAGTTGCTCATACACGGGGCTGCCAGCTCTCGCACCACTCATTCATTCAATCTAGTTGCTCTTACACGGGGCTGCCAGCTCTCGTACCACTCATTCATCCAATCTAGTTACTCTAACACGGGGCTGCCAGCTCTCGCACCACTCATTCATTGAATCTAGTTACTCTAACACGGGGCTGCCAGCTCTCGCACCACTCATTCATTGAATCTAGTTACTCTAACATGGGGCTGCCAGCTCTCGCACCACTCATTCATTCAATCTAGTTGCTTTAACACGGGGCTGCCAGCTCTCGCACCACTCATTCATCCAATCTAGTTACTCTAACACGGGGCTGCCAGCTCTCGCACCACTCATTCATTCAATCTAGTTACTCTAACATGGGGCTGCCAGCTCTCGCACCACTCATTCATTCAATCTAGTTGCTCTTACACGGGGCTGCCAGCTCTCGCACCACTCATTCATTCAATCTAGTTACTCTAACACGGGGCTGCCAGCTCTCGCACCACTCATACATTCAATCTAGTTGCTCTAACACGGGGCTGCCAGCTCTCGCACCACTCATACATTCAATCTATTTGCTCTAACACGGGGCTGCCAGCTCTCGCACCACTCATACATTCAATCTAGTTGCTCTAACATGGGGCTGCCAGCTCTCGCACCACTCATTCATTCAATCTAGTTACTCTAACATGGGGCTGCCAGCTCTCGCACCACTCATTCATTCAATCTAGTTGCTCTTACACGGGGCTGCCAGCTCTCGCACCACTCATTCATTCAATCTAGTTACTCTAACACGGGGCTGCCAGCTCTCGCACCACTCATACATTCAATCTAGTTGCTCTAACACGGGGCTGCCAGCTCTCGCACTCATTCATTCGAAATGTCCTTAAACTTCAACAATGTTCTAACATTCAACAACAAATGTCCAAAGTTTAGTTAATCTCGGTAAATTCAGGATTAACTTCTCGTGTCATTTCTAGCGTGGATTTGTGCGGATTCCCGGGAGACCTGGTATACTTGCAGGCTAACCGAGCCTGTCCCCTCCGAGGATTACCAGGAGACCTGGTACACTGGCTGGCAGGCTAACCGAGCCTGTCCCCTCCGAGGCCCGAACCACTTCCAACTGCGATAAAACAGGGCCTATCCATCATGCTACAGACGACCCTTTATTAAACTGCTCCTGTTCTGAGCTCCGCATTGGATTACAAACATAGATTTACCGATTTACCCGGCACAAAATCTCCCGGCGCGCAACGTGTTTGTGCATAACATCGGTTTTCATTGCACTTTAAACATAAGCACGGCAAGTAAACTAGTATTTAATTAGTTAGTCAGAACATGTCAGCGAGATTCCGTACAAGTTGACGTCGTAAAGTTGTTGTGCCTACTTGTGTTCAGCTTTGAGGCGAGTTCTCGGAATGCAGGTAATTATGGTGTCAGTGAGCACGCGGGTCGGCGGCGGGCAGGGCTCCGGTCACTGCCTATGAGGAAGTGTTTTGTATTTGTTTTGATAAGGTTCGCTTGACAGTTTATAGTTGTTGCCGGAACCTGACGATGTTGTGTTGTGTCTCTATGAGGTAACGTTAACACGTTATCTAAGAAATTGACTGAAACTCCATTGATAGCGTGTCTCGATCGTGTTATTTTGAACGTGCTACTTTTTGCAATAATAGTTAACATTCTCGGGAAGCACAAGCTAGCGCAGAAACAAAGCAATCCGTCAGTAGGTAATACTTAAACGCGGGTAACGAAAAACATCCCTCTTGTGAAAAGGAACTCAGGTAGGTGAGTAGCAGTAGGTACGGCGAGCGGAGCGCCATGCAAATATAATGACGCGTGATGGATTATACTGAATCATAAGTTCCATATAAGTCGCAACTTCTTACGGCGGACTAAACAGGAACTTTATTTATGAAAATATTTGGGAAAACATTTTCCCGGGAAACTTATTGTTTTTGGGACATTGACTCGGCTTCTGGCTTATTTGGTTTTACTTTGCTAAATTACTTTTCTGGGGTCGATGTTTCTGAGAAAATCGAAACATGGTTGTCACGATCTGCCAGCAGGCGCCAGGCAGCAGGGGCGAGCGAGATGATGAAAGTAAACACTTTAGTCATAATGAAACTTAGGAAAATGAGGAACCAACAAAGCTCTCTATATGGTGATTAAAGGCAATGTGTCTCAGCCCGATCGTAAACTGATTTAACGTAGATTGTTTGGTGTTTCGTAAGTGTGTTACTCCCGGACCACGTGACCATCGACTGCATCCCTCGACCTCGATGCACAAACCCGATACATCAATCATATCATGCAGAAACACTTGCCAACGTGTATGTATCTACATATCTACGTATCTATGTATCTACGTATATATGTATCTACGTTGCTGATTCGTGCACACGTTCTACAAACACACGGCAAAAAAATATTTACACATTTTCGTTTTTGTGGAATTGTTGAAATACCTTGTTGGTGAATAAATCGTAATCGCCGCTTCGCATAAAATGTTTCTATTGTGAAACTGTAAGGCTGGATATTAGTAAACTACAATCAAAATAATGTGGCCGAAGCAAACAATATGGCATCTTTACCTCATTCTTTACTCTGATCAAACAATATGGCATCTTTACCTCATTCTTTACTCTGATCAAACAATATGGCATCTTTACCTCATTCTTTACTCTGATTATAGAGGTTCTAAAAAATTTGACTGACACAGACGCTAATTGTTCCCTTTCTAGAGTTGATTGCAATGACATTTTTAAAAGCCCTTATAAAAGCCATAACATTTTATTTCGCCCATCCAATCTGATCATATATTCCTGGAATAATTTGTGCTCTCCAAAAGCATTAAAAGCACCCCTTCCATTCTGCCCTCAGTCATACCTTTAACGGCGTCCGGCATAAAAATTATACAAACAGCAATTTTCCACTCAGCACTTTATTACACAGTTAAACTTATCGTCCAGCGCTGCTCATATTTTAAGGCAATAAAGTTTTGCATTCTGCCGGGTCAAATAAAAATACGAGCTAATAAGTTTACAGGTTGTAAGGGACAGGGCTTCGTGCAGTTAAAGCAGCCTGTTATTGTTATAGGGCAGGGCTCCCGTGATGGCTCGTGCTTGAGGTAAGTTATAGGGCAGGGCTCCCGTGATGGCTCGTGCTTGAGGTAAGTTTAACTAGCAAATAAAGCTTCTATCAGCTGCTTTGCTCACGCCTCAAAGAATGTTTGGAACAGGCGCAGCAGTTCCTAAGTTTGCCTTTTATATTCCAAATCACTATTACAAGCATAAACCTTTCTTCAATATTTGTGTCGAAATCCTGAAAACACGACGATTAATTTTAAGTACCTCATTTTTCAAGAAACTGTGAAAAATGGTTTTAAATATTTTATTAACCCTTTGACCGGCCTACAAACGGCCCAGCGATATTGGCGCACAGGGCGCGGTGGAACGTCCCAGGTTTATGTATCCTTAAATGTAAACATCGCTTGAAATACAAAATGATTACGCGACCGGCGCTTCTTTGTGGCGGATCCATTCAGGGGTGTGATCTACACGTGAGAGATACAGTGGCACGAAAGGCGAGTAGGTATACCTATTAATACTAGGTCTACGTTGCTATTTCATAGTCCTACAGCCATTTTTAGGGTTTCAAAACCGATCTTAAACCCCCTACAAAACCCTAAAAAATATGAATTTCAGTTTCCCCCCTTGTAGACCAATAATTTGACATCCGTTTGATCTCAATAAATGCCTGATTAGTGTTCCTGATAACCCAAAATGTCAAATACATATATATGGATATTTTTATTATTTTCACCAGAGCCTAGTTTGTTATCTAGCCTGGTCGCAGTTTACCTACGGAGACCACTCACACCGGTCCGCTCGGCTCGGGACTGTTTACAATAGTTTCCATTACTTGACACTGGCACAACTATGTCGAACCAGACCATACTGCCAGTTACATACTGTTATGTATGTATATGTATGTGTGCGCATCGTTCAATAAACCAGTGAGCTGATGGTAATGGCCGTCTTTCTGTCAACGATGCGTACACATACATATACATACATAACACTTTTCCCCCCCTTACAAAAATGTGAACCCCGAACTAAATACAAGCAATATGGGTACATAAAGAAGGTACACAAAATATATCAAAAATAAAGCTGTTGCAAACAATCTACAGGTAGCTCAACTGATCCATATCAATACCAGTTGTAAGCGTGCCTAAGACACTGGCTGCATTGCCCCGCTGTATAGCAATGCTGATGCGCTGTGCCAGATACTTACCAGCTCTCGGGTCACGCGTCGCTTCGACCAGACGCTCAGATACTTTTTTGAAAACCCGGAGAGCCTCGGTACCCCACGAACCTATGGTCTCGACTCCAAGGGGAGCAAATGTGTAGGCTCTGTCGAGACCTGCATATTTGCGCCTCTTGAGATCTTCGGCTAAATCTGCCGCCGCACCAGCCCTCACGGAAGTATTGATATGGATCAGTTGAGCTACCTGTAGATTGTTTGCAACAGTTTGCAGATAGCTTAATTGTTTCTATTGTAAATACTAGTTTTAATTTAAATTTGTTATTTGATTGTTATTTTCTTTCTGAATAATATATAATTTAAAAATAAAGCTTATAATTAATTGGCGGTCTGTTCCTACGAGAACGTTCTGGTTGAGGCGAGTGGGAGTCATCCCGAGTGTCAGCTGATTCTTCGGGCGGCGCGGTGGCCGGTGCTGGAGTGCTGAATATCAGACTCTCATTAGCTGATAGGTTCGCTGGCGTTCCTGGTGGAACAGCCTCGGGGGGTGGAGCCGCTGATTGACTGGGAGAAACGGCTCTTTCTATGACCGAGCTGTTAGACTCTGCCATATCCGGCTCTGAAGCGACAGAAACGCTCGGCGACAGTGAAATCTCGTTACTGCTGACATGCTGAGTGCTTTCTTCTTGAGGTAATGTTACATCCCATCCTCGTCGCCAATGTTTTGTATGTGGACAGGTGTTGACAGAAAGACGGCCATTAGCTCACTGGTTTATTGAACGGTGCGCACACATACATATACATACATAACACATACAAACATCATCATCATCAACAACCTAAAAAGTCCATAATTTGACAGACTTGTTAACTTGTGACTCGTACCTATTTAAAATCAACCCATTTCGTGATTTTTTAAGATATTTGATAATTGAACCCGAGATCGTAGAGGCAACACTCTATAAACCCCTTACATAACGTCCTTTCTTCTTTCTCTGAGTAGTCCATATCCATGCGAAAGACAAGGTAAACAGGTTTCGGCACATTTAGCGAATGGTTCTCTCGACACTCCTGAAAGCTTCGTATACAACCGCCATAACTAATAATCGTATCTTACGGAGGTCGTCCAACTGTGAAGTCCCATTTACTAAATAGCCGCAAACTCACTGACAAAGCCTTCTCCCGAAATGACAGCCGTACTGTAGCGGGCTTTAGGACCTTACGCGCATGTACTGCGTTGATAGTGATAGGTACGTTGGTAAGAGCCATGTTGTTTACATCTAATAACTGAACTACGGCTCTATAAAGGCAAGAACCTGTTCTCGTGAAAAGTTTCATGGATGTCCAACCAATTGTTTAGATGTCATCTACAATCCACATTACCCAGGCACAGACATATTGCGGCGGCCGTATTATCCGGCAGGCGCCGCAGCTCTAAGCTGCGCCTACGTGAACACATTATTTTTAACGAAGCCATACCGCGCATAAAGCACATGCGCTAAATTACTGTAACGTACTCCATTCCGTATAATGGCTCATACATAACCCGGATCTTTATTGAATGCTGCGAATATGGAACGGAAATATGGAACGGACCAGAAATGGAACGAATGCGCTCTTTACGGTTAAGTTTTGTTATTTAACGAACCAATTCTACTGAAGCGCGGCGCGTACTTACTAAATGGACGCTCATTTTATTTATTCATCGAAATGTCGAGCTCGTGTTGACTTCGTGCATGATGGTCGAGCTCGTGTTGACTTCGTGCATGATGGTCGAGCTCGTGTTGACTTCGTGCATGATGGTCGAGCTCGTGTTGACTTCGTGCATGATGGTCGAGCTCGTGTTGACTTCGTGCATGATGGTCGAGCTCGTGTTGACTTCGTGCATGATGGTCGAGCTCGTGTTGACTTCGTGCATGATGGTCGAGCTCGTGTTGACTTCGTGCATGATGGTCGAGCTCGTGTTGACTTCGTGCATGATGGTCGAAGATGAATACTAATATTAACCGTTTAGTTGTTCTTATAAGATACTTCTTGCAAGTTCGGGACATACCGAAGATCTGGTTCAACTTACCTATTAGCTCGGCCGTTGTTAGATGATGTTCTGCTGAAGACATAGGGCGATAGAATCCAAATAAAAGATGTCGAACCGTACAGGGCGAGTTGATGGTGTTCTATTGGATTCTAGGATGCTGCCTAAATTGCCTCCATAAGTAATAAAACCCGTGACCACGTCAGCAGAGCCGGCGTGACGGCGGCGGCGGCGGGACCCGGCGCGATGACGGCGGGACCCGGCGCGATGACGGCGGCCTCGCGCAGCGCGAAGCACGAGCTCCGGCGAAAATATTCAGGTGTTAGGGGAATTACCACTACCAGTAGGTACCTTTGATCTTCGTAAATACCCCAGAGTAAAAGTTTCAAAAAGTTAGCTGCAGTTGCTTACACAGTTTTCATTTCCTTCGACCAACACCGTCCGATCTCCATGTCTAAGAAGAAGAAGAAATTGTATAAATACGTTTTTTGTAAATGATTACCTATGTAAACAGGGTATTGGCGGACAAGGATCCGTATGAGATGGTCGAAATAGTCCTATCGTCGGTCAGGAGCGCGGCGCCGCCGTCGCCCGCGGCCCGCGGCCCGGGCACCGGGTGGTTCGTTAAAACAAAGCCGCGATAATAACCAAACTTTCTCTAACATTAGGCCCATCTCTCCGAAACAATAACATAACAAGACTAAATAGTTGCCCTAAAGGACTTCCAATGGCTTTAGGCGGCTGAACTATTCCTTAAACAGCTAAATAGTTGCTGTAAAACGGTAGGTATTCGCTTTGAATACAGATTTTTGGGATTCCGAACTGCCTCAGCACAAATTGACTATGATATCGTTTAGGTCTCACATAACTACAATATTTTACTGTGACCTTTACGATCGTGGTTCTATGTTTGAGATAGTTTAGACAACATCTCGGCTCATACTACGCTTTGTCTGTAGTTAACTTTATCGTTGCTTGTAATACTAATAGAAGTCGTGATAAGTCGACTCTTAGTAGTGGTGTAGTGATAAAATAATTGTCAGGGCAGATAATGTATGTAAAGCTGGTCCGTAGTTTGACTGGTGTGGTAGTAGGTACTGGTCGGAGTTGATTCACACTGGTACGAGTAGCATTACCTACACCAGCGCCGCTGGAGGCTGCGCAGGTCGGGACTCGAGCTGGATGGACGTAATTACTGAACCTTAGAATCCTGACCATTTCTAGGATGTGTATGTATAATATAGTAAGTATAGCAATGTCTTGAGATAAATCTTTGAACGGCTTATGCAATAGAACTCACCTGTTCGTTTGGTGACGTCAGATTTTTGATCTGTTAGTTTGTTGCTGTTGCTAGTGTTTATGACGACTTGAATAATAACTTAGTAAAGTCCTTCCTGTTATTTACTTTAGTAATGGTGTTAGTACCTAGTAGCTATAACTGTAACAGACTAGATAGTATTTTAGCTACATGTAAAGATGTTATTCGGTGTGCACCCCCAATAGGTACCTACTTATGTTATATATATTATATAGGGTAATTCCGGGGTAGATGGCCCTACTAACTTGGAGGACCTAAATTTGGTATAAATAAAATTATTTAAACCACCATTTTGATTGAAAACAAAACTTTACTTATCCATCCTACTATATTATTATAATAATCAATCTCAATATCAACAGATATGGCACTATATCACTTTAAAAAAAATGCGATTGGCCATCTCTTCCAGAGTGTCCGGGACTGATATGCCATAGAGTTTTGGGGGAGATGGCCAGTTGTTTTTCTTGCCCTTTCCTTTACCCTTAGAGTATTCTTGTTTAGTTTTTTTCTTTTCACCGCAGTAAGAACACATGTCTTCGTATTCGGTGCAATTTTCGTATACCCAGAGCAAACATATCTTACATTGCGGCCCCTATGTGTCAAAATTTAGTTTAAGTCTTCTTTCCATTGTTTTTCTAAGGAATTCTAAGAAAATTATATACATTGTATGTTTTTGCACGGCGTCCATAGCCTTTTTTAAGGTCTTTTTCATTCCAATTACCTCTAGTTGAAACTGCCTTCCGAACATAATAGTAAAAAATATTTTTGTTGTAATGTTGTTCTTGAAATAACTTCATATTTTTAAGGCCATCTTTTCCAGAAACAAAATGGCAATCTATCCCGATTGCATGGGGGAGATGGCCATACCTATTTCTAAATCTATTGCATTATCCTCATACTTCATTTTAAGGTTAATATTATGTGAAAACTTATACACCTTACGTTAAAACTACAAAAACAAGGAAACTTCTAAAAACTTTTCTGTGACTTCATATTATATAAACCCCTTACCTTATATTACATACGTAGTGTTGAAAAAACAAAGTGGTTTTACACATTTATAAACAATTTCTCGCGCAAAAATCACTCGAGCACTTTGTTACCGGCCGGTAGGCGAAGCGAAATAAATTATCATTAACGCCATCTACCTATTTCTAAATGGATTTTTTTCGCCTGGCCATCTCTCCCTTACGGCCATCTACCCCGGAATTACCTTAAAATATATCAAACGTTAAACAGACATATTGGTAGTCTGATTATCTACAGTCTGAGATGATTAGGTGAGTTGAGTGCTAATCTCCGTCCGACCCCTGACGAACCACTTAGCGATTTCTCTGTGATTTGATGCTTGACGACAAGAGTACAATTAGTTACAAAAGTGAATGGCTGGTGAAGGTGAATTGGCTTCAGTAGGAAAGTTGCGCTCGTTTGGTTTCACACAGTAGGTAGGGTAGGTACATTTGTAAAGTAATGCCAGTTGATCCTTCGTCAAGTTGCCTGTGGTCGCAGGGCACGCGCGCACCCCCGTGCCCTGCGCGGTGCTGCGGTACCGCCGCCGGTAGCTACCTAGCGTACGTCGAAGCGCAAGGATTAGTCGCTCGTAATTCCAACGCCGAGGCCGTCCTTGGCAAATCCCTTAAAGCCCTGTCCACACGTGCGCCGGCCCTAAGGCCGTGCCTCACGTTCGCGCCACTCTGCGGCGGCCGGGTGATCGTCCTGCTAGGGTCTCTTATTTACGAGGAACGACTTATGCGAAGTCTACTTTTTCGTACATACGCGTCGTACATTTGCGTACATTACTAAATACAACACTATATTATTTTAACTTCAAAGGCAGCGTTCGAAATTGAAATAGTCATTTTAAACATTTCAGATTTGTTCAACTAGTGAGCAAATAGATATTTTTTGATCGTGCCGAGTGTCGCGTGGCTCTGAGGTAGACTGCTGAGCTAGTAAGGGATTTAAAAGACGCGAAACAAAGATATTTGCTCTCAAGTTAAACATACAACTTGACACAAGGTGACAAAGTCACTATTTTCGTGCGGGAGTGGTGAAAAATATATTATTCACAAATTGTGTACCGCGGACATCACCACTTATACTTACACTACCTACTACCATAATACCTAACATGCATTATACAATATAATGATAAACTTACATACACATAAAAAAATAGTATATTCTTGTTACACGGATAGATAATGTTTGTGCGAGTTATTGTTAGACAAGCATTATACTGGTATCTTTACAACTGCCTGCTTTATTAGTACTTCCGCGCTTCAGCTGTTTCTTTACAATTGAGTTTTTGTGAAAAAGCCGGACCTTTGAGACCGGGAGGATATTCCCGAAGCCGGTCACGTGCCGGGCCGGGCCGGGCCGGATCCGCGCCAATTAGTCGTTTGTCACGAGATTATCCAAGGGATCCGAGGGTCACTGTTTCTTTATCATATTATACGTAAGCCTTCGCCGCGCCATCATCCCGCGCCGTTTGAAGCAGCTCAGGGAAATTAAGGAGAATAAGTGTTTCACAGATTACACGGATGTAACGAGCCGGATGATCGGATGTAACGAGCCGGATGATCGGATGTAACGAGCCGGATGATCGGATGTAACAAGCCGGATGATCGGATGTAACGAGCCGGATGATCGGATGTAACGAGCCGGATGATCGGATGCTATGTGTGCCCAATGGACTTCCTAGACGGGAGCGGAGCGCCAGGCGAGCCGGATGATCGGATGTAACGAGCCGGATAATCGGATGTAACGAGCCGGATGATCGGATGTAACGAGCCGGATGATCGGATGTAACGAGCCGGATGATCGGATGCTATGTGTGCCCAATGGACTTCCTAGACGGGAGCGGAGCGCCAGGCGAGCCGGATGATCGGATGTAACGAGCCGGATGATCGGATGCTATGTGTGCCCAATGGACTTCCTAGACGGGAGCGGAGCACCAGGCGAGCCGGATGATCGGATGTAACGAGCCGGATGATCGGATGTAACGAGCCGGATGATCGGATGCTATGTGTGCCCAATGGACTTCCTAGACGGGAGCGGAGCACCAGGCGAGCCGGATGATCGGATGTAACGAGCCGGATGATCGGATGTAACGAGCCGGATGATCGGATGCTATGTGTGCCCAATGGACTTCCTAGACGGGAGCAGAGCGCGACGCAGTCCTGCCCATGTTTTCTTGGCATTAAGACAGAATTTTGGAATTTTTTGTATATATTGAATTTTTGTGATATGGATTTAAAAAAAAACAGAAAATTTTGCTACTCGTTCTGCTTAGTATTTTGTCTTCACTTTTGCAAAACCAGATTTGAATGAGCCTTTGATTTGTCTCAATATTCTTCGCTAACATTGCCTTCGATGTTCTTCGCTAACATTGCCTTCGATGTTCTTCGCTAACATTGCCTTCGATGTTCTTCGCTAACATTGCCTTCGATGTTCTTCGCTAACATTGCCTTCGATGTTCTTCGCTAACATTGCCTTCGATGTTCTTCGCTAACATTGCCTTCGATGTTCTTCGCTAACATTGCCTTCGATGTTCTTCGCTAACATTGCCTTCGATGTTCTTCGCTAACATTGCCTTCGATGTTCTTCGCTAACATTGCCTTCGTAGTCACGAAGCTCGGAATCCAAAGAACTTTATTCAGTTCAAAGAAGACAAATAAAGACGTCTAATGTCATTTGCATTCTGCCGATACAAAAGTTTCACACACTGTGTTGGGAAGTAAGTAGGACTCTACATGATGTTCTACTGAATGTACTACATGATGTTCTACTGAATGTACTACATGATGTTCTACTGAATGTACTACATGATGTTCTACTGAATGTACTACATGATGTTCTACTGAATGTACTACATGATGTTCTACTGAATGTACTACATGATGTTCTACTGAATGTACTACATGATGTTCTACTGAATCTACTACATGATGTTCTACTGAATGTACTACATGATGTTCTACTGAATCTACTACATGATGTTCTACTGAATCTACTACATGATGTTCTACTGAATGTACTACATGATGTTCTACTGAATGTACTACATGATGTTCTACTGAATGTACTACATGATGTTCTACTGAATCTACTACATGATGTTCTACTGAATCTACTACATGATGTTCTACTGAATCTACTACATGATGTTCTACTGAATCTACTCCAGCATACAACATAAATATAATGATTCATCAATTATTTGATTTATCCTTTGTGCATCGAGGAGTGGCTCACTAACCGCATTCATTACTGGTGGAAACAGATCCCTGATATCCATCCCATTACTGGTGGAAACAGATCCCTGATATCCATCCCATTACTGGTGGAAACAGATCCCTGATATCCATCCCATTACTGGTGGAAACAGATCCCTGATATCCATCCCATTACTGGTGGAAACAGATCCCTGATATCCATCCCATTACTGGTGGAAACAGATCCCTGATATCCATCCCATTACTTTTACATTCTGTAAGTTTTTGTCTAAATGAGTCATTTATTCCCGGACCATGTCGCCGCCGTCCGACGTGACATCAATCTCGCGACACAGGCAGGCGACAGGCGACAGGCGACAGGCGACAGGCGATCGCTGCGGTCAAGATGTTCAACGTGTTACTATGTAGAGTAGGAGACCATTATTATATTACACACTGCATACACTGCCCGATAGCAGGCTCTACCGAACTTACTTTACTGTTTTTCAATAATCACAGGCAGTTAGAATATGAAGTCGTATTTATTTTTTCGTTCAAGTCTATACGAATAGTACGTGATAGCGAAGTTTAAATGCCATATGTTTATGTTTGACTTTATAACTACTTTTCAAAACTACAAAAGTTTGTGAAATAGAAGTTAAATCAAATGGGTTTTATCATAAAACCTCAAGATAAGATTATTTAAAATTAGTTTCGCTATTAAGCTCGAACGAGTAATTGTGGGCATTGAGAATGAATTTTTAGGGTGATCCTCGTGGGCAGTGTCCGGCGGCGCGGCGCGGGGCGGGGCGGGGCGGGGCGGGGCGACACGCGATCAGCTCGTCTAGACGTCACCAGCCGCCCGCTGTAAGTGATTACCGTCCACACTCCACGCCCGGTGCCGCGCCGCCTGTCCCACTTGCCCATGTCAGGGGAATCTGACCACTGAGATACACCACTACACTACAAACACCCACTCGGTAAATATCGATGCTGACCCACTCAAATTATTCGGTACTAATCGGCCATGTGACCATCACTTTAAGGTAAACCGTTTTACTCTGCTAGAGCAAGTAGACACCTATAATTTCACTCGAAACTCAACTCGAAACAGCAACGGCATTATTACAGCATAATGTGAAGCTCGATGGTGGTTCTTCAAGAACCTCTCCAGCCCCACGCGGAACCCCTCCTAGCCTACTGGTTTCCCCGTGTGAACCTGACTGAGGGCATTTCCTGCCGGGACCGGTTCCCTTCCTGTCTTCCGCAAGCATTATCATCTTTTTATGGTTCCTTGATGGCTCGTTTTTGCACTGATAAGACCAATGCGTAATTATTATGTCTTGTCGTCTCCAAATGTCGCGACGTGTTCGCGAGCGCGCACCTGTGCACCTGTGCACCTGTGCACCTGTGCACCTGTGCACTCTGGCCGATATATTTCCATCACTTGTAATGAAATAACCAGAACTACATATTTACTACTGCGAGGTAAAACGACTGTAAACGTTTATTTGCCGTTTATTCTCCGTGTTACTTGAAATTGGCGAAATTCTGCGAATGAACGCTGTAAATAAATGCATGTCCGGTTGTACGGACATTCGATTGGACAATTAAAAAGTTGCAAGCAGAGCAGTTGGTGGCTGGTGCGGGAACTTTACCATTCTGTCTGTTTCTGACGACAATAATGCATTATTCATTGATACAATCTACTATACAGAAGCGAGCTCGATACCCGCGCCTGCGCATCCTTAACCCCTTAATATAAGTAACTGCGCAGCCACGCGCGCGTACTTCCGAGAATCTACAAAGATTTGCGCGTACTCTAGCGCGCAGCAGGAAGCACACGTCGCCGTGCCGCTTGCACTACTCGCGGCACGCGGCGCGCGTCGGGCACGCGGCGCGGGTCGGGCACGCGGCGCGGGTCGGGCACGCCGCGCTCTATTTACATACATATATTTATAGTTGCACTGTGCCCGCTCCTCGCCTCGGCTGCTCGGCGCCGCAACAGGTTAATTACTTCACCTATTTATAACGGCATGTCATTACAAAACCACATTAGCAATTATTGTTCTACTGTGAAACTAAATCGAACTCGTAGACTAGGTACCTATGACTTATTATATTAATAACAATAACCGGCGTTTGTTAAGGCGCATACCACACCCAATGTGGAGCCGCCACCTAATTTATCTTATTATTCCGTTTAACAAAGGAATTTTCAATATCGCAGGAAGCTCAAGTGGTTACCTATACGGCTTCGCCGTAATAGTCACATCCTATCTCTTCTCTACAATGTCTTGTTTTTCTCTTCTGCCACCCTTATCTCAAGGAACGTTTCACTTTTCTTCATCATTCGCACGCTCTTTCTCTGCGCTCTTCTGAAACTCTCATGCTTCAAGTCCCTGTTCACTCTACTTCTTTCTACGACAATTCATTTACTGTCCGTGCTGTACAACTTTGGAATGCATTGCCAGTTTCAATAAGGCGTGCAAAGTCTCTGCCAATATTCAAAAGTATGGTAAAGGAACACTATTTGTCCTGCTGTCACTAACCACACCCTTTTTTCCATAAAAATGTAGATATGTATTTATGTATATATATAAGTATGTTTATGTATTGTTATTTGTTCTATTTTAATATTTATTTATTTTAGTAGTTTTAAATTCGAGTTGGTAGATTATTATGTACTAATATTTCATAAATAATATTGTTAGTCAATTTAGAATTTGTAATTTGCTTCTTATTTAGGCACACAGATCCCCGTTCAATCCAACAATCCTATCCATCCACGGTTGTCTGGTAGAGATCGCTCTTGAGCGATAAGACCGCCAATTGTTACATATTTGTTTGTTTTTATTTCTTTTATTTTTGTATGTATATTATGTGTGCAATAAAGCATTTTCTATCTATCTATCTATCTATTTTCAAAAATCCATATTCCAGTTTGTGGTACCTATCATAAGTTTTTTTTAATGCCTCTGTAATAGTTTTATTCTATTTAGTTTAGGCAGAGATACGAAAATAGATTTTGGTGGCCACCAAAGACAATACATACCTATATAATAGGCATGACGAAAGATTTTGAAATCCTCTTCCGTAATGTGGATACACATTCACTATTTACGAAAAAACCTTTATTTCAGTAATAAACTAAAGATTTAACAAATTTAAAGCTATTTTTCTATTATTTTTTTAATGGTGCGCGAAAACAGCACGGAGGTAATAAACTAAAGATTTAACAAATTTAAAGCTATTTTTCTATTATTTTTTTAATGGTGCGCGAAAACAGCACGGAGGTAATAAACTAAAGATTTAACAAATTTAAAGCTATTTTTCTATTATTTTTTTAATGGTGCGCGAAAACAGCACGGAGGTGTCATGGCGTCGGCTCTGACGTCACGCTTATGTAAACATGTCATTTTCATCACACAGTGTCTATGAGCAGCGAAGAAAGAAGTATAATAACAAGATCCGCCAAGTGCGAGTGTAACTCGCGCGCCGAGGGTTTCAAACATTTGCCAATTATTTGGACAATCAATTTTCTGAAATATTTTAAAAAGTATGAAACTAACAGAAATTTCAAAAAGTGTTTTAAAAAGGCCGAAACGATACCTTTCATTTGATACGCGACATGGGTAGATACCCCCTTTTGAAAAAAAAATCCCCCTTTTTGATAATTTTTCAAAAACTATTATTATAACAGACTTCTCTATATTTTTCCTGTAAAATATTGATTAATATCTACAAACGCCTAATACATTGTACATGGATCGGTCTGCAATCTTCGGAGATAGGGGGGGGGGAGAAAGGTCAATTTTTCGACTTTTTTTTTAATATTTCAAAAAGTATGAAACTTACTCAAATTTCAAAAAGTGTTTTGAAATGGTCAAAACGATACCTTTCATTTGATACCCCACTTGGGTAGGTACCCTCCCTTTTGAAAAAAAAATTGCCTCCTTTTTGACCATTTTTCAAAAACTATTATTATTACAGACTTCTCTATATTTTTCCTGTAAAATATAGATTGATATCTACAAACGCTTAATACATTGTACATGGATCGGTCTGCAATCTTCGGAGATAGGGGGGGGGGGGAATGGTCAATTTTTCGACGTTTTATGAAATATTTCAAAAAGTATGAAACTTACAGAAATTTAAAAGAAAAATCGAAATGTACAAAACAATACCTTTCATTTGATACCCCATTTGCCTTCCTAGGTCTCTTTTGAAATTTCAACATCAAAATTTGTACTACGCACGTACGTACTACTTTGGCGCACGAAATGTATCATTATTTTAAATTTCAAGTTAATAGCTGCAGTAGTTACTGAGATATTCAAGAAAGAGCGGGGACGGACAGAGCGAGACCATAAGGGTTTCAAAACCGATGTATGAAACCCTAAAAATGAATTCCAAAGTTCATAAGTGGTGTGCAGTACCTCAGTGTAAAAACATATCAATAAAAACATCCAAAAATGTGTTTGTACATGTTCCAAACAAGAATATAATAAGAGATAAGTGGTTACAGCTCACACGGCGAAACCCGATACAAGATTCTCTTATTAAATAAAACATTATTATGAAATTTCTGCATTTTTTTTCTATTCTATACTTTTATAAAACAATATCTATCTATGTATTTTATTATATTATGTATATCAGTTATCTTGTACCCTTAACACAAGCTCTGCTTAGCTTGGGGCTAGATAACGCTGTGTGAATTGTCCAGCTTCTGTGCATGAACGCTTCGCCTATGGACAAGAACGAGTTTATTGTAAAAATAACCTATTAAAATAAACTCCTACGAGCTCGATCATATCTTAGTTAGTGCTAAATATAAATTTACATACAAGGAGGTTTTCACGTTTCTAAACACGGACGAGCAAAACTCTTTATTATTTGTGAGGAAATCGCCCAACATCAATAAATCAATAAATAAATAGGTAAATAATATATAACTAAATAATGCTGGACAATTTACACAGCATTATCTAGCCCCAAGCTAAGCAGAGCTTGTGTTATGGGTACTATATAACTGATATACATAATATAATATATATATAAATCCTGGGCAAATTTGAGCTGTTTGCCTTAGCAAAGCCTGGTTCCATTGTGTGTGATAGAGTCGTGTTGTAGATTCGATTATTCACACTTAAACCAAAGAGTAGTATAAATAATATTATTTAATAAATAAAAAATCAATCCAAATGCGTAATCAGGTCTAGACACAACAAAACACAGTGAAGTTTACATAAGCGTGACGTCATGCGCTGTGATTGGTGTTTCAGTTAAAATGGCCAAATGCAGTATTTTAATAAAAGTAAAAGTAAAAGTCTTTTATTTGCAAAACATGTGTAAAAAGGTGACAAATTGTTATTTTTGAGTCAACATGTTTGACCAATACATATAATTGGTGTGCAAAATAATTAAGAATATGGCATAATCTTTTAATTTATGGAAAATCTTACTAATCTTATTGTTTTAAATAAAACTAAACCGGTGTTTTAAATCCTTTTCATATGTATTTTCCCCTAAGATCCTTAAATCTTTGATTATTTGTTACTGTCGTCACGCCTATTTCGTAGCAACATAAAGTAGGTGGCGGCGCCAGTTTGGGTGGGGTATGCGCCTTAATGGTTCAACACGAAATTCCGTTTAACGTTTTGTCCAATTGGTGTAATCTAAGACATCGAAATAGAGTAGGTACCTTACCTATTGTCTCATTGTGACTCGTGGACGAACATCAGCATCAAAATCAGTATCGATCAATGCGGACGCTGATTCTGAACGAACCCTGTTTTGGTGATAGGTAGCTCTTAAAACAGGCCTCCTGATGCTTATTTTTAAAATACATCTCATCTCTTCATCATCATCATATCAGGGCAGAAACCTCCGCTGCTGGAGACACGTCTCCTCCATGCGACGTCACAAAAAAGTTGAGAGGTGTCAAGGGACACCCGGATGGAACGAAGTTCCTTTCTATAAGAGAGAGAGAGAGAGAGAGAGACAGACAGAGAAACATGCGCACGCCGCACGGCTTACAATAGCTTACTATAGCAAAAACAGCGTTACAACTTTTCGTGACAATTTTTTCCGTCCAGCCCCCTTTCACAACGCGCGATAAGGAACTTAGTTCCAATAACGGTCCATAGTGACTCTGTGTTCTACAGCTGGAAGGGAGCGATTGTTCCCGAGTCGATGTACAACGCACGTCACTGCACTGACATGCGCACGCGCACACGGCCATCATTGTACATGTTGGTACAATGGTTTAAGCATGTCACTTCAAAATAGGTGCCTGTTGTTTATTAATTGTGTTATCTAGTGATACAGAAATATATATTTGGATTTTTTAATGGAAAAAAATATGCACAATGTTTGTACACTGCTTTGTCTCGGGTAGGTTGACGGAGCTAACGGCCGGTGATTACGTCACTCGGCTGATTACTGCTCGGTTACTCGGAAAGCCGTAAAGCGGCCTGCTTCAGTGACAGGCAGCTCCTGATGACCGCTCGTTTAAGCTTATTAAACCGCTTCGCAGTACCGTTACACACTGCTGAAGCCGTAAATGGAATAGCAGTCGTCAACTAATCGAGTTCCAATTTGTTTTGACTATGACCACAAATTAATAATGATAGACTAGTTATGTCTACAGAGAGAGCCATTATCTCTATGTAGAGCTCGACGAACCAGGTCAAAACGCTACCGCTAGATATTTATATAAAAATCCATAAAATTTTATTGGTATTACGTCGCAGGTCGCTATTAATCGCAGCCTTCAGAAGGGTTTGCGCCGACGAACACCATAAATATGACCTGAAACATTTTGCGTGGAGTGTGGCCCTATATCTCTATGAAGGCACTCAGCCACCAGCACGGCTCGCGCCTCTTGAATCGCAAGCAGGCGACCGCTATAAATCCGCCGCCGCCGGTCGGTGCCGCCGCGTTGTCCGCACTATCTTACGCGATCGAGAACCGCATTTATCGACACACCGTGAGATGCTGCTCGCGCGACACTGGCCGCGCCGCGCCGGCTCCGTAGCGGAGGGCTCCGCCAGGCTCATCGGAGGCAGCGTCCACTATCGCGAGCTCCCATGACTTTGACATATTCCACCGATCTGCAACCGCGAGCGACCCGTAACTCAACTGTAGATACTAGAAAAGATTCTCTTCAAAGCGAACCAATCATAAATGATGCAGTATAAGCTTAACAAAACCCAGCGTCCCATCTGATACCTCAGATTATGTGAGTTTACGGTTCATGTGATTTTATTTAGTAAAATAATACGAACCGCCGCAGCTCCACGCTGGCGTGTGCGAGCCGCCGCAGCTCTACGCTGGCGTGTGCGACCCGCCGCAGCTCCACGCTGGCGTTTGCGAGCCGCCGCAGCTCCACGCTGGCGTGTGCGAGCCGCCGCAGCTCCACGCTGGCGTGTGCGAGCCGCCGCATCTCCACGCTGGCGTGTGCGAGCCGCCGTAGCTCCACGCTGGCGTTTGCGAGCCGCCGCAGCTCCACGCTGGCGTGTGCGAGCCGCCGCAGCTCCACGCTGGCGTGTGCGAGCCGCCGCAGCTCCACGCTGGCGTGTGCGCGCCGCCGCAGCTCCACGTGACCGCGGCTTCCTTATCTAATTTAAAATTAAAAAAGCTCCTTCAAAACAAACATTAAGGTGAATAGGTTATTTCGTACTTATGTGTTTACCTACAAGGAAAAGGCTAACCCAAAAATGTTAGCGGAACCGAAACCAGAACAAACATAAACTTGTAGATCCGTCGAACAATGGCGGCGGCGGCGGGCTGAACTCGAGCCGGGTCGAACTGCAAACAGCGCCGACCAAACTATGCATTGAGGATACGAAAATTATACGAAACATTTCCGTGAGTCCGCGAAATAAAACGTGAGCGTGCTCCTACCACCGGCCCCGCTCCGCCTGGCGCACTTGTTCAGCGTGGCTTTGTGGCTGATGCAAGAGATTTACACTTGTAATGATTTGCCACCCTCGCTGAACACTATTATTACGCTGCTTGATTCTATTTTACCATAAATTCTGATGTTAATCTCTCGTGCCACTTTTATCACATGCGACCGCAAACGTGCTGCTTTTGAAACTTTATAACAAAGTCAGAATACTTAAGTAGTTTTGTATTCGCCTGCCGAATCTAATGCCTTCACTGAAAAAAAAAACAGTAACAGAAACTGGAATTCCATTAAGAGCAACCGGTTTGCAACGTTAAAATGGAGCCATCTGTTTATACCAGTTAGCATAACTGTAAAAAAACAGTTAAGGTAAAACAGTAAATGTTACTGTCAGAAACAGTTATACATTTCATAACTGTTTAAACAGTTATACATTTCATAACTGTTTAAACAGTTACTTGATTTACTACTGTTTGAAACAGTTAATGATTTATGAGATATTTTACTATATATTTTACTGTTGAGTAACAGTTTCTTTAACTGTCCCTTGAGTTGTTTTAAATGTTTCTATACAGTAACGGGTACTAAGGACACAGTTGTATATACTTATTGCACACAGTTACTGGTACTGTAGCAACATTTATTTCTACTGTTGAGTATCAGTTTCTGTTACTGTGCCTTGAGTTGTTTTAAATGTTTTTATACAGTAACGGGTACTAAGGGCACAGTTGTGTAAACTTATTATACACAGTAACTGGTACTGTAGAAATATCTGTTTCTACTGTTTAGTATCGGTTTCTTTAACTGTCCCTTGAGTTGTTTTAAATGTTTCTATACAGTAACGGGTACTAAGAACACAGTTGTATCTACTTATTGCACACAGTTACCGGTACTGTAGCAACATTTATTTCTACTGTTGAGTATCAGTTTCTGTGACTGTGCCTTGAGTTGTTTTAAATGTTTCTATACATTAACGGGTACTGAGGACACAGTTGTATATACTTATTGCACACAGTTACCGGTACTGTAGCAACATTTATTTCTACTGTTGAGCATCAGTTTCTGTAACTGTTCCTTGAGTTGTTTTAAGTGTTTCTATACAGTAACGGGTACTAAGAACACAGTTGTATATACTTATTGCACACAGTTACCGGTACTGTAGCAACAATTATTTCTACTGTTGAGTATCAGTATTTGTAACTGTTCCTTGAGTTGTTTTAAGTGTTTCTATACAGTAACGTGTACTAAGGACACAGTTGTATATACTTATTGCACACAGTTACCGGTACTGTAGCAACATTTATTTCTACTGTTTAGTATCAGTTTCTGTAACTGTGGCTTGAGTTGTTTTAAATGTTTTTATACAGTAACGGGTACTAAGGGCACAGTTGTGTATACTTATTGTACAGAGTAACCGGTACTGTAGCAACATTTATTTCTACTGTTTAGTATCGGTTTCTTTAACTGTCCCTTGAGTTGTTTTAAATGTTTCTATACAGTAACGGGTACT
Source organism: Eupithecia vulgata (assembly GCA_946478455.1). Taxonomy (NCBI): domain Eukaryota; kingdom Metazoa; phylum Arthropoda; class Insecta; order Lepidoptera; family Geometridae; genus Eupithecia; species Eupithecia vulgata. Next base: position 17,577,582 of record OX297861.1, read on the forward strand.
AAGGGCACAGTTGTATATACTTATTGCACACAGTTACCGGTACTGTAGAAATATTTGTTTCTACTGTTTAGTATCGGTTTCTTTAACTGTCCCTTGAGTTGTTTTAAATGTTTCTATACAGTAACGGGTACTAAGGGCACAGTTGTATATACTTATTGCACACAGTTACCGGTACTGTAGCAACATTTATTTCTACTGTTGAGTATCAGTTTCTGTAACTGTGGCTTGAGTTGTTTTAAATGTTTTTATACAGTAACGGGTACTAAGGGCACAGTTGTGTATACTTATTGTACACAGTAACCGGTACTGTAGCAATATTTATTTCTACTGTTAAGTATCATTTTCTTTAACTGTGCCTTGAGTTGTTTTAAATGTTACTATACAGTAAAAGGTACTACGGGTCCAATAGAAAATACTTCACAAATACAGTTAAAGATATTGCTGCTACAGTACCTATCTACAATTGTGTGAAAAAATAAGTAAATTACTTATTTTCACACAATTGTAGACACTGCACTGTAGCAGTAGTATCTTCAACTGTATTAAGTGAAGTATTTTCTACTGGACCTGTAGTACTCCAAAACATTTCAAGGCCCAAAGCAGATACTCAACAGTGCAAATAAATGTTGCAACAGTACCGGTTAAAGTATATAGAACTGTGCCCTTAGTACCCGTTACTGTATAGAAACATTTAAAACAACTCAAGGCACAGTTAAAGAAACCAATACTTTACAGTACAGATAAATATTGCGTACTAGTTAATGTGTACAATAAGTATATACAATTGTGCCCTTAGTACCCGTTACTGAAGACACAACGGGTTCAGAAGTAAATACTCCTGAAGTACCTGCTTACTGCTGAACCCATAGTATCATACTACGTAGGGGTACCTAAGAGAAATTAAACAATGTAAAATTATTATTACTTTTTTATTTATGTATTTAAACATAAGTATTTTTAATAACGAACTTATAATGAAATATTTAGCATAGAAACACGTAAGATTATTGATCAAGAGTAGGGGCATACATTCTACTTTTCTCAGGCTCTTACATAATGTTGCAAAAAAATTACATAAATTTATACGTGTTAATTGGTAGTCCGCCATACTGCAAATTACAACAATCTCAAAACTTTTCAAATTCTCAACTATAATGAATTAGCTCACTAAGGGTACATACACACGGACGGCAAGTTGCGACGGCAACCGTCGACATGTCGTCGATAACGTGCCGTCCATGTATATGCGCTCTTAGTGAGACAAACATTGTGTATCTACCTAATAAAGTTTAACATACTACAAGTAAACAACACTACAGACGTTCTTGTTAGACAAAATTAGATAGTACAATAACAAAGGTAGGTGTAGGTACTTATAATTAAATATTTAGCATATAAACACTTTAGATTATTGATCCAGAGTTTGGGCATACATTCTACTAGCTTCTAGGGCTTTACTGCATGTTTACGATTCCTAATACAGAATGTCGGTCCCAATACCAAACATCTTGTATAAAATATAAAAGATTAGAAGAACAGAGAAGGTGAAGAGGTCGATCCTACTATACAGCACCAGGATCATTGAAACAAAGATAGGAAAATAAGGTGGGTGACCACCTTTACTAATTAGCAGTCGACTGAACGAACTGCTAACTCGAAGGCATGGGTATAACCAGAAGGGTTAATCCATGTAAGTGGTAGTCCGCCATCTCAAAACTTTTCAAATTCTCAATTATAATTAATTAGCTCACTAAGTGAGACTAAGACCCCGCTGACTCACATCTTAAAATAAGAAACAAACTAGCTTTATGGAAATACAGAGAGTATAGACAGCATAGTAAACCAATGACTAGAGGGGAGTTATCTTACAAATCAACAAATGGTCCGGTAGTTCTAAATTTGTGATTGTCTTGTCTAGGATGGATGGTAAGTGTATAATATGCACAATGCCCCCCCCCCCCCCTCCGCGCCCGTCACTATATGAAAAAATCTGCACTTTCTTTAGATTTTCGCTTATATCTTCGTTAAAGTACTTACCTTACACTATGTTCTAGTCTAAAGAATTAAATTTTCTTTAATTTACATTTTAAATTTTATTTCAAGGCCTGAAAGTTACAGAGATGAATAGGCCATAAATGAATTACAGCGTTCTAAAGTTAGAAGTTTGTCAAAGTTCTGGAAAATGTGTTTTTTTTTTAGTGCATAGTGTCTCCGTAATTTTCGGAGACACTATGCACTTAAAAAACAACACAAAAAACTTAAACAAAAAACTTAAAAACTTTGACAAACTTCTAACTTTAGAACGCTGTAATTCATTTATGGCCTATTCATCTCTGTAACTTTCAGGCCTAGAAATAAAATTTAAAATGTAAATTAAAGAAAATTTTATTTTCTACAACATTTTGAAAAACCTTTTTTAGCTAAAATGTACCTAAACTAAGATAAGCGAAAATCTGAAGAAAGTGCCGATATTTTATATGTTAGCGGGCGCGGGGGGCTAGGAATTGTGCATTTTGCATTTTTAAGATTTACTAGACAGCATATCAAAAATTTTGAACTACCGTACCGTTTGTAAGGTAATCCCTTCTTTTGGTCTCACTGGTGGTCATTCACTGGGTATTTAATCATTGGTGGACATCGAAAAAGAATAAAGCTATATGGGACTACGTAAAGTTATCATTTTTCTTTTTGATGGACACATAATTGTATTTAAGGTATGGGGCGTTTTAAATTGTAAGGCATTGTAACAAATAGCGGTCCTCTCTACTTTATGTTCAACTTCATACGCATAGTAATGACAATCAAAAATAATTGTTTCTAGCAAAGTTCCTGTCATAATAACTCTTGTATTATCATAAAGATACAAGTTATCCACCATTAAAAAAGTTAAGTTATTTCGGTCTAGTGGTACAGGGTCATATACAAGCACAGAACCTTTATTGTATCTAACCGAAGACATAGCAACCCAACGCACACGGAACAAAGACTCGATACACTCAAGATGAAGACATGATTGAATAAGTTCTAGATCAGATGACGAATTTTCTAATATCTTTGACCCCCAGGTTAGTATCGGATCGAGGGCCCCTGTCGAAAATATTCGATTTAAATTCAGTTGGTTTTTGACGGCCAAGCTGTAAGTTAAGTTTTTTCGGTTACAGGAAGCTCGTGCAGATGTTTTTGCCAATCTATGTTTTGCTTCGAACCTAATAGACGAAAATAATGAAAGGGGGCCAAAGTTAACCAATGCATTATGGTAGTGAGTAAGATGATGAAACTTAGGTTTAAGAGTTTCATTTGACAAGAGCAAATACATATTATTAAGTTCAGTAACACAATCCTGCATCACTGCGTTGAGACCTGTCCAAACGAAAGTAGCTGACACGAGTTCTACAATTTCCCTCAGCTTTAAATACAGAGCCCAATAGCTGTCACCGCCAGGAACCTTATCACCCACTACAACAGAAAAATATCTGATGAAAGATAACATTTCTGACGCACTCAAACGAATATTACATTGATTAATGTGTTGGATACACAGTTCAACAGGTTTATTGCGTGCATCTGGCCCATATGCTAAAGTGCTGAGTCTATCATTCAACAATGCCAACGAGAAATATTTCAAACGATAAATAAACTTTTGAAGCAACAACCCCATGACATATTTACCAACTCCTTCAAGAATGTCATGCATGACATCAACACCAACTTGTTTGAATAATTCAAACCCGTTCACTTTCAACCAAACACATTTTTCTTTTACACCAGAGTTGGCAGGAATACCTTCTAATAGATCAGTTTCATAATCATCATTGCATCTCAGGAGTGTTTGGTCCTCGCACGACTTAATTTTCATGTCCTCTTTCTTAATCCTGCAGATACGGCATGGATAATTAGCGGAAAAACTTTCGTTAAAACCGATCATTGAATGGATGCCTAGATTATCCCCTAAAATTAACGCCAACTCGAAGTATACTGTTCCATTAAAATCTGGAATATCAAGTGTGATGCCAACGGTACTGAGATTATTCAGCTCCTCTATTACAGGCTGGAATATAATGGTATTGCCGAATTGTGATCTATCAGATGAATGGAACAATAATGTCAAGAAGATATTCGAAAGAGTGGAACACCGCCACGGAGGTAAACATGGTATCGAAACATAGACGGCGCCTAATTTATGAACTCCAGAGTGACTTCCCAATGCATTCGATGTTTCATAATCGTCATAAAATAAAAATAGAGGCACAACGTTTCTACCGGAGTGAGCTATTCTTCTCGATTGCCAATAATTTCCTTGAATGAAATTCTGTATTCTTTCACCATCCTCGTATAGATATGTCATATACTGTAAGGTATCCACTAAGATAGACTTTAAAGAAAAAAACGCAGTCAAGATTTTTCTTAACGGAATAAATTGCATAGTTCGAGTAACTGACGAGACAACTTGCCTGCCACGAACAGTTTTTGACAATTGACATTCACCCACTACAATTGTTTGAGGCGGTATATAAGTAAAGCATCGTTCAAAGTACTGAAGTCTACGATGTTCTGTTGAAAATGTGCTGAAGGCTGACCTTATTGCATTATGCATTGTATTGACTACATCCAAATTATTAGTAAAGTTGATGTCCCCAATAACCATATTCTGCAACAACTCTTCAACCAATGGAACCACCGAATGTGAAAAAATGTTTGTAAGACTTTCGATAACAATTTGGACAATATTTCTAGGTAGATTGGCAGACCCATACAAGGTAGCTATCAGAGTTGCTATAGCTGACTCAAGTGTAACAGTACGAGAAAAAATTGAGACTTCATCAGGTGCTACAACTGGCCACCCGTCAAGTGAATGTGAAACCGGTTGTGCAGAAGATGAAGGCACTTGCTCTAGTGGCATACTCCATGCATTGGTAACATGAGAATCTTCAATGTTCTGATTATTGCTTAATGTCTCTGTTGAATGTACCCTTAAATAATGCCTACGAAACGAGTTGAAAAGGTGGTAAGATCTGGAGCAATCATTTTCTATGCATCGATATTGTTCAAAACGATGTTCACTATGGTAGAACTGAAAATGAACCCGAAGTGCTCCGATGTCCTGAATGACAGTTTTACAAAGAAAGCAAACAACCATTTTAATTTGTTGAGACACCGCAATCACTCAATAAACCAAGAACTGAATTCGGTATTTTTTCTCTCTTATCTACAGCTTTGGAGGGTATGTTGTAAATGGCCCTTTGCAAGAATTGCCACACATGCAGACACTCACATGGATACTGCAAATACAAAGCCCATATAATTTTGAAGCAAGAATCTACCGCATCGCTTATACTCGCTACCTCGTAGACAATATCATCCAATACAACATACCTTGCTGTAATTTTATCTAGAGACCCAGAAACAATTATGTAAGGCTGGACAGTTATCCCTAGGTCTTTATATTTTGCTTGTCGTTCTTTACGTGCTTCGTTTAGCAGTTTTTCATCTTCAATGTGAAGTATGAAACTTTCTCGAACTTCTGATGTAGATTTTTTCTTTTTTTTAATGTGTACAGGTCCCAAGATATGTGGAATCAACATAAGCGCAGCAAGCGTGCCTGTCTCCGGATCAGCATCTGTAAAAATATTAAAGATTTGACTTTCGAAAACAAGCTGTAAAGTATAGATAGGTGGTACTTAATATACCTTACATCAAACTACTACAGCCTTTCCAAAATGGCTATAACAACACTACGCGACTGAAGTGGCAGACGTCCCTAATTTTCATCTGATATGAAAATCTTATCAAGATCTATTAGTCCGGTCGAATTAGACCAATTACCTAATAAGAGTAAAGTTACATAAATTCCCATCAAGCAGAAAATGAGTAAACTTGTTCAAAACATAATTAAACACAACATTTCAAAATTTCCCATTGTTTCGGTACATGGAAAAAAAGTTACTGAAGGTATAATTATAATAACACAACAGACTGGGGTTGGTATGCTAGAGAACAAAGCAGTCCCAACTTTTTTCCAACCACATTTAGCACTGCATCCCTTCTTACAGTTGCATAAAGTTGTGTTCAACAGTTTTTCCGGTGCAGTTGGGAGCAAAGTCTGAATTGGTCCTAATGTATTATCGACCAACTGCCAACCCCAGTCTGTTGTGCTTATGCATACAATAACGCTTACAACTTTTTCAATCGTTATATCTCAGAAACGGTGGCTTTTAGTAATAAAATTATTAAAACTTTTATTATAGATAATTTTATGGTCTACAATTTTGTCTAAGGAAATTTTGCGATAAAACTTACCGTTTTGATGAAAATCGCTTAAAACTATTTTTTTTGACTTTTGACCTCGAGTAACTTTTTTTCCTTGTACCGGAACAATGGGGAATTTTGAAATGTTGTTTAATTATGTTTTGAACAAGTTTACTCGTTAACAGCTTGATGGGAATTTATGTAACTTCCAATGTCTAAACTGGCGGAACTATATCATTGGACCGAAGACGCCACTAGTCTATCACTAATTTGCAAACCACCGGGTGGATGGGAATAAGAATCAGCTCACACCGAGACCGCGACGCGACGCTGCAAGCACTTAGATTCAAATAGCACAATATACAATGGCGCAAGCGCGGTGCCGCGGGATGTTTTCGTTTTATGTAAATAATTTTTTTACCTTTTTGCGTAGTAAATAGTTATTTTTTGAATCAGTGCACGCAGCGTCTCGGTGTGAGCCGACCCCAAGCCTAGGCCTTTGCCCAACTGTGGGACATCATAGGCTAACTGTAACCTTAGAACACTACATAGATGAACACTGACCTTCAGAAAGTTGTTTTAGTTCCGACACAAATGTTTTTTTCCCCGTAATTTTTACGGAGAGTAGCTTCGTCTTGAGCAATGGAAACTTATTTTGAAAGATGAGGTCGTTCTCAGGATACCATCTGTTGAAATCTTCTATGAGCTGGAAAAATAAATGTTATTAATTGAGTTATTTCAGTGAATTACTTATTATATAGGTATGTAATGTTCGTGTCACATCACACACACATCAATAGCCCCTTAATATGTCCACAGCTGGACAGTGCCTCCTCTTAACCTTAGTCGACTTTTACGACTCCGTGCGCTGAGTTTGAATAAATAATTATTATAGATGAATTATTATTATTATAAGCACCTAAAATTAAGTAACACTTACTAATTTTAGCCCCCAAGATCGTTTTAGACATGGAAAGTCTTTGATATATGTCTGTGCTTCTTTTTCTGACAATATTCTTTGTAGACGAATTTCATTAGTTTTTTGCCATTTTTCAGCACAAAGGGCATAGTTGTCTACAGATGATTTGAGCCACTCCAAACATTCTTCTAGCTCCTGTTTATTTAATTCCTGGTCAACTTCGGTTACTGTGATCAAATCCTCTTTGTTTAGTGCAGGCCTCTGATGCGAAATTTCAGGAGTTAATGATTTTATCAGGGAACGACGTGCTCTTGGTATACATGATTTCTACGGTATTTGGCTTTTAAATTTGTAACTGCATCAAATAATCGTCCATGGGCCCGTCCTGGTCCCTTTATCGCTGTGTAGTAGATATTACTATTTTCTGCTGGAAATGCCTTAGCTGAAAATGAAAATAAAAGTTATTGAATACATGAATGTAAATATTGATATATGATACTACACAAATCAAAGAAATACTTTTTAATGAATCTATTACAAAATATGGTATTGCGATTCTCAAAAATCATAGGTACTGCAACTGTTTCTTTTAACTTATATACCTAATACAAAGATTTTTTACTTAATAAATAAATAATGCTGGACAATCCACGCAGCATCATCTAGCTAGCCCCAAGCTAAGTAGAGCTTGTGTTACGGGTACTAGATGACTGATACACATAATGCATTACATAGATGTTGGTTATTATAGGTACATAGAAAATACCTAAAACCACCACAGCAAATATTTGCAGATCGTACAAAAAAAATCCTGGGCGGGATTCGGAGTCGAACCCGCGACTCGCAGTCGCAGGCGCGTGCTGCGTGCGCCACATCGGTTGTCATTAAAAAAAATCGCAAATATAAAGGTATTTTCTACTTACCAATTTCATTCGCCCAATGCACATATATGTCAGCAGTAACAGATGCCTTTGGGTTACTTTTTAATATTTCTTTGGATATTTGGCTTGTCAATAATTTTCGCATTTGGTCCCCTAGGGGTTGAGAGCGCTGTCGAAGAAGTAGTTGTCCATCCTGCGTTTTACTCAGTAATTTCACTAGATCTCCTTCATACAGTTCTATCACAGATGTGGTTGAAGACCCCGACACAAAAGATAGTGCTGGCGACCCCGGTGCTGTTGGTGACGACGTCAGTCCATTCACACTTTCTCCATAAACAGTAACAAGCTCATTTATGTCTTCAGTAAAATTCTGTAAAACAATTATTAAATCTATAGAGAAAAATATATTACTAGACACGTGTGCGTTACCCCAGCAGAAAAGTATCTTCTAGAATGAAGTGAATTACATAAATAATTAGTGTGTCATACGCTGTGAATGTGCGTCATGAAAAAAAATTTGTGTATGTCCCCGTTTTGGAATAAAACGCAAAATACGTTTTCTGCTGGGGTAACGTTCTTCCAGCAGGAAAATTCTAAACGAATGGACCTAGACAAATTTAACTTATATGGCAGATAGCTTATATTTGTGTATGAATGTGGGACTAAAAATAAAATTTGTGGGCCTTAAGGTTTTTGAGATATTCAGTTTCCTGCTGGGGTAACGTTTTGCAAAATCTTGTTTCTCAGAACTATTGAATGTGCATCTACAAAATATACATACACTAGTAGCCCTTGATTAGTGCTTAAATGTGACATAATAAAATTTACAAAAATATATACAGTTTTTATGTAATCTTGCTTCTCTTTAAAACCTAAAAAAAAAAACTAGCTCTTTAATGTACAGACATACAGATTCATTGTTAACGGTTTTGGGTTTTTGTTGTTATTCTTTATAACCATAAAAAGTTTCAAGAAGGTACATACACGCGCTTTTGAATAATATCGATTAAGACACATTTTTAGGTCATAACTTTGACGTCAAAATGCAAGAAACCTTTTCAACCCAAGATTGTCGGTACAAACAAAAAAAACTAGTGCGATCAATAATAAATATACCCTGAAAATTTCAGCTCTCTACGTCTCGTATTTAGCTAGTTATAAACGGTTGACCTGATTAAGACCTAGACTACTGGAAAAACGTTACCCCATCAGAAAACGTATTTTGCGTGTTATTCCAAAACGGGGACACACACAATTTTTTTTTCGTGACGCACATTCACAGCGTGTGACACACTAATTATTTATGTAACTCACTTCATTCTAGAAGATACTTTTCTGCTGGGGTAACGCACACACTAGACACAACTCCATCTGGCCCCAAGATAAGCAAAAGCTGTGGGAACAAAATTGCGTATTTTTTTGTAATTTTACTACCTACGATACAATAGAATATCCAATTACAAAACTCAACTCAAAACTCAACGTCTATATTCATCACACAAAATATGTTTGTCCTGGGTTCGAATTCAACCCACAACCTTCACCTCAGAAGGCACGGCTACTACCAACTGAGTAGTCAGTCCAGTTATACTATGGGGCAAAATATGTATCTATGTGCTCTGCATTTTACATTCATCGCGTTTTCTAATAAAATAAATAAATAAAGTTAAAAACTAATACCTGACTACAGCATACACCGTATGTCCTAATAATTTTCTTTTGATACTTAAGTAATTGGAGGCCTCGTTCCTACTTGTACTCTATATGTATGTATCACGGGTGGGTGCCTCTTACTACATAAGTATAAAAAAAAATATAAGGACAATCGGTGAACACCTGTTAATCGGAGAGCGGTTCATTCAGTTTTAATCGGTTCGGTTTCAGCGCTACGTGTGAACAAAAATCGGCTACATACAAAAGGTGTCAACCTCATAACCCTCCTTCGTTGGTAGTCAGGTAATAAAAAGGTTGTCACAAGCCTGACGAATTATTTTCTAATAGCTTATGTGCATCTGTGATAAGAAAATACTTACTTGACCCAAGTTATCTTCTCGTACTAATGTTCGAGCTTGTTTCCACGCAGTTATTCTTTGTTTCAATTTTGCTTGCAGTCCAATTGCAGGGATAAGGGATCTGATTTGATAGTCATCTAGTAACTCTAATGCTTCTGCATCAACCAAATTTTCTGAAATCAATACAAACCAATAAACTCAAATTACTACGAGCAATTAGCTGGTTTTTAGCACTAATTAATATGTTAAACATTAGTAAAAACAATAATATCCATGCAGGATTTGTTATATTAGTAATAATAAGTATTTTGATTAGTTGATACCACCAGTAAAGCATTGTTATTCCTATGTTATTATTATAATCCTTCATTTGCAGATCGTACAAACATTTGGCGGGAATCGAACCCGTACCGCTACTGCGTCGCAGGCAGAGCGCGCCACAGAGATCATCATCATAAATATTATAAAGCTATATTTGTCCTGCACCACACCACACGCACTATAATAAATTTCGTACCGTGTAACCATTAGAAGTAGGTAGGCAGTTCATCAATGATTTGCCATTGCTCGTATGATCCATCTCCCTGAAATACCTACTAGATAATATATATAGTGCATTTTATCATATGCCTAATGCTATGGCCTATGAGATAGTAGGTAGCCTATAATATTTAGTTAGGTAGATACCTAACCTAACCCGGTAACATCAAAGGAATCTAACGTTTTCGATGGTTTGGCCGGCGCCTGTAGCATAAATTCAAATTGAAAATTTTTGAAATGAGGTCTACATTGGCACCCAAAGATGTAAGATTTTAAATCTTTGGCACGTCCACGTTGCCAATTTTCTTTGTACGAAATCGTATCAATCCTAGATAAAGAGCACCAATGATTTAAATCTTTGGAATGCAGTAACTCGTGCGACTTGCATTGCAATTTGGAGTGCCACGTCGCGCAGTTCCATTGCATTGACACATTTACATAACCTACATACAAAAGAAATTTAGACTTACCACGAAAAATATCAAGGTATTTATCAAAGCCCCACCGTGAGAGTAACTCCACTGTCTCATCATCACTCATCTTACCTTCCAATTCAAAACACTCAAACAGGGAAATTTCCCTCGTCCCTGCACTCAAAGATTTATCACGCAACGCATGTACGTTGGCCGGCCACGCGATGTAATATGGCCGGCTCGCTCGGCGCGGCGCGGCGGCGGGGTGTGCGCGTCGCGTCGCGGCGTGTGCGCTAGTGTTGCCAGGTGCAAAAGTTGATAATGTATAACTCCAAGCTACATAACGTTAATGACATTATTTTAATGGAATGTCAAATAGTGCCTAAGTCTAGCGCTGAACGAAATGTGGAGGATAGCTGCGCATGAGTACTGTCGCGCACGCAATAGTACATTATGATACAAGTGCGGTAAGTTAAAAATTACAGCCGAGGCGATATTGCTAGCCCGAGCCATAGGCGAGGGCTACAAGAAAGCAGAGGCTGTGTAATTAATTATCAAAGCGCACGTGTGTCATACGACGTTTTATAACATATTTGCGACTAAATAAATAAAACTCTGACTCTCGAATAACATATAGATACGCTTGTCAGTACCTATCTATCGGTCGATTTTTCGGGCAAGAGTTTCGCTGCCTCTGAGACTTCTGGCGGTGTTGAATTAATAAATTCATCATTACTTGACGACATTTTCAAGTAAAAACAATACAGCGAAAAGAAAAGCGCCCGGAATAATTTTTACTTCTTCTGGCTTCTTCTTCTTTTTTTAAGGCAAAGGCACAAAAACAGCCAGTATTACTAATAAAGTAAATTAATATTTTTGTGTTTTGTTACAGATAAATGCTTTTAATTTATGGTCAATATTAATTAAATTAAAGAATTAAATGTTTATTTATTATATTTTATCTCTTATAGTTAATTTTATTCAAAAAGGTTGACATTAAAACTCTTTGCTAATATTTAAAAAAGTGCCGTTCGTTTTAGACGGAGTATCTTGATAAACCATAGACATAGACCGTGCGTTTAAACTATTTATTAAAGTATAGGTAATATTATTTATAACACATTTGCTCGTAAAGGGTCTCTTATTGCACCAATTTCAATACTGTAATGTATCTCATTACGCACTAGTGCGGTAATGTAATGTAAAACGCACGGTTTATCACAGTGAAAAAATTCTATGTCTATGGTTCATCAAGATGCTCCGTCTAAAACGAACGGTACTTTTTTAAATCTTAGAAAATAGTTTTTATGCCAGGATAGTGGTCAAACTTTTAGAATAAAATTAACTTTAGGAGGTTTAGGAGATAAAATATAATAAATAAACATTTCATTCTTTAATTTAATTAATATTGACCATAAATTACAACCATTTATCTGTAACAAAACCCAAAAATATTAATTTACTTTATTAGCAATACTTTACTATTATTGCTGTTTAACTAGGTGGTAATCATGTAAATAAAAAAGTTGTTCTATCAAATTTGAAAAAGGTAGAACCGCGTAGGTTAAATGCTGAAGGCGAATTCATTGCTAGCACTTTCATGACTGAAAACTCAGAGTGCGATCTCCAACTCCGTGTCTCGACGCTAGCAGTGATCGTGTTAAAAAGCTCGTGTAAAAAGCGGAAAAGTGGTACATTTGGCAACACTGGTCCGTGCATGCGCGCCGTCGTCCGGGCCGGGCGTCCGGCTGGCCCGCCGATGCTAACGAACACGTTCGGACCTGTTTGATTTTTAACTGCCTAAACAGTTGTTTTTAATGAAAGGAAATTAAGAAACGTTGTTTTACCTGACTAAGATATTGAGTTGACCAATTTTAAGGAATGAAATGGCTCCTTGTCTTATTAAATACCTACTGCACTCAAATCAAATACCTAGGTAGGTACCTATAAGGTAGGTAGGTATCTTTTTGACGTAGGTACTTACTTAGTACTAGGTAGTACCTGACCTAGCCTGCTTCTTGGTTCTGTAGGTAGGTACCTACCTACCTACTAGTGTGTTTTGGCCAAAGTTCGACTGACATATAGAATAAGAATAAGAAGTACCTACCTAGTACCTACTTATGTAGGTATCCCAGTTTCTTATGCGATCTACGACTACTACGAGCTTAGCTTGTAATTTTTGCTCGTTGGCAAACTCCGACCGGCTACGTTACGAACAACCATCGTGCAAACATTTGTCCTAAGGTGGGAATCAAACCCGCAACTTTCTGCATCGAAGGTGGATCTAAAGTAATTACTAAGTAATAATAGTACTTCAATACATAGGACGATTTTGCGAATGTACCTACCTACCTACCAAGCGATTGGTTAGGTATAAGATTTCGAGGTCCGGTTTGCGCACCGTAAGTGAACTTGGGCCATGTTGAACATGTTCATGAGTTTCCGCTTGAGAGAAAGTGGAAGCGGTCGTTTAAATAACTAGATAGGTAGGTAGGTACCTACCAATTTTATGGACCAATAGCTTTGTCACCTCCAGGTGTTTCTTTTCATACCTAGGTAGTTACTAGGTACCTTTATTTCCTTCGATCAACAATACTGTTAATCGATTGATTTATTTCCCATAATTCCAAGGTTCCCTCCAGGAACACCACAAAAACGAGACAAATCAGAACTATTTTATTACTTAGGTACTTAATTGCGATTTAATTAAGCTACTACAATCACACTAATATTGTAAATGCTAAAGTTTGTAGGTAAGTATGTTTAGACGTTTGGCTGGATGTTTGTTATCTCTTCACTCCAAAACTATGAATGGATCGGGCTGATATTTTGCATACAGGTACCTACCTAGTTCTAAGCCTTGAATGAAACATAGGTTTGTGCTTTTTCTCCCATAAATCAGTTCCCATGGGATAGGAATAACGAATAACCTTATGCAACGCGTGCGAAGCCGCGGGCAGATACTGTAACCTAATAAATAAAAACAGCACAATTACTGTTTCTTTGTTCTGTTTTTCGTTATATATAATGCTACCAGGTCTTGTCTGTGGCCTCGCTCGCTTGGTACCTACCCGGACAAAAGTAGATAGGTACCTACCTACTGTACGATATCCTGGATAGGGGAGCTCGATGACACGACACGACCGTTGGTTGGTTACACATTGTTTACTGTTTAGTGTAGATTATATCTGGCTACATAGTACGGAAGCCTCTCCTCGCAAGTCCTCATCATCATCATCAGGCTATTATATGCCACTGCTGGACAAAGCCCTCCCCTACTGAGCGATATAGCGCCCTGTAAACAGTAAAAGCAATTGACTTATCTAACAGAATAGAACGTTGAAGTAACTGCAACAAAACTTTAAATTTACCGACCTTTCATTAGGATTTAAATGTTAAAATCAGTAAATGGAAATGTTTTAAACGTTAAAGAAAATGACATATTATCTAACTAAAATAATAGAAACGTTGATGTAACTGCAACAACACTTAAATATTACTAATCATTCATATGGAGATATCAGTAGGTACCTATGTTTAAATGTTTTAAGCAGTAAGAGTACTTGTCTTAGCTGTAACTGTTTGAAAACTTTAAAATAACTGCAACAAAACTTTAAATTTATCGATTTTTCATTGGGAGGTAAATATTAAAGACAGTAAATGGAAATGTTTTAAACAGTAAAAGCAGGTGACCTAAATAACTAAATAGAACGTTGAAGTAACTGCAACAAAACTTTAAATTTACCTATCTTTACTTTAGGAGGTAAATATAAAATCAGTAAATGGGAATGTTTTAAACAGTAAAAGCAATTGTCATATCTAACTAAATAGAAAAGTTGATGTAACTGCAAGAACATTTAATATTACTAATCATTCATATGGAGATATCAGTAAGTTTAAATGTTTTAAACAGTAAGAGTACTTGTCTTATCTGTAACTGTCTGAAAACTTTAAAATAACTGCAACAAAACTTTAAATTTATCGATCTTTTACTGGGAGGTAAATATTAAAGACAGTTAATGGAAATGTTTTAAACAGTAAAAGCAGTTGATTTATCTAACTAAATAGAAACGTTGAAGTAACTGCAACAAAACTTTAAATTTACCGATCTTTCATTAGGAGGTTAATATAAAAATCAGTAAATGGAAATGTTTCAAACAGTAAAAGTAGTTGACTTAGATTCAATTAAGATGAAACGTTGAAATAACCGCACAAAACTTTTATTTTACTGATCTTTCATTTGGAGGTAGGTAACTTTTAAAATCAATAATTGTTAAATGTTTAAAACAGTAAAGCAGTTTACTTAACTCTAACAAAGTACAAACGAAAGAAGAAGTAACAGCAACGAAACATTAATGTTACTGATTATTTCGTTTGGAGGCTACGAACAAATAATAAGTCAGGAAGCCTAATTCAAAACAAATGCCAAAACAAAAGTGGTTCTACTTCAAACCAAAACGACGTATGATTCAAATAACGAATCACATCCAAAGTTACAAAAAGGCATGTTTGGTGATTGGTTTAAAATCGAAGGTAAACAGGGATTGGTTCAGCGCTTGCTGAATGAAAGCAGTGATTGGTTCGCGCGCATGCTGCAATGTCTGCCATGACAGTTGCGTCATATCGGCGTGGACGATGTATGCAATAAGTGGATCGAACCAATTAAATAATAAAACGAAAGGTAGGTATAACGTTTTTTATTTTAACATGTTTTTTGTTATTTATACTAGATAGGTATATTACAAAATACCTAAAAATGAATTTTTGAGATAGCCTAGGCAAAAATAGTGGAAAAATCTTTCAATGTGTCAGTTATTTTTAATCTTATTTTAAACACCGTGAAATATGTCATACGGCTGTGTAGCAAACTAATAAGTAAATATTTATACACTTTATTAACAAAGAAAATTAAAATCAAATAAAGAAATAAATTAGAACTAGTATTTATAATTGGAACAATTGAGCTAACTGCAAACTGAAACAATTGAGCTAACTGCAGACAGATAAGTACTAATAAGTATGAACTGTCATCATCAACATCAGCGCATTTTTTCAGGTCTCAGTTTCAACTGACGTCTTGACCACAGAACGATATCGCATAAATGGTCGCTGGGGTAATCGTGTTCTTGAGTGGAGACCACGACTCGGCAAATGTAGTGTAGGACGCCCTCCAACCAGGTGGGATGACGATTTGCGAAAGACTGCTGGCAGATGCTGGACGCGGCAAGCTGAAGACAGGGCGCTATGGATTTACATTTATATTTCATCAAGAAAAAAAAATTTGGTACTGACTTCAGTTTGCATAGTACTGACCATATCGTTTTGTATGAAATAAAATATAAGTCAATGCCAAGTCCGTCCAAATTTACTGACTTCATTCTGCATAGTATTGACCATCTTGTTTTCTAATGTATTTGAATATAATTATAATTTTGCTATTACTTACTAGTAACACGTGATCCTTGTACATTTTAGTCTTGTATGGCTCCTGCATCATTTCACAACACATGCTGGCATGATAATTCCCAGCTAGTTCACAAATTATAACGAAAAATTACGCAGATTACACGTGTGCTCGCAAACAAGAAAAATTACAGACTGATGACGCGCTGGACACGACTTTTAAGCCCCGCCTACTTGGACACGACTTTGGTTGGGTCATTTTTTGAAAGCAGTTAGATTTCCTGACTTATTATTTATTCGTAGTTTGGAGGTAACTTGTAAAACAATAAATCTTAATGTTTTAAACAGTAAAAGAGTTGACTTAGACCAAACTAAGTAGAAACGTTGAATTAACTGCCACAAAACTTTTATTTTACTAATCTTTCGATTAGAGGTACTTTTAAAATCAGTAATTATTAATGTTTAAGACATTAAAGTAGTTGACTTAACTCTAACTAAGTTTAAACGTTGAAGTAACTGCAACGAAACATTAATTTTACTGATATTTCATTTGGAGGTAACTTTTAAAACAAGAAATTCTAACTTTTTAAACAGTAAAAGTAACTATTTCATACTGTAGGTGAGTTGAAGCATTGAAATAACTGCAGGAAATAATAAGTTTACTGCTCATTTATTTGTGGGTAATGTCTTACACAGTAAAAGTAAATGTTTAAAACAGTGCCTATTACTGATGTGTCGGTAACTGAGTTAAATTATTGAAATTACTGTCGATGATACGTTGTTTTTATTGACCAAACACTTCCTGTAAATGTTCGAACAGTTATATTTACTGTTTGCCTCCTAACTGTTTTTTTTCAGTTGCCGCAACGTCGTAAAATAAGTAAATCTCACTTATAAATACGTTATAACAACTGTGTAAAATCTAACTGTGCACTTTTTGCACACAGTTAGAATTTATTTTTTTCAGTGTTCGGTTCTGGTTCCGAGTCGCAAGAATACACCGATATGAGCAACCCCTTCATCGATATGAGCAACCACTTCATCGATATGAGCAACCCCTTCATCGATATGAGCAACCCCTTCATCGATATGATAACTGGCGGCGCGGGCCAGGCGGACGCTGCATGCTGCGACCAAACCCACTTCACTTAAAAAGGCGGGAATAGAAAACTTTTACTTTAAATATTGTTTGTTTTTTGGATTTTTTTATAATTACGTGCTAATTAGCAAAAAACGTTCAATGACAATGGAAGCTGAAGCAGCAATTAACAATATTTTGCCTGAAACTTATAAAGAGAGAATTTTAATTACCTAATAAAATGTTTTATTCTTATAATGCCGGTTTTTTTCTACTTACCTCACAATCGAGATGTAAAGTAGAGTAGTTAGCTCGGGTGTAGTCACCAATTGCACCCTCGAACTATAGGCGCCCTCGCTGCGCTCGTGCGCCTAAATATCTCGGACTGCAATTGATGCTTTACAGCCCTTGGCTAATAATCTACTATCATTGTACACCAGAAAAAGAACATGAACCGGGAAGCGGGCAGCAGCGTCCCCCTGCAGGACAACCTCACCAGTTCATCCCCTGCGATCCGCATGCCCAGCCTGGGGATTATTGGCAGTACTACTAATAAAACTATATATAATACTAGTGTTATGTTGTGGTCTATATCCGGACGATCGTGACGTGACACGATCCCTTTGATCTTCACTGAACATCAGCGCTGGGTGTACATCAGTAGGCGCCCAGCACAATGCTGAGTGAAGGCCGTATTTGCCATTGACTGCCACGCACAAAGCAAACTAATTTATAATAGTAAATAATAAATCCTTTATTTTATGAAACAAGAAATGGTATTAAATCTATCATTTTACAAATTGAGGGTACTTGATACAAAAAATCAATGAGATTTCGTTTGTTAGTTAATAATAATAATAAAATGTTTATTTTCCAAAAACACATAGGTACATAATCATAAGTATAGTGCCAGCGGAACTCAAACTTAGCAATGCTTGTATCTTGAGTTCCTTGAATGCTTTGACATATTGGAATTAAGAAGGTTTAGTAAGTTAGTTTGTAAAATTACCTGTATCGGTACATACAGGTAATTTTATGATCTAGTTTTTAGTAGATAAGCATACCAAGAAATTATTAATTATTTATGACTAAGTATGTATTTACATTATTCTTAATTTTACTTAATAACAGGTAGCTACATCAATTTGTAAATAGCGCTAGCTCCCACCCTAGGATAACCTGTGTTGTGGGTAGCTAGCCTCTTTCGTGCAAGAAATGAGAAGGTTGAAACATACAAGTAGGTACACTAAAATATGGTGCAACAAGGTATGATAGAGACAATTTGTGTTATGGGACATGATAGGTAGGTATGGAATTTAGTTACCCAAGTAGTAGTCACATAACTTTAAAGTTTTTGTGTCTAGTAGTTTTTTTTTTTTTGTGTTATGGGACATGATAGGTAGGTATGGAATTTAGTTACCCAAGTAGTAGTCACATAACTTTAAAGTTTTTGTGTCTAGTAGTTTTAAGGTAAATAAAAATATCTTCTATCAATACCCCCAAATGCAAATACGCAGCCATGGTAACGGCGGAGCAGAGGTGCTCAGAATCATCAGCTCAATCTGGTCGAAAAATTGAGGGACGAGGGCATCAAGTTATGACGATAGCAGCGATTTGGCAAGAAGTCCAAACTCTCGGATGGGGCTCTTGGACTGATTACAAAAAGACGGGAAATTACCCAAGCGACTTCGTCAGAGACTTCAGAAAAAATAACAAGCGAATTGCGAAGATATCATCTTCGCCCATCCGACACGACTTTCGGGGCTCCAACACGCGCCTCATTGAAGAGGCGACAGAGCAAAACCGAGGGTCCAAAGTATTCACCTAGCAACTTGGCAGGAGCCAAGCCATCTGACGAAGCTCAAAACGCATGATGGGAGGACCGTATTGTCGAAGTCGGAGATCTTCGCCGAGATAGAGGTTTCTATGGCCCTGACTGCACGCACATGCCGAGATGACCATGGTTCTAGAGCCACCTTGACACGTGAATATACTAACGAACTTCCAGACATCAGTCAAGACGAGATTGTGTAAGCTCTGAGGCAGCTTAAAAATGGAAAAGCTCCAAACTAATTTCTTCTTTACCCCGGTAAAGAAGAAATTAGTTTGGAGCTTCTAAAAGCCGGAGGAGACCCACCGTTCTTCACTGTGGGAGAACTCCAAAGGCATGAAAGTTTGGTGGTCTTCTTATATAAAACGTTCCACCATCTCCCTACCATTTCAGGAAAAGCAGACGCACGGCGCATTACCACCCCTACTTGGTTGATATACCGTAAACTCGTACGAAGCGGTTCCTCTCCACCTTCGTCATTCCTACCGCGCTGCGCTGAAGGTTGGAAAACGCTACCTGTTTTTCCGGATTTATTATTCAGAAATTTGAAGTCAGTTTATAGTATTTTAAAACAGCAAATTATTATAATTCCCCTTCGACCTCTGGAGCGGTGGGCGAAGGTCTGCCTGCGACCCAGGAGGTTGCGGGTTTGATTCCCGCCTCGGGACAAATGTGTGTACGACCTGCAGGCATTTGTGCAGGGTGTTCTGGACGTTTTATACATATGTATAATAAAAGAATATCTATCTATGTATTGTATTATGTATATCTAAGTACCCATAACACAAGCTCTGCTTGGCTTGGGATAGATAATGCTGTGTGAATTGTTCAGCATTAATTATTTATTATTATTATTCTAGTAGCGTACTTTTAACAAAATCGATTAAACGTCAGTGTACCTACGCTTTATTTATATTTAAAATGAGTCAGTGAGTCAGAAAAGCCTGGAATGCGGCCAAAAAATAAAATGTCCCAGCTTCATTCAAATAAAAGTCGCTTTGGAGTTTTAAATGTTCCGCAGCTCCGTGTTTATGTGGGAAGTGTGATATCTCGCGGCGGCGGCGGCGGCGGCGCGATGTCGCAGGTTTCATGCTGATCAAACATACGTTAACTTTATAAAAGGTGCTTTTGATTGCTCCTACTCTGTTTCCGAAGCAGTAAGTACATTATGCAGGTCGTCTGCAAAGTACGTGCTCACTGCGTGCCACCGAACCCGCATCCAAAGTACGTGCTCACTGCGTACCACCGAACCCGCATCCAAAGTACGTGCTCACTGCGTACCACCGAACCCGCATCCAAAGTACGTGCTCACTGCGTACCACCGAACCCGCATCCAAAGTACGTGCTCACTGCGTACCACCGAACCCGCATCCAAAGTACGTGCTCACTGCGTACCACCGAACCCGCATCCAAAGTACGTGCTCACTGCGTACCACCGAACCCGCATCCAAAGTACGTGCTCACTGCGTACCACCGAACCCGCATCCAAAGTACGTGCTCACTGCGTACCACCGAACCCGCATCCAAAGTACGTGCTCACTGCGTACCACCGAACCCGCATCCAAAGTACGTGCTCACTGCGTACCACCGAACCCGCATCCAAAGTACGTGCTCACTGCGTACCACCGAACCCGCATCCAAAGTACGTGCTCACTGCGTACCACCGAACCCGCATCCAAAGTACGTGCTCACTGCGTACCACCGAACCCGCATCCAAAGTACGTGCTCACTGCGTGCCACCGAACCCGCATCCAAAGTACGTGCTCACTGCGTACCACCGAACCCGCATCCAAAGTACGTGCTCACTACGTGCCACCGAACCCGCATCCAAAGTACGTGCTCACTGCGTACCACCGAACCCGCATCCAAAGTACGTGCTCACTACGTGCCACCGAACCCGCATCCAAAGTACGTGCTCACTGCGTACCACCGAACCCGCATCCAAAGTACGTGCTCACTGCGTACCACCGAACCCGCATCCAAAGTACGTGCTCACTACGTGCCACCGAACCCGCATCCAAAGTACGTGCTCACTGCGTACCACCGAACCCGCATCCAAAGTACGTGCTCACTACGTGCCACCGAACCCGCATCCAAAATCTGCGAATATTCAATTTCAAATTTCCCTGAACTGTCAGGACGAATTTGAAATTATGGTGTTTGTTTGTTTGTTTGTTTCGGGTGAATCTTTTTTATTTCAAAAAATAAATACATTTCGACGTCGCAACGTCGAAATGTATTTATTTTTAGTCGTAATCTGCTTGTTAGCGCTCCTCGGGCCCGAGTCCCGATCCGCGCCGTCAGCCGCCGCCTAACGAACTACCTATTGTGAATTAAATACACTGTTTGTAATATAATTAATTGAAAGCCGCCGCCTCGTTGCTCGATTTTTTACCGAAAATTTCTTGCAAATTTTCGGACGAGGACAGAAAATCCGCAGCACTTTCTACTCTTTTTTCCCTCTACTATCACCCTAAAAGAGCGAATTTGTTTCAAAATTTACATTCTGTAACGGATCGGAAAAGTATTATGGAATGATGAAAACAATCACAGAAAGCAGTATCAAGTGAAGGTCAGGCAACGGCCGGCCAGAGCCGCCCGAGCAGCGCCTTCGCCGACACCGAAACATTACCAGTTAATTAACATTACCAGTAACACTAATTATAAGTACCTCACTAATATTATTAATTATATTTTATAATTATACAAACAATGAAACGCACAATAATAATATAAAACAGAATAAAATTTAATTTTAATTTTTATAAAATACTAGTTTTAATTTAAATTCGTTATTTGATTGTTATTTTCTTTCTGAATAAAATTTATCATTTATTGTATGAAAAATAATTTAAAAAATTAAAATAATTAATTCCGCTCATAACAAATAGTCACTTCGACATTTTGATAAATTATTTTTTCCTCCTACATATTTGTTTTGTATTTACATCGCAGACAGAGAGGGCACAACAGGCGGCGACAATGCCACATGCCACACCCGCCACGCCACGCCACACCACGCTAGCGAGGGCACAACAGGCGGCGACAATGCCACATGCCACACCCGCCACACCACGCCACGCCACGCCACGCCACGCTAGCGAGGGCACAACATGCTGCACCCGCCACGCCACGTCGCGTCACACTGCTGCTGCCCGTCTACTCAACAACTCCAAGTTCCCTCAAATCTCAAACCACGCTGTCTCCATCTCCACTGATGCTATTACAGCTTCAGAACAAATATTTATTATGAAGAGGAACCATCTTTAAAGAGTTCAGGCGGAAAACACAATGTGACTGCGGCTAACCCTGATTTCCCATTTTAAATCAACGTTGTGTGTCGCAAAACTATCTGAAACTTAAAGCAAACCGACCAACTTTATACTCGCTGTAGTACTTACTTCTGTATTCGTGGCACGGGATATATGTTTGTATTTTTACGAGAGATGTAACCTCGGCGCGGTTTACGCCACAATCTCTTTTACAGCGGAACAAAGCACCGGCGGCCAGCGCGCAGCCGGCTCAACGACTACTGATATCCGAGACGACCCCGACACGTGTCAGGGCTCCCTACAAAAGTAGCAATTTCGTCCTTATTGTCAAAGTAATGTAGATTAACATTATGGCCTGAAACAGGCCTAGATTTTCTTGAAGATCACTGAGGTTTGGGCCCGAGTCGTCTTCTGTGAAAACATGAACTAATTTCAAAAGTTTTTAAATTGTTGTGAGATTGCAGAAATCATGTAAATTTCATTGAAATTAATATTTTATGAGCTGCTAAAATATTAATTTCAATTCTCAGTAAATGTTTGTAAATAATTTTAAATGTAAAAGAGCCAAAACATGGTTTACGCGCTATTCGGCCTTTTATGCCGGGCCGCAGTCCTCATACCAAAGCTCCACAGACAACATAAACACACAACAAAAAGCTGTGCGTGTCCACAACAATGCAATAAAGTGGAACTGGCATAAAAACTGAATTGATATTTAAATGCGACGTCTTTATTGTATGCATGCAAAGCAAATGTCTCTGCATATGCATGCATTATGCACTGACATGCAAGGTATCGCGCCGGCCGCAGACGCTCCCGCCGCCCGCTTTTTACTATAACATTTCTGTTTACAAACGTCACGTCATGCAGCCGAGGTCATCGGAGCTGTTTTCCCTCCGACCATCAACTTACATATCTATTATTTTAGAAATCATTGAAATGTGAAATCGTTTCAATACTGATTTTTGAAATTACGTAGAAATTTGTAGCGCGTAGCTGCTCTACGAATTGCTACGCCGTAGAGACCTGCCAGTGCCACCCGAACCCAAACCACCCAAACGAAACCTATTATTACAAAGTAAAACTAACTAATCTGTGCCCTCAGGTAAGAAATATTTGTTATTTCTTTTCTTTATTACGTAAGCTGCTCTTCGTATGAAAACTAAGATTTATTTTCCATTTCAGTTAGTGCCGTAGGTAACACATGTAATTTCATCTCCCCGCCTAGTGCTATAAGTTATTCAGGCCCCCTCGGCCGCTCACTCACAGCACAGATATGCATTCACAAGAAGCGCCTCTCAAGCGACTGTCTACAAGTCAGTGCCGGTTCGTTCTGCTCTTCATCCAACTGTTTTGGTTCAGAGGTTAATTCGACTCTGTCGTGCTGAGATCGGCTCTTAATATCAACTGGAACACATCATCGTCTACATGACGCATCATTTAAATAAATAAAATAAATAATGCTGGACAATTCACACTGCATTACCTAGCCCCAAGCTAAGCAGAGCTTGTGTTATGGGTACTAGATAACTGATATACATCATAATAATACAATACATAGATAGATATTTTTATCATACATAGAAAACTACCAGAACACCCTGAAAAAATGTCTGCAGATCGTACACACATTTGTCCCGAGGCGGGAATTGAACCCACAACCTCCTGCGTCACAGGCAGAACTTCGCCCACCGCTCCACAGAGGTCGTCAATTAGTACATACACAATTTAGTTTCACAACAATATTACTTTGCTTTACTGCAATATTTAATTGGATATACATAATTCATCCTCCGGCCCCTTTGTGTCAATGTCAATAGTAACATTCCCTGGATACTGTAGGTAGGTAGATAGATATTATTTTTGTTAGTGCCAATTTAGCGCAACCATTTAAATTATTTCCAATGTTTTAATGAACATAAATACCAGTTTCAGTTTACAAACTCGCTACGTTATTTGTATTCATTGGAACATCCTTTACTATGCTAAATATTTGCTGTAAGTACTTATTTATTATAGACTAGAGCCAAAGTAAAAGGTCACGTTAGTAAAACACTAATAGTATCTTTAGATTAAGACAGACAGAAAGTGGCAACAAAATTGAATCCCCTTTTAGTCTGTGCCTTCGGCAACGGCGTCATAAACAATTCATCGAGGTTCACTTGGAAACACATTCCTTGGAATAAGAACACAATGGAAATACAGACTTAGGGAAAATACCTTCGACCGTTCATAGAGACGGCTTAACAGAGTGAAATCAGAAAGCCGACAAATAAGGCAGTAAATCAAATGAGCACTGACAATGGCATGTTTTGGCGAGTCGACCTATTTGCGAGTGGGTAATCCAGTCGAGGACTAATTGAATGTGCTGTTTGTGTTTGTGGAAGGCGGACGGCGCGGCGGCGGCGGCGGCGGCGGCGGCGGCGCTCGCTACGGCTTTCGAAACACTTACCTAAACATTGTACTAACTCTGCCGAACTAGATTTTTTTAAACTTTTTCTTAATAGTTATATGAAGTAAGAATAAGTAGTTATTAATAGGTAAAAAACGCGTACAAACTTCTACTCTTCAGCAAAGAAATCAACTCAGACGAATAGTGCACAATATGTGTGCACAATGTGGGTGCATGTTCCTACTTGTGCGACAAATTATTGTAAGAAGTCATTCATTCCTCGAACTGCTGCTCTCATTAACAGCACTTACAGCACGGCTGAATTGGACCTCTTTACATCCAAACCTAATGTATTTAAAGGAATAATCAACAACAGTTTCTTTGACACAACACGACCACCTTCCTAAACTTATACCTACTGCTGGACACTCGCATAATCACTTATTATTTTATATAACGTAGGTATATGTATATTAAAATTATTGTTTATTGAAAACTTATTATTGTACTTTGTTAACCTAATAGGTAGGTACAATAACAATTATCTATAATATTGAGTTGGTATGAGTCAAGTATAAGTGAACTATACTTACCCTTCTCCATCTTGAAAGATTTATAAGGCTCTTTAAACTCTTTAATTTTTAATTTAAGTAATGTGTTATTTATATGTACAATTTATTTTCTTTCTATGTGTAGAAGCTGCTTAGCTTATCTTTCTATGTGTAGAAGCTGCTTAGCTTATCTTTCTATGTATAGAAGCTGCTTAGCTTATCTTTCTATGTGTAGAAGCTGCTTAGCTTATCTTTCTATGTGTAGAAGCTGCTTATCTTTAGCTTATCTTTCTAATTTTTAGTGTTTAATTTTCTAGTTCTAGAGCTTTTTGTTTCCCTAAGATAAATAAATAAAATAAAATACCTAAAATAAAAAAAAATTCTGATTTGATAACGATTGACGTAACTTATTTAGTCCCTCGAACTATTGGCGCCCTCGCTATTGGCGCCCTCGCTAATTGTTCTGTGAATGAACTACAAATTTACTGTTTTCGGATTTTTTCCTTTACTTATCTTGCTTCTCGCCAAATTTCATGGTTCTAGGTCAACGGGAAGTACCCTATATAGGTTTTGTGTGCATGTGATTCCCTTGGAACATTAAAAAATAGACATAAACAGCTGTAACTTTTGATTGCGTTGACTTAGAAGTTTGATTTATACCGCGGCTCCAAGAGGTTACGAGCCTGCGTATATGATGTTAATATCAATTCGATAAATCCACGCGTTTCCGAGAAAAGAGGGTTGACAGACGGACAACAAAGTGATCCTATAAAGGTTCCGTTACGGAACCCTAAAAAGAACTATAGTAAAGACCAAAATCACGTCATGGAATAAAGGAAACGGCGATTGTAAGCCCAGCCACCTTCGGAGAACTTCTTAAGGAGGTTTAGTGAGTTATGCGCTTATGAACATGACGTGAATAAAGTTGGGCAAGTTGTGCATAGTTGGGCGGCGTGGGGTGGGCGGCGCAGGGTGGGCGGCGCGGCGCTTATTGCATACTCGTGAGAGAAAACTGGATTAGGCACGTGTTAATGTGCACAAAGAGATTGTTTAGATACCAGAACGTTGCTACGTTACCAGTTCTTGTACGTTTGTTTTGCGCTGGACAGCCCGGGAACTACCTGTAACCCATCGAGCGAACCATCTACTGATACATTGTGGTAGATCACCCGCCTCGTACTCACGACTAAGTTTACATGTTCCTAATATTAATTCGAGGTTTATCGAATTTCCATAAGTGAGCGCGGATAACAGAATGTTTGTATTACAACCACTTCCAACCACTTCCAACCACTACACATTCCTGAGGCTATACATAGTTGGCAACACCTACATAATGTATAACACCTACTGCTTTATGTTAAGCAGTAGACCACTAATGTATCTAATCGTTGCGTAAGCGAGCGGGTGGCTAGGTAGGTGGACGGGTTACGCAGACTGTGGGAGGCTGGGTACCTATTGGAGATAGGTATTGATCAAAGATGGCCGGTGTAACGAGTCTCATGTGGATGGTCAGCGACTAGTGAAGCCTGCATCTCACGGGACAGCCAAGGTACGCATGTGGATGGTATTACATTATTTGGGGAATTTATTATATAATTTATTATGGGGAAAAGAAAGCAAAAGGTACGCGATAAATACCCGATAAATAATCTGAAATATGTCGAACATTATATCAGGATCAATGTGAACGTTTGAAGCACTGCGGTTGCTAGGCAACGGTAGTCTCGACCATTATGTAATAATGAAGCATCGTATCCGGTTGCACATTATGTAAGTTGCTGTTGACTGGCTCGTTGGTCTGGCGGTCGCGGGTTCAGCCAGGTCCTAGGTTCAATCCCTGGGTCGTGCCAGAGTTATTACTGGGACTTTTCTTACAGGAAAAAATAACAGTAAGGTGCCTATTCTGTATAAAAAAATTCAGTCAAAATTTTAAACTGGTGGTTATCTCCGTTATTGAGTTTCGTGAGTTCTGGCAAACTGGTGGCAACTAACCTTTATCTGCCTTGTTATATGTATATGAAAACGCTGAAATAAAATGGTTTAAGATAACAAATTACACAAAAAATTTGCGATGTTTATGGACCTAGTGCAGTGTCTGCGAGAGTAGCACAAATTTGGTTTAAGCGTTTTCAATCCGGAAATTTTGATGTTTTAAAATAAAACCGATCCGTATTTCATTAACCGTTAACAATAGAACTACAAAATTTTACACGTAGCTTCTCCTTACAAATAGAACATATATTTCATTCATCGTGTTCTGAAATTGTGACGGTGGTTCCCTATAAGTAACTTCAAAAATTGCTAAAATTGAGAGGTAAATGCTCTTTATCTTAGCAACCGTTCGCAATAGAATTACAAAATTTTACATGAAGATTGCCCTGACTAAATGAACACACGTTTTATTAATCATTTGCTGAAATTCGGAAGTTGCTTTTCTCATCTATACTAATATAAAGCGCTTTGTGTCTGACAAGACGGCGGCGGCACCACTTGCCAAACAGCGTGAAAACGCTCTTGCGAAAACAATTTGAAGAACACTGTGACATCACATCCCTCTTTGGGACAATGTACAGTCCAAATTCTATATGGATAAGTTGAGTAATCAAAGTCCACGTGGACGAAGTCGCGGGTAACAGCTAGTTATCAATAAAATCAATAAAAACCACCAAATTATTTGTTAAACTAGGAAGACCTTGTTTCTTGACACACACACTCAAAATGGCGACTGACAAATTGATTAGTTAACGCGCTAGCAATGCCATCTAGAGGTAATTGAACAAACCGGTAGTTGCTCTACCCGAACATACAGGTCTCTCTTAAGTTAAAGCTACAGAACTGAAAATAGGCCATGTGCCATAATAACCCCCTGCCAAAATAGCCCCTCTGTACCTTAACAGCCCGGACTGAGGAAGTTGGCGGTGTTACA
Source organism: Eupithecia vulgata (assembly GCA_946478455.1). Classification (NCBI taxonomy): domain Eukaryota; kingdom Metazoa; phylum Arthropoda; class Insecta; order Lepidoptera; family Geometridae; genus Eupithecia; species Eupithecia vulgata. The sequence goes on from OX297861.1 coordinate 17,606,049, forward strand.
CACCCGTGCCTTGGAAATCATGTGAAGCTGTTGGTCCTGCGCCTAGCCTCTCCCCGGTCATGTTGGTTTTCCGTTCTATGGGATTATGAGAGTGAGGGAGTAGAGAGGTACACACTTGGATACCATTATCCGTCCTCCGCACCGCGCACCGGGCTGGTTTCCGCCGATGCTGGCCCTCGCAGACGAACTTCGTCTGCGAGGGCGTCATCATTATCATGATGTTGATTGGTTTTGTCTTCCTGTGCTTTTGTACTGTATGACTAAGTAGGTAGGTACTTACTGCCCTATTATTGTCTTAGGAATTATTCAGTAATAAACTTATCAATCTTATCATAGAAGAACGCAGTCGTTTGACTCCAGCCTCCTAACACCGAACCCTATATGGCGACCCTGCATTATATGGTATCGAGCGGAGGAGAGATCGCGTTACGGACGATGTATTAACTGAGTTGAGTGGCTTTTAAATTAGAATTTACTAAAATGTGTCGCTCTAAAATCGAAAAGGATGAAGTTTTTATCACCTAAAATACCTCAGGGGGATCAAACAGCGCCGATTATCATCTATCCAACATAAGCATTGTGATGTACATCATTTGCACGATTTTGGCGATTGCTGGTCTTGATGGACTGTACCAGCTATACAAGAGATGCCACCACGGATGGATACGTAGTGAATTAACTACCCAGAATTTGAGGCGGTCTTTTCGTCGTTCGACTCCAAGAGCCTTAGAGGAGCCCTGCGTGACCTGCAGCTGTCGAGACAAATAGCTGATCACCGATCGATCAGTATGGTGTTGCGTGAAGTTATTTAATAAAGTTATAAAAGTAATTATAAATTCCGTAGTGTGAGCGCAATGCATCGCTAGCACATTCTAATGTAACCATAGAATACGATGTATATAGTATCAGAATCACGAACTTCACGTAGAGACACCGCACATTAAAGACGTATCAATAACACCATGAAGCTCTGTCATTCTACCAGACCACCAGAGACAGAAAACAATAAGTAATAAACATTTTTTTTTAATGTATTGCATGGCATTAAAATAAATTAATGAGTGACGTGAGTCCTAAAAGTGAATCAATCGGAATGCGAGTGTCAATTACTTTTTTACCTACATGTACTATTCATATTAAAGGCGGAGTGAAACAATGAACAGCTGTAAGGAGATAGGTTTGTGTGTGAAGGAACATTATAGGAGTTACTATGAAGACTATCGTAATTAAGTGAACTATGGTTTCGTTCGGTAAACATTATAGTGAATACTTAAGTGATATTTTAAGGACATGTTACGCTCGAGATGTGGTAATGTACCTTATATTTTATTATAAAAATAATGCACTGATAACTATAAATGGCAAGCGAGATAAAGATCATTTATGATGAGCTTAAAACATTTAAAAGATAATTTTGTAAAATTAAATTTCAGTAACAGAACAGAAACAACGTTGTTATGGGAGACTTTAACGGCAAGGTGGGAACCCAGAATGGCAACGAATCCCGAATAGGCCCACATGGTTATGGAGTTAGGAATCACAGGGGGCAAATGCTTGTCAACTTCCTTGAGAAAGAGGGACTGTTATTAATGAACTCCTTCTTAAGGAAGCAGCCTCAAAGGAAGTGGACATGGCGAAGCCCCGACACTGTGACTAAAAATGAGATCGACTTCATCATGACGGATAGCAAGCACATATTCAGAGATGTCTCAGTGATCAACAGGTTCAATACCGGATCTGATCAGCGACTCCTCCGAGGCTCTCTGAATATCAACCTGAAGTTGAAACGATGATTGATGACGCTGACGAGACCCTGCACAATCTGGTCGAAACGCTGAGGCACGAAGGCATCAAGTTTTGTAAAAAGCAGCGTACTGGCAAGAAATCCAAACTCTCGGACGAGACTCTCGGGTTGATGACAAGAAGACGGGAAACCACCCAGGCGACTTCGTCAGAGAGGTCAGACCTGAACAAGCGAATTGCGAAGATGGTACGGCGCGACCTTCGGAGCTCCAACACACGCCTCATTAAAGAGGCAATAGAGCGAAACCGAGGGTCCAAAGTATTCACTCAGCAGCTTGGCAGAAGCCACCTGACGAAGCTTAAAACGCACGATGGGAGGACCGTATTGTCGAAGCCGGATATCTCTGCCGAGATAGAGGATTTCTATGATTCACGAGCCACCCTGACACGCCACCACACCGACGAACTGCCAAACATCAGTCAAGACGAGATCGTGATTGCTCTGAGGCAGCTTAAAAATGGAAAAGCCCCTGGTGAAGACGGCATTACTTCAGAGTTTCTGAAGGTAGGAGGAGCCCCTGTTTTGCAGGAGCTTCAGAACCTGTTCAACACCGTTCTTCACAGTGGAAGAACTCCTAAGGCGTGGAGCGGGAGCCTGGTGGTGATCTTTTTTAAGAAGGGAGATAAAACCCTTCTTAAAAACTACAGACACATCACACTCCTGAGCCACGTCTATAAGCTTTTCTCACGAGTGGTCACGAATCGTCTCGCCAGGAGACTCGACGAGTTCCAGCCTTGTTGAACAGGCCGGGTTTCGCGGAGGATATGGCACCATAGATCAAATACACACAGTGAGGCAGATTATACAGAAGTCCGAAGAGCCCCTGTGTCTGGCCCTTGTGGACTATGAAAAGGCCTTTGACTCTGTCGAAACCTGGGCTGTTCTGGAATCCTTACAGCGTTGCCAAGTAGACTATCGTTATATCGAGGTGTTGAGATGTCTTTATGATGCCGCTACCATGAGTGTCCAAGTACAGGGCCAGCAGTCTAAACCTATCCAACTGTGCAGAGGAGTGAGACAGGGGGATGTTATATCCCTGAAACTGTTCACAAGCGCGTTGGAAGATGTGTTTAAGACGCTGGACTGGAAAGGTAAGGGCATCAACATAAACGGCGATTACATCTCACACCTGTGATTCGCTGATGACATAGTCTTGATGGCGGAGTCGCTGGAGGAGCTTAACCGGATGCTGGACGGCCTAGCTTCAGCCTCACGACGCATCCGTCTTGCCATGAACTTGGATAAAACCAAAGTCATGATCAATGGCCACATTGATCCGGGACCGGTCGTCGTACATGGCCATCTCTCGAAATTGTTTCCGAATACACTTACCTTGGGCAGATTCTGCAGTTGGGTAAAAACAATTTCGAGAAGGAGGCCAAGAGGAGGATCCAGCTAGGTTGGGCCGCGTTTGGCAAACTACGTCGAGTCTTCTCGTCATCCATACCGCAGTGCTTGAAAACGATGGTTTTCAATCAATGCGTCCTACCCGCCATGACCTACGGAGCTAAGACGTGGTCACTCACGGTAGGGCTGGTCCACCAGTTTAAAGTCGCCCAGCGAGCTATGGAGAGAGCTATGCTCGGAGTTTCTCTGAAGGATAGGATTCGCAACGAATACATCCGACAGAGAACCAAGGTTATCGACATAGCTCATAGGATTAGCAAGCTGAAGTGGCAGTGGGCTGGCCATATTTCAAGAAGAACCGACAACCGCTGGGGTAAACGTGTTCTTGAGTGGAGACCGCGACTCGGAAAACGTAGTGTAGGACGCCCTCCGACCAGGTGGGATGACGATTTGCAAAAGACTGCTGGCAGATGCTGGATGCGGCAAGCTGAAGACTGGGCGCCATGGCGCTCATTAGGGGAGGCCTATGTCTAGCAGTGGACTGGTATAGGCTGATGATGATGATGATGATGATGATGATAATAATATACAAAGAAAATTTCGGGTCAGTAGCTGTAAAAATTTTAAAGTTACAGCCATTTCAATTCGGGGCCAAACTATGAACCTCAAACTTTAATAATCCGATTAAACCCATTTTTATAAAAATTTTGAAAAATCCTGAAACACGTGTTCAATAATTTTATTCAATTAGTATTCTCTGTAAGTTTCAAGCTAATCGAGCCACTGGTTAAAGAGTACCAAGAAACACCAAAAAAACTTCAACCCCCCTTTTAACCCCTTTAGGGGTGAAATTTTCTAAAATCCTTTCTGATCGAGTGCTTGTGTATTAAGAGTTACCTAACGTCCAAATTTCAGATTTCTAGCGTCAGCAGATGGGCTGGGCGATGTCCCCAAAAAATCGCTTGTTCCTTTATTATACTCGTATTAAGATTAGGTGTGTACTGTGCGCAGAAGTGAGGCAGCACAGTCGGCACGACAGGCTCTGCTGCTGCTGCTACACTGCGTTAGTAACTGCTGTGCTGACGGTGACTAGATAATATCAGTTTGGGAATCTGAACACCTCAAACTGGAATCCGACGAACGAACGCATCGTCTCGGCCTCTACAAGCAATGTTAAGTCGTAAAGGACACACTACGAAATCCTTTGAAGTGTGAGAGTTCGGCGAGTCCTTTCACATTACCATTTTTTCACAGTTTCAAGATCAAAACAGCTATTTACATTACATGATACCGGCTCTATCCTTCGCACAAATATTATTTCCTTACGACAAAACAAAGTCGACAAACAAAAAGTTTACGCGGGATATGGTAAAGTGGCCCTTTGCCAAAAATATAAATGTGTTTCATGGATGAAGTTGAGGCACTTTCTGCCATTCCGGGAGTCCCGCGGCGGCTCAGTGAGCGGGAATTCATAGCGATCTGTAACGGATCTCATTACATTGATTGCTGTTATCTGCAGCAGACGTGTGGTGACCTCCTAGGAGTGTGAAGGTCATACGCTTGACCTGCTCTATAGTTCGTCTGGTACTAGGCTCGACCGGCGCCACTGCCCAGAAAATCGAAAATATTCGTCCCGAATTCGACTTGCTTGCTTACAAAAATCAAAGGCTAATCCTCTCCCGTAAGCCATTTTGGGCGGCATACATCTTAGTATTAGTGACTGATCCCGTCACTTTCTCGAAAAATAACACCTCCAACCTCAACCTCAGTGTCGGGATGTCGACTTATAGGTCTCAGTAGCAAGGAGGAGGTAGCATTGAGCTGTTTGTGATGCCAGGATCAGGTGGGGGTGAGGCGGTGACCGCTCGTGGTTCGATGCCAATCAACTAGTTGTATGCGAAGGTACGTGTTTTTGAACGTTATGAGCTGGCGGTTGTGACTTCTCCGGGCCCAGGCTAAGCGGTCTTGGCAAGGAGTACAAGTGAGCTTGGGCCGGGTCACTTTCGGTGGCTTACTTGTTTGCTCGCTTTACTGCTATAATAGGGATGTTAACAATTTTTCGGAATTGCTTTTATTTTGAAGATGGACTCTTGTTTAGCATAAAAAAAAATATTTTCTTTAAAAATATTACTATTTTCGATAAGAAAATGTACAAAAATAGAGTAATTTTAAACTTTTCCGCTAAAACACTAACAACTGTCACGTAACAGAAATGACGTCACGAACCGCAAAACGATGGTCGCGATTCATGACATGACTGTATGTTGTATGTCCATTGTTCGATTAGGACATGTGTTTTCTTAATTTTACTTGAATACAAACAATCAAAATGAACACAAAGTTTTACAAAACCTGTGCAGTGCCCCCTGTGTAAAAGTACAACAATTACTATACCGGAAAAACTGTTTATTCATGTGCCAAAAGATAAGCAAATGTTACGAATTTATTGTTTTAGCACATAACCTAACTTTGTAAACAGTGATTTAAAAGATGTTCTAAACACGATAAATTATATATAAAAAGCAGAAAATCATCTATTACACATGTACTTGACTGTTATTTATGTATTCGTAGATAGATAAATGGTATTAAACGTAAAAGAGTACCTACAAAGATGTTTTCACGTTCCTGAATTCTGAACCACAAAAGTCTTCGTTTCTTGCAAAAAAGTTTGCCACCATCAACAAATCTACTTTTGGTAAGTTGGAACTATTCCCTTTAGTGAATCCGGATTCCATCATGTATTAATATTATGTAATTTACAGACTAATTCGTCGTTATGAGAAAATGCAGAAAGGTAAACAAACAGTGCGACAGCTAGTTTTGCAGCTAGTGACGTCATAAGCTTATAATGGCGTTTGCAGTCACTTGACAACAGATTATAAATATAGCATTTAAAATCATTTTTAATAAATTCAATAAGTTATATTATATTATAAAAATGTGATTTTCGATATTCTAATAATACAAATGATTATAAAATTAACACTAAACTTTAATTTGTGATTATGGTTAACATCCCTATTTAGTGGCTAGTTTTCGTTGGGCTTATGTAAAAATATAATTATCTACACATAGTACGACACCCTTAGTCAAACTAATTAGTAATGAAAATCACCCTAAAAACATGAAGAATAGAAGGAAATTCCCTAAAACCAAATAAGTTACCGTTATTTTTCGATGTTACGTCTCTCCTCTGTGATATTTCAGAGACAAGCGATCCTTTCCTAATCCAACCCCAGGCTAGTACTATCTGGACATAGCTTTAGACCATATAAATAATACAGCCAATATCAATGTCGTAAAAGGAGGACGCTGGTTTTTGTTTCTGGATTTTGCCTCTCTGTTATTAGATTTTGTAGACCTTTTCAAGCAGAAAATGTTCAATTTGGTCCAACGTTGGGCAGTCGACAGGTGAGTTGGCAGATCGTGCGTGTGCCGGCACAATGGGCTCCGCTCGCCCTCGGCAGCCCTTTATGTAAATGTGTGCTAAAGTCGAGATGTTTGGGCGGGTGGCCCCCACGGCCAGTGGGATACCTACTTTGAGGATATCGCAGCCCGTTCTAAACTTACTTTATAATTTGTATGTTTAAAAAAACTGTTAAATTGTTATTGAGATTCGTAGTTTATTAGAATAGCTATTACAACAATTTAATAATATCAGAGAGTCGAATTCAAACACAACCGTATATTACCGTCAGTTTTGTATGGCAAACCATAGATTTAAACCGTTAGATAGGCCCTTACCGCAGTGAGACCGCGCCGTGTTGTTCCACGGTCGAAGTGAGTGAGGCTCACTAACCTGGAATCAGTGCACCTCCAAACACAGTGTTAGCCGGACGTGTTGTAAAGGACGTTTGCGAGCAGTTTAGTGTCACAAAATGCCATCGTGTGCCTTTCTAAAGTGCAACAACAATTCTAGAAACACAAATAAAGCCAGAGGTGTAACATTTCACTCGTAAGTATTGCGATTTGATTTAAAAACTTTTATTTTTCCTTCCGCACTGTCTAAAATAACAAATTTAAACGGCGAGTGCAAGAAAGAGAAAGTAGTGTTTGCAACTAATGTGGGAGAAAAAGAGATGACACTATTTTCTCAGTACACTTGTTGTGTGTAGATTGCACACGTTTTAGACAGACGCGTTTTCGATTTCAGGATATAAATAAGACCTTTATGTTTTCACAGAAGTCAGTGCAATACAATTGTAAACGAAATGGTAATAATAATAATTAGGTTTATTGGCAAAAACACAATTTGTAACTACTTACCGGACCGTACCTTCTACACAAATTGCACAGTTTTTGGACGCCATGTTGACGCACACATTCAAACATTTTCGATTTTAGGGCATCTAAGTGCAAACTTTTTTCAGAAAAGTGTGTGCAATACAATCGCACACGAAATGGTAATAGCAACAGATAAGTACAATGGCAGAAACACGATTTTTTTGACTACTCATTAGTGTGCATGCGTCGGCATTTTGTTAACGCACACATTCAAAAACAAAGCCACAGTTTTTGGTGTCGGGGCCTATCTAACGATTTAAATCTATGTGGCAAACCGTTCGTATATTGTGAGGTACCTTCAATTGACTAGAACAATAAATAAATCAAATTGTATGAATAAATCAAATACACAACATACAACTTGCTCATAGGTGACGGCCGGTGCCGACGGACGTTGTGAGTACGTCAGCGAGGAGGGAATCTAGCCCTGAGCACGCTCGAGGTCGGGCTGGCCGCGCCGACCCTCGCCCTGAGCACGCTCGAGGTCGGGCTGGCCGCGCCGACCCTCGCCCTGAGCACGCTCGAGGTCGGGCTGGCCGCGCCGACCCTCGAACCACATTGATAAATACAACTTGTTACTCATATTGTCATGCTAATACTTTATCCAATAGCAACCGCGAAAGGTTCAATATTTTTTATGAAATATTCTTAGAATTCCGTTGGGGTCTGGCGGCTTTTGTGAAATATAAATATCGGCGAGGCTTTCGAACCCCTGACATTGACATTTTTACGTTTACGTATAAGTGATTCGAAACTTTCCCTTCGTCAACATAAAGACCGTTACGTTCTCCCCATGCCGACGCTGAGGACCAATAACATTCCGACGCCGAGGACCAATAACATTCCGACGCCGAGGACCAATAACATTCCGACGCCGAGGACCAATAACATTCCGACGCCGAGGACCAATAACATTTCGACGCCGAGGACCAATAACATTCCAACGCCGAGGACCAATAACATTCTTTCAAAATATATTTAAACTCATATTTAAACAAGCTAATATACCTCTCCTATCACACAAGGGGCACCAGCCATTAGACACGCACTAAAATGAATCAATAACTTAAAACATAGTTGATTACTTGGCCCATCTATTAAACAACAGGCTCAGCTGAGCCTAATGGCCGAAGTTTCGACGCTGTGAGCCGCCCGCCCAGCCCAGCAACGAACATAGAATTATCACATGTCCACTGTCGAGTGTCGACTTGCAAGTGTAAACTGTTTGTTTACGTTTAAGGTTGATCGACCGTGACGTGCTTCATTGCAAAACATCAACAATAACATCAGTCGTATATCTTAATAATCCTAAACAATAACAGTGGGTGCATGGTTAGTAACAATAACAGTGGGTGCATGGTTAGTAACCATCTGCACTTATTGAGACCACCAATCTCGTCAAATTCTTCTTTCCATTTGTCGGTTTAAAACAAAATCTTTTATCAAGAATATAGAATTACTCGTTTAATTTTCTGGATAGCTGAAACTTAGAACTAGACAACAAATTTAATTTAATTTAATGCATGTTTATGCATTAATTATATATTATTATATACATAACTAATTGAACTCAACCAGTTTCAATAAATTCGATTGCACGTTCGATATACATTTTTCTGAGTGGGGCCATCCATTAAACCACACACACTTATTGCGGACAATTGTGCAAGAGTATCTAAAACTAGATACTTAACATATTTTCTAGTAAAGGTTTTTCTGTTCATATTTTTAACTAAATAAGGATAAGTATTTTCCAGCTACTAAAATGTTTTGACAAGCAAACAGCACTTACCTTGTTGATAGGTGCTATAATCCCGTATCGCCGGCGACGACGGTCGGAACTACATTGAATAAGGCGATGGAAGCAAAGACATTTATTTACAAGCAAACTTGCCCCGTTATTGACTTGCGTAAGAGTCGCGTCGCGCCGCGGAGCAAGCACGCTGCGTCGTCGTGTCGCGGAGCAAGCACGCTGCGTCGTCGTGTCGCGGAGCAAGCACGCTGCGTCGTCGTGTCGCGGAGCAAGCACGCTGCGTCGTCGTGTCGCGGAGCAAGCACGCTGCGTCGTCGTGTCGCGGAGCAAGCACGCTGCGTCGTCGTGTCGCGGAGCAAGCACGCTGCGTCGTCGTTTCGTCTCCCCGACTACAGGAAACTGCCGGCATGCTATAACTATACTAAGGCTTTCGTCTTGTTTTAGTTTTATATTTACTTGTAGAGGCTTCTTTCCAAAGTTTCGTGAAACTCGATAAACGCTTCGGTTTGTTCCACATTACTTAAACTTTACTTATACGCATTTTAGAGACGACCTCAGTGGCGCAGCGGGCGAGAGTCTGCCTGCGACGCAAGAGGTTGCGGGTTCGATCCCCGCCTCGGATCAAATTTGTGTACGATCTGCAGAAATTTGTTCCGTTGGTCTGGGTGTTTTCTATGTATAATAAAAAATATCTATCTATGTAATGTATAATATTACGTATATCAGTTATCTAGTACCCATAACACAAGCTCTGCTTACCTTGGGGCTAGATAATGCTGTGTGAATTGTCCAGCATTATTATTATTATTATTATTTGTTTCCATGACGCTACTTGTGCTCTATGTTACTTTGTTGTTAGTCGATCTTCACTCGCATATAAAGTGTTCTGGGACGGTATTTGTTGGGTAGTAGGGAGGTGTTGGTAAAGGCAGTGAAGCAGCTGGCACACTCGCGTGAAGCAGCTGGCACACTCGCGTGAAGCAGCTGGCACACTCGCGTGAAGCAGCTGGCACACTCGCGTGAAGCAGCTGGCACACTCGCGTGAAGCAGCTGGCACACTCGCGTGAAGCAGCTGGCACACTCGCGTGAAGCGAATCTATAAGAAGCTAGTAGCAGGTAACTGCAAAGTTAATTTTGAACTACAAACTTCACAATCGGTCGGGTGTACGACTCCGGCGTCCGATATCTCTGCAATCTGTTACCTACTGCGCAGCCCCTCCGCTATCTCTGCAATCTGTTACCTACTGCGCAGCCCCTCCGCTATCTCTGCAATCTGTTACCTACTGCGCAGCCCCTCCGCTATCTCTGCAAACTGTTACCTACTGCGCAGCCCCTCCGCTATCTCTGCAAACTGTTACCTACTGCGCAGCCCCTCCGCTATCTCTGCAATCTGTTACCTACTGCGCAGCCCCTCCGCTATCTCTGCAAACTGTTACCTACTGCGCAGCCCCTCCGCTATCTCTGCAATCTGTTACCTACTGCGCAGCCCCTCCGCTATCTCTGCAATCTGTTACCTACTACGCAGCTCCTCCGCTATCTCTGCAATCTGTTACCTACTACGCAGCTCCTCCGCTATCTCTGCAATCTGTTACCTACCTACAACCCACACATAATATACCTATGTAATGTACTAGTTTTAAGTATGTATTTAACTGTGTAATTTGTTGTAGTTAAAAATAAATGTCTTTTATTCTTCTACTGCGCAGCCCCTCCGCCCATGCACTAAGTGATTGGAGCTTTAATATTTACGACGGTGCTTTGTGTCTTGGCATTTACAGGACCAATTATTTAGCTTTTTTCTTATTCTGATCACCTTTTCATGTGTTACTCGTTTGTTCCAGGTAAGCGATTCTAACCTTTGTGGGCATGTGAGTGAAAGTCGCGCGTCTCGTCTCGGTGAGTCACTGGATCTGCGAATCGAGTTCCACAGATATTTTAGTCAAATCCAGTTTAAAAATATTTTTACGAGAAGGGCGGTCCCTTCTCGTAAAAATATATTTATTTCGAGAAACCCTTATTTCACTGGTTTTCAAAAACAATGGCTGTTCCATGAAAACAATTTGATTACGTCCAGGTTGTTCTGTACAAATAAAGCAAATTGCTTTTTGGATGAGCGAAGAATGATTTGTTTTAATTTTGAAAGAAGTGGATTTAGCTAAATATTTTTTTAATAATAACATTTTATTTAATCTACAGGGAAGACTACAAAATTATTACAAAATATTACAAATACGTATTACAAAATACGACGTCCTCCTAGCTGATTACCGACGACGGAGTAGTCCTCACGCCAAGTGCGCAGGGCATTTATAGAGCACAGTGTGCACCAAACACTGGTGCAGTCTAGGGAACTGAGAGTGCTCTGTTCCCGAGAACTCACTCCCATCTGATTACAAACACTGGTGCAGTCTAGGGAGCTGAGAGTACTCTGTTCCCGAGAGCTCACTCCCATCGGATTACAAATGAAAAGGGAGCAAAGCAGACCATTTGACCAAGCAATGCAATGCAATGCAATGCAAATGCATGATCAAACATTAACATCAATCAAAAATTTATTTAGTTGCTCAGGTGGAACGGTTCAGTTTGTCAAGAGCACATGTCACCCAAACACTGTTTGCACTGAATTTAAAACCCCATTTTAATTGCACACAACTTTAATATATCTCGTGAGCTTGGTTCGTTTGTCGTTCGCTTCTCAGTAGAGTTTAGAGAATGTGACAGCGACCGTATTTAAACATCATCATCAACATTGTGCATCCGGTTTATTTACGGGCTGCGCAAGTTCGACCGTGTATCACAGTTCCGATCCCAGCTAAAATGGCTACCCATACGTCGTCGCCGGGATCTCCACATCTTGTCTTTCCTTTATTTTGTCCTTTTTAATCCTCTTTCCCCTTCTTATCTTCGTGATCGCTTCGAGTTTCTTGTCCCCCGTGGCAAGCCCTGTAGAAGTTTAATATCCCTTCGTCTGAGAACCCCAAAGCATAGAACCAGCCGCTATCATGATTCGTTCACCGTGATGGCGCCCAGACTCTGGAATGCCCTTCCCTACTCAATCCAAGCCAGTCCTTCACTTAGCGTATTTAAATCTAAGGTAAAGGAGCATTATCTCTCTCTTTAGTCATAGCAGATATATATATATATATTTATGTATATTTATGTATGTATAGGTATAATATTCATATAATACACATTGATGTAGACTTTATTTATTTATGTATTTTACTTTGTATATTTTTTGCTTTACTTATTTAAATTTTCTTCTATTCGAACTTTTTTTTTTTTTTTTTCTGACTTGTATGTACACGTTACTATTCACGCGCATTGCACAAACTCTCTTAATACCCCTAGGTTTGCTGTAAGAAAACTCTGTTAGGGTTAAGCTCGCCTTTGTATATAAATTTCCGTTGTTTTATTTTTATGTTTGTATTTTTGTGTACAATAAAGAATTTAAGAATTTAAGAATCATTTCAATTTAAAACTTCATTTTGAGAAAACACTTGGGAATGTGGTATTTGATGTCGGAGGCAGTTTCATGACGGGCACTCGCACCGCCCGCGCCCGCCTCGTTTGTACGGATTAGCGACGCCGCGGCGCGGGCGCGGGGCGCTACTTACATTCAGGGCCCTAGCTTTTTTCCACATCGCTATCGTCGTGATGAATTGAGCATTAGGACCTTTTGTACGCGGTTATGATACTTTTTATTCTTTGTTTAAGTTTTTATAATTTTTCTTGATAAATACCTAGTGTTACCCGGTTTGTTGGTCGCAGCTCAGGGCCTTCTCGTTAGTGTCGCGGTGCTACAACAGTCGCGCGAGACCGGCAAGTGCGCTGCCTTCTCGTTAGTGTCGCGGTGCTACTATAGTCGCGCGAGACCGGCAAGTGCGCTGCCTTCTCGTTAGTGTCGCGGTGCTACTATAGTCGCGCGAGACCGGCAAGTGCGCTGCCTTCTCGTTAGTGTCGCGGTGCTACTATAGTCGCGCGAGACCGGCAAGTGCGCTGCCTTCTCGTTAGTGTCGCGGTGCTACAACAGTCGCGCGAGACCGGCAAGTGCGCTGCCTTCTCGTTAGTGTCGCGGTGCTACTATAGTCGCGCGAGACCAGCAAGTGCGCTGCCTTCTCGTTAGTGTCGCGGTGCTACTATAGTCGCGCGAGACCGGCAAGTGCGCTGCCTTCTCGTTAGTGTCGCGGTGCTACTATAGTCGCGCGAGACCGGCAAGTGCGCTGCCTTCTCGTTAGTGTCGCGGTGCTACTATAGTCGCGCGAGACCGGCAAGTGCGCTGCCTTCTCGTTAGTGTCGCGGTGCTACAACAGTCGCGCGAGACCGGCAAGTGCGCTGCCTTCTCGTTAGTGTCGCGGTGCTACTATAGTCGCGCGAGACCGGCGGCGGTAGCTGCCCACGGTCGCTAATTACTAATTGCCGGTTATTTCTGTTGAAACACTCGAGGCAATATGCAATTTCAATAAACAAATAGGCACATAATGACATCTGTAATCAAACTGTGACTTTTTCATTACTATTATTCACAAGTGAGTAATAGTTTTTTTTATTTTATTGGTTGAGTTGCTTTTAGAACTAGGTATAAGCATAAGCAGTAAGCACGTTTCAACTTTCTTCATCTTTCACATTCTATCAGTAGATATTTATAGGTATGGGTGTTCAGCCTAGGTGTTCCTACACCCACACCTGTTTGTAGAATGTCCTTGGAATTCCGGAGGTTGATAGAGGAATAATGATGATGAAGAAATGAAGAATGTTATTTACGAAAGAACGATTGATTTAATGACAGATTTAAGAGAATTACAAGCAGAAAGAAAACTAAATTACGTAAACAAATAACAAAGCAAAAGTGAGCGCGTGAAGTAAGCAAGGTCGTCAGTCGCGGAATGAATGAGCGGCTGCGCGTGAGTGACCGAGCCAGACCGGTCCGAAGTGTACGTTCAGTTCACTAGGGTATGGCCCAAGTTCCAAGATTGAAGCGAGATTTTGAGATATATATAAATATATATAAGAACACACATTTCGGATCGGCGATCAAGTGGCGCGTAGGTACGCCACATATTCCCCCCGGCCAGACCGTGACTCCGGTCGATAAAAATCTGGAAACCGGACTCTTCTGCCGCTGCGGGTCCTCTTCTCTTCGACAGCGGGCTCTGCAGCGGGAACGGGTTCAGCAGGGGTGATCACAGCAGTAGGTGTAGTTTCGTCAGCGTTTTTTAAGGTAGGATACGCTGGTTCTCGGGCGTCTCTCGTCGTGTACGCTGGTTTCAATCTGTCGACACTGACGTTGGTCTTCTTGCCTTTTACGTCGATGGTGAAGAACTTCAGCTGCCTCTCAATGACAAGATAGGGACCAGCGTAAGGAGGTTCAAGGGAACGGCGCACGTGATCTTGACGTAGAAACACGTGAGAAGAAGATTGAAGATCACGCGGAAAGTAAAATGGCGAAGTAGTATGCCATGAAGTGGGACGAGGAGCGAGCTTTTGGACATGAGCTCGAAGGCGGGTTGAGTATTGAGTGATGTCGTCAGAACTGAAAGTATTTGTCGGAGAAAGAAACTGTCCAGGTAAACGTAGGGGTTCACCGTAGACAAGCTCGGCTGCTGAAGTCTGAAGATCATCCTTCCAGGCGCTGCGTATATCAAGTAGCACGAGCGGGAGGGCTTCTGTCCACTGCGAGGTAGTATGGCACATGATTGCTGCATTGAGTTGCCTGTATAGACGTTTGACGATGCCATTCGCTGCAGGATGGTAAGCAGTGGTACGGAAGTGGCGCGCACCAACCAACGCGGCGAGAGATTTGAAGAGCTGGCTGTCGAACTGGCGACCACGGTCTGTAGTCACGCGTGCAGGACAACCAAATCTGGAGATCCAAGTGGATACCAGGGCGGCTGCGCATGTCTCGGCAGTGATATCTTTGAGTGGAACCGCCTCAGGCCATCGAGTAAATCGGTCGATGACGGTAAGGCAGTTCTGTAATCAGAAGACAGAGGAAGAGGGCCCACGAGGTCCAAGTGGATATGGGAAAACCTCGCGGACGGGGTAAGGAAAGAGGAGATTTTGTGTGACGGGTGATTTTTGATTGCTGGCATTGCAAGCATTGCCTAGACCACTCTCTACAATCACTACGAATCCCTGGCCACACAAATCTTTGCGTAACCAGTCGCACTGTAGCTGCGTTACCGGGATGATGGAGTTCGTGCATCATAGCAAAAACCTGTTTTCGTAGCTGTGGAGTGATGTATGGTCGTGGTTGTCCACTAGAAATGTCACAGAAGATAGGTTCGACGCAATGTGCAGATTTCACCTTATGAAGTTTTAAGCTGGAGCCATTCTTTATCAAGTCCTGCAGTGTACGGGACACCTTTATGTAAATGATAAGAAGAGATTTGATAGAGAACTCTTATATTATTGATATGATAATAAATTGGTAGTTGAGCACGCGCCTACCATGATGAGGTGAAAACGTGAACTGATGAAATAAGCTAAGTGGCAAGCGCGTGTAACAATTGACCTTAATAGTATCGATGATTTGACAATATGTAATTACCTAGCTTATACCTAAATGCACGGTTGCGCTGCACCGTACATGCAGTTTTGGATCTGATTCCTGATATCGTGCAAGAGCTTGATAGTCGATACCTGTTATTCCGTCAACACGAGACAGAGCGTCAGCAACAACATTCTCCTTGCCAGGTATGTATCTGATGTCAGTGGTGAATTGGGCTATAAAGTCTAGGTGTCGAAACTGACGCGGAGAACATTTATCTTTACAGCGTGAGAAGGCGAAGACCAAAGGCTTGTGATCGGTGAAGATGGCGAAAGTCCTCGCTTCGATCATATGCCGAAAGTATTTGATGGCTGATCCAGCCAACTACAGGCCAATTTCAATACTTCCCACAATGAGTAAAGTTTTTGAAAAGATTATCCTTACTCAGTTGTCCTCTCACTTTAACCTTAATAGACTACTTCATAAAAATCAATTTGGCTTCACCAAGGGTAGATCGACAACCGATGCTGGTACAGCTCTATTAAAGCATATATTGGATGCCTGGGATAAGGCGAAAAACGCCATCGGTATATTTTGCGACCTTTCTAAGGCTTTTGATTGTGTAGATCATTGTACACTAATTGGAAAATTGAAACATTACGGTATTGGCAACAAGGCACTGGACCTTATGCAATCTTATTTATCTGGTCGAGTTCAAAAAGTAGATATTGGTAAAGAAAGATCTCGGGGCTCAAAAATTGAATTGGGCGTTCCACAAGGATCAATATTAGGTCCCTTTTTATTTTTAGTTTATGTAAATGATCTCCCTTTTTTTGCAAAAGATCTCTGTGATATAGTGTTATTTGCTGATGATACTTCATTGATTTTTAAAGTTGACAGAAAAAAATGTAATTATGACGATGTAAATAACTCGCTTTCACAAATACTAGATTGGTTCACCTCCAACAACCTCTTACTAAATGCTAAAAAAACCAAATGCATAAAATTCATGTTACCAAATGTAAGCAATATTGTCAATATTCCCAACTAAGATAATGCTAAAGGATGAGATCGTTGACCTTGTCGACTCAACGGTTTTCCTAGGGTTACATATTGATTCCTCTCTTCAATGGAGACCGCAAATTGATGCTCTCGCAGGCAAACTTAGTTCAGCAGCATATGCGGTTCGAACAATTAGATATATTACCGATGAAGATACAGCTAGGTTAGTTTATTTCAGTTACTTCCATAGTATCATGTCTTATGGTATTTTGCTTTGGGGACGGGCAGCCGACATTCAGACTATCTTTGTTCTCCAAAAAAGGGCTGTACGCGCAATTTATAAATTAAAGCCACGCCACTCTTTGAGGGAATTATTTAAAGACATAAATATTTTGACAGTAATATCGCAATACATATATGAAAATCTAATGTATACGCACAAAAACAAAGATAGCTTTTTAAAAAAATGTGATGTTCACAAAGTAAATACAAGAAACAAGAACAAACTGTACATCCCATCATATAGATTACGAAAGGTAGGGAAATCATTTATGGGAAATTGCGTACGTTTCTATAACAAGCTTCCATCTGAAGCAACTGAGCTCCCTATTCGTAAATTTAAACAGCACATAAAACGAAATCTAATAAAGAAAGCCTATTACTCCATAGATGATTACATCAATGATGTAAATGCTTGGCCAGATGTCGCTCAGTTCCACACCGACAATGGTATATAAGGGATATAATGTTAAGCTTAGTTAGTTTCATATAAATATTGAGTTATATACAAATTAGATTATATTTAGACTGAGATAAGTAATGTATTAATTTTAAGATTTATAAAACTTACTAGTGGTTTCTTTTTCGCTTCTTCCACTAGTGGACAAAAAATTGAAGCGAATAAAATCAATAACATCATATTTCTTATTTGATAATAATGACTATTTATAAACCTGTTTATAGTATAAATAAATTTGACTTGTCTAAGTGCTTATTTTGTAAGCTTAAAGAAATAAACGTTATTGATATTGATATATTGATATTGATATTGCTTCGTACACGGCGAGTAGTTCTCGTTCGTAAGGACTATACTTGACATGGGAGCTGGAAAGTTTGTGAGAGAAGAATCCAAGAGGTTCCCAGTCAGAGGTGTTCTTCTTACGTTGCTGCAGAACAGCGCCAATAGAGGTGTCAGATGCGTCTGTAACGACTGCGAGATCTGCTGAAACAACAGGATGAGCTAATAGGGTAGCCTGGGAAAGTGAGGTTTTGCAGTCTTCGAAAGCACGCATCAGGTCTGCAGTCATATCCACTGGATCTGCACTTTTCACCTTAGGGCCAGCTAGTAAAGCATTTAACGGCGCATGAAGCTTAGCAGCGTTGGGAATAAAGCGGCGATAGAAGTTAAGCATTCCCAGAAAGCATCGGAAGTCCTTGATGGTCTTGGGAGCAGGAACATTCTGGATAGCTTTGACCTTGACGTCCAGCGGTCGAGTTCCTTTAGCTGAAACGTAGGATCCCAAGAATGTTACTTCCGACTCGCCCAGTACACACTTTGAAGTGTTGATCAGCACTCCATACTGCTTCAGGCGCTCAAAAAGCTGACGTAAGTGCGTTTTGTGCTGAGAAAGGCTCTTTGAAAAGATAAGGATGTCATCGATGTAGCCGTAGCAGAAATCCAGACCTAGGAGAACTTCGTCTATGAATCTCTGGAACGTTTGTGCGGCATTGCGAAGACCGAACGCCATACAATTAAATTCAAAGAGACCAAATGGAGTCGTCAGGGCCGTCTTCTGGACGTCATCAGGGTTCACCTTGATCTGGTTATATGCTTTCACGAGGTCCACTGTTGAGAAAATGGTACATCCTGAAAGTTGTTGGGTGAAGTCTTGGATGTGACGTATAGGATACCTATCAGGTATGGTTCTAGCGTTGAGAGAACGGTAGTCACCGCAAGGTCGCCATCCATCGTCTTTCTTCCTCACTAGGTGTAAGGCAGAAGACCATGGGCTCTCAGAACGTCGAGCTACTCCACTGGCTACCATATTCTCGAACTCTTTCTTAGCAGCTTGAAGTCGGATAGGATCGAGACGTCGTGGCTTGCAAGCGACGGGAGGACCAGGTGTAGTCCTGTCCTGATATGGTGTAGAGTATTGTGCTTAGGAGATGTCGGTATACCTGCAGGTCTGGTAATCTCAGGAAACTCTCGTAACAGCATGTGGAATTCTGATTCACCTGTCACAGCCTTGATCGAAACTAAATTACGTAAACAAATAACAAAGCAAAAGTGAGCGCGTGAAGTAAGCAAGGTCGTCAGTCGCGGAATGAATGAGCGGCTGCGCGTGAGTGACCGAGCCAGACCGGTCCGAAGTGTACGTTCAGTTCACTAGGGTATGGCCCAAGTTCCAAGATTGAAGCGAGATGAAAATATTAAGTTTTTGAGATATATATAAATATATATAAGAACACACATTTCGGATCGGCGATCAAGTGGCGCGTAGGTACGCCACATATTTATTATTTAATATATTTATAGGTTAGGAATGTATGTATTTTTTTAATTGAATTTATTATAATGTAGTTATGTGTTTATATTATATATTTTTAAGTAGTACCATTAGATGCACACAGATCTTACTCCATACTCGAGATCGTACTATATCCGATGATCCTATCTATACCAGGTTGTCTGGCAGAGATCGCTCTTGAGCGATAAGACCGCCATTTGTCACTTATTGTTTATGTATTTCATTTGTAAATTGTTTTAGCCTAAGTGTGCAATAAAAGTATTTTCTATCTATCTATATTTATATATACAGTGGTGGATTTTTATTTGTGTTGTTATTGTGTCGTGTTAAAACGGAACATTTACAACAAAACTTGCCTTTTCTTCATCATCATCATCATCAGCCTATACCAGTCCACAGCTGGACATAGGCCTACCCTAATGAGCGCCATAGCGCCCTGTCTTCAGCTTGCCGCATCCAGCATCTGCCAGCAGTCTTTCGCAAATCGTCATCCCACCTGGTCGGAGGGCGTCCTACACTACGTTTTCCGAGTCGCAGTCTCCACTCAAGAACACGTTTACCCCAGCGGTTGTCGGTTCTTCTTGAAATATGGCCTGCCCACTGCCACTTCAGCTTCCCTTCAGCTTGCTAATCCTATGAGCTATGTCGATAACCTTGGTTCTCTGTCGGATGTATTCGTTGCGAATCCTATCCTTCAGAGAAACTCCGAGCATAGCTCTCTCCATAGCTCGCTGGGCGACTTTAAACTGGTGGACCAGCCCTACCGTGAGTGACCACGTCTCAGCTCCGTAGGTCATGACGGGTAGGACGCATTGATTGAAAACTTTCGTTTTCAAGCATCATGGATGACGAGAAGACTTGACGTAGTTTGCCAAACGCGGCCCAACCTAGCTGGATCCTCCTCTTGGCCTCCTTCTCGAAATTGTTTTTACCCAACTGCAGAATCTGTCCAAGGTAAGTGTATTCGGAAACAATTTCGAGAAGATGGCCATGTTTGACGACCGGTCCCGGATCAATGTGGCCATTGATCATGACCTTTATTTTTTTTATTTTTTTTTATTTGTTTTGGTGGCTTTCGTGTCACTGCGGCCATGATGGGCCTATTGTGATCGCCACTTTATGTGTTCTCCCCTAAAGCCGCGGCGTTCAGAGTTCGCCACCTACCCTTGCAGCTGCTAGGAACTGAAGGATTTCCTTCGGGGAGAAGTCTCGTAGCTCGTCTGGGCCGAGCAGGTGCTTGCCCAGATAAGTACTACGTTTTTGCATCAGTGCTCCACACTCACCTAGCAGATGGAGAGGCGTTTCGTCCGCCTCCTCACAGAATCTACAGGTTTTTGTGTCGCATAGCCCCAATTTAAACATGTGCTTGTTAAGGCGACAGTGTCCAGTTAGGGCTCTTGTTATGATGCGAAGGTTATCTCTGTTTAGCGCTAGGATTTGGTTAGTGTACCGTTTATCGAAGGCTTTTATCAGAGATTTTGAGTGATCCATGCCAGAGGAGTTTTTCCAAAGCTTGGTTGATTCCTCGTAGCAGGAATTTAAGAGGGTTCTTAGAGCCAGACTTTTGGGAATGCCACAAAACGGCTCGGGGCCAAACTGAGTCCCCTTTGCCCCGGATCGCGCAAGTTCGTCAGCACACTCATTGCCGTTGATACCCGCGTGACCCGGTACCCATCTTAGGATGACTTTGTTGTTCAAGCCTAGAGCGTTCAGGCGATACAAACAGTCCTCGACTAACCTGGACGTGATGACCTTCGAATCCAGTGCTAGGAGGGCCGCCTGGCTGTCAGAGTTGATAAATATGGTTTGGTTGGTGTAGCGCTTTAGCAGATTAATGTCAGCACATTCGAGAATGGCGAATACCTCTGCTTGGAAGACGGAGGCGTAACTACCTAGGTTTAAGCTACTGCTAAGCCTGGGTCGCTCTCCATACACTCCACAGCCTACTTCCAGTCCCATTTTGGAACCATCCGTGTACCAGTTAAGGCACCCGTCCTTGCAGAGAAGCTGGCTGTTCGACCAGTCTTCTCTAGAGGGCAGTTCCACTGTGTAGTGTTTATCAAACACGTGACGTGGAAGCATGACATCAGTTGTCATGTTCAGTATAGGTGATTCCAGAGTAGAGTCTTGCAGAGATCTCAGTTTCTGGGAGAGCCAATTCCTACGGCCCAGGGTATTGGACCTATACATGCTGGTCTTTGCCTCCTTATGTATGTATAAGTGAAGTGGAGGTAGTCCCAGCAATGCGTTTAGTGCCAGCCCCGGGGAGGTGGACATGGCTCCCGTAGCCATAAGGCAAGCAGTCCTTTGTAGGCTAGTTAATTTGGTGATTGCGGTCGACTGAAGGGCTTTGTCGTACCATACAATGGAAGCGTATGTAATTATCGGCCTCACAATGGCAGTGTACAGCCATAGGGCAATCCTGGGGTTAACACCCCAGTTGTCGCCCATTAGTCTGCCGCTAGCTCCTAGAGCCATCTTTGCTTTTTGCAAGACGTTGCCTAGGTGTGTGTTCCACGTCAGTTTCTGGTCGATGGTAACGCCCAAGTATTTTACTTCAGTGGAAAATGTTATGATTCTACCGTTAAGTTTGGGATAAACAAGCTTGTCAAGCCTTCGTTTGTTGGTAAATGGTATAATCACAGTTTTGTCAGCGTTGACTGCGAGTTCACTGTTGCTGCACCAGTCGCTGACAGCGTTGAGAGCTCGCTGCATGATGCTGGAGATGGTGGATTGGCAGAATCCTCGTACGACGATCACAAGGTCATCTGCATAGCCTTGCGCATCGATATTGAGGTCTGCCAGTCTGCACAGGAGCTGATCTACAGCTAGGGTCCATAAAACAGGCGACAGCACTCCGCCTTGGGGACAGCCCCTAGCTGTGGATATCTCAATTGTTGTTTGGTGAAGGGCCATTTTTGCTCCCCTGTGTGAGAGCATATCCTCAACCCATCGGGTGGTAGTCGGGTCGACATTCTTGTTGATCAACCCGTTCACCAGCAGAGAGATTGGGGAGTTGTCAAAAGCACCTTCAATGTCAAGGAATGCACAGAGTGCTATTTCCTTGTCCTCCATAGCCTTCTCCACTCTGTCAATCAGACTGCTCAGTGCAGTCTCAGTGGATTTACCCTTACGATAGGCATGTTGGCTATGGTGGATGGGAGATGCGACGAGCGCTACATCTCTTATGTATCTATCTACCACCTTCTCCATAGTCTTGAGAAGAAATGAAGATAGGCTTATGGGTCTGAAGGACTTTGGCTGGCTATAGTCCTTCTTACCAGCCTTAGGTATGAAGATAACTTTGACATTAGTCCATTGTTCTGGCACATATCCCCAGGCGAGGCTCGCCCTGAAGATTTTTACCAGATATGGAGTGAGGACGTCGATTCCTTGCTGTAGAAAAACAGGGAGAATCCCATCCTCACCACATGCTTTGTTTGTCTTGAATGAGTTTACGGCCCACCTTACCTGACCCGGTCTAATGATCCTGGCCACTCTGTTCCAGTCCTCGTTCCGAGGCTTATGGGGGTTGACAGGTGCCGGTACGTGCGTGTTTTTATGTCGCGAACCAGGGAAGTGGGTCGAGGCCAGCAACTCTAGGGTTTCCTTTTCGTTAGTTGTGAAGGAACCGTCCCCTCTCTTGAGGAGACCTATTTGATTAGTTTTGGCTTTGGAGAGCAGTTTGTGGAGTCTAGCACTTTGAGGCAAGCTTTTAATTTCCTCGCAGAGCTTCCTCCAAGATGCTCTCTTAGCCTTCCTAATTTCCATGTTATATTCCGTTAAGGCTTTTTGATAGGCCTCCCATACGCGAGTCCTTTTAGCCTTATTGAATAATTTCCTGGTTTTGCTCCTTAGCTTGCCTAGCGTGGAGTTCCACCATGTGACTTGTCGCTTAGTGGTCTTGGTCTTTTGCGGGCAACTCTCCTCATAGGCCATGCAAATGCCTTTTGAGAGGATAGTCACCGCTATCTCAAGGCTGTCACGGGTCCTAATACTTTTAGGGCATTCTTCGAGCATTTGCCTCAGTTTGTCGTTAAATACATCCCAGGCAGTTGCCCTAGGGTCCCTATAAGTTATAATTTGAGAGTCCAGGGAAGCCTTTATCTCAAAGCAAATGTGCTTATGGTCGGACATAGAGTTTTCATTACTAACATGCCAGTCATTGATGTGCCTGGCAAGGTTGTTAGTAGCGAATGTTATGTCCAGGACCTCTTGTCTAACCCTGGTTACAAAGGTCGGTTCGCGTCCTATGTTAAGAGTGGTTAGTTTGTTAGTTAGAAGAAAGTCAAAGAGTAACTCACCTCTAGCGTTGACGTCTGTGCTCCCCCAAGCAGTGTGGTGTGCGTTGGCGTCGCATCCAACGAGAAGCTCGGCGTTGTTCTGGGCGGCGTAGTCGACCACCCTCGCCAAGTCGCCCGTTGGGTTGTCTCTCTCTCCGGGTAAGTAGGCAGAGCACACAATTACCCTCGCCCTACTCCACCCTTTGAGATCGACAAAAGCGGCTACCAGGTCGTCGTTACATACCTCTGTGATAGGCAAAAAGTTAACATAATTTTGAAATATAATGCATGCCCTGGGCCTAGTGCCATTGTTATTAACTAATAACTTACCGGCAGCGTCGAGACCCAGAACCTGAGAGTTGGCTACCCAAGGCTCCTGGATCAAGGCGAGGCTAGCTTGTCCTTCAGACAGGCAACACTCCATTACCGCGGATGCTGCCGCAGCATGGTGGAGGTTGGCCTGGAGGATCCTCGCCGTCCCCGCCTGGGTAGCCGCTATAGGTTTCCCCGTTGGTAACGAGGCTTGGACCTGGTTAGCTTCGGACGCGCTCCGCGTCCTCGGCTGGTTTCGGTCCGCCTGTCACCCATTGTTCCTCCTCGGGAACCCCCATGGCCGTGTCTCTCCCTGTCCATTGGGCCTGGCCTTCCCTGAGGCGTTACATTGGAGGGCCTTGCCACGACATGTCGCGGCTTTGGACCTCCTGTGCTTCGCCCAGATGGGCCCGTTCCACTGGACGTGGATGGCTGCGGACCACTTACGCCCTGTCTCGTCGGACCAGACCTACCAAGGGGCGGTACATTGGAGCCCCTAGCCACGACAGGTCGCGGCTTTGGTTCTCCTGTGCTTCGCCCCGAGGAGCCCGTTCCACAGGACGTAGACGGCTGCGGTCCTTTGTCAGCCGTTGACGCCGGCTTTGTGTCAGGGCTGCCTTTGATCTTGAAGACTATCTTTTTGAAGCCTAAGGCAGCCTGAAAATTGGCGGCTCTGAGGGCATCAACAGACAGGTCGTCTAGGGCGAAGGTTACGACGAACCCGTTCCCCTCGGATCTGCTGTGCAGCACCTTCCAGAGCTCCGTGCGAAGTCCCTCGTTCTGTGTCCGTAGAAGCTGGACGGCCTCATCGACCGATGCCGCCTCGATACTGGGCACAAACGTGACCACAACCACAGGCTTAGGCAACTCGCTCTCAGGGATAACCGAGAGTTCTGCCCCGGCCCATGGCTTGATTTTGGGGACCTCGCTTACGAGCCACTCCTGACTCTCCTGATTCTCACAGGTTACAAGAATCCACCCAGGTTTGTGAGAGAAACTGGCAAACCTGGGCCCCTTACAACTGTTTCCTATTTTCAGTATCGCCAGGGTCAAGGAACGATGGACCTGCTTCATCTGCTCGTCGCTCATGGAGGCGATGTCGCGAATACCCACTCGCTTCGCCTCCGCGACCTGCTTGAAGCTAGGTCTGACATCTGACACCTGGGACACCTCAAGCTTTGGGGCCTTTTTGGGTTGCTCCTTGGGTGAATCTTCCTCCGATCTTGCCCTTTTGGGCACCTTTGGATCGGGGGGAGCGTTTAGCTCAGGGATTTGGCTCCAAGGCTTTGCCGCCAACTTACGAGCTTCTTCGAAGCTTAAACTGGCAGCCATCAGCCTTCGGAGCCGCTTCCGAGCTGCTCCGCTCAGTTTACGAGTGCGATTGCCTGGAGACGTTACCATGGCAGGGGCCGCAGCTTCGGAGCCGCCGACCTCTGTAGGGTCATCTGCCAAGCAAGGCACCGTACACATAGGCTCTGGAGAGGCCAGTAGGGCCTCCTCCAGCCTATTGGAGGTTTCTCCCGAAAGGGGAGAAGAGGGTTCTCCAGAAGGAGAAGAAGATTTGATGGGTGTTTTTAAATGCTCCATACAAATCCCACGAGAAGCTAGGGAAATAAAGCTACCCGCCAGCAGAGCCCCGCATGCCCACGGGTGGGCTTAAATACTACTCCGATTCGCCCTTTTTTCGGAGAGCCACCGTTAACAACTGAATAACCGTCAGCCATTCATCCCTCGGCACGGTACGACTGACACCTTGGATTGGTTGTCGGATTATTGGCCGCCGCTAACAATATCCCCCGAAGGGAGAAATTATTAGCGGTGGGAACCGGGGTGCACCGGCCCGCCACCTGCTACCGTTCCCCAGGGACAAATCCCCAAGGACAGGTAGCAGTACGGGCTCACGAGGAGGTTATCCGACCACGACACCCCAAAATCATGACCTTGGTTTTATCCAAGTTCATGGCAAGACCGATGCGTCGTGAGGCTGAAGCTAGGCCGTCCAGCATCCGGTTAAGCTCCTCCAGCGACTCCGCCATCAAGACTATGTCATCAGCGAATCGCAGGTGTGAGATGTAATCGCCGTTTATGTTGATGCCCTTACCTTTCCAGTCCAGCGTCTTAAACACATCTTCCAACGCGCTTGTGAACAGTTTCGGGTTCGATGTTTCGCCTTTTATTCGGTAAAACTTAAATGTAAGCAGTGTAAGTAAAAGATATGATTAGTAACCATTATGATTAAAGACACTTCATTTCGTAACAAGAAATAAAATAAAAATTATCATTGAAATTATCTTAGTAGGAATTAGGTATTAGTAATTAGTAGGTTTCGGGTTTTCAAAAAATTATCTTAGCGTCTGGTCGAAGCGACGCGTGACCCGAGAGCAAAAATCAAAATCAAAATCAAAAATTCTTTATTTCCATAAATACAAAAATGTATACTTAGAAAAAGTCAAATTCTTAAAATAAAACACTGACACGGAAATAAAGTGATGTTTTTGATTTCTGTCGCTTCGGTGTGTAGACTAAAGTAAAGAAGCGACGAAGAAACCTTTAGCCTGTTAGTTGTTATTTTTCGAGTTGGAGCAAAACCCGTCCCAAGGCTTTTTTATCTTCTAAATAATCTGATATTTTGTAGTAAGCCTTTTTGCACAGAAAAGTTTTGACAATTTGTTTGAATTTATTAATTGATAGATTTTGCAACTCACTAGGAGTTTTGTTGTAGAAGCGTATACATTGCCCTTTGAAAGATACATTTATCTTGTGAAGCCTGGTTGTGGGCACAGCGAGTTTATGTTTATTTCTAGTATTAATATTATGTATATCGCTATTTTTAGGGAAGCTTTTGATATTTTTATGAGTGTACAACAAGTTTTCATAAATATATTGACAGGGGACTGTCATTATGTTTATTTCTTTAAATTTATCACGTAGGGATTCTCTGGGACCCATATTATAGATAGCACGAACAGCCCTCTTCTGCAGCACAAATACGGTGTTAATATCTGCAGCGTTCCCCCACAGCAGTATACCATATGACATAATACTGTGGAAGTAGCTGAAATAAACAAGTCTGGATGTATCCACGTCTGTAAGAAAACGGATTTTTTTGACTGCATACGCTGCAGAACTAAGTCTCCTCGATAACTTATCTATGTGTGGGCCCCATTGAAGTTTACTATCTAAAGTGATTCCTAAGAATACGGTACTTTTAACAATTTCTAACGTTTCTCCCTTTACGTTTACATCAGCCTTAACTTGTTTAACATTAGGTAGAATAAATCTAATACATTTTGTTTTGGTTTCGTTAAGCAAAAGATTATTGACACTAAACCAATGGACTACTTTTGAGATTGCATTATTCACATCGTCAAAATTTGAACTCTGTCGTTTCATTTTAAAAATTAAAGAAGTATCATCAGCAAACAGTACAATCTCGTGATTATTCTTTACAAGATGAGGCAGGTCGTTGATATAAACTAAAAATAAGAAAAGACCGAGGATAGAACCCTGCGGTACACCCATTGTAACTACAGACCCCGCAGACCGTTTCCCATTAATCTCAACTCTCTGTATCCTATCACTCAAGTAAGACGTAAGAAGATCCAAAGAGGAGTCCATTATTCCATAGTGATGTAGTTTCCTGATTAATGTTTCATGGTGTACGCAATCGAATGCTTTTGACAAGTCGCAAAAAACGCCTATAGCATCTTGCGACTTCTCCCAAGCATCAAATATATGCGATACTAACTCTACACCAGCATCAGTAGTTGACCTGCCGCGAGTAAACCCGAATTGTTTACAGTGTAGCAGGTCATTGCCATTGAAATGCCTGAGCATTTGATGTAAAATAAGTTTTTCAAAAACTTTGCTGAATGTAGGCAGTACTGATATTGGTCTAAAGTTAGTGGGGTCAGATCTACAACCCGATTTAAACAGTGGGACCACTTTACTACATTTCATTAGATCAGGAAATACGCCACAATCGATAGATTCGTTGAATATTAAAGCCAGATCTGGTGCAATGGTATCTATCAATGGTTTAATAATTCTAACGGAAATGCCCCAGAGGTCTGCAGTTTTCTTTATATTTAAAAGGTTAAAGGCTTTTTTAATATCTTTTCCATCTACATAGTTGAAATTAAATTTATTTTTGCATTTTTGTACATTTTCAATGAGTAATGACTCAGCGATTATTTGAGAAGAGTTTAGACACTTTGTAATAGAGATTGGAGTAGAGCTGGTGAGTATCTGGCACAGCGCATCAGCATTGCTATACAGCGGGGCAATGCAGCCAGTGTCTTAGGCACGCTTCCAACTGGTATTGATATGGATCAGTTGAGCTACCTGTAGATTGTTTGCAACAGTTTGCAGATAGCTTAATTGCTTCTATTGTAAATACTAGTTTTAATTTAAATTTGTTATTTGATTGTTATTTCTTTCTGAATAAAGTTCTTAGTAGGTAAGATTTCTAACACATATTTATAAAGCATTCCGATACTTGGTCGCATGTCCTTTTGCAGCAATAACAGCACGACATCTCTTAGCCATAGAAGCGATCGATTTTGTAAAAGCTTGTAGGTACCGGAATTTGTTCCCACGCTTCTGTAAAAGCTGTATAAAGTTGATCGACGTTTGATGTACCTACGCTTTGCCGCCACTGTCTTCTTCACCTGGTACCACAAGTTTTCGATTGGATTAAAATCTGGACTGTACGAGGGCCAATCCAAAACTGTTACAAACTGGTTCCTTAAGAAATCTTTTACTACTTTTGCGGTGTGTTTCGGATCATTGTCCTGTTGAAAGTCCAAATGACCTGTAAATTATTCTCAGCATAGGGCAGCATGGAATCTAGTAAAATATTTTTGTACTGGTATTTATCCACATTGCCTTCTAGCTTCCTGACAGGTCCGACACCAACTCCTGAGAAACAGCCCCACACTTTGATATTTCTCCCTCCATGTTTCACTACTTTCTAACATATTGTTCTCTGTCAGAATTAATCATATTAATTTTTATTACTCCGAAAAAAGCACATTTTTCACTCTCGTTCAGTCCAGTGTTCATATTTTTTAGCAAACGATAACCTTGCCTTAACATTTTGCTTTTTCAAAAGTGGCATCTTCCGCCGAGCCACTCTTCCGTACAAGTTTGACGTTAAAAAGTTTGTATTAGATTCGGATAGTGAGCAATGGTGTCTAAACTACTAAGCAACACAACTTGTTTTATTCCCCATTTTAAGAATAGAAGGTCATGTTTGGTTTTGTAACAATAACATTATATTTAATACCTACTTTGGCTAATGGTAGTGCCAAAATCAAGTTTATTGTGATCAATTGGGGGGTGTCTCTAATTATGTGTCCACCACTGTATATATGTATATGTAACGGAATAGGTCCTTTACAATGTCCACTTATTTATGCAGCGTATTTAAGTAATGCCAGATGGAAATACAGCTTTGAAACACAGACTCAGGCCTAGGGCGTAGCCCCGCGTGGGACCTCACTACAAATATTTGACTCCGAAATATGTATATACATTATATAAAACAAATGTTCGAAGTTCCCACTATGAAAAGCCATGTGGACGAAGCGGCGGGTAACAGCTAGTAATGAAATAAAAATATTAAGGATCAAACAAAGTGCGTTCTCCGAAGTAAATCATTTAGATCACTAGGGTCATGCCTACGGTCATGCCTACGGTCATGCCCGCATGCAAGCGATCACAATACCGAGTCTGGGCGGTACCACTCTGTCGCCATCTGTGTGGAAGATCTACATTGAGAGGTAGATCAACAGAGATCCGGTCTCGATGTGAGGAACAAAGCGCCATCGACGCACGCCTCCATTCACATGGTAAAGCACCGCTCAGAAACGTTCCCTCGCACAATGGCGCCTGCAGACGGCGCCCATGGGCGACGCCCCTGTGCGACGCCCCTGTGCCTTGCGCTTGCCTTTGAAGACGCCGGTCAATAGGAAGTACTTACTGCTTGGGACAGAACGATGATTTCATGACGATGGGTATTGACATTGGTTTCTCTATCTCAACGACATTATTGTTTCCTATTCCTAGGTATTACACACTTTGATTGTGTATTCCTATTCCTGATTCTACCCACATCTGTCTATTTACAAATGCTAATGATTAAGCTATATTTCTCTGCACGTTTTACCACTAAAAAATGAATTTCCCGTAGATTTTTTGTACAGTTTTATATAAATTCATCAGCGTGACCCTTTAACGCGTTAGTGAATGAGAGCCCTTACAACGGACCCCGTTTCCGCGAAGGCAGCGCCACCTACCGGAAACAGTTCGAGGGCATCATAACATAGGGGCGTATCGACTTTTTTGCAATTTTACAGGAGGAAGAAAAAACTGCCTAACTTTAATAGTTATTAACTAAATGTGATGATTATTTCATAAGTAGTATATTATTATGTTCTTCAATTAAATCTGTAATAAAAAATGAATTCTTCTAGTAAACTTAAAAAAAATGGCGGTTACGCCTCTTTGTTCTGTCTAAATAACCCTATTGTACTACAAATTCCTTAGAATGTGCGGGCGTAAACAAATTCAATCATCATCATTATCAGCCTATATTTGTCCACTGGCTGGACATAGGCCTCCCCTAATGGCGCTCATTAGGGGAGGCCTTTGTCCAGAAGTGGACATGTATAGGCTGATGATGATGATGATGAATGAGCGCCATAGCGCCCTGTTTTCAGCTTGCCGCATCCAGCATCTGCCAGCAGTCTTTCGCAAATCGTCATCCCAGTCGGAGTCACGGCCGGTCAGGCCAGTCGGTCCTGGTCGGAGGGCGTCCTACACTACGTTTACCGAGTCGGGGTAAACGTGTTCTTGAGTGGAGACCGCTCCACTCAAGAACACGTTTACCCCAGCGGTTGTCGGTTCTTTTCGAGATATGGCCAGCCCACTGCCTCTTCAGCTTGCTAATCCTTTGAGCTATGTCGATAACCTTAGTTCTTTGTCGGATGTATTCGTTAAGAATCCTATCCTTCAGAGAAAATCCGAGCATAGCTCTCTCCATAGCTCGCTGGGCGACCTTAAACTGGTAGACCAGCCCTACCGTGAGTGTCCACGTCTCAGCTCCGTAGGTCATGACGGGTAGGACGAACTGATTGAAACTTTCGTTTTCAAGCATTGGGGTATGTATGGATGACGAGAAGACCCGACGTAGTTTGCCAAACGCGGCCCAACCTAGCTGGATCCTTCTCTTGGCCTCCTTCTCAAAATTTTTGTTACCTAACTGCAGAGACTCTGCAGTCCCAGTGCCCAAGATAAGTAAACTCGGAAACAATTTCGAGAAGGTGACCATGTACGACCACCGGTCCCGGATCAATGTGATCATTGATCATGACCTTGGTTTTCTCCAAGTTCATGCCAAGACCGATGCGTCGCGAGGCTGAAGCTAGGCCGGCCAGCATCCGGTTTTCAAGCGCTCCTCAAGCGACTCCGCCATTAAGACTATGTCATCACAGAATCGCAGGTGTGAGATGTAATCGCCGTTTATGTTGATGCCCTTACCTTTCTAGTCCAGCGTCTTAAACACATCTTCCAACGCACTTGTGAACAGTTTCGGGGTATAACATCCCCTGTCTCACTCTTCTGCGCAGTTGTATAGGTTTAGACTGCTGGCCCTGTACTTAGACACTCATGGTGGCGGCATCATAAAGACATCTCAGTACCTCGATATAACGATAGTCTACTTGGCATCGCTGTAAGGATTCCAGAACAGCCCAGGTTTAGACAGAATCAAAGGCCTTTTCATAGTCCACAAAGGTCAGACACAGGGGCTGATTATACTCTTCGGACTTCTGTATAAACTGCCTAACCGTGTGTATGTGTGTTCTATGGTGCCATATCCTCCGCGAAACCCGGCTGTTCCGGTGGCTGGAACTCGTCAAGTCTTCTGGCGAGACGATTCGTGACCACTCGTGAGAACAACTTATAGACATGGCTCAGGAGCGATATGGGCCTGTAATTTTTAAGGAGGGTTTTGTTGCCCTTCTTAAAAAAGAGCACCACCAAACTCCCGCTCCATGCTTTTGATGCCTTTGGAGTTCTTCCACTGTGAAGGACGGCATTGAAGAGGTTCTGTAATTCCTGTAAAACAGGGGTTCCTCTAGCTTTCAAAAGCTCTGATGATATTCCGTCTTCACCGGGGGCTTTTCCATTTTTAAGCTGCATCAGAGCCAACACGATTTCGTCTTGACTGATGTTCGGCAGTTCCTCGGTCTAGCTAGTGGCTTGTCAGGGTGGCTCAAGAATCCTCGATCTCGGCTAAGATCTCCGTCTTCAACAATACGGTCCTCCCATCGTGCGTTCTAAGCTTCGTCAGGTGGCTCCAGCCAAACTGCTGATTGAATACTTTGGACTCCCCCCAGTTTAGACTTCCTGCCAGTGCGCTGCATTTTGCAGAACTTGATGCCCTTGTCGTTTCGACCAGATTGTGTAGGGTCTCGTCAGCGTCATCAGTGGGTTCCAAGGCAACAAATCTATTCCTGAGAAGCTGCTAAAACTTCTCAGTGCCCGCAACGATTTTCAGAAAGATGCATTAGCAAAAAAGGAGAAAGATAATGACACTGAAATAGCTAAGCAGGATGCCAGCACAACGTGTGTCAATTTCGATCTAGAAGCTGTGCTTTATTGCCCTCTAGTCTTAGCAAAGCTATGCTATAAGTCCAAGTTGCTATACTCGGCTATTACCAGTGTCTAATGCCAAGTTAAAGGATTTGCTGGAGATGATTAGAACTGGTTTGATTCCGACCACATACTTCAAGTTCTATCAGAATCTACCATCATCCAATAATTTAAAAGGTTAATGAAGAAAATATTTCCCTAGCTGCGTCCAGGGCTTCCTACATCACAAGAAGATCAATAAGATAGTGTGTGGATAAAATGTTTGTCAGTTTTCAAAATAAAATTTTATACCATTTAGTATTGAATTTCTTCAGCACATTGGTGAGCGGCGGGAGAAGAGACTCGTTATAATAACAAATGGGCGTATGTGCATAGGTCCGCCTCTAAAAATATTGAACGCAATTAGGCGTATGCGCATACGACCATTTGTTATAACGAAAACAATTTTTGATAGGGGCCTATGTTAGTTTACGCCTTTTTGTTAAAACTCTTTACGAATATTTTTACAATACGCCTATTTATTATTTTGTTTTTCTGCTTTTGTTTTCTAAAAGAGTTTTACGACCTTTTGTTATAACACGGAAGACGGTAAGAGGGTATACGACAGCTAAAAATCGAAATCTGACCAAATTGGCGGATACGCCCCTATGTTATGATGCCCTCGAGTTCATCCGAAAGTTCAAAGACGCGCCCGCGTTATGATTCAATTAGCCGTAACGAATGGGCCGCGTGGGCCTGCTCCACCCGCGCGGGCCTGCTCCACCCATGCGGGCCTGCACCACCCGCGTGGGCCTGCTCCACCCGCGCGGTACGCTCCCACGCTTGCTCACCTAAACTATAACACGCTCTCATCCACTATTATTTTTTCCGGTTCTGATGTCTGTGTGATGTTCATATCTGCACCATTATTTTCTGATAATCCTAACAATTAAATAAATAACGACAAATACCATGTACAGCATGTACAGCATGTACAGCATCGAGCGTGCAAGTTTATTGAATATGCAAGAGGTTCCATTTCTTGCCACTCAAAAATAGACGTGACATAGCTGATTATCTTTAGGTATATACTTAAGATTATCAACAACGATGTCGACTGTCCAGAACTTCTTGGCAAATTAGACTTCAATGTACCACGTAGGCAGCTTAGACACAATCCCTTACTACATGTCCAACATGTTGGAACTAATTATAGACAAAATTCATTTATAGTGCGAGCGAGCGGCACTCTCAATGAACTCAGCAGAATGTTGAACATTATTATTATTATTATTAACTCATTTATTTCAGATAATTAATCCACATACAAAATCACAATAAAATCAAATCACATAAAATCTTAGCCTAAATAATAATAATTATTAAATTAAATAAACAAAACAATTATTATATAACATACCTACTTAATTAATTAATTACCTAACTAACCTAAATTAAATTTAAATGGACTGACTCCCCATCATAATCCTCATCCACTTATTTTGGATGGGACAGTCCAGACGGGACACCATCATTTTTTTTTGTGCAAATAAATATCGGAACAGTATTCCTGCACCCGCAGGGCCTGACCGCTGGCTTGTGCACGAGTGCATTCCTGCACCCGCAGGGCCTGACCGCTGGCTTGTGCACGAGTGCATTCCTGCACCCGCAGGGCCTGACCGCTGGCTTGTGCACGAGTGCATTCCTGCACCCGCAGGGCCTGACCGCTGGCTTGTGCACGAGTGCATTCCCATAGACAGACTCGCTGTGGCCTCTCTCCTCGGTTGAGGGCTAATACAAAGATATACTAGAACCCCGCCGGGGGGCGCAGCCGTATTTGAAGAGGCCCCTTCACCGCGGCCTTTCAATTAGATTCCAGTGAGCCGACTGTTTCTATTTGCAGATCAAATATTATTCTGCCCGGGCTGGACTCGGCCTTGAGCTATATCATTTCCATGCTGGTATTGCAGTCTCTGCTAATGCTATAAACCTGTCGATGGCACAGAGACTCCACTGAGACACACTAGAGAGAACACTTTTAATGATCACTTCATATCTAACCGGCGACCAGTAATGCGCACAGCCAACAGTGAACTCTGAGAACAAGATCATGACCGCGCACGGTGCAAGCACTTGCAACACTTTTATCGAGGTACAAATAATTGGTAAATCTTATAAACAATAGGAATGCTGCGCCCCCTTGCCGCCGCGTGAGCCCCGGGGCGCGGGCCCGGGGCGCGGGCCCGGGGCGCGAGCCCCACGTGGGGCTACATGCCTTTTATTTATGAAGCCTACTTTTGGCTGAGTGTGGGTGAGTGGTTTCCTGTTCGTTGTCATTACGATCAATTTTTTTAAGTTTTCTTTTATAATGATCCAAAACGCTTGATTTATAATTATTACTATTCTCTCTCTCTCTGTTGCTCCTCCCTAGGTATAATGCTCATTCTTGGACTTCCATTTCATGATTGGAGACATGTAGTACACTAGTACACATGTAGGTACACATGCA
The DNA here is from genome assembly GCA_946478455.1 of Eupithecia vulgata. Lineage (NCBI taxonomy): Eukaryota > Metazoa > Arthropoda > Insecta > Lepidoptera > Geometridae > Eupithecia > Eupithecia vulgata. The sequence continues at coordinate 17,641,001 of OX297861.1, forward strand.
TTGTAATAATTATTGCGGGTGAAAGCGTTACCTTTTAAGAAATGAAATAAGTTCCCAAAAAATTTCTACTTCGGCGGGACTCGAACCCGCGTCCCACCCTTAGTACGGTTGTGCTCTAACCAACTAAGCCACGAAGTCTCTGTCGGTTCTCGTCGAAAATCTTTGGGACCTCTTACGGACTTTGGAAGCTCGGTTAGGTAGGTAGGTGGCTTGAGTGAAACACTTTTCTTGACTAACACGTATAATAGGAGCTTTGAACAATACAGAAGGAGTAGGAGACACACATAGATTCCAGGACGGATAGTGGAAGAAGATAGAAGAGAAATTAATAACACAAAGACACGGAAACAACATGAAAAACAGATCGCGAATCGTTTGCCTGAGCGGCGTGCGCTTCGCGGTGGATATGGGTTAGCGACTGGCAGTGGCCGGTCGAGTCGACGGGAGCCGAACCTCGTAGTCCGCGCGCGGGCAGGTCTGCCGAGTGGTGTCGAGCTTTGCCGAGCGCAAACAAAAGACCATCAGCTCGGCGTCAGCACATTTTTCTTACTGCTAGTATCGCGCGGCTTGGTTTGTGGTTTAATATTTAATTGTCTAGTGTTATGAATGTCTGTATGTATGAACGTGAGTAATGAATGTTTTAGTGTTATATACGTAAATAAATATGCTGTGTAGGTGTGGTGTGCAGTGTAATTATAAATATAAATACATAAATAATAGTAGGGTCACCTACATTACTCCCTTCCCAGAGACCGACTAAGGTCGATAGAAGTCAGGAAAATGCACACGTCGGCCTGAACGTGTCGTCCTAACAGGTGGGTCCCCAGGCGATGACTGTGAAAGGTCTGGAGTAGAGGTCAAGGTATCCCGACGCGGTGCGGCTGAATCGGCGGACAGTATATAGGCTGGCTTAAGGCGGTCTATGCTTACTGTCACGTCTTTGCTCGCTAGGCGTAAAGTGAAAGTTTTAGCACCTCTCTTGAGCACTTCGTACGGACCTGTGTAGGCGGGCTGTAATGAGCCACGTAGCACTTCTTCCCGGAGGAATACGTGACTACAGGTGGCAAGCTCCTTAAATACGAAGGCTTTTCGAGTGTTGGAATGGTGCTGAGGTGGAACTGGACGTACCTTCTCGGCAAAAGACTTCATGCGGGCTGAAAAGTCAGTGATGTCGGTGGTGTAGTGAGCTACGTCGTGGCCGAAAAATTCGCCAGGGAGACGGAGCGGCTCACCGTACATCAGCTCAGCCGAAGTCGTCTGGAGGTCTTCTTTGAAGGCACTCCTGATGCCGAGGAGCACGAGTGGGAGAGACTCGGTCCAGTTTGCGTCAGCGTGACAGGTTATCGCTGCCTTCAACTGACGGTGAAATCGCTCCACCAAGCCGTTGCACTGCGGGTGGTAAGCTGTCGTCCTACGGTGATCGAAACCGATGGACTTGGATAGCTGCTGAAACAGTGCCGACTGAAATTGTCTACCTTGATCGGTAACGATCTCCGTAGGACAACCGTATCGGGCCACCCAGCAGGAAACGAACGCCTTAGCCACTGTTTCGGCGGTGATGTCGGTAATGGGCACAACTTCCGGCCATCGCGTGAAGCGATCGACGGCGGTGAGGCAATACCGATAATCACCAGCAGGCGGTAGAGGGCCGATCAGGTCTAAATGGACATGTCTGAAACGCGCTGAAGGTAAATCGTGCTTACCTAAAGGTGAGGCAACGTGTCTGGTTACCTTCGAGCGCTGGCAGGTCAGACATGCCTTAGCCCATTCACGGCAGTTTTTTCGCATCAGTGGCCAAACGAAGCGTTGAGCAACGAGCTTAGCTGTAGCGTTGGCGCCAGGGTGACTGAGTGAGTGAAGACAGTCGAAAACCTTCTGACGCAGTTGCTGTGGGACGAAAGGCCTGGGAGTCGCTGTACTGACGTCGCAGTACAAAACAGTACGACTCCCAGGAATGGACATCCTAGTTAGGCGAAGTGATGTGTCGCCATTGAGGTGTTCTGCGAGATCTCGGTCAGTGGCTTGGAGCTCGGCCATCACTTCAAGATCGACTGGCATCTGCAGTTCTTCGACACGCGACAGAGTATCGGCAACCAGGTTGTCTTTGCCGGCGATGTGTACGATGTCGGTAGTGAACTGTGAGATGAAGTCAAGATGTCTATACTGACGCGGCGAACAGTTACTTTTCCGCTGATGGAAAGCGTAACAGATAGGCCTGTGATCAGTATAGACGGTGAAGTGAGTGGCCTCAAGCATGTGCCGAAAGTATTTTATGCTCTCGTAGATGGCAAGGAGCTCGCGGTCGTAAGGAGAGTACTTGGTCTGCGATGGGCTCAACTTGCGAGAGAAAAATGCTAACGGTTGCCAGTGTCCATCCTTCAGCTGCTGTAGGACTCCACCTAAAGCTGTGTCGGAAGCATCAGTGACAAGTCCTAACTTGGCCTGCGAGTCAGGATGAGCTAAAAGAGCTGCATCGCAAAGGCTCTTCTTGCACGCCTCGAACGCGATCAGTGAATCCCCTTCTATGGCTACTGGATGGGAAGCTTTAACCGACCCGGTCAGCAAGGCATTGAGAGGCGCTTGGATTTGCGCAGCGTTGGGCAAAAATCTGCGGTAAAAATTCACCATCCCCAAAAATCGTCGGAGCTCTCTGACGGTTTTTGGAGGTGGGAACTGCGAGATGGCTTCTACCTTGCTTTCCAGTGGTTTGGTGCCCTTCTCCGAGATGTGGTACCCCAGGAACGTTACCTCCGAGACGCCGAAGACACATTTGGCCGAGTTGACCAGCACGCCGTACTTACGCATGCGTTCGAAGAGCTGGCGCAAATGGTCTTCGTGCTCGTCTGACGACTTGCTGTACACTAAAAAATCGTCAAGATAAGGGTAACAGAAGTCGAGTCCCCGGGTCAGCTCGTCCACGAACCTCTGGAAGGTCTGGGCGGCATTCCTGAGCCCAAATGTCATGAAAGGGAACTCATATAAACCGAAGGGTGTCGATATGGCGTTCTTCGGAATGTCTGCTTCCTCCACTGGCAGCTGGTTGTAAGCCTTGACGAGATCAATGACTGAAAAAATTTTACAACCAGACAGACTATGCGAGAAATCGTGTATGTGACGAATTGGGTACTGGTCGGGAATAGTTCGCGCGTTTAGTAACCTATAATCGCCACAGGGACGCCATCCGTTATCTTTTTTACTCACCAGGTGCAAGGGTGATGCCCACGGACTTTCAGATGGACGTGCGGTTCCGTTCGCTAGCATGGCCTCAAATTCCTGCTTCGCTATCTTCAACTTGTCGGGGGCGAGACGGCGCGGGGAACATGATACAGGTGGACCAGGTGTAGTGCGAATGTGGTGTGTGATTTTGTGCTTTACGATACCAGGAGTACCAGCAGGGCGTGTTATCTCCGGGTATTCGGCTAAAATTCTATGGTACTTACCGTCACCACCAGTCGCTACCTTTACACTAGATACAAGTGAACTACTTAAATCTAAAGAAGCTACAGTGCTAACATTGGTAAGGCTATCGATAAGTTTCTGTTGGCTGACATCAACGATGAGGCGGTAGTGTGACAAAAAATCTACGCCTATGATCGCTTTCGTGACGTCAGCGACTACAAAGCGCCACGGAAAATTGCGGCGGAGACCTAAATTCAAGTTAAGTTGAATGTAGCCGTAGGTATCGATAGCCGAGCCATTGGCAGCACTGAGCTGATAGGAAGTTTTACACCGTCGTTCACGAATCGCGGAAATCGGGTACACACAAATGTCACTTCCAGTGTCTATTAAAAACTGTGTTGTTGTTCCACGGTCCGTGATGAAGAGGCGACCTGTACTGGCGCTGCGGCAATCCTTGGTCGCCATCACTGACTGCCCTTCGCGTTTCCCGCCTTGAAATCGCAGGGCTTAATGCACCTGCGCGCCTCGGCCCCGTGCTTAGAGTGGAACCAGCACAAGGGCCACTTCCGGTAGCTGGACTCCGAGCGGCGCGACGACGAACGGTTGCGTTGTCCTTTACCTCGTCGCTCGGTCGACCGGGAACGATGCTGGGACTGCGCAGTTAACGCGCTTACCTGCCGTGTCAGCTCAGCTACCTGTCTCGTCAACTCATCGATTGGCGACGGTGCCGCTGATGATGATGATGATGGTGCGGCGGTGGCCGCCACATGGTGCGTCGGCGGCGCCGCGATGTCGTGGACGCGGTCAGCGAGTTCGGCGAGTGAATCCAGGGGCAGCGTACACTGCGACGCGACGATCGGCTGCATCGAAGTAGGTAGCCGGCTGGACCAGATGGTCCTCACAAAGTCCGCAGGTATGTTCGGACCGGCGAGTCGCTGCAGATGTCGTAAGAACTGTGACGGCTTACGGTTACCCAGCTGTTCGAGTGAAAGTAGCTGCTTCACCTGGTTCTCACGAGTCGCCGACAGTCGCTTGATAAGTTCGTCCTTGAGCCGTTGGTAATCAGGAGGACCGATGAGAATGTCCTCGACCTCGGCGGCGTATTGGCGATCGAGGTTGGCCGAAATGTGGTAGAACTTGGCACTCTCATCTGTTACTCGCATAATCGCGAACTGGCCCTCCACTTGTGCAAACCATATCGCCGGTTTTTCGGGCCAAAACGGTGGTATCCTTATATTAATGGGCTGCGGCGGCGGCGACATGTCGGTGTTGGCGGGAGTGGCCATTTTGTGTCGTTCACGGCGTTGGCGCGTGTTCACACCAGCCTGCGAGTTATCCGTGTCCGATCCGCTCGAATCCTGGTTAGGTTTAACCTTTTCTGATGCCTGCGACATTGGTTATCTGCCTCCTTGATGTTCTGCACGGGGTCACCAGTTTGGAAGCTCGGTTAGGTAGGTAGGTGGCTTGAGTGAAACACTTTTCTTGACTAACACGTATAATAGGAGCTTTGAACAATACAGAAGGAGTAGGAGACACACATAGATTCCAGGACGGATAGTGGAAGAAGATAGAAGAGAAATTAATAACACAAAGACACGGAAACAACATGAAAAACAGATCGCGAATCGTTTGCCTGAGCGGCGTGCGCTTCGCGGTGGATATGGGTTAGCGACTGGCAGTGGCCGGTCGAGTCGACGGGAGCCGAACCTCGTAGTCCGCGCGCGGGCAGGTCTGCCGAGTGGTGTCGAGCTTTGCCGAGCGCAAACAAAAGACCATCAGCTCGGCGTCAGCACATTTTTCTTACTGCTAGTATCGCGCGGCTTGGTTTGTGGTTTAATATTTAATTGTCTAGTGTTATGAATGTCTGTATGTATGAACGTGAGTAATGAATGTTTTAGTGTTATATACGTAAATAAATATGCTGTGTAGGTGTGGTGTGCAGTGTAATTATAAATATAAATACATAAATAATAGTAGGGTCACCTACACGGACTGTAGCGCCGGTGACTCCACATACAGAGAAAACCATTAAAGTTTCCAATGTTCAAAGACTAACAACTTTTGGGAACTTACATATTTCATTTCTTAGAGATGAACAGAGTGCGGGTAAGCACTCTAACAAAAATCGTTACCTTTTAGTTTGGTGCTGTTGTCTCCGCACTGCTATATTAAGTAAGATCCGTTATTCCGTTTATTCACCATTCCGTCAAGTGCGAGTGTAACTCGCGCGCCGAGGGTTTCGAACATTTGCCATTTATTTGCACAATCAATTTTTCGACTTTTTCGAATGGCAATACTTTGAAAAGTATGAAACCTACAGAAATTTCGAAAACTGTTTTAAAATTGACAAAACAATGCCTTTCATTTGATATCAATAATCAAGTAGGTAGCCTTTCGAAAAAAAATCATTCCTTTTCGACCATTTTCAATGTTTTTTTTTTCAAAAACGGTCATTTCAGTATTTATTTATTTACCATTCCGTTACATAACATAACATAGGCAAGTCAAAATAACAATGTTTGATAAAAAATAAACAAAATATAAAAACAGAAAAGCTCACACAATTTCATACATTTCTTAAAATATTATTAACTATTTTCAAACTGTTGATTTAATTAATAAAACTACTACTATAATATAACTACGTATTTTAAATTTCCTGCAGATCAGAAAATTAACATGACATAAATTCATCCATGTGGTAAAAAGGGTTTACAGATTTTACGGATTTCTCTATATTTCACGGGAAAAATATAGAGAAATCAAATAGAATATAATATATCTGTATCCACAAACGCCCTATACATTGTACATGGATCGGTCTGCAATCTTCGACTTTTTTCAAAATATTAATAAAAGTATGAAACCTACAAATATTTCAAAAATTGTTTTGTAATGGACAAAACGATACCTTTCATTTAGTACCCTATTTGCCCCCCTAGGTCTCTTTTAAAATTTCAACATTACAATTTGTACCTGCTGAAAATATTAATTTTTCATTTCTCTGTACGAACAATGAGTCGCTACACCACAGCATCACCAGCACGCGCCCCACTGTGCCGGAGCCCGGCGCTGGCTCGCCGGCTGCACCTAAGAGTCACACAATGGAATACGAATTTCGCTCGAGGTTTCATAGAAATCGGATTCTTGTGATTCGCTTGGTATAAAAATAAACAACGAAGTCTCGGTGCGACGGTTCTTTTGTACCTGCTAATGAAATCATTGTTTGATAGACCAGTCCGGATCCTGATGGAGATGTATGAGCTAGACGCGACGAACACTGTCGGACGACGGTAGACGACGGCGGCCGGACGCGACGAACACTGTCGGACGACGGTAGACGACGGCGGCCGGACGCGACGAACACTGTCGGACGACGGTAGACGACGGCGGCCGGACGCGACGAACACTGTCGGACGACGGTAGACGACGGCGGCTGGACGCGACGAACACTGTCGGACGACGGTAGACGACGGCGGCTGGACGCGACGAACACTGTCGGACGACGGTAGACGACGGCGGCCGGACGGCGGCCGGACGGTAGACAGGTGGAAGTTTTAAACGCTGGCGGTTGCGCGTCAACTTTTAACGAGCATCCGTTGTTGCGGGCCGCTTTAATCAGGGCTGCGCCAGCTCACAAACACAACTTGGAATGAGGGTTTACTTGGGATTTCCAACCGAGTTGTAACTTTTAATTTCTTGCTCTCTGACATGCCGAAGGCTCAATTACTAGGTATACCGTTGTTTACACTCGTTTTAAGTGAAAAGTAATTGCTATCGAATAACCTGGATTATTTCTACGAACTTACGGATCTTATGGAACAAAATAGAACACGTACAATATGGGTCAAGTGGGACCCTCACCCTGTGCCCTAATCTGCTCGAAGCGTCTCCATCCGAGGATCAGTGCAGGCTCATTAATTAAATCCAGCATCTTACATCCGAGTTAACGGCTTACCACAGCCACTGACGGGACAGCCGCTACTGGGGGAGACGGGACAGCCGCTACTGGGTGAGACGGGACAGCCGCTACTGGGGGAGACGGGACAGCCGCTACTGGGTGAGACGGGACAGCCGCTACTGGGGGAGACGGGACAGCCGCTACTGGGTGAGACGGGACAGCCGCTACTGGGGGAGACGGGACAGCCGCTACTGGGGGAGACGGGACAGCCGCTACTGGGGGAGACGGGACAGCCGCTACTGGGGGAGACGGGACAGCCGCTACTGGGTGAGACGGGACAGCCGCTACTGGGGGAGACGGGACAGCCGCTACTGGGGGAGACGGGACAGCCGCTACTGGCGGAGACGCATTCCGCGAGCCGGCGAGACAACGCTCCTCACTGCGCAGTAACTAACAAAACTATTCCCTGTATGCCTTATTCATTTTTTCCGTCAGCCGTACAAGCTGACTCGGAGCAAATCTAACTGTCAATCAAAATATCACCTGGTAGTTCCGGCCCAGCACTGGGATGCACGTGGTTATGATGTAGTGCTTCCAATATCACCTGGTAGTTCCGGCCCAGCACTGGGATGCACGTGGTTATGATGTAGTGCTTCCAATTTCAATAAAGAAGCTTGCGTACATTTTGTATGTTACTTCCGAACAATTTCATTTAATTCGAGTTGAGCGCACACCTCCCTCCCTGATGAACAGAAATTGTTCGGCAAGTAGCTAACGAGCAAACTCAGTAACATTTGGTGCGCACTGAGGGCGCGCCCCGCCCCGCCCCGCCCCGCCCCGCCGTCTTCACCCAAAGGGTACAAAAACTCGTAACGACCTGACTGCTCCAATAGAACAGAACACTCGACACAAAGGAAACTCGGAGATCGATCTCGAACCGCTGCCGCTGCCGCTGGATGGTTACCTCCTTACATCCTAATGAGTCGGCCTTCCTTGATTGTCTTTCATAATTATACCTTTGTTTTTATTTTCCCTTTTGAAGAAGTGAATAGGTTTGTTATTGTTCGGTTCACGTTTGAACCGAACACAGCCAGTGTATTTGTGAGGCTTATTCTTGAAGCATGCGATCTGGGGTTCTAGCGGATACCCGCTGATGCTGATCCTGACAGCATCACGATGTTTCGTTTTATTTCATCCTTATCACGTCATTATGTTTCGATGTGTCTGGATGGCGTGCTATATGTTGTGAAGCATGTCAATATGGTGCGTAGGCTAAGTTCGGTAGGGCGCGCCGCGAGCGCCGATCCATCTTACTTACATGTAACTTAATAAAGGGCAGTGTCGCTAGCAGACGACAGCTGACTTTCCTTGTTTTGTCACTCGCCGGAATTTATCGCAGCCTCTGTGTGTAGCGCAAACAACCAACTAACAAGTATTTTTGTTGTTATCTTCGACAAATTAGATGCCGAGATAACAACAAAATACGAACCAGGTAGACCCAGAATTAATTAATATTAAAAGTTATATTGCTCATGTTAGGACAATTATTGAACGAAAATGTTATTGTTTTTAATATGAACTGTACATTTCAGCATAGAATAAGTCGCCTATAATGTAGATGGCTTTTTAGTTTTAGCAATTTCATTGAAATCCGCCAAAAACACTGTTTCGGAGAAAAATTTTGCATTTTTCTCGTTTTTCCAGAACATGAAATAAGCAGGTTTTCCATCGCTAATTTAGCTTCCGATCTTAAATCTGGTGGAGTGCAGTCAATGTCCATTTCATTTTCACTTTCAGAATCATCGGAACTTATTTTAATTTATTTCTAATAACAAAGTGACAACGAACTCCGCTTTACCGCCAATTTTTTATTATTATTTTACAGTTTGTGCCGAAAGGTAAACGCATCTGTGGCTATACAGCCACGAGAACGCAATGTGTACGATACATGAAAGAGTTCTAAATTCAAACAGCACACCGTTTCATACAACATTGCCGGCGCGCTCTTCATTCCAAATTCAAAGAACGCGCCGGGAAGTGATTTTGGTTTTTTCAGTCCACGTAAATATATATGATACTTCGCGTGTTCTTTATTCAAAAGTAATGACAATATTTCCGCGTATGTTTAAGAAAAATAATTCTTTACATCCAAACCTAATGTATTTAAAGGAATAATCAACAACAGTTTCTTTGACACAACACGACCACCTTCCTAAACTTATACCTACTGCTGGACACTCGCATAATCACTTATTATTTTATATAACGTAACAATAATTATAATATATACCTATATATTATAATTATTGTTTATTTAAAACTTATTATCGTGCTAACTGTGTTAACATAGTAGGTACAATAATGAATATATATAATATTGAGTTGGTAGGAGTCAAATATAAGTGAACTATACATAAATAATTTACCTACCCTTCTCCCACTTGTAAGATTGATATGGCTCTTTGAATTCTTTAATTTTCAATTTACTTAATGTGTTTTGTTTATGTACAATATTTTCTGATAATTTATTCTCTTTCTATGTGTGGAAGCTGCCTAGCTTATTGTTCTATTGTTAAATGTTTAATTTTTAATTCTAAAGCTTTTTGTTTCCCTAAGATAAATAAATAAATAAAAAATATAAAAAAAAAGCTCTACAACACGAATTTGACTTTCCATTGATTCATCTTCAGTTCCTTTTTGCCTACTAAAGTAATGGTTTGAGTGATGGCGATGGGGGCGAGTCAAGGCAGCCGTGCTTAGAGGCCGTGCTGGCGAGTAGTGTAGGGACTCCATGGCTGATTTACCGTGACGGTGCGTGCCACGTGCCGCTATCTGCCGCGCCCTATCGCGCCCTTTATAACTACCCGCTATTATTATTACACGCACCTATTTTGCGTAGTAATAGTAGAATCTGGAAAGCTGTAAAGGAAAAGATATTCTGATAATAAATAATTGAATCGCCGAGACAGGCTTCGCTAAGCTCAGTTTGCGTCACATTGTGTTAAATTATTAAAAAGTACCTAATAACCAATATCTTGAAAAGTTCGCGTAGACTTTTGAAAGTTCGCTTTTTGTTAGACGTTAGAGCTCGAGTGGCGGTAATTTATGACGTTAGACACACGCGCACGATGATAAATGGATGAGGTGTTTCGGATTACGTCTGGAGGACTGCTTCTCCAGACGTAACTCCAGACTCCAGCCACTCGACGACTTAGTTCTAATACCAGCTGTACCTACTCCGTACCTAAATATGATTAGCGTGGGAGGTTCGTGCACTTAAAAGAAGCTCGCTATGACCTTGTAGCGACGTCGTCGGCAATTAATGTATAAGAAGCTCGCTATGACCTTGTAGCGACGTCGTTGGCAATTAATGTATAAGAAGCTCGCTATGACCTTGTAGCGACGTCGTCGGCAATTAATTTAAAAGAAGCTCGCTATGACCTTGTAGCGACGTCGTCGGCAAATAATTTAAAAGAAGCTCGCTATGACCTGTAGCGACGTCGTCGGCAATTAATATAAAAAGCTTCGGCCCATCTAATGTGAAACGGATTGCTCCGCGACCGAGCCGCCCATTCTCCAGCGTGCAAAAAACACTAGTTCCACTCCCATCGCCTCTATTGATACCAGCACAGAGTCCACATTCCCTTGCCGACGTAGCCGGTTTCGGTCCGTCGTCCGGTGCCTCGACTTTTCACTACATTTCACAATCGTTTTTAGGGTTTCAAAGATCTGTTTTGAAACCCTTATGGTCTCTCGCTCTGTCCGTCCCCGCTCTTTCTTGAATATCTCAGTAACTGCTGCAGCTATTAACTTGAAATTTAAAATAATAATACATTTCGTGCGCCATTACTGATTTCAAGAAAAAAAAATATAAATAAATGAAAAATGAAAATGAATATTTTCAGTACAAATTTTGATGTTGAAATTTCAAAAGAGACCTAGGGGGGGCAAATGGGGTATCAAATAAAAGGTATGGTTTTGTACATTTCAAAACACTTTTTGAAATTTCTGTAAGTTTCATACTTTTTGAAATATTTCAAAAAAAGTCGAAAAATTTACCATTCCCCCCTATCTCCGAAGATTGCAGACCGATCCATGTACAATGTATTAGGCGTTTGTAGATATCAATCTATATTTTACAGGAAAAATATAGAGAAGTCTTTAATAATAATAGTTTTTGAAAAATGGTCAAAAAGGGGGAGAATTTTTTTTCCAAAGGGGGGAGGTACCTACCCAAGTGGGGTATTAGTTGAAAGGTTTCGTATTGACCATTTCAAAACACTTTTTGAAATTTCTGTGAGTTTCATACTTTTTGAAATATTTCAAAAAAAGTCAAAAATTTACCATTCCCCCCTATCTCCGAAGATTGCAGACCGATCCATGTACAATGTATTAGGCGTTTGTAGATATCAATCTATATTTTACAGGAAAAATATAGAGAAGTCTTTAATAATAATAGTTTTTGAAAAATGGTCAAAAAGGGGGAGAATTTTTTTTAAAAAGGGGGGGGGTACCTACCCAGAGGGGGTATTAGTTGAAAGGTATCGTATTGACCATTTCAAAACACTTTTTGAAATTTCTGTGAGTTTCATACTTTTTTAAATATTTCAAAAAAAGTAGAAAAATTTACCATTCCCCCCCCTATCTCCGAAGATTGCAGACCGATCCTGTATTAGGCGTTTGTAGATACCAATCTATATTTTACAGGAAAAATATAGAGAAATCTGCAAAAATAAACATTTTAGAAAAAAAAACATATTGAGAATGGTCGAAAAAGGGGATATTTTTATCGAAAGAGGGGTACCTATTGGTGTATCTAATGAAAGGCATTGTTTTGTAAATTTTAAAACAGTTTTCGAAATTGCTGTATGTTTCATACTTTTCAAAATATTGCCATTCGAAAAAAGACGGAAAATTGATTGTCCAAATAATTGGCAAATGTTTGAAATCCTCGGCGCGCGAGTTACACTCGCACTTGGCGGATCTTGTTATTATTGCGATTCAGTTTTCCGCTAGTCAGATTCGGGAAAGTTGAGTTTTATCTGCACTCGTCCTTTATTTCAAGGTTAGGTTCGTTGGTCCACCTGACCGTAGTCAGGCTATCGTTGGTCCACCTGACCGTAGTCAGGCTATCGTTGGTCCACCTGACCGTAGTCAGGCTATCGTTGTATTCATGAAATACAGGGAGGGATGTTGGCTTCCGGAAGTGGCATTAGGGCAGCTTTCAGCCATTGCACATTTGTAACGCACACAGGCCCGAGGCGAATGACCCGAGAGCTCCGGTGCAGGAACCTTGTTGTGTGTAGTGGGCAAGTGCACCGGGGCTGGAGAACAGCCGCGCTCTTGTGTAGTGGGCAAGTGCACCGGGGCTGGAGTACAGCCGCGCTCTTGTGTAGTGGGCAAGTGCACCGGGGCTGGAGTACAGCCGCGCTCTTGTGTAGTGTGCAAGTGCACCGGGGCTGGAGTACAGCCGCGCTCTTGTGTAGTGGGCAAGTGCACCGGGGCTGGAGAACAGCCGCGCTCTTGTGTAGTGGGCAAGTGCACCGGGGCTGGAGTACAGCCGCGCTCTTGTGTAGTGGGCAAGTGCACCGGGGCTGGAGTACAGCCGCGCTCTTGTGTAGTGGGCAAGTGCACCGGGGCTGGAGTACAGCCGCGCTCTTGTGTAGTGGGCAAGTGCACCGGGGCTGGAGTACAGCCGCGCTCTTGTGTAGTGGGCAAGTGCACCGGGGCTGGAGTACAGCCGCGCTCTTGTGTAGTGGGCAAGTGCACCGGGGCTGGAGTACAGCCGCGCTCTTGTGTAGTGGGCAAGTGCACCGGGGCTGGAGTACAGCCGCGCTCTTGTGTAGTGGGCAAGTGCACCGGGGCTGGAGTACAGCCGCGCTCTTGTGTAGTGTGCAAGTGCACCGGGGCTGGAGTACAGCCGCGCTCTTGTGTAGTGTGCAAGTGCACCGGGGCTGGAGTACAGCCGCGCTCTTGTGTAGTGTGCAAGTGCACCGGGGCTGGAGTACAGCCGCGCTCTTGTGTAGTGTGCAAGTGCACCGGGGCTGGAGTACAGCCGCGCTCTTGTGTAGTGTGCAAGTGCACCGGGGCTGGAGTACAGCCGCGCTCTTGTGTAGTGTGCAAGTGCACCGGGGCTGGAGTACAGCCGCGCTCTTGTGTAGTGTGCAAGTGCACCGGGGCTGGAGTACTGCTCTTGGATCCAGGAGTAGTTTTCACCGGAATTCATTTCAATCCGGCTTGACAGTTTGTTAAGTTTTAAAAAAACGAGTGCTCTACTTTTCGTAAGTTTGTTTGAGAAAGGGGTGTGTAGTAAAGTATGGTTGTGTGAGATTATTACCAACCATAACACTGCTCTGGCATCTTAGAGTGACACAGGGTGAGATTTGATACTAATAAATGTTTTTAAACTTACGCGATCTGAACACATAATTATAAATACTATTTAAGGGGTATTTATCGCGTTTATTTACCTATTTTTCCCGACGTTTCGACAGGTTACACACTGCCGTGGTCACGGGATGACTGGCGTACTGGAGCTACCGCCTCTGCAAAGCGGGGGCAGCATTATTTGTAGCTACCCTCACTTGGTTTTCGGGTGAAGTGGTCAAGTGGTGAAGTGGTTTCGGTGGGTGGACGGTGTGTAAACCTGTCGAAACGTGGGGAAAAATAGATTTGATACTGATACCATTTGGGCCCAACCTTCTACCAAAGAGGACAGCAGGTAACGGTTGGTATAATAGTCCATCGAGCTGTAACACGCGGAGCGCCGCGTTTTGCTGCCGTAAATATTCAGAGCGCGCGCGGGCGCGGACCATTCCACATGTAAGTACATTGTAATAACCTTCACAGTATGCTCTAGGTACCTGCGCGACGTACATTGTCATGGGTACAGTCTGCCTACACCTACAGTATGCTCTAGGTACCTGCGCGACGTACATTGTCATGGGTACAGTCTGCCTACACCTACAGTATGCTCTAGGTACCTGCGCGACGTACATTGTAATGGGTACAGTCTGCCTACACCTACAGTATGCTCTAGGTACCTGCGCGACGTACATTATCATGGGTACAGCCTGCCTACACCTTCACAGTATGCTCTAGGTACCTGCGCGACGTACATTGTCATGGGTACAGTCTGCCTACACCTACAGTATGCTCTAGGTACCTGCGCGACGTACATTGTCATGAGTACAATCTGCCTACACGTACACAGTATGCTCTAGGTACCTGCGCGACGTACATTGTAATGGGTACAGTCTGCCTACACCTACACAGTATGCTCTAGGTACCTGCGCGACGTACATTGTCATGAGTACAATCTGCCTACACGTACACAGTATGCTCTAGGTACCTGCGCGACGTACATTGTAATGGGTACAGTCTGCCTACACCTACACAGTATGCTCTAGGTACCTGCGCGACGTACATTGTCATGAGTACAATCTGCCTACACGTACACAGTATGCTCTAGGTACCTGCGCGACGTACATTGTAATGGGTACAGTCTGCCTACACCTACACAGTATGCTCTAGGTACCTGCGCGACGTACATTGTCATGGGTACAGTCTGCCTACACCTACACAGTATGCTCTAGGTACCTGCGCGACGTACATTGTAATGGGTACAGTCTGCCTACACCTACAGTCTGCTCTAGGTACCTGCGCGACGTACATTGTCATGAGTACAGTCTGCCTACACGTACACAGTATGCTCTAGGTACCTGTGCGACGTACATTGTCATGGGTACAGTCTGCCTACACCTACAGTCTGCTCTAGGTACCTGCGCGACGTACATTGTCATGAGTACAGTCTGCCTACACGTACACAGTATGCTCTAGGTACCTGCGCGACGTACATTGTCATGGGTACAGTCTGCCTACACCTACAGTCTGCTCTAGGTACCTGCGCGACGTACATTGTCATGAGTACAGTCTGCCTACACGTACACAGTATGCTCTAGGTACCTGCGCGACGTACATTGTCATGGGTACAGTCTGCCTACACCTACAGTCTGCTCTAGGTACCTGCGCGACGCGCGTCTCCGCGGTGAGGGTTCTTACTGACTAGGTTGAATGCGAATGGTGCCATTATAAATTTCTCTGCTTCATGTTGACATCATTTTAACTAAGCCAAGTGAAGCAGCGGTCATCTAGTGAGTCTGCAATTGTTTAGACTGTGCTTGATTTTCAAATGATAAAAAATGTTACAATATTGCTAGATTGTTTATATGTTTTAAGGACACTACATATTATTGCTCAACCAACGGCATCTGTTAGGCTAAAATATATCACAAGTTCAAATAAGGCGTTGGATTTCCAAACACGAAATAAATTAAATAAGTTCTCAACAATTTTCTTCAAAAAAAAAATTTTTTTTTTTTTTCAACACCTCTCGTCAAACGACAACACCTCTCGTCAAACGACAACACCTCTCGTCAAACGACAACACCTCTCGTCAAACGACAACACCTCTCGTCAAACGACAACACCTCTCGTCAAACGACAACACCTCTCGTCAAACGACAACACCTCTCGTCAAACGACAACACCTCTCGTCAAACGACAACACTCCTCGTCAAACGACAACACCTCTCGTCAAACGACAACACCTCTCGTCAAACGACAACACCTCTCGTCAAACGACAACACCTGTCGTCAAACGAACTAAACGTAACTTTACATCTTTGCATAACTGTAATGTTTCAAATATCAATAACGTTTATTTTTTTAAGCTTACAAAATAAGCACTTAAACAAGTTTCCCCTGTAGGTGGCGCTAACGGCGCTAGAGCCGGAAGAGGTCCCAAAGTTTTTCGACGAAACTGTCGAGTAACATTAGATATAATAATCTGTGTAATGTGCCTAATTATAACGATGGAAATATTTAGTAACAATTCCGCGCAAAACCTTCTCCGAGGAGATCTAACAAAATGTGTAAATGTTATCGTCCTGAACCTATTGTATGTACCTCTATCTACTTACCAGTAGATAAATCTAATAAAGCACATTGAACAAAAATAGCAAAACATTGAAAGTGGTAGCGAGCGGTGCATTTCGGCATGCCGCCCATTTGGCAGCTTGGGGCCGGAAGGCGTAATTAGCGGCCGCCGTCGACACGGATCGCTATCTGGGCGGAAGTGGCCCACTGCGGCCCGCTGCGACCCGCACGCCTGTTGCAGCCCGTCCTGACCACCCCTGTCATACCTGTCCAACCTGACAGCTAGCGAGCTGTGTCAGCACGCTGCGTGCTCTGCCAAGTCCACCATCACTGATCGCGAATCCTCATGTTTGTTCAAATAACTCATGCGTGTCCATTACCCTATCCGTTTGCACCGGCTAGGCTGCCGCTTTAATAAAATAAAAAGAAAGGAATATGTCGCTCGTTCTGCGCAGTTAGTTATTCTATGAAGCGGCGTCAATCGAATCGGGATAGATTATTTGCACAGAGCCTCCATCCATTTTAACGGTCAACTTTTCAAGTTTATTGAATCGAGTTTACTGACTATTCATTCAGTTAGTGTGAACTGTATAAGTAATTGGAAGTCTGGATATCTGTAATAGTCCGTTTGAGTTGTGTGCGGCTGTCGGTGCTGTCGGTGCTGTCGGTGCTGTCGGTGCTGTCGGTGCTGTCGGTGCTGTCGGTACTGTTGGTGTTGTCGGTGCTGTCGGTACTGTTGGTGTTGTCGGTACTGTCGGTACTGTCGGTGCTGTCGGTAGCTCTTACAGGAGCGGTCATGTGTGTCGGGGGTGGTGCTGGTGCGTGACGCGGCCCGCGCGACTTGATTTGCAAATGACACATGTTTGACCCGTTCTTTTAAAATTGCCTGCAAGTGCGGACCCTTATATCAATCTATCTGCTTCGCAGCAGAAAGCCGTTTGCAGTACTCTACAAGTTTGATAATATGTTCTATGCTCTCTTAGGCCCGTGTTATGAAAGCTTGCTGTCACCGATCTGTTACTTGAGTGACGTGTATATGTACTATTCTCGGGTGGTGTTGCGGACACCTACGCTGACCGACGGTAGGTATGTCCAGGGACAGTATCCCTTTGTTTTCGACGTGCGCTCCTCCTCTTCCTAGTGCTGGTTGACGCACGCCGCCACGCACCCCTGAATGCGTAGGTAGGGTACAAACGACCTGATGATGGTGGACCTCGACTTCTTAAGGGTGAATAAAACACTTCTTCAAATGACTGCTTCTATTTCTTGTTCAACGTGCCGTAGTACATTTTCATTTTTCTAACCTACCTCTAGGCTATACCGAGCAGACGACGGCTTATTTTTTATACGTTTTAATGTTCATTTTGCCTTCGCTCGGGAGGTTTTTCTGTTTTTTATTACACTGTTTTAAAGCGTACCTATTGATATTTGGTATCAAAAAAAGGGGAATTTAATGGGCTTTATAATGATACCAAGTACCCTTTTCTAACTTACATACATAAGGAGATATCTAGGTTTTTATATTAAAGTTCCTAACTAGAGCCTATGTTTGCTAGTCCTACTTGCCTCTAGGCTGGCTGATTGTTTATTTATAAAACTTACAAAGAAATATTCACAACATTTTCAGTCCAAACTTAGCCTACCTAACAATAAATATAAGTACTAACTAATATCCTTATAACCTATGGTATTATCAACGACAACATACTAATCTAATTACAACTAAGTTCCTAAAGCTATGGTTTCATCGCCGACATTCTCCCCCTCGTGCGTAGCACCATCCTCCTGGCTCGGCGATTCACCCGGCACCAACCGCACCACTCTCGAACTGGGTCTGCGCAGCACTCCTCCTCTGGTCTCGATGTCGACGATCCGGGTACGCCCATCCGGTCCAGGATACACTTGCTGGATTCTCCCGCGTGGCCAAGTGCATCTCGGCAGGGTGTGGTCGACGATCAACACGATGTCTCCGACCTGTAGATCTGTGGTGCTGGTCCGCTTCGAAGTCTTCCTTGGCAGTAGAGTAGGCAGGTATACCCGCGCTCCGCTCACCTCCGCACTCACGTTCTCACCACCCGCGCTCCGCTCACCTCCTCACTCACGTTCTCACCACCCGCGCTCCGCTCACCTCCACACTCACGTTCTCACCACCCGCGCTCCGCTCACCTCCGCACTCACGTTCTCACCACCCGCGCTCCGCTCACCTCCTCACTCACGTTCTCACCACCCGCGCTCCGCTCACCTCCACACTCACGTTCTCACCACCCGCGCTCCGCTCACCTCCGCACTCACGTTCTCACCACCCGCGCTCCGCTCACCTCCGCACTCACGTTCTCACCACCCGCGCTCCGCTCACCTCCGCACTCACGTTCTCACCACCCGCGCTCCGCTCACCTCCACACTCACGTTCTCACCACCCGCGCTCCGCTCACCTCCGCACTCACGTTCTCACCACCCGCGCTCCGCTCACCTCCGCACTCACGTTCTCACCACCCGCGCTCCGCTCACCTCCGCACTCACGTTCTCACCACCCGCGCTCCGCTCACCTCCTCACTCACGTTCTCACCACCCGCGCTCCGCTCACCTCCACACTCACGTTCTCACCACCCGCGCTCCGCTCACCTCCGCACTCACGTTCTCACCACCCGCGCTCCGCTCACCTCCTCACTCACGTTCTCACCACCCGCGCTCCGCTCACCTCCACACTCACGTTCTCACCACCCGCGCTCCGCTCACCTCCGCACTCACGTTCTCACCACCCGCGCTCCGCTCACCTCCGCACTCACGTTCTCACCACCCGCGCTCCGCTCACCTCCTCACTCACGTTCTCACCACCCGCGCTCCGCTCACCTCCACACTCACGTTCTCACCACCCGCGCTCCGCTCACCTCACTGTGTGGCCGCTTCTTCGTCAAGTCTTGTGCTGTAATGTGAAATAAGAATAAAAGAATAAGAATTTCGTAAGTATTTGTAGAGTCAATACTTAGAAGCATACCTAGTTATGTATAAATATCCCATACGAAAGTCAAGTGTAGTTAGGTAATGTTTGAGTTGTCTCCAGAACATAATGAAATGGTCTCGTTGATTCAGCGAAGCTCGCGGAGAGCACTCGTTCTGTTTACTCGACTGTTTCTCCCGCTCACTCGCCATGAACTGCCTCTACACGCTGATTGTTTCTCCCGCTCACTCGCCATGAACTGCCTCTACACGCTGATTGTTTCTCTCGCTCACTCGCCATGAACTGCCTCTACACGCTGATTGTTTCTCTCGCTCACTCGCCATGAACTGCCTCTACACGCTGATTGTTTCTCTCGCTCACTCGCCATGAACTGCCTCTACACGCTGATTGTGGAACACACATAAAACAAGATCCGTCAAGTGCGAGTGTGACTCGCGCGCCGAGGGTTTCAAACATTTGCCAATTATTTGGACAATCAATTTTCCGTTTTTTTTTTTTTCGAATGGCAATATTTTGAAAAGTACGAAACCTACAGCAATTTCGAAAACTGTTTTAAAATGTACAAAACAATGCCTTTCATTTGATAAACCAATAGGTAGATAGCCCCCTTTCGATAAAAAATATCAACTGTTTTGGCCATTCTCAATATGTTTTTTTTTTTTTTTCAAAAATGGTCATTTTTTCAGACTTTTCTACATTTTCCTGAAAAATATAGATCCCTATCTACAAACGCCTAATACATTGTACATGGATCGGTCATCTATCTTCGGAGATAGGAAGGGGGAGAATGGTAAATTTTTCGACTTTTTTTGAAATATTTCAAAAAGTATGAAACTTACAGAAATTTAAAAAAAGGTTTTGAAATAGTAAAACCAATACCTTTCATTTGATAACCCACATAGGTAGGCACCCCCCTTTTGAAAAAAAATTCCCCCCTTTTTTACCATTTTTCAAAAACTATTATTATTACAGACTTCTCTATATTTTGCCTGTAAAATATAAATTAATATCTACAAACGCCTCATACATTGTACGTAGATCGGTCTGCAATCTTCGGAGATAGGGGGGGAATGGTCAATGTTTAATGTTAAAGTTAAGATACGAGGCTACCTACTTTAGTGTTTAAAAAATTAACTAGATGTCGCGATTTAAAGTGGCCGAAGGCTGAATCGCGCTGACGAGAACGCACGGGTTCGGATGACCTCAGTTTGTGAATTTAAATAAAAACAACTTCTACTGAGGCGGTCGTTTAATTACTTACGCACCTATCCTATAATTAGGAGAATCTGAGTTGGCACTGTGTTGTTCATGGTCCTTCGTAGCCGGATGTAGTCTTTTGATTTTGAAAGCAGCACTAGCGATCAGTGGCGATTCCGCTGGCAGTGCTACCGAAACCTATCCACCTAGGTTCGGTAATTGGCCTGGCGCAGTGAGCCGGTCATTTGAGGAGAAGAGTGGGGAGCAGCAAGGCGTGCGAAACGTCGGCCGACGAGGACGGCGCTGCCGACATCACCACCTCCACCAGCAGCGGCGGCGCAAGCAACGGGCGCAGCGCAACTGGCAGTGGGTGTCGTCACAGGAGTGACGACGAGGCAGGCAGCGCGCATCAGTGACGTCACGACGACATCACAGCAGTGACGTATCGCAGTGGTTTGCCTTTGTGATCTGTGAGTACTATATTTTGTTTGTGGCGTGAATTAAGTGTTCGTTGTGAAGAAAGTTAAGATTGAAGATTAATTTGGACTTTAAAAATAATAAGATTTTTCTTAATGTTAACGTAACTTTTAGACTTTACAAAATTTAATGCATGGTAATTAAGACTTAGAATAATTTCGCTAAAACGTAACCGACGGGGAACCTATGCCCGATTTTCGTCCGAACTTCAAACACTTGTAAAATTTTTAGAAATTGTTTCCGAAAGGTTTAAAAAGTTTATGTTTTTGTACTGTGGGGTTTTGTGTCAATATGTTATCCGTAATGAAAAGTCAATTAATTTTTAAGTTGTCTATAGAAAAGTCATTGGTAAATTTTAAAAAATCTCCAAAGGACAGATTAAATAAAGAGTCATACATATTAACACGAATTGAATCTTTAGATGAGAAGTGGCGAAAGTTTGCGGACAATCATGCAAAAATTTTAATGAGTAGTGAGGATGAGGACATTAGTCAGTCTAAGTACATGTTAGATAATGTTTTTGAGGAAGTTGAAGAGACATACATTGATTATAAGGCCGAGTTGCGGGAGGCGTTAAGCTTGCTTAAGTCGGTTGCTCCGGCAAGCTCGCGCTCTACTGCCTCGGGAGAATGGAATGTTAAATTGCCCAAAATCTCAATCCCTACGTTTTCGGGTTCTTATGCAGAATGGACAACTTTTAAAGATTTGTACACCTCGTTGGTGCATAACAACGCTTCAATCGACGATGTGCAAAAGATGCATTATTTGAAGGGACATTTGTCGGGAGAAGCCGAACAGCTGTTAAGGCATGTGCCCATCACAGCATCCAACTACCAAGAAGCTTGGTCGGCATTGAATAATCGTTTTAACAATAAAAAGTTCCTGGCCAACTGTTTCTTGAAGCGTTTTATGAACCAACCCAAGCTCACAGCTGAATCGTGCAGTGCAGTCAAAGATTTGTTGGACATCACAAACGATACTCTGAACGGTCTGAAGAATTTAGGTATCGACGTAAGTAATTGGGATGCTATCGTGATCTACATAGTTTGTTCAAAGCTGGATTCAGAGTCTCGTAAGGAATGGGAATATAAAATTAGTACTTCCGATGAAATGCCAGCTTTAAACCAACTACGCGAGTTTTTAGAGTCACGATTCCGATCCCTGGAGTTCATGGAACCTAAGCCAAAGACCAAACCAAATTGTTCAACCAAAGCAATGCACGCAACTTCAGCTGGTGGGTCCGATTCTGGAGCGAAGGTATGTTGTCCATGCTGTAAAGGTAGTGATCACAAGATATCTAACTGTAAGGAATTTTCAAAACTGAATTATGATCACAGACACTCGTTCGTTCAAACTAACAACTTATGCTTTAATTGTTTAGGTAAAAACCACTCTGCATTCACGTGTCGAACTCCCGCCAGGTGTAATATTTGTAAGCACAAACACCACTCACTGCTCCACCCAAGTCAAAAGGTTTCTCCAAAATTAGTAGATACTGCCAAATCTGATTTAGCAGTAGAAGTCAAGTCAGCTGTCAACGACGTTAAGGCGTCTTTGGACGAAGCAACGTCAAATGTCAAGGTACATTTCTCCCAGAATCAGGGAACGAATCAGGTTCTGTTAGCTACGGCGATTGTGAGAGTTCAGGCAGACCACGGAAACGTTCGTCTGCTCAGGGCATTGGTAGATCAGGGCTCTCAAGCGTCATTTGTAACAGAGTCAGCAGTACAATTGCTAGGTCTCCGTAAGGTGCTTAGTAGGAACAGCATTGCGGGTTTAGGCGGCGATGAACGATTAACGTCTAAATACGTTGTCGTGATGAAACTAGAATCGCGCCATGACCCAAGCTTCCAACTGCATGTACGTGCACATGTTTTACGTGCAATCACGGGTCTCCTTCCATCAGAGAAGGCAGACTATGTGGACTGGCCTGAGCTGGCCGAGGTCGCTCTTGCCGATCCACAATTTCACACGCCCAGCAAAATTGACATTTTGCTCGGTGCCGACGTGTACGGTAAGATTATCCGAGAGGGGTTGATCAAGGGACCCAATGGCACTCCAACAGCGCAGTGCACGGCATTGGGATGGATCTTATCAGGTCCTACACATCAGTTTGAGGCTGATGGTGATCAACATTGCTTTCACAATACAGTAAGTAAGAATTTATGTATAGACGAATTGCTAAAGCAGTTCTGGCAACTCGAATCTGACACCCTTAGTGTAAAGATTCTCAGCGAAGAAGAGCAGCGCTGCGAGCAGTTCTACAGTAGAACAACTCGTCGAGACTCTTCAGGTAGATATGTTGTGCAACTGCCGTTTCGGGATCTTGATCCGCAGTGTAAGTACGGCAACACAAGAGAAATCGCCATCAAAAGATTTCACCTTCTTGAAAATCGTTTTAAGAAGAACCCCGAAATCAAGGCAAAATATTCCGATGTCATGCATGAATACTTGGACCTTGGTCACATGGTACGTATTACTGGCGAAGATCGTAAGAAACCAAACGCGGTTTATCTGCCGCATCATGCCGTAATACGTGAAGACAAGACCACGACCAAGGTCAGAGTAGTGTTCGATGCGTCATGCAAGGGAATGAATGGAGTTTCTCTGAACGATACTTTGATGATAGGTCCTGCGCTGCAGCAGGACTTACGCCATATCATCATCCGATGGCGTATGCATCCAATCTGCCTCAGCGCAGATATCGTCAAAATGTATCGCCAAGTTGTCGTTGCGGATGAAGATGCAGATTTTCAGAGACTAGTGTGGAGAGACAATCCGGAAGCTGAAACAGAAGAGTATAAATTAGTAAGGGTAACTTTTGGCACGGCACCGGCTCCATACTTGGCAGTAAAGAGCCTACAGCAAGTCGCAACAGATGAAGGCAAGGACTGCCCAGAAACAGCAGAGAAAATAAGAAAAGATTTTTATGTCGATGACTTACTGACTGGATGTCAGACAGTTGAAGAGGGAAAAAGGATTTTTAAGGAAATGAAGGAGTTGCTATCTAAAGGAGGGTTTGAACTACAGAAATGGGTTACAAATGATAAGGATCTAGCGGAAGAAGTGGACAGTCAAGGATCTCAGGAAGGAAGGGTGGACATTAAAATGGACGAGGTAGTAAAGGTACTTGGACTTTCCTGGGATAAAGGATCTGATGCATTTCACTACTCAGTGAAACTTCCGGAGCTGCAAGATCCCATAACCAAGCGCAAGGTTATTTCAAATATCTCCCGTCTATTTGATCCCTTAGGATGGGTCGCACCTTGTGTTGTCGTAGCGAAGGTGATGATCCAGAAGTTGTGGTTAGCAGGAATAGACTGGGACGATGAGCTTCCAGAAGAGCTGAGCAGGGAATGGCTTGCTTACCAGGCTAACCTTACCGATATTTGCAAAATAAATATTCCCAGGTGGCTTGAAACCAAGACTGAAGACTTATGTATGGAGCTTCAAGGGTTCTGCGACGCATCCATCACCGCCTACGCTGCAGTAGTCTACTTGAGGACTATTGATGTTGGAGGTAACGTACATGTCAATCTTGTCGCGGCTAAAACTAAGGTAGCTCCCACCATGCAGATCTCGGTTCCTCGCCTGGAGTTAATGGGAGCGGTTCTGTTGTCTAAGTTGATTACTGAAGTTGGCAACTTGTTAGAGATCGAACGTCGTCACATCCATGGATGGACCGACTCGACGGTTGTGCTGGCGTGGCTCAGCAGTCACCCCAGTCGTTGGTCCACGTTCATTGGCAACAGAACGTCCGATATTTTGTCAAAATTAGATAGCACGCAGTGGTCGCACGTTCAATCAGCCCAGAATCCAGCAGACATCGCGTCCAGAGGATGCACTCCTTTAGAGCTAGTAGAGAGCCCTTTATGGCTACAAGGCCCGTTTTGGTTAAGAGAGACAGACATTAAGTATTTGAGGCCGAAGTCGTCAACTGAGTTAGAGCAAAGGAAAATTAAGGTCCATATTGCAGCCACTGAAGAAGCATCAGCTGGCGATGACCTGTGGACTAGATACTCTTCTTTGCGCAAATTAGTACGTGTTGTAGCTTACTGTAGAAGGTTTCTGAAGTATAAGAAGGACATTAACTTTCAACCGTACTTGACAGCACGAGAGTTGAGTGACGCCTTATACTCTTGTATAAAACAGAGTCAGCTTGGATTGGCAAACAATCAACACAAGCTGAAGTCATTAAGCCCTTTCCTTGATGAACAGAAGATTATGAGAGTGGGTGGTAGGATCCAGAAATCCAATCTTCCCGAGGACACCAAGCATCCCATAATTCTTCCACACGATAGCCATTTTACGAAGTTGGTTATCGATGAAGCGCACAGAAGAACATTACACGGTGGCCCAACCCTAATGCTGAACCATTTGCGCACCAAATATTGGATTATGTCAGCTAAAAGCCTAGTTAACCTTTAACTGGTGACGTGGTATTTGTGTAACGTTAGTGGTGACGTTAGGCCTGACAGGCCTCGGATTATCATAAGTATAATTTGCGATGTACATTAATTAATGACTTAAGCCTACTTATTTGTGTTAATATGAATATTGAGGTATTAAATAAAACTATTTTGTGTACTCTAATTATAATTTTTATTTAAGAACAGACATATCAAAGTTAGCTCTCGTATTATCACAAAAAAACGACATGAGATCAATATTTGGTCATAAAATACAAAAATCAACATTCTTATTAATAATAACATTTTTAAATCTTAGTATAAACTTCAATCATCTTATAAAGTAACATAAATCTCTTATCAAATTTGTTATCACAAAACTGACAATGGGTAAACTTCACAATTTTTTATTGACACTCAGGACACAACTGTTTCGCGCAATGCAGGCATACATGCTTTTGACACGAAACACATTGGTAAAAATTTTGTAAAAATTGGTTTCTTCAGTGTCTGAGTTGTGGTCAATTTGCTCTGGAACATAGTTTTCTCCTAAATCATCAGCTTCAGAACCACTAGAGTCTTCACACCCCAACCATTCTTCGATTTGTTGATCGACATTTGAACTGGGTCCAGGTGTAACTTGTCTACTAGTACTTGGTACTAAATTTCGCTGCTCCAGTACTCTACGTCTTTTTCTAGGCAGTTCTATATCATCCATCCTTTATGTTTGCAGGTACACGCTATAATAAACCACAAATAACAATTAAACAACACTGACAAAAAAGTTACGTAAGTGGTGACGTAGGGCCTGAGAGGCCCCAGAAAAACTTTAAATACGCATAACTCACCGAATTCGCTCCCGCCAACACTATTATCCCTGTCTACGGCGTGGGCGCAACTAAACTTGAAGCTACTGAGACGCACAAACCCGGGACGCGCGGGGAAAGGGGTGAAATAACGTTTCGTTAGTGCTCTCGGGCCTGTGAGGCCCGACGTCACCAGTTAAAGGTTAAGATGCATGTCCGCAAATGTGTTGTTTGCGTTAGACACGCTGCTGTCACTAAACCTCCATTTATGGGCCAACTCCCACTATGTAGAGTCTCACCGACGAGAGCGTTCTTACACAGTGGTGTTGACTTCTGTGGCCCAATCAATGTTCGAGTATCAAAAGGGCGCGGCAATAAGTCGTACAAAGGCTATTTAAGTGTTTTTGTCTGTATGGCAACCAAGGCCATACACTTAGAGGTTATTAGCGACCTTACTGCTGAAGCTTTTATAGCTGGCTTCAAAAGATTCGTAGCTCGAAGAGGGCACGTAAGTGACGTGTGGAGCGACAATGGGACGAACTTTGTAGGAGCGTCCAAGGAACTGCTCAAACTCGTCACCGCTGAAAGGTCGTCAGTAGCGCTTGAAATAAGAGAATGGTTAAGCATCAACAGCGTGTCGTGGCATTTTATTCCCCCGCATGCTCCTAATTTCGGAGGAATTTGGGAAGCGGGCGTGAAATCGACAAAATTTCATCTGAAACGCGTTATTGGTGATTCAACGCTGACATATGAGGAGTTGTCCACCGTTCTCACGCAGGTAGAGGCATGCCTAAATTCAAGGCCGTTGTTGATGTTGCCTAACGATCATAGCGAAGCAACCCCGCTAACGCCAGGACATTTCCTGATTGGTGAACCTTTGGTGATTGTACCTGAACGTGACTACGAGCAGAGCAATGTCAGTTCGTTAAGACGCTGGCAGTTGACGCAGAAGATGGTGCAAGACTTTTGGCGAAGGTGGTCCAGCGAGTATTTAGTGCATTGTTTGCAGCGCTATAAATGGTCAAAACTCAATCCTGAACCCAAAATTGGTGATGTGGTTCTAGTTAAGGAAGACAATCTTCCTCCAGCTCGCTGGATGTTAGGCAGAGTGGTATTTACTCATCCTGGATCAGACCAGGTTGTACGAGTTGTAACCTTGAAGTGTGGCCAGTCTCTCCTAAAGAGACCTACTTCAAAATTGTGTTTGTTACCGGTCACTGACTGATGTATTGTATGTGATTGCTTATGTAAGATTTCTTAACCCTAGTTTATTTACTGTACCTACTATTGAGGACACTATTAAGTTTGTCGTTTTACCTTTGTTGTTGTTTGTTATAATCTTCAAATTTTTTAAATAAATTGTGTACAAGCCTCATGGCGGGTGGTAGAGTTAAGAACTTTCAATGTCGTTCTTGGCGGGTGGCATGTTTAATGTTAAAGTTAAGATACGAGGCTACCTACTTTAGTGTTTAAAAAATTAACTAGATGTCGCGATTTAAAGTGGCCGAAGGCTGAATCGCGCTGACGAGAACGCACGGGTTCGGATGACCTCAGTTTGTGAATTTAAATAAAAACAACTTCTACTGAGGCGGTCGTTTAATTACTTACGCACCTATCCTATAATTAGGAGAATCTGAGTTGGCACTGTGTTGTTCAGTCAATTTTTCGTCTTTTTTTGAAATATTGAAAGTATGAATTTTAAAGAAATTTTAAAAAAGGTTTTGAAACTGTCAAAACGATACCTTTCATTTGATACCCCACATAGGTAGGTACCCCGCCTTTTGAAAAAAAAATCCCCTTCCATTTTGACCATTTTTCAAAAACTATTATTATTACAGACTTCTCTATATTTTTCCTGTAAAATATAGATTGATATCTACACACGCCTTATACATTGTACATGGATCGATCTGCAATCTTCGGAGATAGGGGGGGGGAATGGTAATTTTTTCGACTTTTTTGAAATATTTCAAAAAGTATGAAACTTACAGAAATTTCAAAAAGTGTTTTGAAATGTACAAAACGATACCTTTCATTTGATACCCCATTTGCCTTCCTAGGTCTCTTTTGAAATTTCAACATCAAAATTTGTACTGAAAATATTCATTTTCATTTATTTATATATTTTTTTCTTGAAATCAGTAATGACGCACGAAATGTATCATTATTTCAAATTTCAAGTTAATAGCTGCAGTAGTTACTGAGATATTCAAGAAAGACCGGGGACGGACAGAGCGAGACCATAAGGGTTTCAAAACCGATCTTTGAAACCCTAAAAAGCTTTGCAGACTTAGATTAGATGATTGATGCCTTCTCGGAACAGGTCTCTTCCAACAAGTGTGTACAGTACAGACCGATCAGTGGCACTTCTCTACAAGGTGATACTGCTGCACTTGACAGCTTTAGGCACCTCGAATCATTACTTTACTAACGAATTCCATTTTGTTAACCTTTGTCTTCCATTTGGTTCAGGTTTCTATTGAATGTTTGCATTCTTACACTTAAAGTCGTAGACGAGAGGCAACTCTGATTACTTTCTGAAGTAACTGTAAGTAGGTTGTTTTGTTACTGCGTGGCTCCACCACCAGCTCACGATGCGTTGGCTGGGCAGTGGGCAGGCTGTATATGTTACGAGTAATCTAACTACTCTATTAGTATATTATTACAGCACTGCGTTTACTAACAATAGAAGGAATACTAAAGTTTGCCCTCATTCAACAACCCTAAAATCTGCCTTTGCGCAAAAATTTTACCTATTTCTTGGTCCGTTCCTGTACAACAGACTAAATTCAATTTCTAATTTTTACGCGCTTAACTATAATAATTGTAAAAAATCTATTAGATTTACACTTCAAAGTCTATCCTACGACGATACAGAGAAGCTTTTAGATATTATTAAGTAAATAACATTTTTATACATTAAGTTAACCTAGTTAGAATAGTGATTAATCTAGTTTTATTCTATGTAAAAGTTAGACTTTCATTTATACACAAACTGTTCTCTACCATAAACAACATTGTTACACTAAATGCCTACATCGAACTTAAGTGATTATTTTGAGTGCTTCCCCGTTCAACCCACAATTTTTCTACCCAATATTATTTTTCCCCGTTCAACCCAAAACATATGCTCCGTTCTACCCAATCCAAAAATCGAAGTCACAGTGTATTCTAAACAGTACCCACATACACCGTAACGTTTATAAAAAATTTAACTTGATGAAATTACTCACAGTAACTTCTAATTTTGAACCAACATTTTATCAAATGTTCTCGGATACACGGTGATGTGGACAGGACTGACACTTGTGCAGGTGTCGTTCCTTTGATTTACGCCTTGCAATAAAGACAAAAAAAAGAGCACGTACGAATCGTTATTCAGATTGATCCCAGATACCAACATGGAAGATGTTTTAGTTGTCAACTGCGAAAACACAACTATGAGGAGCAAAAGAAGATTTACACAATACCAAAATAAATACCTGTTACCATCACAATTCGAATAAATCAAATAAGGAAAAAAATTAAACTCGACAAAAAAAAACATGGAAAAGTTCAACGACTATTATGTGAACACATGGATGAAGGGTGGAAGGTTTCCACAGAGTCTATGGAATGTCTCGGGGCAAAGTCACCGAACAACGAACTCTGTTCAGAGCATGTTCAGAGCCGGCATTCTTCAATAATAAGAAAAATCACGAAAATTAGAAAACTTTTTATAGTTTTTAAACATACTTAAATCCGATGCTTAGTTTCAAATCTTACAGTACAGACAAGGGCCATCGACGTCAAGACGCTCTGAACTTATAGAAAAATATGAGAGAATACGAAGTATTCTTATTGATTTGGCGACACGTAAAATTTCAATGGAGGCATTCATTGCCTAGAAAAACTGTAATTTTTTGTTATTTGAAAATTATTGTGCTTTTTCTATTAATAATGATGATTTGAATACTACAGTTAATTTATTACAATATGTTTGATTAGTGTTTTTGTTTGACTAGTGGACAATTATTTAACCAGGTAACTGTTATGTGAACAATACTGATTTTATGAATAAAAATATTAATAATAAGTAGGTGTTCTATCTAAATTTTTTTGTTTGCTGAACCTTCTGTTCTGTGTTTCACTGTGTCATTTATTTGAATTTAAACAATAGAAATTAGGAATAAGTAGGTGTGGGTAGAAAGGGGAACTTAAATGTGATGTTTTGGGTCGAACGGAGCAAAATACCTACTGGGTAGAAAAATCTTGGGTCGAACGGGGAAGCACTCATTATTTTATGTAATAATTAGGACTCTAGTCGCCTGAAACACAGGATTACCTAGTTCAGTCTAAATTGTTAAAGCTTGCTATTTTTATTTTTAGTGCACTTCTGTCTTGTCTTTTTACGTAAGTTTATTTGAATAAATTTTATTTATTTTTTATTTATTATTAGTATTTAGTAGCTCTATTCACTTTCCTTTTTTTCCGGTCATTTCGTAAAAGTTGTCAACAAAATTCACACTTTGAGCTATTTCTGTTTGACAGACTGATTTTCACGCTTGGTTGATTTTTGAAAGCATCAAAGTTGCTTTAGGACTTTCAGAGTAAACAAGACCGTCGGCGAGCCGTAAGAATAGCTCAAGTGAAAATAAACTTTAGAACAAAACTCAATTGAATACTATCATTGAAATAATAAACCGCCCGAGAAGCGCAGTTCTTATCTATTTTATAAGGTTTAATTTTTTATAGATCATTAAGTGATAATAATACTAAGGATTTTTGTCCTCTTACGTAAGAGGTCCCAAAGATTTTCGATGAAACCGACTGAGACTTCGTGGCTAAGTTGGTTAGAGCACACCCGTACTGAGGGTGGGGTGCGGGTTCGAGTCCCGCCGAAGTCGAAAAAATTTGGGAACTTATTTTATTTCTTAGTAATATTAATACTTTATTTTTTAAGAATAAGTTTATTTCAAAACTCCTTATTTGCGTATATAGTACAAGTAAGCCCAATCAAATTCACTCGCGAAGAAAATTATAATCAAAAAGTAGGAATAGTGTATAATTAGTTAATTACATATAAATGACATGTCAATATTATATGTTTATTTTAGTAGTATTGTCTTGTAGCTCCTTCCTATTGTCTTGTAGCTCCTTCCTATTGTCTTGTAGCTCCTTCCTATTGTCTTGTAGCTCCTTCCTATTGTCTTGTAGCTCCTTCCTATAGTCTTGTAGCTCCTTCCTATTGTCTTGTAGCTCCTTCCTATTGTCTTGTAGCTCCTTCCTATTGTCTTGTAGCTCCTTCCTATTGTTAGTCGAAACTTTGAAACTCACTGCGTTAGCTCCGCGGACCGGGAGCTCTAATGTTTACATAATATATACATACACAATACCATCATATTAAAACAAGATTCGCCAAGTGCGAGTGTAACTCGCGCGCCGAGGGTTTCAAACATTTGCCAATTATTTGGACAATCAATTTTCTGAAATATTTTAAAAAGTATGAAACTTACAGAAATTTCAAAAAGTGTTTTGAAATGGTCAAAACGATACCTTTCATTTGATACCCCACATGGGTAGGTACCCTTTTTGAAAAAAAATCCCCTTTTTTGACCATTTTTCAAAAACTATTATTATTACAGACTTCTCTATATTTTTCCTGTAAAATATAGATTGATATCTACAAACGCCTAATACATTGTACATGGATCGATCTGCAATCTTCGGAGATAGGGGGGGGGAATGGTAATTTTTTCGACTTTTTTGAAATATTTCAAAAAGTATGAAACTTACAGAAATTTCAAAAAGTGTTTTGAAATGTACAAAATGATACCTTTCATTTGATACCCCATTTGCCTTCCTAGGTCTCTTTTGAAATTTCAACATCAAAATTTGTACTGAAAATATTCATTTTCATTTATTTATATATTTTTTTCTTGAAATCAGTAATGACGCACGAAATGTATCATTATTTCAAATTTCAAGTTAATAGCTGCAGTAGTTACTGAGATATTCAAGAAAGACCGGGGACGGACAGAGCGAGACCATAAGGGTTTCAAAACCGATCTTTGAAACCCTAAAAAGCTTTGCAGACTTAGATTAGATGATTGATGCCTTCTCGGAACAGGTCTCTTCCAACAAGTGTGTACAGTACAGACCGATCAGTGGCACTTCTCTACAAGGTGATACTGCTGCACTTGACAGCTTTAGGCACCTCGAATCATTACTTTACTAACGAATTCCATTTTGTTAACCTTTGTCTTCCATTTGGTTCAGGTTTCTATTGAATGTTTGCATTCTTACACTTAAAGTCGTAGACGAGAGGCAACTCTGATTACTTTCTGAAGTAACTGTAAGTAGGTTGTTTTGTTACTGCGTGGCTCCACCACCAGCTCACGATGCGTTGGCTGGGCAGTGGGCAGGCTGTATATGTTACGAGTAATCTAACTACTCTATTAGTATATTATTACAGCACTGCGTTTACTAACAATAGAAGGAATACTAAAGTTTGCCCTCATTCAACAACCCTAAAATCTGCCTTTGCGCAAAAATTTTACCTATTTCTTGGTCCGTTCCTGTACAACAGACTAAATTCAATTTCTAATTTTTACGCGCTTAACTATAATAATTGTAAAAAATCTATTAGATTTACACTTCAAAGTCTATCCTACGACGATACAGAGAAGCTTTCTCTACCATAAACAACATTGTTACACTAAATGCCTACATCGTACTTAAGTGATTATTTTATGTAATAATTAGGACTCTAGTCGCCTGAAACACAGGATTACCTAGTTCAGTCTAAATTGTTAAAGCTTGCTATTTTTATTTTTAGTGCACTTCTGTCTTGTCTTTTTACGTAAGTTTATTTGAATAAATTTTATTTATTTTTTATTTATTATTAGTATTTAGTAGCTCTATTCACTTTCCTTTTTTTCCGGTCATTTCGTAAAAGTTGTCAACAAAATTCACACTTTGAGCTATTTCTGTTTGACAGACTGATTTTCACGCTTGGTTGATTTTTGAAAGCATCAAAGTTGCTTTAGGACTTTCAGAGTAAACAAGACCGTCGGCGAGCCGTAAGAATAGCTCAAGTGAAAATAAACTTTAGAACAAAACTCAATTGAATACTATCATTGAAATAATAAACCGCCCGAGAAGCGCAGTTCTTATCTATTTTATAAGGTTTAATTTTTTATAGATCATTAAGTGATAATAATACTAAGGATTTTTGTCCTCTTACGTAAGAGGTCCCAAAGATTTTCGATGAAACCGACTGAGACTTCGTGGCTAAGTTGGTTAGAGCACACCCGTACTGAGGGTGGGGTGCGGGTTCGAGTCCCGCCGAAGTCGAAAAAATTTGGGAACTTATTTTATTTCTAAGTAATATTAATACTTTATTTTTTAAGAATAAGTTTATTTCAAAACTCCTTATTTGCGTATATAGTACAAGTAAGCCCAATCAAATTCACTCGCGAAGAAAATTATAATCAAAAAGTAGGAATAGTGTATAATTAGTTAATTACATATAAATGACATGTCAATATTATATGTTTATTTTAGTAGTATTGTCTTGTAGCTCCTTCCTATTGTCTTGTAGCTCCTTCCTATTGTCTTGTAGCTCCTTCCTATTGTCTTGTAGCTCCTTCCTATTGTCTTGTAGCTCCTTCCTATAGTCTTGTAGCTCCTTCCTATTGTCTTGTAGCTCCTTCCTATTGTCTTGTAGCTCCTTCCTATTGTCTTGTAGCTCCTTCCTATTGTTAGTCGAAACTTTGAAACTCACTGCGTTAGCTCCGCGGACCGGGAGCTCTAATGTTTACATAATATATACATACACAATACCATCATATTAAAACAAGATTCGCCAAGTGCGAGTGTAACTCGCGCGCCGAGGGTTTCAAACATTTGCCAATTATTTGGACAATCAATTTTCTGAAATATTTTAAAAAGTATGAAACTTACAGAAATTTCAAAAAGTGTTTTGAAATGGTCAAAACAATACCTTTCATTTGATACCCCACATGGGTAGGTACCCTTTTTGAAAAAAAATCCCCTTTTTTGACCATTTTTCAAAAACTATTATTATTACAGACTTCTCTATATTTTTCCTGTAAAACATAGATTGATATCTACAAACGCCTAATACATTGTACATGGATCGGTCATCAATCTTCGGAGCTAGGGGGGGGGAATGGTCAATTTTCCGTCTTTTTTTGAAATATTTCAAAAAGTATGAAACTTACAGAAATTTCAAAAAGTGTTTTAAAATACTCAAAACGATACCTTTCATATGATACCCCACATAGGCAGGTACCCCTCCTTTTGAAAAAAAATTCCCCCCCTTTTTGACCATTTTTCAAAAACTATTATTATTACAGACTTTTCTTTATTTTTCCTGTAAAATATAGATTGATATCTACAAACGCCTAATACATTGTACATGGATCGGTCTGCAATCTTCGGAGCTAGGGGGGAATGGTAAATTTTTCGACTTTTTTTGAAATATTTCAAAAAGTATGAAACTTACAGAAATTTCAAAAAGTGTTTTGAAATGGTCAAAACAATACCTTTCATTTGATACCCCACATAGGCAGGTACCCCTCCTTTTGAAAAAAAATTCCCCCCCTTTTTGACCATTTTTCAAAAACTATTATTATTACAGACTTTTCTTTATTTTTCCTGTAAAATATAGATTGATATCTACAAACGCCTAATACATTGTACATGGATCGGTCTGCAATCTTCGGAGCTAGGGGGGAATGGTAAATTTTTCGACTTTTTTTGAAATATTTCAAAAAGTATGAAACTTACAGAAATTTTAAAAAGTGTTTTGAAATGGTCAAAACAATACCTTTCATTTGATACCCCACATAGGCAGGTACCCCTCCTTTTGAAAAAAAATTCCCCCCCTTTTTGACCATTTTTCAAAAACTATTATTATTACAGACTTCTTTATATTTTTTCTGTAAAATATAGATTGATATCTACAAACGCCTAATACATTGTACATGGATCGGTCTGCAATCTTCGGAGCTAGGGGGGGGGGAATGGTCAATTTTTCGTCTTTTTTTGAAATATTTCAAAAAGTATGAAACTCACAGAAATTTCAAAAAGTGTTTTGAAATGGTCAAAACGATACCTTTCATTTGATACCCCACATAGGTAGGTACCCCCCCTTTTGAAAAAAAAATCCCCCCCTTTTTGACCATTTTTCAAAAACTATTATTATTACAGACTTGTCTATATTTTTCCTATAAAATATAGATCGATATCTACAAACGCCTAATACATTGTACGTGGATCGGTCTGCAATCTTCGGAGATAGGGGGGGGGGTATGGTCAATTTTTTGACTATTTTTGAAATATTTCAAAAAGTATGAAACTTACAGAAATTTCAAAAAGTGTTTTGAAATGGTCAAAACAATACCTTTCATTTGATACCCCACATAGGCAGGTTACCCTCCTTTTGAAAAAAATTTCCCCCCCTTTTTGACCATTTTTCAAAAACTATTATTATTACCGACTTCTCTATATTTTTCCTGTAAAATATAGATCGATGTCTACAAACGCTTAGTACATTGTACATGGATCGGTCTGCAATCTTTGGAGCTAGGGGGGGGGGAATGGTCAATTTTTCGTCTTTTTTTGAAATATTTCAAAAAGTATGAAACTTACAGAAATTTCAAAAAGTGTTTTGAAATGGTCAAAACGATACCTTTCATTTGATATCCCACTTGGGTAGGTACCCTTACTTTCGAAAAAAAAATCCCCTCCTTTTTGACCATTTGTCAAAAACTATTATTATTACCGACTTCTCTATATTTTTCCTGTAAAATATAAATCGATGTCTACAAACGCCTAGTACATTGTACATGGATCGGTCTGCAATCTTCGGAGCTAGGGGGGGGGGAATGGTCAATTTTTCGTCTTTTTTTGAAATATTTCAAAAAGTATGAAACTTACAGAAATTTCAAAAAGTGTTTTGAAATGGTCAAAACGATATCTTTTATTTGATACCCCACATAGGCAGGTGCCCCTCCTTTTGAAAAAAAATTCCCCCCCTTTTTGACCATTTTTCAAAAACTATTATTATTACAGACTTCTCTATATTTTTCCTGTAAAATATAGATCGATATCTACAAACGCCTAATACATTGTACGTGGATCGGTGTGCAATCTTCGGAGATAGGGGGGGGGGTATGGTCAATTTTTCGACTTTTTTTGAAATATTTCAAAAAGTATGAAATTTACAGAAATTTCAAAAAGTGTTTTGAAATGTACAAAATGATACCTTTCATTTGATACCCCATTTGCCTTCCTAGATCTCTTTTGAAATTTCAACATCAAAATTTGTACTGAAAATATTCATTTTCATTTTTCATTTATTTATATATTTTTTTCTTAAAATCAGTAATGGCGCACGAAATGTATCATTATTTCAAATTTCAAGTTAATAGCTGCAGTAGTTACTGAGATATTCAAGAAAGAGCGGGGACGGACAGAGCGAGACCATAAGGGTTTCAAAACCGATGTTTGAAACCCTAAAAATAAAACATCAAGTGCGAGTTAGACTCGCGCATCAAGGGTTCCGTACAAACTCCTACTCTTCAGCAAAGAAATCAACCCAGACGAATAAGGCACAATAATTTTCTGATTTGACAACGATTATGACGTAACTTACCCTAGGGTAACAATGTACTATTTTCTATGAATAAACCATAAATTTACGGTTTTTAGATTTTTTAATTTACTTGTGCTATAAGACATTGCTTCTTGCCAAATTTCATGGTTCTAGGTCAACGGAAAGTACCCTAAAGGTTTTTGGTCCATGAATAGAATAGAATAATCTTTATTGTCAAAGGTGAAACACATGAAAAATTATAGTTGTACAAAATTTCGGCGTACAGGCTAAGACTTGTCAAATTATTACATGGCGAGATTCGAAAATTATTTTTTCTGTGAATTAACTACAAATTTATTATTTTCGGATAAAAATCCGAAAACATTAAATTTATAACACAAGTAAAGGGTTTTCCCTTTACTTGTGTTATAAGACCTTGCCTCTCACCAAATTGCAAGGTTCTAGGTCAACGGGAAGTACCCTATAGGTTTTTGGTCCATGGCAAGATTAAAAAAATATTTTTTCTGTGAATAAACTACAAATTTACGGTTTTCGGATTTTTGCCTTTACTTGTGCTATAAGACCTTGCTTCTTGCCAAATTTCATGGTTAAACGGGAAGCACCCTATAAGTTTTGTGTGCATGTCATTCCCTTGGAAAATCAACGAAAAATAGACATAAACAGCTGTAACTTTTGATTGCGTTGACTTAGAAGTTTGATTTATATCGAGGCTTCAAGAGGTTACGAACCTGCAAATATGATGTGAATATCAACTCGAGAACTCCACGCATTTCTGAGAAAAGTGGGTTGACAGACGGACAACAAAGTGAGGGTCCCTTTTTTCCTTTTGAGGTACGGAACCCTAAAAAAGATTCTAAATTATACAGGTTCTAATAAACCGTTTCACATGAACGAGGTTCCACGAAGAGAATTAGCTGCGTGCCTACCTACCTCTGCGTCTCGTTCTGAATTAGCTGCGTGCCTACCTACCTCTGCGTCTCGTTCTGAATTAGCTGCGTGCCTACCTACCTCTGCGTCTCGTTCTGAATTAGCTGCGTGCCTACCTACCTCTGCGTCTCGTTCTGAATTAGCTGCGTGCCTACCTACCTCTGCGTCTCGTTCTGAATTAGCTGCGTGCCTACCTACCTCTGCGTCTCGTTCTGAATTAGCTGCGTGCCTACCTACCTCTGCGTCTCGTTCTGAATTAGCTGCGTGCCTACCTACCTCTGCGGCTCGTTCTGAATTAGCTGCGTGCCTACCTACCTCTGCGTCTCGTTCTGAATTAGCTGCGTGCCTACCTACCTCTGCGTCTCGTTCTGAATTAGCTGCGTGCCTACCTACCTCTGCGTCTCGTTCTGAATTAGCTGCGTGCCTACCTACCTCTGCGTCTCGTTCTGAATTAGCTGCGTGCCTACCTACCTCTGCGTCTCGTTCTGAATTAGCTGCGTGCCTACCTACCTCTGCGTCTCGTTCTGAATTAGCTGCGTGCCTACCTACCTCTGCGTCTCGTTCTGAATTAGCTGCGTGCCTACCTACCTCTGCGTCTCGTTCTGAATTAGCTGCGTGCCTACCTACCTCTGCGTCTCGTTCTGAATTAGCTGCGTGCCTACCTACCTCTGCGTCTCGTTCTGAATTAGCTGCGTGCCTACCTACCTCTGCGTCTCGTTCTGAATTAGCTGCGTGCCTACCTACCTCTGCGTCTCGTTCTGAATTAGCTGCGTGCCTACCTACCTCTGCGTCTCGTTCTGAATTAGCTGCGTGCCTACCTACCTCTGCGTCTCGTTCTGAATTAGCTGCGTGCCTACCTACCTCTGCGTCTCGTTCTGAATTAGCTGCGTGCCTACCTACCTCTGCGTCTCGTTCTGAATTAGCTGCGTGCCTACCTACCTCTGCGTCTCGTTCTGAATTAGCTGCGTGCCTACCTACCTCTGCGTCTCGTTCTGAATTAGCTGCGTGCCTACCTACCTCTGCGTCTCGTTCTGAATTAGCTGCGTGCCTACCTACCTCTGCGTCTCGTTCTGAATTAGCTGCGTGCCTACCTACCTCTGCGTCTCGTTCTGAATTAGCTGCGTGCCTACCTACCTCTGCGTCTCGTTCTGAATTAGCTGCGTGCCTACCTACCTCACGGCACGCTCCCCCCGCACCCCCTAGCGGGCGGGGGCTCTCGCTCCGTCACATCCATTAATATGGCCCTAATACCACTTGAATCGCTTTCTAAATCAAAACACACATATTAAAATGTCGCTTTGAGAATAACATATCGATATTATTGTTATTGATGCGGCTCAGACTTTGGAAAGTTGTATCTAAAAGTAAACAATGCATAATCGGAGAGCCTCCAGCGGCGCGCTGCCTGCGAGAGCGGGAGCCCTGTGCGGCGGTGGCGCTGGCAGCACGGGGGCTCCACCCGTCTAGTACCACAGGGGCTGGGCACGCTCGCTCGGCGCCCCCGGCGCGGCCGCAGTCTAGTACCACAGGGGCTGGGCACGCTCGCTCGGCGCCCCCGGCGCGGCCGCAGTCTAGTACCACAGGGGCTGGGCACGCTCGCTCGGCGCCCCCAGCGCGGCCGCAGTCTAGTACCACAGTTGCTGGGCACGCTCGCTCGGCGCCCCCGGCGCGGCCGCAGTCTAGTACCACAGGGGCTGGGCACGCTCGCTCGGCGCCCCCAGCGCGGCCGCAGTCTAGTACCACAGTTGCTGGGCACGCTCGCTCGGCGCCCCCGGCGCGGCCGCAGTCTAGTACCACAGGGGCTGGGCACGCTCGCTCGGCGCCCCCAGCGCGGCCGCAGTCTAGTACCACAGTTGCTGGGCACGCTCGCTCGGCGCCCCCGGCGCGGCCGCAGTCTAGTACCACAGGGGCTGGGCACGCTCGCTCGGCGCCCCCGGCGCGGCCGCAGTCTAGTACCACAGGGGCTGGGCACGCTCGCTCGGCGCCCCCGGCGCGGCCGCAGTCTAGTACCACAGGGGCTGGGCACGCTCGCTCGGCGCCCCCGGCGCGGCCGCAGTCTAGTACCACAGGGGCTGGGCACGCTCGCTCGGCGCCCCCGGTGCGGCCGCAGTCTAGTACCACAGGGAATGGGCACGCTCGCTCGGCGCCCCCGGCGCGGCCGCAGTCTAGTACCACAGGGGCTGGGCACGCTCGCTCGGCGCCCCCGGTGCGGCCGCAGTCTAGTACCACAGGGGCTGGGCACGCTCGCTCGGCGCCCCCGG
Source organism: Eupithecia vulgata (assembly GCA_946478455.1). Classification (NCBI taxonomy): domain Eukaryota; kingdom Metazoa; phylum Arthropoda; class Insecta; order Lepidoptera; family Geometridae; genus Eupithecia; species Eupithecia vulgata. Next base: position 17,680,898 of record OX297861.1, read on the forward strand.
CGCGGCCGCAGTCTAGTACCACAGTTGCTGGGCACGCTCGCTCGGCGCCCCCGGCGCGGCCGCAGTCTAGTACCACAGGGGCTGGGCACGCTCGCTCGGCGCCCCCAGCGCGGCCGCAGTCTAGTACCACAGTTGCTGGGCACGCTCGCTCGGCGCCCCCGGCGCGGCCGCAGTCTAGTACCACAGGGGCTGGGCACGCTCGCTCAGCGCCCCCGGTGCGGCCGCAGTCTAGTACCACAGGGGCTGGGCACGCTCGCTCGGCGCCCCCAGCGCGGCCGCAGTCTAGTACCACAGTTGCTGGGCACGCTCGCTCGGCGCCCCCGGCGCGGCCGCAGTCTAGTACCACAGGGGCTGGGCACGCTCGCTCGGCGCCCCCAGCGCGGCCGCAGTCTAGTACCACAGTTGCTGGGCACGCTCGCTCGGCGCCCCCGGCGCGGCCGCAGTCTAGTACCACAGGGGCTGGGCACGCTCGCTCGGCGCCCCCGGCGCGGCCGCAGTCTAGTACCACAGGGGCTGGGCACGCTCGCTCGGCGCCCCCGGCGCGGCCGCAGTCTAGTACCACAGGGGCTGGGCACGCTCGCTCGGCGCCCCCGGCGCGGCCGCAGTCTAGTACCACAGGGGCTGGGCACGCTCGCTCGGCGCCCCCGGTGCGGCCGCAGTCTAGTACCACAGGGGCTGGGCACGCTCGCTCGGCGCCCCCGGCGCGGCCGCAGTCTAGTACCACAGGGGCTGGGCACGCTCGCTCGGCGCCCCCGGTGCGGCCGCAGTCAAGTACCACAGGGGCTGGGCACGCTCGCTCGGCGCCCCCGGCGCGGCCGCAGTCTAGTACCACAGGGGCTGGGCACGCTCGGTCGGCGCCCCCGGCGCGGCCGCAGTCTAGTACCACAGGGGCTGGGCACGCTCGCTCGGCGCCCCCGATGCGGCCGCAGTTTTATTGCAGATTCAATATTACATTTCACACAAAGTGCATTCGGTACGTGCCGGTAAGGTTTTCGTTCCTGACGAGCTGTTGCGAATTCGATTCCGACGCAAATCGGCGGCTCCTTGCCGCCACGCCGCCGGCCGGAGACCTAGGGCGTCTGCGCGGCGCGGCAATCGATAAGACCGCAGACTCGGCCGACCCGGTCCCTGTACAAATGCACTTGTAACCTACATCGCCCATCTCGCCTTTCGCACGAGCCATTATGTCAAACATTTCACACGAGCCATGTCAAACATTTCAATTTGACTTCCTGACACAAAGCTCGCACAAGTAGCTAGATTATCTGATATTTTATAGTAAGCCTTTTTACAAAGGATATGTTTGACAATTTGTTTGAATTTATTTATTGATAATTTTTGCAACTCGGAGGTTTTTTTGTAGAAGCGTATACGATACATTGCCCTCTAACAGATACAGTAATCTTGTGTAGCCTAGTTGTGGGCACAGCGAGTTTATTCTTATTTCTAGTATGTAAATTATGTATATCGCTATTTTTGGGAACAGATTGATATTTCTAATGAGTGTGCAACAAGTTTTCATAAATATATGTTACATACAAGTCATTATGTCTATTTCTTTGAATTTCTCACGTAGGGATTCTCTGGGACCCATATTATAGATTGCACTAACAGCCCTCGTATGCAGCACAAACGGTGTAATATCTGCAGCGTCCCCACACCAGTATCCCATATGATATAATACTGTGGAAGTAAACAAGCTGAAATAAACAAGTGTAGATAAGGGCCGAGCGGCCCAGATTGCATTCTCTTGTACCTCGGGTATTATACTTCTCAACCATACATACGGTTTGAGATCAGGTAACATGTAGGTAAACTACGAGCATGTTGTAACCCACGCCCCGCGCCCCTCGCGCCTCGCCGCTCGCCGCTCGCGCCGGTAACCGGGTTATCCTCCATAACATAATATTTTTACGCTCGCCGCTGTATGGAGGCGTTCAGTTTATTGCTTCTCCGGATCAATGAAGCAGCTTCCAATATTGAGAATTGAGTTTGAGGCACTCAATCTTAATATGATCCGGCATCAGTCGGGGTGTACAGTACGCGAGCGTGCGTACGTTAGACCGGCCTGAGCTGACTGTATTTATTTCGCATCTAGTATAAATCATAAACCTGTAGGTAGATACGCAAACTATTCAAATTTAGATGTTGAAACCATTAGCTGAATCAACCAAATACAGAATTTAAAGGAGATAGAAATCTTTTTAAATGTTATTACCACATCGTCCTATACTTTTGTATTGTTTCAGGTAAGTTCCAAAATACAACAAAGTGCTGGAGGGAAAACTATTTGCTTCGAGTAAGTGAACACACCTCACGGAACATAAAATCAAAGATTCGCTTCACCTTCCAGCTGCGACTAGCAAAACAATGACGTCACTAAGGTTGTAAGAAGCGCCGGGTGTAAACATGCAGCTGTAGAATTGTCGCGTTACATTAAGCCGCAGCCATTATGATAAACTGAATGTTGTGTCGTTAGCGTCGCCCCCAGCTGAGTCGTCGGCCTCCCTGCACCACGTGTTCCGGACACCTCCTCGAGGAGAAGGCCGCGCCGCGAGGCTTCGTCGCTCGCGGGGTGACTGACCCGCCTTCGCCGTGTTCGGGCGCGACGTGCGTAGCGCTACGTGCGTAGCGCTACGCCGCGCCCCGTACCACTAATTGCTACGGCGTAGCACACTCGTATTGCTTCAAAGTAAATCGTGATCTTGTATGAAAACTCCTTCACCTACATGAAATGTGTCCTCTGAACGATTCGCCACCCCCCACCCCGTCGCAACCTTACCCCTCGGTGCTCGCTCGCTGGAAATAACAAAACCGTCTGAATTTGAGGAACATCATAAAAAACGACAAATGTCCGGCTATTACTGACGCTGGCTGTCAGCCTCGCGTGTCAGCGCGCGAGTGGACCCGGGTGATATTACTGACGCTGGCTGTCAGCCTCCGCGCGAGTGGACCCGGGTGATATTACTGACGCTGGCTGTCAGCCTCCGCGCGAGTGGACCCGGGTGATATTACTGACGCTGGCTGTCAGCCTCCGCGCGAGTGGACCCGGGTGATATATTACTGACGCTGGCTGTCAGCCTCCGCGCGAGTGGACCCGGGTGATATAGCTACCAGTTTTTCGGTTAATGTTTTGAAACAATGTAAGGTTTCAGAACATTATTTTGGTACAGAAATGTTGTATCGCGTGTTAGTTTTCTTCCTCCACACCTTACATGAGCATGAAATGTTTTACAAGTCAATCTGCACTTTTATAGTTGGCAAGAGGCACGGTTCAGCATTTTAGTTCTAAGATTTTTCACAAAGTGCCTCAGTATAATGTCAGCCCGCTGTTCGCCACAATGTGTAACGGCAGCCCGCTGTTCACCACAATGTGTAACGGCAGCCCGCTGTTCGCCACAATGTGTAACGGCAGCCCGCTGTTCGCCACAATGTGTAACGCAGCCCGCTGTTCGCCACAATGTGTAACGGCAGCCCGCTGTTCGCCACAATGTGTAACGCAGCCCGCTTTTCGCCACAATGTGTAACGCAGCCCGCTGTTCGCCACTATGTGTAACGGCAGCCCGCTGTTCGCCACAATGTGTAACGCAGCCCGCTGTTCGCCACAATGTGTAACGGCAGCCCGCTGTTCGCCACAATGTGTAACGCAGCCCGCTTTTCGCCACAATGTGTAACGCAGCCCGCTGTTCGCCACTATGTGTAACGGCAGCCCGCTGTTCGCCACAATGTGTAACGCAGCCCGTTGTTCGCTACAATGTGTAACGGCAGCCCGTTGTTCGCCACAATGTGTAACGCAGCCCGCTGTTCGCCACAATGTGTAACGCAGAGCGCTGTTCGCCACAATGTGTAACGGCAGCTCGCTGTTCGCCACAATGTGTAACGCAGCCCGCTGTTCGCCACTATGTGTAACGGCAGCCCGCTGTTCGCCACAATGTGTAACGCAGCCCGTTGTTCGCTACAATGTGTAACGGCAGCCCGCTGTTCGCCACAATGTGTAAAGCAGCCCGCTGTTCGCCACAATGTGTAACGCAGAGCGCTGTTCGCCACAATGTGTAACGGCAGCCCGCTGTTCGCCACAATGTGTAACGGCAGCCCGCTGCTCGCCAGAATGTGTAACGCAGCCCGTTGTTCGCTACAATGTGTAACGGCAGCCCGCTGTTCGCCACAATGTGTAACGCAGCCCGCTGTTCGCCACAATGTGTAACGCAGCCCGCTGTTCGCCACAATGAAAAAAAAAAAAAAAAAAAAAAAAAAAAAAAAACAAATAAAATACATACCTGTGACCAGAAGTCGATTTGAACGGTTGAGATTGGATTGGGAATTTGGGATACTAAACCATTACCTAACTACTCACATAACAACCCAAATGAGTCGTATTGCTGTTTTTTTGACAAATTCACCAATGCGTTTAATTCAATATTCATACCCAAGTCGATCATGGTCTCAGAAAAACTTAACTTTTGTGAGTGGGCAACAGTAGGTATACAAAAGAGTAGAGAAAAGTTGTATGAACTGTATAGCGAAAAACAATATAATTTTAGCCAGGAATTTAAGGAAAAAGTAAAAAAATACTCAAAAATGTTTAGAAAAGTTTGCCATATAGCAAAATCAAATTATATCAGTTCAAAATTAGAAATAGTGAAAATGTTATAAAATCAACATGGAAAATCATAAATAGTGAGACTGGAAAGGTCAGTGCCCATGATAATGACTACAATTTAAAGATTAATGATTGCTTAATCAAAAATGACCTTGAAGTAGCCCAAGCGTTTGAAAACTTTTTTACTGACATTCCGATCTCTACTACAAAGTGTCTAAACTCTTCTCAAGTAATCGCTGAGTCATTACTCACAGAAAATGTACAAAAATGCAAATGTAAATTCAATTTCAACCATGTCGATGAAAAAGACATTAAAAAAGCCTTTAACCTTTTAAATGTAAAGAAAACTGCAGATCTCTGGGGCATTTCCGTTAGAATTATTAAACCATTGATTGATACAATCGCACCAGATCTCGCTTTTATATTCAATGAATCTATTGATTGTGGCATATTTCCTGATCTAATGAAACATAGTAAAATAATACCATTATTTAAATCGGGTAGTAGATCTGACCCCACTAACTTTAGACCGATATCAGTATTGCCTACATTCAGCAAAGTTTTTGAAAAACTTATTTTACACCAATTACTTAAGCATTTCAATGGCAATGGCCTGCTACATTGTAAGCAATTCGGGTTTACTCGCGGCAGGTCAACTACTGATGCCGGTGTAGAGTTAGTAACGCATATTTTTGATGCTTGGGAGAAGTCGCAAGATTCCTTGGGTGTTTTTTGCGACTTGTCAAAAGCATTTGATTGCGTACACCACGGAACATTAATCAGGAAACTGCAACACTATGGATTAATGGACACCTCTTTGGATCTTCTTACATCTTACTTGAGCGGTAGGATACAAAGAGTTGACATTAATGGGAAACGGTCCTCGGGGTCTGTAGTTACCATGGGTGTACCGCAGGGTTCTATCCTCGGTCCCTTCCTATTTCTAGTTTACATTAACGATCTGCCTCATCTTGTTAAGAATAATCACGAGATTGTATTATTTGCTGATGACACTTCATTAATTTTTAAATTGAAACGACAAAACATAAACTTCGACGATGTAAATAATGCAATATCAAAAGTAGTCAATTGGTTTAGTGTCAATAATCTTTTGCTCAACGAAACCAAAACTAAATGTATTAGATTTGTTTTACCGAATGTAAAACAAGTTAAGGCTAATGTATACGTAAAAGAAGAATCGGTAGAATTTGTGGACAGTACCGTATTCTTAGGAATTACCTTAGATAGTAAACTTCAATGGGGCCCGCACATAGATAAGCTATCGAAGAGACTAAGTTCTGCAGCATATGCAGTCAAAAAAATCCGTCATCTTACAGACGTTGATACTTCTAGACTAGTATATTTCAGCTACTTCCATAGTATTATGTCTTATGGTATACTGCTGTGGGGGAACGCTGCAGATATTAACACCGTATTTGTGCTGCAGAAGAGGGCTGTTCGTGCAATCTATGATATGGGTCCCAGAGAGTCCCTACGTGATAAATTTAAAGAAATAAACATAATGACAGTACCGTGTCAATATATTTATGAAAACTTGTTGTACACTCATAAGAATATCAATCGGTTCCCCAAAAATAGCGATATACATAATTTAAATACTAGAAATAAGAATAAACTCGCTGTGCCCACAACTAGGCTACACAAGATTAATGTATCTTTTAAAGGACAATGTATACGCTTCTACAACAAAACTCCAAGTGAGTTGCAAAAATTATCAATAAATAAATTCAAACAAATTGTCAAACATATCCTTTGTAAAAAGGCTTACTATAAAATATCAGATTATCTAGACGATAAAAAAGCTTGGGACGAGTTTTGCTCCAACTCGAAAACTAACATTCTAACAAGGTAAAGGTTTCTTGTTCGCTTCTTTACTTTACCTTAAAAAGATTGAAGTGGACAAAAAATCAAAGTGATCACTTTATTTCCTAGTTTTACTTATGTAATCTGAGTTTTTGTGACGTGTCCAAGAGTCCTGTAAGGTCTAAAGGAAATAAAGCACTTTGAATTTTGAATTTTTGAATTTTGAATGTGTAACGGCAGCCCGCTGTTCGCCACAATGTGTAACGCAGCCCGCTGTTCGCCACTATGTGTAACGGCAGCCCGCTGTTAGCCACAATGTGTAACGCAGCCCGTTGTTCGCCACAATGTGTAACGGCAGCCCGCTGCTCGCCACAATGTGTAACGCAGCGCGCTGTTCGCCACAACGTGTAACGGCAGCCCCTGTTCGCCACAATGCCGCGCGTTACAATAATGCCTTTGTTTTATTTGTGAACACGGAGCGTCCCGTTCTACACAAAGGGTGGAAGGTGGTTTACATTCGTTTGAATAATGTCCTCGTTTTAATTATGGCGGCTATCAGTGGAGCCGCTGTAATGGAAAACACGATCATTATTTGAAGCTGTTTTGTCGATCTGACCTTTTTCAGGTGAAGGATGGGAAGAGGGAAAACCGTTGAATCAGTTTTACAATCATTATAGTGCTTAAACCTGGTGATCCCCTCGCGACAGGCTTAGTTCACGGCCTCATTATCTGCAAATGTGACTTGGGTGGTTGCAAAAAGAATTTTGTTGCAAAATAATATGTACGCAGTATGTGGTGATACACGCCGCCATCATGCTGCGCCACACGCCATCATGTCGCGCCACACGCCATTGCCCTGAAGTGGCGCGCGCCATACCGACTAATGTACTGTTCAATATTACTTCATAAAGCCTACGCCACACGGTTACTAGATTCTCAACATGTTGCTCTCCTTCATGTTAATAGAAATAGAAATTATTTATTTGTAACCTTACCAACTAAAACAAACATGACTTAAAATTAAAGGACAAAGCTTCTGTCGATAAGAGAGAGAGAGAGAGAGAGAGAGAGAGAGAAATATTTATTTTTTTCCCAAAGATACATAAGACTTACATACTAGGTACTAATAACTACAGTTAAAACTAGGTATACAAAGAAAAAATATATACAACATAACAAAAAAAAAACATGTAAATGGGAAAAAAAAGGGTCCCCACCTCAGCATGTGTAGCATTCGGCTAAGCCCAATGCTACGCTGGTTTTCAGGTGGAGCCCGAGTGAGTGAGATAAGAGTCACAAAACGGTCTCTGTCTCAGCATGAGCTAGTTGTAAACACGTTACAACCAACGCTGGTCTTCCGACAGAGCCGTTTAGTGACGTCACGGAAGATAACACATACGACATAACAAACAAAATAAAAATAAAACGTTAAAAAACATAATCTACGGCAACGATTGATTAATAGATACAGCAGATATATAGTGTCTGTCTGTGTATTTACTTTTACACAATAAAAACAAGATAAAATAATAACGCTGGACAAGATAATACAAAATGGGTTTAATTCGTACACAAGTAAAAATAAAATTAGTATCGAATTGTACAAAGCATAATTATATGATACTTATATCATTTTTATGACTCTCCTGTTTTTTCTGACCTTCAAAAATAAAGTTGCGCAGTTTCACTTTAAAACCATAATAATTTTGCAGGTTCCTTATTGGTGGGGGAATATTATTCCAGCACCGCGATGCAGCGTAGCGGAAACTGCCTCGAAAGGAGGCCGAACTATGACGCTGCATCGATAGCTGTTTGGCGCTCTGTCGGAGTCCGCACGATCTAGTGCTGCCTATCCATGAAAGTTTCTCATATAGATATGAGGGTACTCGGTGGTTGAGGACTCCAAAGAGTAAACAAGCTAAATGAAATTTCCTACGATGCTTCATTTTCATAATGCCGTGTTGATTCAAAAACGGTGTAACATGACCTCTCAACGGTATATCAAAACAAAAACGAGCACAGGCATTCTGTACTCGCTGAATCAACTTTTGAGTTCTAGCAAACAATCTAGGACTTATGACAGTATCAGAGTAATTCAGCTTGGATAGTATGAGTGACTCAATCAAACGTATTCGTAGGTCCAATTGAAGATGAGACCTCATTCTATATAAGACTTTCAGCCTATAAAAACAGTTGGCTACTGTATCAGCTATATGTTTTTCGAAGCGAAGTTTGCAGTCCATATGTAGACCTAAGTTACGCGCTTCGTACACGCGTTCAACAGACGCATCCATAAATTCCACATCAACAGTTGGAATTAAATTGGCTAGTTGATGTTTGCTACCAAAGACCATATATTTGGTTTTTGTAGGGTTAAGTAAGAGACTATTGTTTTTAGACCACTGAGCTATATTACATAAATCACTATTAAGTTTCTTTATTGCCTCGTCAACATCCGAGGGCTTACATGATATATATAGCTGCGTATCGTCTGCATAAATATGAAACTCAGAGTGCTTTATATGCCGCTGAATATCTGCCGAATACAGTACAAATAATAGCGGCCCTAAAATGGATCCTTGAGGAACCCCAGTCTCGACTGGTAATATGTCGGATAACAATGTCGAACCATCGTCGCGAGTGAGTTTAGTGTACTGTTGACGATTAGTAAGATAGCTGTGAAACCAGAGAATTGATTTATTATCAAATCCATAAAAATGTAATTTTGACAGAAGAAGATTAATGTTGATTGAATCGAATGCCCTAGAAAAATCTAATAGAACTAATATAGTACACATTCCTTTATCTTGCGCGCAGATAATATTATCTGTTACATCTAACAGTGCAGTTACTGTGCTGTGTCCCCTTCTAAAACCAGACTGTACTTTAGGCAATATGCAGCTACATTCAAGGTATTCGGATACTTGACTATGGACCACCTTCTCTAACACTTTTGACAAGCAGGGCAAAATACTGATCGGGCGCAGATCTTTTAGTTCAGTAGGGTTAGCTATTTTAGGCAATGGCTGTACGCTTGCTAACTTCCACATATCCGGGAAAGTTGACGTTTCTAACGAGGTATTAACGATACATGTTACTAAATCAAGCGTTTCTGGCAGTGTTAACATGAGCATGTTTAGCGTTATGTGGTCAGCACCTTCAGCATTTGATTTTAAACTGTTGATAATTTTACCTATTCTGTCCAGACTAACAGGCTGCAATTGAAAGACCGCTTCACCAAAAGTGTGATATTCAAAATAAGTAAGATGCGAGATATTTATAACAGAAGCACCTGGAATGTCTAAAAAGTGTGCGTTAATAACGTTAGGGTCATTGAAATGTGGAGGAAGCTCAGAAGCATGTTTTGGAAAAATTGTGCTTTTGATATTTTTCCAAAGTAGTTTTGGATCATATATTTTATTGTTTATATTTTTATTAACATAAGCGGTTTTTTCGTGAAAAAGGGCCTGATTTACTGTTGATTTTAGACTTTTATAATATTCTCTCTTTGAATCGAGTTTAGTTTTATGATACTCCGCCAGAGCCTCATCGCGTAGCCTCATCATTAATTTGATGATGTCAGTGATCCAAGGGTAAGAGTGAAGTTTAACAACGACTGAGGTCACTGGTGAGTGCACGTCAAAAAGAGTCACGACACTTTGAGTAAATGCGTTAACCATTTCGTTAACGCTACTAAGCGTCGAAATAAGGTCCCATCTAATAGTTCGGAGACTAATGTTAAAATTTTCCAAATTAATATGCTTTATGGGTCTATAAAAAACGGTATAGGGTTTGACTTTGGAGCGCCTTAAGTTAAACTCGCAAAAAACGAGAGAGTGTCCATATAAAGAGCTTATTGGCTCTACCGCAACGCTTTTGGCTCTTAGATCCGTGCAGACTACATCAATCAAAGACAGAGAAGTTTGCGTAAAATGCGTCGGCGATGTGACTAATTGTGAAAAATTTAGACAAGAAAGAAATGTTACAAGCTTTGTTGTTTTTACTTCATTTAAATTTAGCAAGTTAATGTTGAAATCACCCAGTAAAATAACGTTATCACAGTTTGGAAGAGAATTTACCGTGTCTGTAACTGCATCAAAAAATAGATCTACGTCCAACCAAGGTGGCCTATAGGCCGTGCCGATTGCAAGTTTCCTGCCGTTGAGGGTCATGGTGAGCCACATCTGTTCTACCGACGCATGCAATGGGTCTACCGGGTGCCGCCAGGTACGTGCGGCTACTCCGCGCTTAATGTAGAAACCCACCCCACCGCCACGCGAGCGCACGCTGCGCGGCCGCGGGATGTGACGTAGTCGGTATCCCGCCACAACTGGGGCACGACTCTCCTCTCCCGCTCTAAGCCAGGTCTCGTTTATAGCTAGAACATCTAAGTCGTGCCTCATAATAGAAGCACTAAGATTGTCGTGATTGGTGCCTAAGGAACCTGCATTAATCAAACCAATTCTTAATCGACCAAAAACAAGTTTAAGAGAATCATAAAAACGAGACAACAAACTACATAGATATTAAAGCATGTATGCAAAAATAGATACGATTTAAAAATCATAATATTCGAAACTAAACGCAAATATTGATGCGTGAAATAAGTAGCAGTGTAAAATTATTTTTTTATAACTATAATGTATAATATAATGTTAACTGTGTTAAATATAATTAATGTAAAATTTGCAGAATATATTTTGTAAATAGTGTACATAAAACATGTGTGTTTGCAAACACAGTCAAATATATATATAACTTTCGTTTCTCTGAAACCATCACCGAACCGCCGCCGGTAGCTTATTTTAACTAAACATAACACAAAATTAAAACTAACACAATAATACAAAATTACAAGAACCCTTAAACATGACAACGACTTAACCATGAATAATTCAAACAGTGTCAATCTTAAAAACCCTAATTAGATCAGCATCTGAGCGAATGGGGTAGGCTGGCTTCCCGTCTGCCTCTCGAACATATATGCGGCCCCTCTTCGTCCAGGAGTACCTCCACTGCTGCTTGCGGCACTCTTCTCGGGCTCTGTGGAAGAGCAGCCTGTTGTACCGGGTCAGACGCTCGTTGAGGTAGATCCGCTGCGGTGGCGCAACTAGGCCGAGCTGCGTGGTGGTTAGAGTGCGGCGCACTCGGGCCGCGCTCAGCAGATCATCCCGCAGCTGACGGCGCGCCAGACGCACGATGACTCGGCGCGCGCGCTTCTCCTCGCCTATTCGATCAGCAACGCCAACTCTCTCGGTGAAGACGATGTCGCGTTCCTCGAGAGTGACTCCCAGCTTTGCCGCCACATGAATCACGGTGTGTAGGATATTTTCCCCTTTCATTTCGGGCAGATGTCCATTGTCGAGGTCTGAAGAAAGCGTCTCCTGGTCCCTATCATTCAACTCGTTCTTGAGCTGGGCCACCGTTTTTTCGAGTTCAACCACCTCGATCGCTGCAGACGTCGTCGGCTTCCTCTGCTCAATTGTCTCAAAGCGGCGATCAAAACCGTCCAGCCTCTCATTTATAGCCGCAACAGCGCTACGGAAATCTGCCATCTCCCGACGATAAGCACGTAACTCCTCCATGTATTCGGCGAGTTCCCGGCGCATTTCCTGCATCTCGGTGTCCAAGACCGGGGCTGCCTGAGGTGTCGCCTGCGCAGAAGTAGAAGAAGAACTCTGAGATACGTTTTTAACGGGGGTTTCGCTATTATCGCCTCTTTTCTGTTTCGCTTTGCAGCCAGGGCAAACCCATCCGGAAGTCACGGAGCCCTGAATCGACACGCAGGCTTTGTGGTAAATAGCGGCGCAAATGCTACAAGTAGCGCCCCCTGTCGGTGATAAAAATTTTCCGCATGCCACACACGATGACTTGCCCATCTTGGGTATTTAAGATTCTTGTAATTAGGCTGATAATATAATACACCAAACTTGACACAGATGGCAGCACCTAGGTTCCACCACTCTACAATAGATGGCGCTGCGAAGATCGATTATAGTTTCTTAGCTTTAAGCGAACGCCCAAGTGTGTCTATGGCGTGGAATTCTTACGACTACCCCCGAGTTGTAAAAAACAATCTGTGATATTGTTCTATAAAATCACTATAAAATCCAGTTTTACTGCCGCAAACAGACACGGAGCGACTGGCGCACACTCACCCAACGGGACTCGTAGGTGACGCAAAACCTTTTGCCACTTTCAACATATATGAGCACTCGTGTTCGAATATTTTTCAATTAAAATGTACTAGCGTATGTCAACGTATCAACGTCCGTGACGTCACCCTGTGTTACGTACGACTTGCTGTGCACAACAACCGCCAAGTCACGAGACCAAATATTTCCACATCAATAGCTTTGTAAACGCTTGTGAACAACCTGCCCGAGTCAACGTTACTTCATGGAGACTAAATTTGATAAGCTTTTGTTTTCGGGGTAAGTAATTGAAACTCAACGTAGAAAATAATGATTTATCTTCGTGTAATAATTATATCATCATCTCAGTCAAACGACGTCCACAGCTCCTCCAAACAACCTCCTATTGAAAATGTTCACAATTATTTACCCTTAAATTTTAGCTATTTGTGGCTTCATGTCCAGGAGAGAGGCGAATATTGGCAATAGTGTATTGAGTATTTCATATTACAGCAGAATTTATTAACATGATATTTGTTTGATTAACTCTGGTAAACATAAAGCGTAACTCTGGTAAACATAAAGCGTAACTCTGGTAAACATAAAGCGGAATAAGCCGAGTACCAAATACAATTTCATATTTTCGTGTTTATGAAAACCATTTTATCCTAAATTAAGCTGAAATTTGTAATAATTTCAAGCTCACATAGCAATGGTACATTAACCTACAATTTCAAGCTCACATAGCAATGGTACATTAACCTACAATTTCAAGCTCACATAGCAATGGTACATTAACCTACAATTTCAAGCTGACATAGCAATGGTACATTAACCTACAATTTCAAGCTCACATAGCAATGGTACATTAACCTACAATTTCAAGCTCACATAGCAATGGTACATTAACCTACAATTTCAAGCTCACATAGCAATGGTACATTAACCTACAATTTCAAGCTCACATAGCAATGGTACATTAACCTACAATTTCAAGCTCACATAGCAATGGTACATTAACCTACAATTTCAAGCTCACATAGCAATGGTACATTAACCTACAATTTCAAGCTCACATAGCAATGGTACATTAACCTACAATTTCAAGCTCACATAGCAATGGTACATTAACCTACAATTTCAAGCTCACATAGCAATGGTACATTAATCTACAATTTTGTTGGTCGTAGGATTTTAAATTTGATGTGTAACTTATACGAGTGAGTTATTTGTTCGGTAACGTTTTCTTTCCGCAGCATCCAAACTGAGTGACCTGAACACTACAAAGTATTAGTCGGCGTGAGCTGTGACCGCTTCAGGTGCTGCCCGGGGCGAAGCAGCCTCCGCAGCATCTTACCCCCAAGATTAGTTGTACCAGGTGGCGCCGCGGTCGGCCCGCCCATTAGGTGACGCTTCCACTGCTCTCCGCTGCTCACTCGGAAGCAGTGAAGAAGGTCGTACACACAACCGGATCCACTGACGGCCAAGCCATGACAAACCTTGTTATGTGTATACGTGTATTGTCTAGGCGCGAATATATCCCAATCAAACGACTAATTGTGACGACTCGCCCAGCATGTGGGATGAACCTTCTGAGAAGATCCTATCTTCCCAGAAGGTTCATGAAGAAGTAATGTTGTTCGTCCATGGGATATGATATGCTTGACCGTTCATTATTAATATTGGCCACGTAACAAAACACCATTGAAACCTTTTCATACAAGCCGCACACACAACAGAAACCAGAACAAGGGTGTAACGGTAAAGAATAAGCAGAAGTACAGTAGAATTAAACAAATCAAGGAAAAACTGAAAACAGGCAAATATATTCCCGGGGGGGGGGGGCGGGGGTGAAGTATAGTTTTGTGGGAAATAGCGGGTAGAGGTTACCTTGCGCGTTAAGCGACATTCATTACCGCTGGCTGCAGCGGGGCGCAGCGGGGCGCGGTGGGGCGGGCGGCCACATAGCCTCCTGAGTTCCGTCAATCAATTTGTCCGCTTGAAAAACTAATATTTTTGCATTCAAACTACGACGCTAACACAAATGTAGAGTTAAAAGAAATTCCATTGTAGAGGCATTTAAAGTTAATTGTTCGATCGCTCCATCGGGCCGGGCACGAGCGCGCCTCTGCCGGCGCGCGCTTTCAACCAGCGGCCCGCCTGGATCAGCCAATCAGAACACACTGACACCAGACACTTTGGCGCCGCTCCCTCAGCAATAGCTAAAATCATTTTATGATTATTCAATTTAACCATCTAGAGACTAGGCGCCAATTATTTCTGTATTGTATCGAGGGCTTTGTTTGTGAGATAGGGTACCTACTAAAAATCCTGATGTGTAGGTATTTCCGTTCGCCACATGGCGCCTGTACAATTTATGAAAACGATATATTTGCGTTGGTATTCCGCCTGCGATAACAATATCCGATATGTTTTTTACGAGTTCATGCAAAAATCTGACAATGTTTTTATAAAATATTTTGTGATCCTTGAGGCGGTGTTTATACGATAGTCATGTGAGCGCGCGCAAACACCGCGCCAGTGCGGGCCGTCCGTGTCCCTCCCGCGTTAACGCAAACACCGCGCCAGTGCGCGCCGTCCTTGTCCCTCCCGCGTTAACGCAAACACCGCGCCAGTGCGCGCCGTCCATGTCCCTCCCGCGTTAACGCAAACACCGCGCCAGTGTGCGCCGTCCTTGTCCCTCCCGCGTTAACGCAAACACCGCGCCAGTGCGCGCCGTCCATGTCCCTCCCGCGTTAACGCAAACACCGCGCCAGTGTGCGCCGTCCTTGTCCCTCCCGCGTTAACGCAAACACCGCGCCAGTGCGCGCCGTCCATGTCCCTCCCGCGTTAACGCAAACACCGCGCCAGTGTGCGCCGTCCGTGTCCCTCCCGCGTTAACGCAAACACCGCGCCAGTGCGCGCCGTCCTTGTCCCTCCCGCGTTAACGCAAACACCGCGCCAGTGCGCGCCGTCCATGTCCCTCCCGCGTTAACGCAAACACCGCGCCAGTGTGCGCCGTCCTTGTCCCTCCCGCGTTAACGCAAACACCGCGCCAGTGCGCGCCGTCCATGTCCCTCCCGCGTTAACGCAAACACCGCGCCAGTGTGCGCCGTCCTTGTCCCTCCCGCGTTAACGCTAACACCGCGCCAGTGCGCGCTGTCCTTGTCCCTCCCGCGTTAACGGAAACACCGCGCCAGTGGGCGCCGTCCATGTCCCTCCCGCGTTAACGCAAACACCGCGCCAGTGCGGGCCGTCCTTGTCCCTCCCGCGTTAACGCAAACACCGCGCCAGTGCGCGCCGTCCTTGTCCCTCCCGCGTTAACGCAAACACCGCGCCAGTGTGCGCCGTCCTTGTCCCTCCCGCGTTAACGCTAACACCGCGCCAGTGCGCGCCGTCCTTGTCCCTCCCGCGTTAACGCTAACACTGCGCCAGTGCGCGCCTTACTTGTCCCTCCCGCGTTAACGCAAACACCGCGCCAGTGCGCGCCGTCCTTGTCCCTCCCGCCTTAACGGAAACACCGCGCCAGTGCGCGCCGTCCATGTCCCTCTCGCGTTAACGCAAACACCTCGCCAGTGCGCGCCGTCCGTGTCCCTCCCGCGTTAACGCAAACACCTCGCCAGTGCGCGCCGTCCGTGTCCCTCCCGCGTTAACGCAAACACCTCGCCAGTGCGCGCCGTCCGTGTCCCTCCCGCGTTAACGCAAACACCGCGCCAGTGCGCGCCGTCCGTGTCCCTCCCGCGTTAACGAGCGCACTGGACAGGGACTCGGAACAAGCCGTGAGGAACCGCGCCGCTTGGATTCGATCGAAATTTTTATTTATTTACATTATGTGAACGGTTCGCTTGTACTATGTGAACGGTGAGAAAGTGCTTACTATCTCCCCTCTGCAGCAGGGGAGAAAGTAAATCCCATATATTTTTGCCGCCCGCATATTTGTTCGCTTGGATTTACGTACTTTCTTCCCTTCTTTTAAGTAAGAAGGGCGGCGCGTCGTCGTGCTGCCGCGGCAAGGGCGGCGCGTCGTCGTGCTGCCGCGGCGTGGGCGGCGCGTCGTCGTGCTGCCGCGGCGTGGGCGGCGCGTCGTCGTGCTGCCGCGGCGTGGGCGGCGCGTCGTCGTGCTGCCGCGGCGTGGGCGGCGCGTCGTCGTGCTGCCGCGGCGTGGGCGGCGCGTCGTCGTGCTGCCGCGGCGTGGGCGGCGCGTCGTCGTGCTGCCGCGGCGTGGGCGGCGCGTCGTCGTGCTGCCGCGGCGTGGGCGGCGCGTCGTCGTGCTGCCGCGGCGTGGGCGGCGCGTCGTCGTGCTGCCGCGGCGTGGGCGGCGCGTCGTCGTGCTGCCGCGGCGTGGGCGGCGCGTCGTCGTGCAACACGAAAACTCAACTGACTCGAAAAGTCTGAACGTTGTTCGGTTCCGCCTAATTTGAATAAGAATGATTTTACTGTAAATTTTAATTTGTCAATGTTATGCATTTGAATAGGGTAGGCATAGTTGTAGTAAATGGTAGAACCACCGATATCTCGTGCGATAATGGAACGAGGAAAATGCGTTAACCCTCGCCGGTGATTACAAGGATTAATGCTAGCTATATGTATAGTCATTGTATACCGCGCACGCGGCACGGCTAATGTCTTACTATTAGTTGAGCAAACAATTTAACACTCAGGAGGTCGGTTTACGGCGGAGACGAGGCCGAGGCGAGGATAGCGGCCGTTCGCGGAGCGCGGCCGGGTGCTCGCGGAGCACGGCCGGGTGCTCGCGGAGCGCGGCCGGGTGCTCGCGGAGCGCGGCCGGGTGCTCGCGGAGCGCGGCCGGGTGCTCGCGGAGCACGGCCGGGTGCTCGCGGAGCGCGGCCGGGTGCTCGCGGAGCACGGCCTTTGCGCGGGTTTTGACGGTGTTTTGACAGGTTACGGCATTCATTGAATTATACAGGGTGTCCGTGTGTAAACTGGGGGTAGGCGAAACTAAGTGCTAAAGTTTGTTGGCCCTTATGCCTTGAAAAGCCTCTCGGCTAATTTGAATATTTTTTTAATGTATCACTCACGAGGTCATCGCGGTTAAAATAGCTATTGCAATTAGTTCACAGGTCGTTCGGCACAACGTTTGTCATGTGGACAAACGTTGAACGAACACCCTGTATAATAATAATAATAATAAATTTGTTTATTTCCTCTTCACAATAGGTACTTAAAAACTAGTTATACGCGCACAGTGCGTAGAACTATATTTAACCTGTATTGTGAGAGGCTGGAGCTTGCTATAGGTTTTATGACAAACCTGTAACTACAAGTCTCCAGGACCTCCACTCCAAGGATTACATATAATAGGATACATTTGAATCATAGTACGATTAGTTAATTAGACGGTAGTTTAATAAAAATGTTAGTAAAATACTACCAGCATTGTGATGGTTTTGCTCCATTTATCCGAGCCGCGTAGAGTATGTCCCGTCCATCTCCATTTATCCGAGCCGCGTAGAGTATGTCCCGTCCATCTCCATTTATCCGAGTCGTAGAGTATGTCCCGTCCATCTCCATTTATCCGAGCCGCGTAGAGTATGTCCCGTCCATTTCCATTTATCCGAGCCGCGTAGAGTATGTCCCGTCCATCTCCATTTATCCGAGCCGCGTAGAGTATGTCCCGTCCATCTCCATTTATCCGAGCCGCGTAGAGTATGTCCCGTCCATCTCCATTTATCCGAGTCGTAGAGTATGTCCCGTCCATCTCCATTTATCCGAGCCGCGTAGAGTATGTCCCGTCCATCTCCATTTATCCGAGTCGTAGAGTATGTCCCGTCCATTTCCATTTATCCGAGCCGCGTAGAGTATGTCCCGTCCATCTCCATTTATCCGAGTCGTAGAGTATGTCCCGTCCATCTCCATTTATCCGAGCCGCGTAGAGTATGTCCCGTCCATTTCCATTTATCCGAGTCGTAGAGTATGTCCCGTCCATCTCCATTTATCCGAGCCGCGTAGAGTATGTCCCGTCCATCTCCATTTATCCGAGCCGCGTAGAGTATGTCCCGTCCATCTCCATTTATCCGAGTCGTAGAGTATGTCCCGTCCATCTCCATTTATCCGAGCCGCGTAGAGTATGTCCCGTCCATTTCCATTTATCCGAGCCGCGTAGAGTATGTCCCGTCCATCTCCATTTATCCGAGCCGCGTAGAGTATGTCCCGTCCATCTCCATTTATCCGAGCCGCGTAGAGTATGTCCCGTCCATCTCCATTTATCCGAGTCGTAGAGTATGTCCCGTCCATCTCCATTTATCCGAGCCGCGTAGAGTATGTCCCGTCCATCTCCATTTATCCGAGTCGTAGAGTATGTCCCGTCCATTTCCATTTATCCGAGCCGCGTAGAGTATGTCCCGTCCATCTCCATTTATCCGAGTCGTAGAGTATGTCCCGTCCATCTCCATTTATCCGAGCCGCGTAGAGTATGTCCCGTCCATTTCCATTTATCCGAGTCGTAGAGTATGTCCCGTCCATCTCCATTTATCCGAGCCGCGTAGAGTATGTCCCGTCCATCTCCATTTATCCGAGCCGCGTAGAGTATGTCCCGTCCATCTCCATTTATCCGAGTCGTAGAGTATGTCCCGTCCATCTCCATTTATCCGAGCCGCGTAGAGTATGTCCCGTCCATTTCCATTTATCCGAGCCGCGTAGAGTATGTCCCGTCCATCTCCATTTATCCGAGCCGCGTAGAGTATGTCCCGTCCATCTCCATTTATCCGAGCCGCGTAGAGTATGTCCCGTCCATCTCCATTTATCCGAGTCGTAGAGTATGTCCCGTCCATCTCCATTTATCCGAGCCGCGTAGAGTATGTCCCGTCCATCTCCATTTATCCGAGTCGTAGAGTATGTCCCGTCCATTTCCATTTATCCGAGCCGCGTAGAGTATGTCCCGTCCATCTCCATTTATCCGAGTCGTAGAGTATGTCCCGTCCATCTCCATTTATCCGAGCCGCGTAGAGTATGTCCCGTCCATTTCCATTTATCCGAGTCGCGTAGAGTATGTCCCGTCCATTTCCATTTATCCGAGCCGCGTAGAGTATGTCCCGTCCATCTCCATTTATCCGAGTCGTAGAGTATGTCCCGTCCATTTCCATTTATCCGAGCCGCGTAGAGTATGTCCCGTCCATCTCCATTTATCCGAGTCGTAGAGTATGTCCCGTCCATCTCCATTTATCCGAGCCGCGTAGAGTATGTCCCGTCCATTTCCATTTATCCGAGTCGCGTAGAGTATGTCCCGTCCATTTCCATTTATCCGAGCCGCGTAGAGTATGTCCCGTCCATCTCCATTTATCCGAGTCGTAGAGTATGTCCTGTCCATTTCCATTTATCCGAGCCGCGTAGAGTATGTCCCGTCCATCTCCATTTATCCGAGTCGTAGAGTATGTCCCGTCCATTTCCATTTATCCGAGCCGCGTAGAGTATGTCCCGTCCATCTCCATTTATCCGAGTCGTAGAGTATGTCCCGTCCATCTCCATTTATCCGAGCCGCGTAGAGTATGTCCCGTCCATTTCCATTTATCCGAGTCGCGTAGAGTATGTCCCGTCCATTTCCATTTATCCGAGCCGCGTAGAGTATGTCCCGTCCATCTCCATTTATCCGAGTCGTAGAGTATGTCCCGTCCATCTCCATTTATCCGAGCCGCGTAGAGTATGTCCCGTCCATTTCCATTTATCCGAGTCGTAGAGTATGTCCCGTCCATTTCCATTTATCCGAGCCGCGTAGAGTATGTCCCGTCCATCTCCATTTATCCGAGTCGTAGAGTATGTCCCGTCCATTTCCATTTATCCGAGCCGCGTAGAGTATGTCCCGTCCATCTCCATTTATCCGAGTCGTAGAGTATGTCCCGTCCATCTCCATTTATCCGAGCCGCGTAGAGTATGTACCGTCCATTTCCATTTATCCGAGTCGCGTAGAGTATGTCCCGTCCATTTCCATTTATCCGAGCCGCGTAGAGTATGTCCCGTCCATTTCCATTTATCCGAGTCGTAGAGTATGTCCCGTCCATCTCCATTTATCCGAGTCGTAGAGTATGTCCCGTCCATTTCCATTTATCCGAGCCGCGTAGAGTATGTCCCGTCCATCTCCATTTATCCGAGTCGTAGAGTATGTCCCGTCCATTTCCATTTATCCGAGCCGCGTAGAGTATGTCCCGGCCATTTCCATTTATTCGAGTCGTAGAGTATGTCTCGTCCATCTCCATTTATCCGAGTCGTAGAGTATGTCCCGTCCATTTCCATTTATCCGAGTCGTAGAGTATGTCCCGTCCATCTCCATTTATCCGAGTCGTAGAGTATGTCCCGTCCATCTCCATTTATCCGAGTCGTAGAGTATGTCCCGTCCATCTCCATTTATCCGAGCCGCGTAGAGTATGTCCCGTCCATTTCCATTTATCCGAGCCGCGTAGAGTATGTCCCGTCCATTTCCATTTATCCGAGCCGCGTAGAGTATGTCCCGTCTATCTCCATTTATCCGAGTCGTAGAGTATGTCCCGTCCATCTCCATTTATCCGAGTCGTAGAGTATGTCCCGTCCATTTCCATTTATCCGAGTCGTAGAGTATGTCCCGTCCATCTCCATTTATCCGAGTCGTAGAGTATGTCCCGTCCATCTCCATTTATCCGAGTCGTAGAGTATGTCCCGTCCATCTCCATTTATCCGAGTCGTAGAGTATGTCCCGTCCATCTCCATTTATCCGAGTCGTAGAGTATGTCCCGTCCATTTCCATTTATCCGAGTCGTAGAGTATGTCCCGTCCATCTCCATTTATCCGAGTCGTAGAGTATGTCCCGTCCATTTCCATTTATCCGAGTCGTAGAGTATGTCCCGTCCATCTCCATTTATCCGAGTCGTAGAGTATGTCCCGTCCATTTCCATTTATCCGAGTCGTAGAGTATGTCCCGTCCATTTCCATTTAACCGAGTCGTAGAGTATGTCCCGTCGAAGGATGTCTGGACTTTTAGTCGTACTTTTTCCTGTCTTAATTTTCAACTTTGGTATCCATTCCTTTTTGTCTATTAAAACTCGCACAGCTTTCTTAATGCCTTCTGTTTTTCCAATATAGGTTTCAAATGTTTTGAGTCTATAAGTTAGTCGATCTTTCCTCATACTTTTTTTTTATTGTTTGCTCAGGTTAGCTATTTCTTTCCTTATGTCTTTTGTCTTGTCCTTAGTTTCTAATAGCTCCGCTCTTCTTTTTAAAAGTTCTGCTGTTGTGTTTGAGGTAATTGTGTCTGAGGTAATTTTGTCTTTGTCTTGTTTTCCTTTGCTGCATTTTTTAGTTTTTCGGATAGTTTGTCATATTTCTTATGTCTATGGTCTATTCTGTTTTATGAAGGACATACAGTTGTTATAGTACAAACCATGGAAGATGACGGCTGTAGGCGCCGCACCACCGCACCGGTCTAGATCCCGCCATTGTGGTTGTAGGTATGTCGATGATTTATGTTAGTTGTTTGTTTCTTTGAGTCTTTAACGAAGGCTGTATTGACAGCTTTCCTTTGTCACGGCTTCGTGTGACGCAGCTTAACAATGGATGTTCTTTGATATAAATTGTTCATTACGTTTGTATTGTTGTGGTTAACATTGGCTTTTTATGTTTAAAGGTTTGATATTTTTCTTTTTGTGCTACCACTTGTTCTGATGCCGCCCACGCATCGCGCACACTCTCACACACATGCACTGGTACACGACAGTTTGCGTGAGTCAACTTCACAAACATTTCATATTCGCGTCCGGTGAGTTGGTTGCAGTTCTTCCACTAGTGGACAAAAAATTTAAGCGAATAAAATCAATAACATCATATTTCTTATTTGATAATAATGACTATTTATAAACCCGTTTGACTTGTCTAAGTGCTTATTTGGTAAGCTTAAAGAAATAAACGTTATTGATATTTGATATTTGATTTGATATTTGACTGCTCCGCTGTGCCACTTACATGTATGCAGCTCGAGAACAGGGGGCGAGCCAATGTGAGGAGTTCTCGAGGGAGCGCAGACAACTCCTCTCTCTCCCATCCACTGTCTTTCCCCAACTTACACTATTGAAATATCTAATCCTTTGATACATCCGCAAAGATACTGTATCAAAGATACATCCGCATTTTCGGCTTTTAAAAACTTGTAATTATCGGAAACGACAAACATGGAATGTGGATCCGTTTCGATGTGGTGAGGGAAGTGACAGCTGTTTGATAACGAACGACCGGACTCCTTCTGTACTGGACCTATACGTTAAGGAGTGGGTTGCGCGGTAGATCCGCCTCCTCTACCGATGGCCTTAACAAAGAAATGTCTCCACGTTAGAAACGATTAATCAGAAAGGAACTTAGCACTGAGCATCGAATCCAAACCCGTTGGCTCGCACTCATTGGAATACCAAATCAACCAGTTTAGCATTAACTGGGACTACATCACAAAAACGCCATATACAAACATTTTAAAATGAAATTCTTAAATGAACCTACGTGTACATCGGCGGGTGCGCGCTCAGAGCTTCACTAACAGTTCACTTGGCTTGTCACGTACGTGTACATCGGCGGGTGCGCGCTCAGAGCTTCGCTAACAGTTCACTAGGCTTGTCACGTACGTGTACATCGGCGGGTGCGCGCTCAGAGCTTCGCTAACAGTTCACTTGGCTTGTCACGTACGTGTACATCGGCGGGTGCGCGCTCAGAGCTTCGCTAACAGTTCACTTGGCTTGTCACGTACTTGTACATCGGCGGGTGCGCGCTCAGAGCTTCGCTAACAGTTCACCTGGCTTGTCACGTACGTGTACATCGGCGAGTGCGCGCTCAGAGCTTCGCTAACAGTTCACTTGGCTTGTCACGTACGTGTACATCTGCTCACGGCTCTCTCAGACTCGTCGCTAAACACAGACATTTGCCTACAACTGTAATCGAAGGCGACCTGGTGCACCATCCGCAGCCACCCTGGTATTTTTATTTATTCTAATGTACTTGCACTCGTGGGTCTTGTCCGGAAAGTTTTCAGGTCCTATTTCAGTGAAACAAAATTATCTTCCGCCGTCATTTACGGCAAGTTAGGTTAGGTTAGGGGTAAATGCCTTTTACGATCACACGGCACATTCCTGCCTCTCGTCTCTCGTCTCGGTAGGACGAGGGTTTTACAATATCCAGTCCACCACAAACGCAGAGTTGGGCTGATGGCGGAATGCTTAATAAGAAGCTTTATAACGAGATTTTGCTACAACCGTAATCAAAAGTTAAATATAATTAGCATCGACTTGCTCTCCATGAAAAGGAGTGTAGGGATAAGCGCTTTGAGAAAATGAAAGTAAAATGAACCTATCGAACAAAAGACCCTCTTACCAATTTAATAAGGTTCGATGTAAGATTATCTAACTCCGGGATCGACTATAAAATAGTATCCGAACCCGTTCGGAGGTGTCCGGGTCGGCATAAATGATAGTTTCCAGTTAGGGGTAAGTAAGGGCGGTCGCAGCGGAGCGGAGGGCGGCGTGACGGCGGCGGTCGCAGCGGAGCGGAGGGCGGCGTGACGGCGGCGGCGGTCGCAGCGGAGCGGCGGGCGGCGTGACGGCGGTCGAAGCGGAGCGGCGGGCGGCGTGACGGCGGCGGTCGCAGCGGAGCGGCGGGCGGCGTGACGGCGGCGGTCGCAGCGGAGCGGCGGGCGGCGTGACGGCGGTCGAAGCGGAGCGGAGGGCGGCGTGACGGCGGTCGAAGCGGAGCGGAGGGCGGCGTGACGGCGGTCGCAGCGGAGCGGCGGGCGGCGTGACGGCGGTCGCAGCGGAGCGGAGGGCGGCGTGACGGCGGTCGCAGCGGAGCGGCGGGCGGCGTGACGGCGGTCGCAGCGGAGCGGCGGGCGGCGTGACGGCGGTCGAAGCGGAGCGGCGGGCGGCGTGACGGCGGTCGCAGCGGAGCGGCGGGCGGCGTGACGGCGGTCGAAGCGGAGCGGCGGGCGGCGTGACGGCGGTCGCAGCGGAGCGGCGGGCGGCGTGACGGCGGTCGCAGCGGAGCGGCGGGCGGCGTGACGGCGGTCGCAGCGGAGCGGCGGGCGGCGTGACGGCGGTCGCAGCGGAGCGGCGGGCGGCGTGACGGCGGTCGAAGCGGAGCGGCGGGCGGCGTGACGGCGGCGGTCGCAGCGGAGCGGCGGGCGGCGTGACGGCGGTCGAAGCGGAGCGGCGGGCGGCGTGACGGCGGTCGAAGCGGAGCGGCGGGCGGCGTGACGGCGGCGGTCGCAGCGGAGCGGCGGGCGGCGTGACGGCGGTCGAAGCGGAGCGGCGGGCGGCGTGACGGCGGCGGTCGCAGCGGAGCGGCGGGCGGCGTGACGGCGGTCGAAGCGGAGCGGCGGGCGGCGTGACGGCGGCGGTCGCAGCGGAGCGGCGGGCGGCGCTGGAACTTCATTTCCGTAAAGATGCCACCTGCCGAGGCCTCCTCTGAGTGGCCTCGGTCGCTGTGGGTGCCACGCCACGTCCCACCACGACGATAATAGCACCATACCGCCACATCGTCTCATTCAGGTAAGGCACCCGCTTTGGTTTCTTTAACGAGAAATAGAAAATAACTAAAGTAGAACGGCTGAATTTCACATTTCTCGAGGCATTTCCTTCGATAGGTTCACTTCGGTGTGCTTCAATCTAGAGCTTATTGGTTTTCCATAAAAAAAATATCCTATGTAAGTCTCTGGGTGCCACCTGCCTCCTGCCAAGTCTCTGGGATGCCGCCTGCCTCCTGCCAAGTCTCTGGGATGCCGCCTGCCAAGTCTCTGGGATGCGGCCTGCCTCCTGCCAAGTCTCTGGGATGCCGCCTGCCTCCTGCCAAGTCTCTGGGATGCCGCCTGCCTCCTGCCAAGTCTCTGGGATGCCGCCTGCCTCCTGCAAAGTCTCTGGGATGCCGCCTGCCTCCTGCCAAGTCTCTGCGATGCCGCCTGCCTCCTGCCAAGTCTCTGGGATGCCGCCTGCCTCCTGCCAAGTCTCTGGGATGCCGCCTGCCTCCTGCCAAGTCTCTGGGATGCCGCCTGCCTCCTGCAAAGTCTCTGGGATGCCGCCTGCCTCCTGCCAAGTCTCTGCGATGCCGCCTGCCTCCTGCCAAGTCTCTGGGATGCCGCCTGCCTCCTGCCAAGATTCAATATTATGAGTTCAGCCGTTTTGGCGTGTAAAGGTAACAGACAGACAGACATAGTTACTTACTAATTTATAATATTAGGATACGTTTCAAACCTCCATAACAAATTTTATTTGAGGCTCATGAAATTTTAAAAACCTAGTTTGCAATTTAATATAAGCGAAACATTATTTATGATGCCATTAACGGTAGGTTCCATGAAGTTTAAAATTCATTTGATTGCGTAGTCGGTGGCGGCGCGGAATGCGCCTGACCCACTCCTTGACCTGACCTGCCTCACGCACCTACATAATACAAGAATGCGCCTGACCCACTCCTTGACCTGACCTGCCTCACGCACCTACATAATACAAGAATGCGCCTGACCCACTCCTTGACCTGACCTGCCTCACGCACCTACATAATACAAGACCTTCAGTTTGATAAGCAAGCTTTCCAGTAAGAGAAAGTTATCCAAATTGCAGAGCCTTGTTTGTCTAACCTCAATAGTAATTTACTCTCGCCTTTAGTAACAAGTCTATGGACAGGTCCGTCTCGCCGACACCTCTCGCCGTTTTCTGACCCATCGACAATTTTCAATTTTGTTTGCATTCTGATGCCATAAAACGCTTTAAGTTCCAAGCTGTGGAATATATTTTATTTTTAAACGCCAGAGGGCGCTGAGGTGTGGAATCAGGGTTCACTTTGAACGGGAATATTTGGGCGGAGAGTGCGGGGTGCGGGCGGGCGGGGGAGACACGTCAGCACACATTTAGGTGAACCTTGTTTATAAATTGGCGTTTTATACTATCCCTATTCGCTAGAGCAAAAGTTTCAGAAACACGTTCTACCGTGTGCTCGTCCATACGTGCGCACGTTCTACCGCATCTACACAGAGATATCGTAGTGCTGATATAGGCTTATCAACACGAGAAACATCTAGATGCCGGATTATAAAATAGTGGCAGTAACCGCCACGAGCTCGCAGAACATTCAGGTCTTACAGATAGATATAAGGTAGTCGCTAGTTCGTAGTTGTTTGCAGAGCGGCAGGCACTCATCGTCGTTTCGTTGACAAAGAGAAGCCAGACGGGAATTGATGGCAACAAGGTATCTATCGACCATCTCTTCTACAACAGAACTTAAACAAGATTCGCCAAGTGCGAGTGTGACTCGCGCGCCGAGGGTTTCAAACATTTGCCAATTATTTGGACAATCAAATTTTCTGAAATATTTTAAAACTTACAGAAATTTCAAAAAGTGTTTTAAAAAGGCCAAAACGATACCTTTCATTTGATAACCCACATGGGTAGGTACCTCCCCTTTTGTAAAAAAATTCCCCCCCTTTTTGACAATTTTTCAAAAACTATTATTATAACAGACTTCCCTATATTTTTCCTGTAAAATATAGATCGATGTCTACAAACGCCTAATACATTGTACATGGATCGGTCTGCAATCTTCGGAGCTAGGGGGGGTAATGGTTAATTTTTCGACTTTTTTTGAAATATTTCAACTTACAGAAATTTCAAAAAATGTTTTGAAATGGTCAAAATGATACCTTTCATTTGATACCCCACACGGGGAGGTACCCCTCTTTTGAAAAAAAAAACCCCCCCTTTTTGACCATTTTTCAAAAACTATTATTATTACAGACTTCTCTATATTTTTCCTGTAAAATATAGATCGATATCTACAAACGCTTAATACATTGTACATGGATCGGTCTGCAATCTTCGGAGATAGGGGGGGGGGAATGGTAAATTTTTCGACTTTTTTTGAAATATTTCAAAAAGTATGAAACTTACAGAAATTTCAAAAAGTGTTTTGAAATGTACAAAACGATACCTTTCATTTCATACCCCATTTGCCTTCCATGGTTTCTTTTGAAATTTCAACATCAAAATTTGTTCTGAAAATATTCATTTTCATTTGTTTCTTGAAATCAGTAATGGCGCACGAAATGTATCATTGTTTCAAATTTCAAGTTAATAGCTGCAGTAGTTACTGAGATATTCAAGAAAGAGCGGGGACGGACAGAGCGAGACCCTAAGGGTTCCAAAAGCGATGTTTGAAACCCTAAAAACTAGTCCATCAACCTCTGACATTCCTCTAGAGTTCTATAAAAATCCAGTGCGTTGAAACCGATGTAGTTTGCGCTACCGGTTCGACCTCCTGTGTTGGCTCCCGGCTTACATTTTCTTATGCAGTGAATAACAAGCGTGTGATAGATTCGTGGGCTTTATCTACCTAATAAATCATCTTATTTTGATAAGATTTATAGAATTGCCTATATCTATTCTACCTAACCTTTGGGAAATTATAAATAATAATACCAGAATTCAGAAACCCTTTTCTTTATTCCTTTATGCTAACAAAATAAGCACATTGATATACAAATTTAATTTCAAACCATGAAATAATATCAATTTAGAAATAAAGTAATAAGGAGTTTCTGTTCGCTTCAATCTTTTAAACCCCAGTGGAAGAAGCGAACAAGAAACCACTAGGTATTATATTAGATTCTCAGTGAATTATACAAGCTTTGATATAAAACATTAAATATAAAGGGGAAGAAATACATTTATAATATTTTAAGTCAGATTACATTACACAAATTGCTAGTGAGAAGATATTCAAATAACAATAAACATTACTTAGCTTTTTAGTTCTGTCTGGGAAGGCTGCTCGTCAAAAAGTGGCCGTACCGCCATTTTTGGATCGTATTTAAGCACTGCCTACGTTTTTCATAAAACAACGCTCACAGCGCCCTCTAAGAACGCTCACAGCGCCCTCTAAGAACGCTCACAGCGCCCTCTAAGAACGCTCACAGCGCCCTCTAAGAACGCTCACAGCGCCCTCTAAGAACGCTCACAGCGCCCTCTAAGAACGCTCACAGCGCCCTCTAAGAACGCTCACAGCGCCCTCTAAGCGCTGGCGCGAAAAGTCGTTACAGTTCCTTATTACTCAAATGACTTTCAGAACATTATCAATGATAACAATAATTGTACAAAATAATATTCCACGTATTTTAAATCATGCGACACTTCAATAAGTAATAAACTAATAATTATCGACGCTATGATATTTAGCAAAGTGATGTGCAAAACATATTATTACATTAAAATACTTATAAAATAGGTAATCTAAAATCTGAAAACTATTTTAGAGATCTATTTCACCTTACATATCCACAATTATTCTATATTAATCTCATACGTGTATTTGAGTGTCATGAGGTCGGCGTGGAGCTGCGCCTACTGCGCGCCGGCTGTCGGCGGATACACGCGCGCTGGTGCGGGGCCGCTGGTTAATGAACCGAACTGGGTTTGAGTGGTCTCGGATCGCAGAGTCATCCTTTGTCTCGAGCCCCCGGGAGTCTCGGGACCGACCGAGCCGGCTCTGCCGCTAACTAACGCAAACAATACATTACAACCTCGGAGCTAGAAACAAAGTGCGTGCCTCAAGGGAGTCCCCCGTGGTCCAGGACGGCGCGGGCCCCGCACCTCCACTACTGCAAATTACTCTATCTTAGTGCTCGCTGACCTCCGACATGTTGTGTCAGTCAAAAACGGATCTCGATGTAAATTGGCAGGAAAGTAGACGGGATCCAGACGAAGGCTGTTTGTTTATTCCTATCCCGGAAGAACGCGTGCGACGTTGCGGCAGAATGCAGTAACCCCGCAGTTGATACAACATATTTTCTGATACTTACATGAGTATTTAATCAGTTGAGTTGGTGTGAAAAGTTTGGACATTTTTACCTTCTCTCTCTCTCTCTCTCTCTCCATGGGTTTGCTGGTTGAGAACTCTTTTAAGGGTTGAACTAGCCATTTGCATTATATTTTTCCCGAATTACTTATGTTTCTTTCGTGAAAAAAGAATATAGAATTTTGGTAGAGCTGGGCCAACAGATTCGAAAAATGTGCAACGGTGAAGTGAGAACTCAAGCCCCGTGTGAGTCCGCAGGCAGGTCGCGGGTAGAGTAGGTACACAAGGACGGCAGGCAGGTCGCGGGTAGAGTAGGTACACAAGGACGGCAGGCAGGTCGCGGGTAGAGTAGGTACACAAGGACGGCAGGCAGGTCGCGGGTAGAGTAGGTACACAAGGACGGCAGGCAGGTCGCGGGTAGAGTAAGTACACAAGGACGGCAGGCAGGTCGCGGGTAGAGTAGGTACACAAGGACGGCAGGCAGGTCGCGGGTAGAGTAGGTAGACAAGGACGGCAGGCAGGTCGCGGGTAGAGTAAGTACACAAGGACGGCAGGCAGGTCGCGGGTAGAGTAGGTACACAAGGACGGCAGGCAGGTCGCGGGTAGAGTAGGTACACAAGGACGGCAGGCAGGTCGCGGGTAGAGTAAGTACACAAGGACGGCAGGCAGGTCGCGGGTAGAGTAGGTACACAAGGACGGCAGGCAGGTCGCGGGTAGAGTAGGTATACAAGGACGGCAGGCAGGTCACGGGTAGAGTAAGTACACAAGGACGGCAGGCAGGTCGCGGGTAGAGTAGGTACACAAGGACGGCAGGCAGGTCGCGGGTAGAGTAGGTACACAAGGACGGCAGGCAGGTCGCGGGTAGAGTAGGTACACAAGGACGGCAGGCAGGTCGCGGGTAGAGTAGGTACACAAGGACGGCAGGCAGGTCGCGGGTAGAGTAGGTACACAAGGACGGCAGGCAGGTCGCGGGTAAAGTAAGTACACAAGGACGGCAGGCAGGTCGCGGGTAGAGTAGGTACACAAGGACGGCAGGCAGGTCGCGGGTAGAGTAGGTATACAAGGACGGCAGGCAGGTCACGGGTAGAGTAAGTACACAAGGACGGCAGGCAGGTCGCGGGTAGAGTAAGTACACAAGGACGGCAGGCAGGTCGCGGGTAGAGTAGGTACACAAGGACGGCAGGCAGGTCGCGGGTAGAGTAGGTACACAAGGACGGCAGGCAGGTCGCGGGTAGAGTAGGTACACAAGGACGGCAGGCAGGTCGCGGGTAGAGTAGGTACACAAGGACGGCAGGCAGGTCGCGGGTAGAGTAGGTACACAAGGACGGCAGGCAGGTCGCGGGTAGAGTAAGTACACAAGGACGGCAGGCAGGTCGTGGGTAGAGTAGGTACACAAGGACGGCAGGCAGGTCGCGGGTAGAGTAGGTACACAAGGACGGCAGGCAGGTCACGGGTAGAGTAAGTACACAAGGACGGCAGGCAGGTCGCGGGTAGAGTAGGTACACAAGGACGGCAGGCAGGTCGCGGGTAGAGTAGGTACACAAGGACGGCAGGCAGGTCGCGGGTAGAGTAGGTACACAAGGACGGCAGGCAGGTCGCGGGTAGAGTAAGTACACAAGGACGGCAGGCAGGTCGTGGGTAGAGTAGGTACACAAGGACGGCAGGCAGGTCGCGGGTAGAGTAGGTACACAAGGACGGCAGGCAGGTCGCGGGTAGAGTAAGTACACAAGGACGGCAGGCAGGTCGCGGGTAGAGTAGGTACACAAGGACGGCAGGCAGGTCACGGGTAGAGTAAGTACACAAGGACGGCAGGCAGGTCGCGGGTAGAGTAGGTACACAAGGACGGCAGGCAGGTCGCGGGTAGAGTAGGTACACAAGGACGGCAGGCAGGTCGCGGGTAGAGTAGGTACACAAGGACGGCAGGCAGGTCGCGGGTAGAGTAGGTACACAAGGACGGCAGGCAGGTCGCGGGTAGAGTAAGTACACAAGGACGGCAGGCAGGTCACGGGTAGAGTAGGTACACAAGGACGGCAGGCAGGTCGCGGGTAGAGTAAGTACACAAGGACGGCAGGCAGGTCGCGGGTAGAGTAGGTACACAAGGACGGCAGGCAGGTCGCGGGTAGAGTAGGTACACAAGGACGGCAGGCAGGTCGCGGGTAGAGTAGGTACACAAGGACGGCAGGCAGGTCGCGGGTAGAGTAGGTACACAAGGACGGCAGGCAGGTCGCGGGTAGAGTAAGTACACAAGGACGGCAGGCAGGTCGCGGGTAGAGTAGGTACACAAGGACGGCAGGCAGGTCGCGGGTAGAGTAGGTACACAAGGACGGCAGGCAGGTCGCGGGTAGAGTAGGTACACAAGGACGGCAGGCAGGTCACGGGTAGAGTAGGTACACAAGGACGGCAGGCAGGTCGCGGGTAGAGTAGGTACACAAGGACGGCAGGCAGGTCGCGGGTAGAGTAGGTACACAAGGACGGCAAGGGCACAGGACAAGATGTCGCTCTCTTGTGTGAGTAAAACTAGGTATCCGGTGTGTGTTTACCGGTAGTTGGTGTCTTGCACGTTCAGGGCAAACAGAGCGGGAGACAAACACATGTATCTCCAGTGAGTAGACACTGCATGATGTGTGTGCTCAGTCAGGGCTCCGGCGGAGAGGAACCTGCGAGAGGCTCGAGTCCACGTCGTCGCCTACCTACCGTTACCGACCGAACCTGCGAGAGGCTCGAGTCCACGTCGTCGCCTACCTACCGTTACCGACCGAACCTGCGAGAGGCTCGAGTCCACGTCGTCGCCTACCTACCGTTACCGACCGAACCTGCGAGAGGCTCGAGTCCACGTCGTCGCCTACCTACCGTTACCGACCGAACCTGCGAGAGGCTCGAGTCCACGTCGTCGCCTACCTACCGTTACCGACCGAACCTGCGAGAGGCTCGAGTCCACGTCGTCGCCTACCTACCGTTACCGACCGAACCTGCGAGAGGCTCGAGTCCACGTCGTCGCCTACCTACCGTTACCGACCGAACCTGCGAGAGGCTCGAGTCCACGTCGTCGCCTACCTACCGTTACCGACCGAACCTGCGAGAGGCTCGAGTCCACGTCGTCGCCTACCTACCGTTACCGACCGAACCTGCGAGAGGCTCGAGTCCACGTCGTCGCCTACCTACCGTTACCGACCGAACTTGCATCTAACTGTAGTAACATTAATAAATAATAAAATCACTTATTTCAGGCAACATTAGTCTTGTACAAGATGAAAAATACTTAAAACTGCGGCCCATATAAAATTATACGTTAATCTAACATACATCAATAAAACTATTCACTAGCACGTAGCGTCGGTGATGTGTGAAACTCAATACTATGTGCTGCGACTGGTGACGTCCGCGAAACGTAGAAACAGCACATTCTTCCATAAGCAAATGTTAAAATGTTGTTGTTTTGTTGTTTTGTTGGCATTCGTTTACAGTTTAACAACTTGTTGTGTAGATCCTGGCGGCTGTCTGCTGGGAACTCTTAAATATGGGCAATGTCACGGCTTAGAGAACGAGCTAAGGTGGCGGTATGTCTGATTGGTTATTGTATCGACAGCGGGCCCTCCGGCCTACCGCACATAACGGCCCTCCGGCCTACCGAACATAACGGCCCTCCGGCCTACCGCACATAACGGCCCTCCGGCCTACCGCACATAACGGCCCTCCGGCCTACCGCACATAACGGGCCCTCCAGCCTACCGCACATAACGGGCCTCCGGCCTACCGAACATAACGGCCCTCCGGCCTACCGAACATAACGGCCCTCCGGCCTACCGCACATAACGGCCCTCCGGCCTACCGCACATAACGGCCCTCCGGCCTACCGCACATAACGGCCCTCCGGCCTACCGAACATAACGGCCCTCCGGCCTACCGCACATAACGGCCCTCCGGCCTACCGCACATAACGGACCACGGAGGCAGTATGACGCATGTTCGAACACCTGATGATAATTCGTTCCGTAGTAATGATGCCTGTGTTCCTCCCATATCCATTGTGAGTCATCATGATGCTCGTAAGTCCACTCACTATTCCCGTGGACGAACAGATAACTTTTCTTCTTCGCCTGTACCTACTAAAACCCTAAGGCCGTCGTCGGGAATATCGGCAATAACTTTATGTCAAGAGATACCCGAAATAAGCCATCATCATTAACCTACATCAGTCCACTGCTGGACATAGGCCTCCCCTAATGAGCGCCATAGCGCCCTGTCTTCAGCTTGCCGCATCCAGCATCTGCCAGCAGTCTTTCGCAAATCGTCATCCCACCTGGTCGGAGGACGTCCTACACTACGTTTAAAACAATGTAGATACAAGTACCTCTGAAAGCGATATTATTGAATACATAGCGCGGAAAACGCAAGTTAACATATCTATGCACAAGTTAACATATCTATGCACAAGTTAACATATCTATGCACAAAATGAATACAAACAACAGTTCAACAGTTTAATAATAGTTAATAATATTTTAAGAATTTGATGAAATTGTGTGAGCTTTTGTTTTTATATTTTTTGTTTATTTTTTATGAAACATTGTTATTTTGACTTGCCTATGTTATGTTATGTAACGGAATGGTGAATAAATAAATACTGAAATACAAAGGTCCAAAAGCGACACAATGCATATAAGATGTATGTACCTAGTAGTCAATTATCGCTATTTTTAGAAGATAGTCTTTGGCCTGAATGAATTTCCTTTAGAAAGTTTATGGACTTAAGGCTTGACCGTGAAGAACTATGACTGTCAGATTGCACGTCAATTTTACCAAAAGTAGTCGACAGAGGGCACTTATTTTTTACGTAGACTTATGCAAAGTTTATCGTTTATAGAACAGATAAACTTCTTTTGTTTTGGTTGCTGGCACAATCACATGGTACTAATTGTATTTCTAACTAACATCTGCCTGCGGCTTTGCTATTTTGTAGGTACATAAAAAAGTCTGTATCTTGGCCACGCATAACGGCGAAAGTACATACTACTGAATGAACTCAAATAAAACTTGCAGGGGCGCACCGTGAATTTGTGAGGCCTAGCAGGTCACAGCCAAGGGCTTTGCCAAAGGCTTTTTCTTCGGTTTTTAGTGACCAGTTGGGTTATAATTTAAGATTATTCGTGGGGTTTGAAAAAGTCGATAGTCAAGAAAGACAACAAACGGAGTGTTAACGGCGGAGCGAACGGCGATTTTTATTTGGGTTTTAAATACGCACCGACAAATAGGGAAGAACTGTGTCTAGGGACTTATAGAGTGTCCCGAAACTCAAAGGCAAGCCGAAAACGGAAGACAGTTGTATTAATTACGATTCAGAAAAAATAAAAATTCAAGGTCCATCTCGTCCAATGTTTTCTGAGTTAAAGCTTTTTACTGAAAATCAGAAAATCGCTCCCCAGCGCCAAACTTTTCAAACTGAAAAAAAGTCCAACGCTGACATATCGCAGTTATCCTTGATTACAAAAAAGTATATTTAGTAGGTAATACGTTTTCACAAATTATCATCATCATCATCAGCCTATACCAGTCCACTGCTATATAGGCTAATGAGCGCCATAGCACCCTGTTTTCAGCTTGCCGCATCCAGCATCTGCCAGCAGTCTTTCGCAAATCGTCATCCCACCTGGTAGGAGGGCGTCCTACACTACGTTTTCCGAGTCGCGGTCTCCACTCAAGAACACGTTTACCCCAGCGGTTGTCGGTTCTTCTTGAAATATGGCCAACCCACTGCCACTTCAGCTTAAATTAAATAGCTTTAGCTTAAATTATAATAATTTTGTTTAAGAATGTGATAATATAGGTATTTTAGTTTGAGTGGCGAGAGTCAAAATAATGCCAAAATCTAGAAAAAGGTGTATTTTTAAACACTTAGTTTTACTGTAACGAACGTAAATGATCAGAATAAAAAAATACGATAAGTAGGGAAAAAGCCTGTAGGAGCCGAGTAATGAAATAGAATTTATCTATATATAATATAATCTATATAAATAAAAAAGAACATAAAACTGGATGAAATATCAAGAGATCTCTGAAACTGCAATTCAAAATTCACAATTATTTATTTGCTGAAATGTAGGTACAGTACATCTACATTATGCCTCAAAGTGCGTGAAAAATTAAAACAGGGTAGGTAATGCATACATAAAATGAGTTGGTAAATTAAACAGATATGATACTAATATAAAAAGAACACAACAGTTACTAAAACAACCAAAACAAACACCGAGTAATAGATTACAAAAAAAATTAAATTTAAAAACAAAGGCACCTGCAAGAGCTATGAAGCTGAATTTTACACGGAGTTTCCTTTTAGGACGTAGGCTAAGAACGGATTTTTGGAAATTTACTTTAAGGAATGTTTTCTCAAAAAGTTTTAAAATCGTAAAGGATTGGTTGTAAAACTGTGGCGTTGAACATGGAAACCAACACATAAGGTAGGTATTATTAAAGTTCACGCGAATGAAATTGCTGGCTGGTCAGTTAGTGATATTATAAGGAGGAAAGATTTGTTTGTTTGTTTGAAAAGAATAGGCACCAAAATATACCCTATATAGTGCGAAGCCGGGGCGGACGCCTAGTATGAAAATTAACTGATTTGTAAAAATAAAAAACCCACATAAGTTCTTTACGAATTACAGAGCCAGACTAACATGTTATTTGAGTAATCGTTTAGATTTTCTATTTCTTGCTTAAATTTTGAACAATTCAATAAATCCCACCGAAAATTATAGACCAGCGCTCAAAGATCTACTTATGAGCTTCTACTTATTTTTTCCGGCATTAGGCGGACTCTTAAGGCTGTACTCCAATTGAAACCTATTTTATTACTACGGGAATTTACAAAAAAACCATTGGCTAATTTGTGGTACCTAACGTAAGCTTCGTCTGTAATGGATTGATTTTTTTATAGTTCTGGCAGAGATGCGAAGTTTTCTTGGTGGATACAAGTGCCTAAGTGCCTATTGTCTAATTGCCTATAGGTACTATACAAAATAAAAGTATAACAGATGTATTTAAAAAACCTTATGGTAGGTATCACCAACGGACCAACGGTTTTTTAGTAAATTCCTATATAATAAAAAAAAAATAAAAAATTAAATAGGTGGTGGCGCTCGGGTACTACCTTAATCAAAATGATAATAAGAAAGTATTTACATTTAAGTATTATCTTAAATCGAAATAGTTATGTACGGAACGCTCGTATGTATAGTAAAAAAAAATAATATGGTTTTTTATCAGCGCGTCCTACCTGTCATGACCTATACGGAGCTGATTGAGACTTAGACACTCACGACAGGGCTTGGCCACGAGCTATGGAAAGAGCTATGCTCGGAGTTCCTCTGAAGGATAGGATTTGTAACGAATACTTACATCCGACAGAGAACCAAAGTTATTGACATAGCTCTAAGAATTAGCAAGCTGAAGTGGCAGTGGGCCGGCCATATCTCGCGAAGAACAAACAACCGCTAGGATAAACGTGTTCTTGGGTGGAGATCATGTCTCGGTAAACGTAGTGTAGGACGTCTTCCGATCAGGTGGCATGACGACCCATGAGACTGCAGGCGGATGCTGGATGCGTCATGCTGAAGACATAGTGCTAATGGTGCTCATTACTGGTCTATGACTAGTAGTGGTCTAACATAGGCTGATGATGATGTATTGTAATAACTAACTCAGTCACCTAGTAAGTACCCAACATCTTGAGTAATACAGATATTATAATACTAGTCTACATCTGGACCGTGTTTAATTATTATTCAGTAATATTTATTTATGTTCATCTAACTACTACAAATCCATTCTACCAAATTGATAGCTCTGTCAATGAATAAAAATACTGCAAAATCCTTGTAACGTAGGTGCAATCCAATATATATTCTATTACAATGACAAATGAACTATTGAACCCGCAAAACAAAAGTTGTCGAAAATCGTAATTCGTAAGGCGTGTCCAGCTGTCATCGCGAAAAAAGTAACATGACCCCGCGTCCGTCCATGGAGGCGGCTAGCCCCCGACTGACGTTAGTGGAAACGATTTTCAGTTATATACAAAGGGATATTTGATCAATAGGGTTGAATTTAGCGTGGCAAAATTTTAACCAAGTTATAATTACTTCGCAAAACGCCTTACAAAAATGAGTTTTTTGGGATTTATTATTATTGTATTGAATTCTACAAAAATTAGGAATGTTTATTAGAATGATATGATGTAGAAGTAGCGGTTCATGTATTTTCTTTTTCATCAGGAGTTATATATTTTGTGTAAAGGCTTAAACGCCCTGCTTTTTTATAGTGTTTTTCTAAAGTGATTTATTATAAAACTACACATAATAATGAAAAAAAGAGGTAGTAAAGATAGTTATTAGTTATTTGTTTATATAATGTGGTATTTTTCATCACTTAAATCGTATACACTTTAGAGCTAAAAAACAAATTGTAAAAGCTGTTCGTTCAAGTAAGGCATCACTGACACCTCTTAAAAAAACACAATCAACAATGGGATACACAGTCAATGAGAAAATAAGTAATACAACTTTTATTACCTACAATTGCCGCTCAGTTACGAGGTCTGTGGACTGTGTGAGGTCGCTGTGTCAAGCAGCTGACATTGTGGCCTTACAGGAAACATGGCTGCTGCCGCATGACGTTGGCTACCTAGGGTCAATAGACCGAAATTTCTCCTACACTGGCAAATCCGCGGTGGACACTTCCACGGGCATGCTGCGAGGACGGCCGTACGGCGGTGTCGCTATACTGTGCCGCAAAAACACGTTTCGCTCGGTCTCGGTTGTGCATTGTGTGAGCGTGCGTTTAGCAGCCATAAAAATTGTGCTTGAAAATCGACAGCTGTTAGTGTTTTCGGTATATACTCGTATGCCTACTGACGCTACGGATAATATAGCCGAGTTTACCGAGTGCTTGAGTGAGATAAGTGCGATAATTGAAAGCTGTTGTGTAGACTCAGTGTTTATTATGGGGGATTTTAACGCTCACCCGAGTGCACCATTCGGTAAGCAGCTTGAAAATTTTTGTAGTGACCAAAGTTGGACTTGTGCGGATATCGAGTACTTGGGAAGGTTATCGGACTCGTACACCTATATTAGTGATGTGCACGGAACTAGGTCATGCTTAGAACACTTAATTACTACGGAGGCTGCGAAAAAGACTATAGTAAACATTAAAATTAATTATAATGTCTCGTGGTCTGACCATTTTCCACTGCAAATAGAGCGTAATTTGAACATGGTCTTGCCTAAAGTTAGTTTATGTAATTGTGTACCCAATCCTGTTACTTGGGGAGAGAGGGATAGCGCGCAGATTAAAAAGTACACACAGCTGTATACTGCGAAGTTGCGGGAGATATGTTTTCCACCTGAGCTTAGGAAATGTGGGGATACTACTTGTCACGAGGCAGACCACAGGTTGATATTAGACCAATTATATAGTAACATAGTTGAAATATTAAGGATGTCGGCCACTAATTGTTATCATAAAGTTATTCATAGAAATAGTAGAAAGAAGAAAGTCCATGTCATAGGGTGGAATATATTTATTAGAGATGCTCACAGGGATGCGCGGCTCCAGTTCCAGGAATGGGTTTCATACGGAAAACCCTATTCTGGGCCCTTGCAAAAAAAAAAATGCAAGAATCCCGATCTAATTTTAAAGCAAAGTTGAAATGGTGCCAAAACCATCAGGCACAGATGAAAATGGATATCATTGCCTCACTTCATAAATCTAAGGACTTTGGGAACAAACCAATAAACTGAATCTGAAGCCGAGTGTACCTGTGAGTGTGGGTGTTAGTGATCCCGCTCAGATCGAATCTGAAGCCGAGTGTACCTGTGAGTGTGGGTGTTAGTGATCCCGCTCAGATCGAATCTGAAGCCGAGTGTACCTGTGAGTGTGGGTGTTAGTGATCCCGCTCAGATCGAATCTGAAGCCGAGTGTACCTGTGAGTGTGGGTGTTAGTGATCCCGCTCAGATCGAATCTGAAGCCGAGTGTACCTGTGAGTGTGGGTGTTAGTGATCCCGCTCAGATCGCCAACCGGTTTAAAGAATCTTGCATTGAATTGTTGCAATCTTTGTAGATTTTTGTCATTGTAGGTACGAGTACGAGTACGTGCTCGACATCTGGGCCCGTTTGTCATAGCTTGCCTAATTATGTTGTCTATTCGCTTATTGCGTTACTAATGTACCTAAATCCATAAACTCAAATCAATATAAAAGCTAACCCTCATTATAATCTTTATAGTGGAAACACTTACCTAGTACTTATTTCAAGCGTCGCGACACGTACTACGTGCGATGCGCGCAAGCACGTGGATTACCTGCGTCGCGACACGTACTACGTGCGATGCGCGCAAGCACGTGGATTACCTGCGTCGCGACACGTACTACGTGCGATGCGCGCAAGCACGTGGATTACCTGCGTCGCGACACGTACTACGTGCGATGCGCGCAAGCACGTGGATTACCTGCGTCGCGACACGTACTACGTGCGATGCGCGCAAGCACGTGGATTACCTATGCGACAGTTCATTGAACACTAATAATTGATATTTTGTTACCAACGGCCACTTTAAACCTGTTTTACAGTGCGTATAAGCGACAAAACCAAATGCTTGCAATATGGATAAGCATGTTTATCTACAAATTTCATATCGGAAATAGTTATCTTAATAACGAAAGTAGTAAATAAAACGGCAGGTAAAATATTACCAAACGACAAACTTTATTCGTTTTCGGCAGGCAAAATACTAATATACATATATCATAAGTCATATGTCATAAGTCCATTGCAATCTGTAAAAAAGTACTAAATGATAATGAGTACATAACTAAGTTGAGTTAAAAAATCTTAAGCGACAACAAAAATAAATATTTTTTCTGGTAAAATTTCTTAAGCAATACTCACACCCTAGATACCGTAAAGCAAAAAATACTTTGTGGATAAACGTATTTATTCGAGTCAAGGCAAAAATTACTAAGTGTACAAAGCTAAAATTGATTACATACCAAATGAAAGTTATTTATTAAATGCAAAAATTTTGGTCGCTTGGTCGCCGAAAACTGTGTTTTTTTAAGTTACTAAGCGACATCGAAAGTCTTCCTAGCGGTACGAGAGTAAGACCAATCAACGCAGTTTTTTTTGCTGATTTCAGTGATGTATATAACTCAATATCACCCAACATGTCGCTTGGTAATTATTGCCTTTCAAACGTCGAATGTATATTATAATAATAATATTTCATAGATTTTTTTAAATAATTGGTAATTCGTAGAACTCTGCTACAGAATAAACAAGATCCGTCAAGTGCGAGTGTAACTTGTAAGCTTACAATGTAGTAATTGTAGGTAAGTATGCTTAAGCACTAAAGTAAGTAGTCAATTGGATTTAGGTATCCTTTTATAACATTTAAATTTTTTTGTTTTTGTATTTTCAATTTGTTGCTCTAGGTACATGTTTTGTTCGTATGATTCTCTGTATGCACATAATTTGTGAAATGATCCAGTTCTTTACACATATTATTTAAGTTTTGTTATATTCTGTGATTATTTTATGTTTTGTGCGTCTAAATAAAATAAAATAAACTCGCGCGCCGAGGGTTTCAAACATTTGCCAATTATTTGGACACTCAATTTTCCGTCTTTTTTCGAATGGCAATATTTTGAAAAGTATGAAACCTACAGCAATTTTGAAAACTGTTTTAAAATTTACAAAACAATGCCTTTCATTTGATAAACCAATAATGTAAACCAATAATAGGGGAATGGTCAAT
Organism: Eupithecia vulgata; assembly: GCA_946478455.1. Taxonomy (NCBI): domain Eukaryota; kingdom Metazoa; phylum Arthropoda; class Insecta; order Lepidoptera; family Geometridae; genus Eupithecia; species Eupithecia vulgata. The sequence continues at coordinate 17,722,063 of OX297861.1, forward strand.
TTTTCGACTTTTTTTGAAATATTTCAAAAAGTATGAAACTTACAAAAATTTCAAAAAATGTTTTGAAATGTTCAAAATTATACCTTTCATTTGATATTCCTCTTGCCCCCCTAGGTCTCTTTTCAAATTTCAACATCAAAATTTGTACTGAAATTATTCATTTTCATTTTTCATTTATTTATATATTTTTTTCTTGAAATCAGTAATGGCGCACGAAATGTATCATTATTTTAAATTTCAAGTTAATAGCTGCAGTAGTTACTGAGATATTCAAGAAAGAGCGGGGACGGACAGAGCGAGACCATAAGGGTTTCAAAACCGATCTTTAAAACCCTAATAGCCTTATTAATAAACTCCGAATAACGAGTGCGTAACTTTACTACATCGATAATCCTCATTTTAGTTAAAAGTTGTATTAATAAACATTCCTTAAGGAAGAAGTAGGCTATTACGAGGTTAGACTCGGAGTAAATTTTATTCCTACGATCAGGTAGGTTTAGATTGGGATTAGTGACATTATAACCTTCAAAAACAAAGTTTTCTTTTAACTTGACTTGACTTCTTCATTTTTGGCAATATGTGTCTGGTTTGTCACTTTTCTGCCAGTTTTTCTAACAATATCCTTGTCTGTCACGTTTAGTTTAATGTCATTCTACTTGTCTCATGTTTCTCATTGACAATTTTTTAACAATTATTTCCTCAGACTGTCGTCAATTTCCACAGAAAATTAAGTAAAAAGTTACCATTTAGTATTTTTATGTTGGTACTTATGACTAATTATGCTGTTTTCCACCCTAATCAGAGGAGTAATTTAGGTATAGCTACTCTGTCATTACTCCAGGTTTATTAATCGTCTTTTAAAAACTACGAAATAACAGTCTTAGTCGGAGATTAACTAGTCTGAGAGTAAATTGGGAATAAGTAAGGAGTAGAGCTTTTTTATTAATATGGCTTTAAAAGTATAGTCCAGAAGCCATTTCTTCAGTCGAGTTTTGAAAATCATTGTGGAAGTTGCATCTCTAATCGTGTCCGGCAGCCTGTTGTAGACTGAGGGACCCATTATATATGTACACGGACCTCTTCGACTTGCGCAGACTGTGCGGGGCGAGACGGGGACGTGAGAGCTTGTTGCTGCGCAGGGCGCGGGCGGTGTTCACACCTCTCCTCTGGTACTTATCAATGTTGTTGTAGGTGAAAATGGCTACTTGATATATAAGTTCACAGGGGAGAGGCATGACTTTCAGCTCTTTGAACAAGTCTCTGCACGACACATCGTCATCCACGCCGACGATCGCGCGCACGGCTCGCTTCTGCATTACGAATGCCCACTCGACTTTCGCGGCTCGCGCCCACAGCTCAACGCCATAGGTAAGGGTGCTATGGATAGTCGCAATCGCAAAGTAGCAAGACATTACTACGCTGCGAGACGCGGTGCCAGCGAGCCGCCGCAATGCGAAACAAGTCCGGCCTAACTTAGAGCAGAGCTCCTCTATGTGTACCTCCCAAGTGAGTCCACTGTCGATATAGAACCCAAAAAAAATACTGACTGATGTGTTACAGCAGCCAAAAGGTCTCGACTCAGCATGATTGCCTTACTACTCTAAAGTGATAGGCGCTGATATTCTGCCGAAACCATTATGATCACAAGACCCTGTGAGGCTTACAATTAGAGTAAGTAGTGTTATTTTTTGTTATGTTGTTATGTTTTGTAGTGTCTACCATCTGCAGTGCGGTGTTCCGGGCGATCACGAAACAGGGTGGCGATGGTGCTCCATTTAAGCGGAAGGTCATGATGCAGGTCTTGTCTCTATTGAGGGCTAAATTGTTAGAACTAAACCATTGCTCGAGCCTTCGAACTACATTGCTCAGTCTAACCTCAAGTTCGAGTGTTGACGGCGCGGTGACAACTGCCGCCACGTCGTCGGCGTACATGTAGACTTGTGCCTCGCTCACTGACTCGGGTAGATCGTTGAACAGTAGGCTGTGTTCGACAGGCAGGAGCTCTGCGGTACCCCCATAGTGTTCTCCAGCTCCACTGACCTCAATCGCCCTTGGTCGCCAACCACTGTCTGCGTACGGTGTGACAGGAAGGAGGTTAGTAAGAACAGAACTGAACCACGTAAACCATAAAATTTTAATTTGTTGGCGATCAGGTGATCGTCGGCAGCAATAAAAAAATTATGACGACCCAAAAGAAAGGTTTTGGGTGTTTCAAAAACGGTAGAAAAGTCTTTCATGACTCTCCCAATTCTGCAAAAACGGTGAAAAAGTCTTTCAAGACTCTCCCAACTCTGCAAAAATGGTTAAAAAAGTCTCATGACTCTCCCAACTCTGCAAAAACGGTGGAAAAGTCTTTTATGACTCTCCCAACTCTGCAAAAACGGTGAAAAAGTCTTTCAAGACTCTCCCAACTCTGCAAAAACGGTAAAAAAAAGTCTTTCATGACTCTCTCAACTCTGCAAAAACGGTGGAAAAGTCTTTCATGACTCTCCCAACTCTGCAAAAAATAATATCGGTCTCAATACCATACACCCTGTATGCACGTACGCAGATTCTAAATATAGAACAATAAATATTATGTCATTATTTGAGTACGGGTGGCAACCCTAGTAGGTGCCTATCTTTATTCAATCGAATACAAGATAACGAAACTTGCGATTCGTCACGTATTTTTAAATTACACTTTTTATGCAGATGAAGGTTTATATTTTATCGCTGTACTGGGAATTCAATTTCACAAGTTCGGGTCCGCTTCGTTATTATGTGAGTTGATTGAATAAGGATTGATGAGTGATTTGCGAAGCTTTAAGACGTTTAGATTCTAATATTTATCAAAATAAAAATAATTTCTTATGTCTCGTACCTATTGCAGTACTGTAAAGATACGCTAGTGAACTGTGTCGTCTGCTCGCTGCGCCGCTGGATGCTCAATCTACTGATACTAATGCCTCGGATGCGGCGCGCTCGCCAAAACTGAGCGCAGCTTATGTCTGTAGCTAATCCTTCAGCGCGGCGGGCGGCGGCAAGCGGCGGCGCCGACCTACGTACGTACGTACGTGCGGGTAGGTACGGACGCAAAGCTCCGGCAGGTTGTGTAAGCACTAAGCACAGATGTTTGCTCTTGTTTCGAACCCATACAGGCTAAGCCGAGAAGCACATTCACTACAATATCAATGTTATTGCACTCAGCGTCGAGAGCTCACAGCTACAGCACAGTTCACACTCAGATTTGGTTATTTAGCCACAGCCACGTGGACGAACTAACTCAATCGATAAACACGGACGTTATCCTTCTCCTTCAGTAGGCATTGCAGACGTGTACCTATAAAAACTCTATTTTCATTTTACTCAATATTTAAATCAAATTTCAACGTAAAAATTTGAGAACAAAAATAGGACATCATAAGTTGCAAGGAGGTGAAGAGTCACAAGACGCAGGAGAGAGCAGTGGCGGTGAGTGCACAATACTAGTATTTTACGCACATTTACATCTGCCCCGCCGCCGCACCGCCGCCGCCGCTGCCGCCGCTGCCTGCCGCCTCCTACTACGCTCTGCCTGCCTGGTACTTTCCTTGCGCTTGCGGCGTTCCTCTTGTTAATCAAGATGCGGCGTACAGAACGCTCCCCGCCCCCCCAGCTGCCTGCTGCCCCGCTGCCACCACATCTAACCACGCAGCCACCTATTACGCATTATCTGTCCGACTCAAACCTAAACCTAGCCGGATCTCCAGGGCTTAATGTGCCTACGCTTAACCGAGCTGCAAGGAGTGACTCGAACATTGCTCTTAATAAACGTAAGCGAGGTGACGACATTATCCAATTTGCCTTCCTAGGTCTCTTTTGAAATTTCAACATCAAAATTTGTACTGAAAATATTCATTTTCATTTTTCATTTATTTATATATTTTTATCTTAAAATCAGTAATGGCGCACGAAGTGTATCATTATTTCAAATTTCAAGTTAATAGCTGCAGTAGTTACTGAGATATTCAAGAAAGAGCGGGGACGGACAAAGCGAGACCATAAGGGTTTCAAAACCGATCTTTGAAACCCTAAAAACGGGTGAGAACAAAAACGATCTACTAAACCTAGTGAAAAAGGTTGGCTGATGTTCGGGACGTTTACCGCATAAACACTAAGAATGAGACAAATCAGCCCATAGTGGCAGAGTTAACGAGTGTGATCCTACGAGATAAGATTATTGAAAATATCAGAAAATACAATAAGTTTAATGCACAAAATAAATTCAACACCAGCAACATTAAGCTGGAAGGACCACAGAAACCAATATTCATCTCCGAAAATCTCGCGCCACAGACGAAGAAATTGTTTTACATGGCCAGGGAATTTGCCAAAGAAAATTCCTTCAAGTACTGTTGGACAGCAAGATAGTCTACCTAAGGCGTACAGATGGTGCACCACTCATTAAGATTTCGGCCGTAAACGACCTTGAAAATGCATTCGGCATATTATTGTGAATGAGAGTATAAAGTTTTTCATGTCGATAAGTACTCGTATAAGTAATTAAAAAACCGCAGCAAAATCCGTTGCGTAGTTTCAAATGTCTAATATATATAATAGTTCAAATGGAAGTATTCCCGTTTCAGCACCTATTTTTTGGGCACCTATGCATAGAGCACCAAAGGCATTCCCATTTGAGTACCAATCAATATATTAATATGGTGCTTAAATGGGAACAAGAAATAAAATTTGATTCTATTCCCCACTGAGCACCGGCTTCTAGTGATGGGGTGTATAATAAAACATATCGATAAAAATGCGCAGTACTTTTATTATCATATCAATTTTAGAAAATTAAGTAATTATTATTAATATCACAATCAGCCTTATGTTATATTCTAGGTACCTCACTTACATAAGACAAATAAAATAAATCACATTCCTCGTAACAACAGCTGTCTTTAAGTTTGTTTCTAACAAAAAAAAACAATCAAAATGGCGTAAAAAATCTAAATTAAAAAGTCCATAACAACTTTTGCAGGCGCAATAACGAATGGTTTTTATGTTAAAGTTTTAGTAAATTAGAACTAAAAAAGTTACCCACTTGTACATCTCCAGCAGATCTTGCAAATAGCCGGTCAACTCCATGAACCTTGTTTCTCTTTCTGTAGAGACTGGATTTTATATTTTGGAAATTAGGTAAATCGGTGCTTAAATAAAGTCCTCGATCTTTCAAGATATTTGCTTTGTTTTTGTAAATTTTTGGAATAGGCTCAGCGGTAGATGCAGCTTCTTTGTAAAAGTCCTTTAAAGCTTCATTTACTTGTAAATCGCCGCTGTTTAGGGTTTGTCAGCTGTGTTCTGTTATTTTTAGTATATCTTCATTTCCATTGATAGCCAAGAACCCGTGACAAGATTTATCCATGCACCGCCATAATACACTTCCTCCTTTGTAATTTTTGAACTTTGTGAACTGTTTATTTTCGTATATTATTATAGGTCCACCTCTTTTACTTGTAGTGTAGCTTATGGCTGCATTTTTATTACTTGGACCAGGTTTGGGCTTTATTGTTTACATTAATATGTCACTGACATCCAAGAGAATATAATATACACTCACATGTCACACTCAGTAAAATTATCGACCAAAGAGAATATAAATACTTACTACTTATCGACATGAAAAAACTTCAGAGACTCCAAGATCTTGTCTCCCAAGCCAACCTAACCTGCACGTGGTGTACCCTGCTAGATAACGAACTAGGCTCTGGTGAAAATATCAACATTCTTCATAACTTGCTAACTCATATTTTACTATTATTTTCCATTACTTGACACTGGCAGAAAAGAGTCCAACCAGACTTATATTGCCATTAACTAAGAATCATCATCATGAAAAAACTTTACACTCTCATTCACAATAATATGCCGAATGCAAATGTCTAAGTGACAATATCAAAGCTATAGAAATTTTATCCATACGCGTACTCTACGTTAAGAACCGGCCAGTATTATGTTCTTAGATAATAATTAAGAAGGTGAGGTATTATGTACACACGTAAGTACCTACTCAATCTACCTACTTGGGTAAACCGACATATATACCGTAGACATATAACCGATATATATATTCCGACACAAGTATATATTTTGTTTGTGAATAAAGAAACTGAAACTGAAACTGATCAATGACAATACTTGAATGACACGGAGCGAGCAATACTTGAATGACACGGAGCGATCAATACTTGAATGACACGGAGCGAGCAATACTTGAATGACACGGAGCGAGCAATACTTGAATGACACGGAGCGATCAATACTTGAATGACACGGAGCGAGCAATATTTGAATGACACGGAGCGATCAATACTTGAATGACAGGGAGCGATCAATACTTGAATAACACGGAGCGAGCAATACTTGAATGACACGACACGGAGCGAGCAATACTTGAATGACACGGAGCGATTAATGCTTGAAAAAATACAGTGGCAGGGCTTGTTCAGCAATATTTTATTAGATTTTATCAATTTAATTAAAGCATTGAAGTGACAGTCCCTTTTTAAAATGTTAAATTCCGCTGAGCCCTTTGAATAATTTCCCGGCCATTCATCATGTTTAAATACTTTCACCTTCTGAAAAAACTTGGCGATCCGCGGTGCGGTGCGGTGCGGTGCGGTGCGGTGCGGTGCGGCGGGTAGATTACTTTTATTATTATTAAAACACTCGCCGCTTGCCCCCCGCCCCCCGCCCCGGCCGCCGCACCCCTCGCTCGGGACCACAGTGTTTTCTCCACAAACGACACAAACCAGAAACACCATTCGCACATTCCTCCCTGTCTACAATCGCCCCTGCACGTGTGCGCGCGCGTGCGCGTTTCAGTCACGAAACTTCAGAGCTTGTTCCTTCCCATTGTATTTGTAAATACGATAAAAATCTTGCTTATGATCCCGTCCATACGTTCGTTTCCCGCGCGGACAAATAATATAAAACAGTATTTATTTACACGTGCGCCCGGTTTAATAATATGAAACAGTATTTATTTATACGTGCGCCCGGTTAAATAATATGAAACAGTTTTTATATACACGTGCGCCCGGTTTAATAATATGAAACAGTATTTATTTACACGTGTGCCCGGTTTAATAATATAAAACAGTATTTATTTACACGTGCGCCCGGTTTAATAATATGAAACAGTATTTATTTACACGTGTGCCCGGTTTAATAATATAAAACAGTATTTATTTACACGTGCGCCCGGTTTAATAATATGAAACAGTATTTATTTACACGTGCGCCCGGTTTAATAATAAGAAACAGTATTTATTTATACGTGCGCCCGGTTAAATAATATGAAACAGTTTTTATATACACGTGCGCCCGGTTTAATAATATGAAACAGTATTTATTTACACGTGTGCCCGGTTTAATAATATAAAACAGTATTTATTTACACGTGCGCCCGGTTTAATAATATGAAACAGTATTTATTTACACGTGTGCCCGGTTTAATAATATAAAACAGTATTTATTTACACGTGCGCCCGGTTTAATAATATGAAACAGTATTTATTTACACGTGCGCCCGGTTTAATAATATGAAACAGTATTTATTTATACGTGCGCCCGGTTAAATAATATGAAACAGTTTTTATATACACGTGCGCCCGGTTTAATAATATGAAACAGTATTTATTTACACGTGTGCCCGGTTTAATAATATAAAACAGTATTTATTTACACGTGCGCCCGGTTTAATAATATGAAACAGTATTTATTTACACGTGTGCCCGGTTTAATAATATAAAACAGTATTTATTTACACGTGCGCCCGGTTTAATAATATGAAACAGTATTTATTTACACGTGCGCCCGGTTTAATAATAAGAAACAGTATTTATTTTCACGTGCGCCCGGTTTAATAATAAGAAACAGTATTTATTTACACGTGCGCCCGGTTTAATAATAAGAAACAGTATTTATTTACACGTGCGCCCGGTTTAATAATAAGAAACAGTATTTATTTACACGTGCGCCCGGTTTAATAATAAGAAACAGTATTTATTTACACGTGCGCCCGGTTTAATAACTCAGATTAAAAACGTATTTTTCGGCGCTACATTACAACGTGTGTACTTTGATTTTGATTTAACTTTTGCTGAATATTTTGGATTATACGAGTATATATCACTTGTTGTTTACAAATCGTGAAATCTTTGAAACAATCAGCATAACGGCCGCAGAGGCCTTGATTTTTAACGTATAAGTAAAAAAAAGTCCAATAATGAATGACGGCATAATGAAGCGATAAGTAAGTAGAGTTGTCAGCGGAGCCCTGGGCCGGACATTAGTCCGCGTCCGGCCACATGGACTCTAATCACCTCCTTTGTCTGTGTTTGGACGCGCACGAGAGGGGCCATCTCTCATTTGAGTAGGAAACCGTCGCTATTTATTACTTGTAGTTTTTGATGATAGAACTTGCTAATTTTAAAAATATTTTTTCCGTTTTGTCTAATTACTTAACTAAAGCGTAATGTATAAAACCTTTGTAAAACATAGTGTGAAATATCATTGCTACGCATGGAGCTACGCCGTAGCATGGAGCTACGCCGTAGCATGGCGCTACGCCATAGCATGGAGCTACGCCGTAGCATGGCGCTACGCCGTAGCATGGAGCTACGCCGTAGCATGGAGATACGCCGTAGCATGGCGCTACGCCGTAGCATGGAGCTACGCCGTATCATGGAGCTACGCCGTAGCATGGCACTACGCCGTAGCATGGCGCTACGCCGTAGCATGGAGATACGATGTCGCAAGAATGTGTTTTGTATGCTTTGCAACCACACCACCACCTCCTTCTACTGAGAGCTGATTTTTTTGGTAAATTCAAAACGAGTGTGTGACCAATACAAAGGTTCCAATATTTAATATTTAATCGGCTACTTGTCTCCGTTTGTTTGCGTGATATTTTCATGAATGTAATTACCAGCTGTTGTTATTCGAACGCTCGTTGCAATTAAGTTATCGAATTTCAACTGCTTTTTGAAATATAAGACAAATACATATTAGACAAATACAATACGGAGAAAATAAATGTTATGATAATGGTGTGAATTGAAATGTTCCATCAGCCATTATATGAGCCTGTCTCACAGAAAAAATCTAAATTTACTTAAAATATTTACTAACAATCATCAACCCAAATCTCACTAGCAGGTACATATTCAACTTCCAAAAACAATTCACAAGCTTAAAAACTCTTCAAACAAATCCACAATATCTGAACCTTTTGGAATAATATTTTTAAGTAGCGGCCGCCAAGTCGTAAATTGTTAAAATATCATTGAAAGGGAAAGCGTTTTGCGGGGGCTGGTTCAAGGGGTTGTTCTGGCTAAGCCAGCGCTCTGCCCGCGCCGCCGCCGCCTCTGCGCCGCGTCCCGTCGGGCGCGGCGCTAGCGCGTCAACGACTTAGCCAAGATACTGAGACTTATTTAAACCCTGCACAGAAAAGGGATGCTATAAGTTGAAGCCCTTTGTCTTGTTGTTATTTCGCGGCAAGAGTTTGTTTCTGAAGTGGATTTTCTATTCAACTTATTTTCGACTGGTTCAGGTCACAGGAACGTTTATCAAACACAATTTCAATCTCTATGAAATATTGGTAAGAACACTGAGCCAACCAGTACCAGAAACATATGTATGGAAACAAATAATCCGAATGTAATATTCAGTATATGAGTTATGTTACAGTAATAACTAGATATTAATCTTTATTCAGAAAGAAAATAACAATCAACAACTAGAAACAATTAAGCTATCTGCAAACTGTTGCAAACAATCTACAGGTAGCTCAACTGATCCATATCAATACCAGTTGGAAGCGTGCCTAAGACACTGGCTGCATTGCCCCGCTGTATAGCAATGCTGATGCGCTGTGCCAGATACTCACCAGCTCTCGGGTCACGCGTCGCTTCGACCAGACGCTCAGATAATTTTTTGAGCCTCGGTACCCCACGGACCTAGGGTCGCTACTCCAAGGGGAGCAAATGTGTAGGCTCTGTCGAGACCTGCATATTTGTACCTCTTGAGATCTTCGGCTAAATCTGCCGCCGCACCAGCCCTCACGGAAGTCCTAGGAAGACGGGAAGGCGCGAGTGTGTCGACACATGTAGCGTCCCCCACAATAGCTAACCCAACTCCCATGGGACTAGAGTCATGCCGTCGGGCCTCTTACCATCGTCACGCAACAGACCATTCAGTTCGAGAATAGCTGGTACGTTAGCGGTGGTAAAGGCCCGCCGGATGATGTCGTTCAGGCTGGCATGACGAGATATCCGACCGGCAGCCCTAGTACACGATAATCCGTGATGACCGAGCTGTTCGGAAGCAGTACCGCACTGGCATTGATGAGGCGCGCAACACCTTACACCCAACCGAAGACAAGTTGCGACACGGAAAGTTACGGGATCCAATAAAGTGCCAGTGTTATATGAAGGAAGTGCTTGCAACCAATGTCTTGACTCCCATTTAGAAACGGCTAGAAGGCGGGCACGATCTGCAGAGCTGGAGCACGTTTGTAACAAACAATTCCGTGTCAATTCACACAGAGGCCCGTCCCATTGCCGTTGGGACAAAAGAGATTTTGGGGCAGCAGCATCGGGGCAAGCACTATGCCAAGCAGATCGAGCTTCGTCTAAAAATGAAATTTTGAATGAAATTCCAGGTATAACCAAATGAGAGGGCTTTAAAAATTTTTCAACTAAGGAACTAGTGCTGTAGACAGAAGACAAGAACGCTGGTAGGGCTACACTTGAAATTTTGCATACACCTAAGCCTCCCAATTTTACAGACAGGGAGGCCTGCGACCATGCCTTGTCATCCAAATATATATTCAAAACCGATGATAAAGTATTCCTTATTATTTATTTATTTATTTATTTATTTATTTGATGGAAAACCAGAAGCTTTTATACACAGAGTTACAAATTGATAGATACCAGTAAGCTTATTATGCTTATTATTAGCTTATTATGTTGTCTAAGCCTTCCAAGAGCTCGCTATGTTTCCATAGTTGACAACATCTCAAAGAATATGTAAATATAGGTACAAACAGGCAAAACCGCATAATTATAAAAGCCATATTATATGGCTATTAATTTTGAGAAGTCAGTCTGAAGTTCTGTTAAAATTTTGAACTCAAGGAGACTCAAGGAGTCGAAGTGAACATTTATCTACAATTGAAATGTTGGGGGCCAAACTATTAAATTTACCAATGATCTTGTTTTTATCTACACAAGAGTACGAAATAAACAGCTCGCATTTTTAAAAATTTAGTGCTTTTTTGAAATACATCAGTGATGGTTTTTAAATCATCAAAAACTGTGTTCACCTCTCCACCCAGAGTTCCGTCATCCAAATACCAAACATTTAGCTTGGATTGGAGACGTTGAATAATTGGTTGGATGGCAAGGCTAAAAATGGCCGGACCAAGAGGGTCGCCCTGCTGACAGCCAACAGCGGATGAAATGACATTGTGCCTGTAAATTAATTTTGAGGGTGAACCATAACACTGCCAGAGAAAATGGTAAATTTCTGGAATTTTGTCTTTAATTTCTTTTAGCAAGGCTTTTGTCTACGGAATTGAAGGCATTTTTGACGTCTACCTTCAGAACTACCTCCCCATAATTTTGGTTCAAAAATGTACGAAGGGAATGTACTGCGGCCTCACATCCGCCTCGCGAACCAAAGCCTAACTGAATTGGTCGGAAATAGTCGCCTAGGTAGTCAGCTTCTTTTCGACAGCAGACTTTAGCCGCAAGGCGGCGGTAAGTGGTGCCCACGGCTATGGGTCTTATGCCGCCATCCTTCTTTTTTAGTGCGCAAAGATTTGCACCGTACAGGAGTTCTGTGATCTCGCTGTGGATTCGGCCTGACAACATCAGGTTGATTAAAGAGGTCAAGGCCTCCAGAAGGATTTCACCTGCATGGCCAGACCCGCCAGAAAGTAGATCTTTTAGATGCTGTGGAGACACAGCATTGAGGCCGTCGGCAGAGCCACTCTGAAAAGACATGACATTTAAGCACGTCCTGGCTAGTCGTGCCCATAGCGCCATCACCTCAGTGGCGCAGCGGGCGAGAGTCTGCCTGCGACGCAAGAGGTTGCGGGTTCGATCCCCGCCTCGGAACAAATTTGTGTACGATCTGCAGAAATTTGTTCCGTTGGTCTGGGTGTTTTCTATGTATAATAAAAAATATCTATCTAAGTAATGTATAATATTACGTATATCAGTTATCTAGTACCCATAACACAAGCTCTGCTTACCTTGGGGCTAGATAATGCTGTGTGAATTGTCCAGCATTATTTATTTATTATTTATCACTCTCTTGCGGTGGATCGGGGAGTTGGAGATCGACCCCTGCGGGTGGATGCTTACTCTCAAGAGATATGAGCGTATCATCGTTATTTGGCGCCATCGTGTCACTAGAGAAGAGTATGCGAGAGGCACCTTTGATATCACCATCACTGAGTTTACTCTCTACAAGTCTGTAGACAGTAGAATCAGTCAATGGTTTATATGAATTTAAATTTTGTTGTGTGTCCTGACCATCGAGAGAAATAGGCTGCCCTTCGCATGCAGTATAACTAACACAATTTTGTTTGATCCTAACTGTTATTGAAGAATTGTTTGCCAAATCTTTTTAGGGTTTCAAAGATCGGTTTTGAAACCCTTATGGTCTCGCTCTGTCCGTCCCCGCTCTTTCTTGAATATCTCAGTAACTACTGCAGCTATTAACTTGAAATTTGAAATAATGATACATTTTGTGCGCCATTACTGATTTTAAAAAAAATATATATAAATAAATGAAAAATGAAAATGAATATTTTCAGTACAAATTTTGATGTTGAAATTTCAAAAGAGACCTAGGAAGGCAAATGGGGTATCAAATGAAAGGTATCGTTTTGTACACTTCAAAACACTTTTTGAAATTTCTGTAAATTTCATACTTTTTGAAATATTTCAAAAAAAAGTCGAAAAATTGACCATACCCCCCCCCCCCCCCCCCCCTATCTCCGAAGATTGCAGACCGATCCACGTACAATGCATTAGGCGTTTTTAGATATCGATCTATATTTTACAGGAAAAATATAGAGAAGTCTGTACTAATAATAGTTTTTTACAAATGGTCAAAAAGGGGGGGATTTTTTTTTCAAAAGGGAGTGTACCTACCTATGTGGGGTATCTAATGAAAGGTATCGTTTTGACCATTTCAAAACACTTTTTGAAATTTCTGTAAATTTCATACTTTTTGAAATATTTAAAAAAAAGACGAAAAATTTACCTGTCTCCCACTTCCTATCTCCGAAGATTGATGACCGATCCATGTACAATGTATTAGGCGTTTGGAGATAGGGATCTATATTTTACAGGAAAATATAGAAAAGTCTGAAAAAATGACCATTTTTGAAAAAAAAAAATATTGAGAATGGTCGAAAAGGGGGATATTTTTTATCGAAAGGGGGCTATCTACCTATTGGTTTATCAAATGAAAGGCATTGTTTTGTACATTTTAAAACAGTTTTCGAAATTGCTGTAGGTTTCGTACTTTTCAAAATATTGCCATTCGAAAAAAGACGGAAAATTGGTTGTCCAAATAATTGGCAAATGTTTGAAACCCTCGGCGCGCGAGTTCACTCGCACTTGACGGATCTTGTTTTACATGTAGTACTTTGTAAGGGAAAACTAGTAAATGCTCCCAAGCTCGCTTGGTGTTTTTTGATACAGCATTCCTAATGGCCTCTGAGAGAGCGAAAGCGATAGAGATGCGGGCGCCTCGAGGAATACGTTTAAAAATAGGGGTTGTAGATTTGTACTCACTCAGAACTTTCCAAATAGGGGTTGCATCAGCCGTACAATCCGAATTTTGTGTCAAAACATCTACCGCTCCTGCAACCGGAGCAGACAGCGGGATAATGGGGTCCTTATGGATTCTTTTTTGATGAATTTTTAGACCTCTCTGTCCCTTGAAAAAGCGAGCCTGGGGACATTGTGTGCACTCTAAGCGAGGCTGCACAGACACGATGGGATGGGTCTCCGTCACATTCCTAATCGCATTCAACGGTTGCGTGCATTGTATCATCACAACAAATTTAACTTACAAAGGTAAATAAATAATAAAGCGAGCGGGATGACAGCAGCGGCTGGCGCACGCGTGATAGCCCGACCGGGCTCCACGGCAAGCGCCTTCCTTACTGTAGGCAGAAAAGCAAAAACAAAATTTGAGCTTCTGTCAAAACCAACGTAAACAAACTACAAAGAGAGAATCCACCTTTTCAATTTATGTTGCGCTGAGGTTGTCCCCGGCCTGGAAAATAATACCTGATCCGCTCTAGGTGGTGGAAAGCCGGCCCGAGAGCTCCAAAGCTCGCGAAAGGCCGTAGAAAAGCGAATTCTGAAAAAATCAAACAAAAATAAGTTAGCGAGTTGAGTTTTTTTTTATTTTTTTTATAACTAGATACCCATATCATTTATTAGGTATTGATATTCAGTAAATGAGTTATGTTACAGTAATAACTAGATACCCATATCATTTATTACGTATTCAAGATTACCTTTAGTAAGTAGGTAGGTACACACGTACTTTGTATGTACTTTGGATTATCTAGTAAAATATTTAATTTCATTTTAAATGTTATAGAAGAATCAAAATTGCGAGGGGTGCCTCGAGTAGGTATGTAGGTATAAATCATCACCATCATTATCAGCCTATATTCGTCCACTGCTGGACATAGGCCTCCCCCGATGAGCGCCCTGTCTTCAGCTTGCCGCATCCAGCATCTGCCAGCATTCTTTCGCGAATCGTCATCCTACCTGGTCGGAGGACGTCCTACACTACGTTTGCCGAGTCGCGGTCTCCACTCAAGAACCTAGGAACCTACTCACATAAGAATCATCAAATTTTTTATGATTTTTAGGAGATCGTACCTCAAAATGAAAAAAGGAACCCTTATATCAACCCTCTTTTCTCAGAAACGCGTGGAGTTATCGAGTTGATATTCTCATCATATGCGCAGGCCTTTGCGCAGGCTCTTAACCTCTTGGAGTCGCGATATAAATCAAAAATCTAAATCAACGCAATCAAAAGTTGTTTATATTTAACAGCTGTTTATGTCTATTTTTTTAATGTTCCAAGGGAATCACATGCACACAAAACCTATAGGGTACTTCCCGTTGACCTAGAATCATGAAATTCGGCAAGAAGCAATGTCTTATAGCACAAGTAACGGGATTGTCTGAAAACCGTAAATTTGTGGTTTCTACATAGAAAATAGTACATTATTACCCTAGGGTTGGAATTAAATTATTTAGTCCCGAGACGGGGTTCGTGAGACTAAATAAATTACGTCATAATCGTTATCAAATCAGAAAATGATTGTGCACTATTCGTCTGGGTTGATTTATTTGCTGAAGAGTAAAAGTTTGTACGGAACACTTGACGTTTAATCAAATTGTAACTTGACTAATGTGATTTTATTAGATACCTAAGCAAATAGCTGTTTCACCGACATTATTAATAAATATTTATATATAAACATATAAGGGGTTTGAAGATTTTGGCCCTAAAATCAGCAGCCATTTTGTTTTTTCTTCAAAGTCGCCGTGCACAATAAAATTTATTATTTGGACAGAGGACACTAAAATAAATAGAAAATGTTCTATAACATAATGTCCTAAAGCGTCAGGTTTCTGAG
This sequence comes from Eupithecia vulgata, assembly GCA_946478455.1. Lineage (NCBI taxonomy): Eukaryota > Metazoa > Arthropoda > Insecta > Lepidoptera > Geometridae > Eupithecia > Eupithecia vulgata. The sequence continues at coordinate 17,737,778 of OX297861.1, forward strand.
ATATTCACAGATGAAAATTACTATTGCTCTAATGAATTTATCTACGTTTACTGTTTTCGTCAGTTTTCACGTTGCCTAGCAACGTACCGTACGGATGATTTTGAGTACCTACCTACCCAAAGATCCTACGTTCCGCTAGAATCTTTGCTGCCTACCTATTATATGTACTCGTAGGTATATTGTGAAGCATATGCCGACAAGAAAAGAAAAAACAAATGTTACTGATTCAGAAAGTATTTATTAGAATTAAAATGTGGTACTAACATTAATTACTTCAAAGATCGGTTTTGAAACCCATATGGTCTCGCTCTGTCCGTCCCCGCTCTTTCTTGAATATTTCAGTAACTACTGCAGCTACTAACTTGAAATTTGAAATAATGATACATTTCGTGCGCCATTACTGATTTCAAGAAAAAAATATATAAATAAATGAAAAATGAAAATGAATATTTTCAGTACAAATTTTGATGTTGAAATTTCAAAAGAGACCTAGAAAGGCAAATGGGGTATCAAATGAAAGGTATCGTTTTGTACATTTCAAAACACTTTTTTAAATTTCTGTAAAATTCATACTTTTTTAAAAATTTCAAAAAAAGACGAAAAATTGACCATACCCCCCCCCCCCCCCCTATCTACGAAGATTGCACACCGATCCACGTCCAATGTATCAGGCGTTTGTAGATATCAATCTATATTTTACAGGAAAAATATAGGGAAGTCTGTAATAATAATAGTTTTTGAAAAATGGTCAAAAAGGGGGAGAATTTTTTTTCAAAAGGAGGGGTACCTACCTATGTGGGGTATCAAATGAAAGGTATTGTTTTGACCATTTCAAAACACTTTTTGAAATTTTTGTAAGTTTCATACTTTTTGAAATATTTCAAAAAAAGACGAAAAATTGACCGTTCCCCCCCCCCTATCTCCGAAGATTGCAGACCGATCCACGTACAATGTATCAGGCGTTTGTAGATATGAATCTATATTTTACAGGAAAAATATAGAGAAGTCTGTAATAATAATAGTTTTTGAAAAATGGTCAAAAAGGGGGAGAATTTTTTTTCAAAAGGAGGGGTACCTATGGTATATAGGTATATAGGTACCTATGGTATATAGGTATATGGTATATAGGTACCTATGTGGGGTATCAAATGAAAGGTATTGTTTTGACCATTTCAAAACACTTTTTGAAATTCCTGTAAGTTTCATACTTTTTGAAATATTTCAAAAAAAGACGAAAAATTGACCATTCCCCCCCCCCCCCCCCCCTAGCTCCGAAGATTGCAGACCGATCCATATACAATGTATTAGGCATTTGTAGACATCGATCTATATTTTACAGGAAAAATATAGAGAAGTCTGTAATATTAATAGTTTTTGAAAAATGGTCAAAAAGGGGGGGAAATTTTTTTCAAAAGGGGGGGTACCTACCCAAGTGGCATATCAAATGAAAGGTATCGTTTTGGCTTTTTTAAAACACTTTTTGAAATTTCTGTAAGTTTCATACTTTTTAAAATATTTCAAAAAAAGTTGAAAAATTTACCATTCTCCCCCCTCCTATCTCCGAAGATTGATGACCGATCCATGTACAATGTATTAGGCGTTTGTATATAGGGATCTATATTTTACAGGAAAATATAGAGAAGTCTGTAAAAATGACCATTTAAAAAAAAAAAATTGAGAATGGTCGAAAAGGGGGATATTTTTTATCGAAAAGGGGGCTGTCTACCTATTGGTTTATCAAATGAAAGGCATTGTTATGTAAATTTTAAAACAGTTTTCGAAATTGCTGTAGGTTTCGTACTTTTCAAAATATTGCCATTCGAAAAAAGACGGAAAATTGATTGTCCAAATAATTGGCAAATGTTTGAAACCCTCGGCGCGCGAGTTACACTCGCACTTGGCGGATCTTGTTTTTTTCATTTATTTCTTGCTTACATGTACATACATACTTAGGTCTAGGTGTTTATATCTACATAAATGTACAGTACATGCACCCTGGAAGGGCACTGCAAAATTAGTTTGTCTTAATTTTAATTACAATAATAATATAGAATTTAAAAAGAAAATAAAAATAAAAAGATCACTTACATACAAAATTGTTAATAACACATAAATTTCATGCCAAATTAAATATAATTGTATTAAAATAGAATACATTAGAATAAAATTAAATAAAATTAAAATGAAAATAGAAGCCAGAATGTCATTTATTTATTATTTTATTATTAAGGTAATGTCATTCGAGTTTATCTGTAAAAAATTGGTTTAGGGAATAGTAACATTTTTCTACTAAAAATTGTTTTAAGTTCTTTGAATAGTTGTTCGAATTCTACACTGTCGCCCCACAGAATTATGGCATAATTCAGCCAACTATAGGCGTAAGCATAATACGCAGACAAAGCGGTTTCGTAGTTAGTAGTGGCTTTTAAAAGACTAAGGGCGTAGATGAATTGCGAAAGTTTAGTTTTAATTTTTTGTACATGGGCTTTCCAATTTAAGTTTGTGTCAAGTGTTATTCCCAAAAGGTTAAATTCATTTGTTACGTCTATAGAAAGGTATTTTGATAGTTGGCTTAGGTCGAGGGGGGTTCTTTTATATGTCCTGAATTGGGTTAACTTAGTCTTAAGTAGGTTAATTTCTAAATTGTGGTCTTTTAGCCATGAGAGGCATTAATTAAATACTGTGTTTATGTGTAAAAAGTCAATTGATGAGTCACTAGAAAAGAGGAGGGATACGTCGTCAGCAAATAAAATAGTAGTGGTATTAATTGATTTCGGGAGATCATTAATATATAATAAAAACATTAAGCATCCAAGAACAGATCCTTGGGGAATTATTTACTATTTTATGTCAGATACTACGTTATTTTCTAGTTTATTGTTTATGTCATGGTTTATTATTTCTACATATTGTTGTCGGTCATTTAGATAAGTTTGGAACTATCTATAAGTAGCACCTCGAATTCCATATTCATATAATTTGCGGAGTAGAATTGTATGACTTTCTGGCAATTGTCAAGAATATCATATTTTTCTACGAAATTATAAATTCGATTTGCCATAGTTTTTTCAAAAAATTTAGAAATGGTCGACAAGAGGGCGTGTGAGTTGTCCAGCATTTTTTTTTATTGCTCTTTCTTATCAAAAAAATATTATCTAAGAAATCAGGAGGATGCTGAAAAAGGTGTTCTTGATGCCGTGCCCATGCCATGCACCAAACTATATCTACACATGACATGGGAACAACATCAGAGTGTTCGCTTACCTGCAATGCAACTGCAATAGTGGCCAACTATTTTATTCCTGTCTTGTAAATCATTGTCCAGTAGGATGTAAATAAAAAATATTTTATTGTTTTGATGTCTTGAATGGATTTTGGCTCTTATAAGCCAAGGGACAGAAACTAGAATAATATATTGGCTTAAGTCGTAATTCACGTCAACATCGTCGCACAGTTCAATGAAGAATATTCCATTTTCTTTTATATGTTCGCCCTAATAACTGCGGGCTTGGGCTACTTGGTATGGTCCCAAAGCCATAACCAATAGTTCATCATAAGATTTGGGAATTGTTCAAATCCTTCACTGGCGTCCATGGCCTGAAAATTAGCTTTATGGAAGTTTAAATTATTATGAATTACGAACTCACTTACTTGGTTTGGGGCGTCATATTTCAAATATATATCATTTATTATTTCATTTGCAAGTTGATGGTCTGTTAGTCGCTTTGCGAACGCGTTTATCAAAGCAGAAGCAATCCGTACTTCTTCATATAAGTGGGGTGCAGCGATGTTGACAAATTGCGATCTAAGTTGTCTGAACTGATTTTTTAACCGTCCATTAATAGTTTCTACTACCCACCGACATAAAGTCACTTTTCGGGACTCGTTTGCCTGTTGGGTAGTAAGCTGACGTTCATTTTCGTATTTTGTTTGTGGCATATAAGCTTGGTATCCACATGCACTTATATCATTTATTACATCTCGAAATCTTCGATCTAGAATGAAAACATCCCCCTTTCGAAAACCCAGTGAAAAGTATTGTTTTCATTCTCTCTTATCAATTTCTGCCATGATAGAAGAGTCTGATTTGTTTGCCTCGTATGGTCCAAAACATTCTACAATATAACCATCTGGACTCACAATTAAAAATACCTTTAATAAATTACGATATTTGTGTGAACTATACGAAATTCGTTGAAATCGGTAATTAGAGCTTTTTGCAGATAGATTATAAGTACCATCGCAAATTGTTATCAATGGTTCAGTGTGGTCCGAAAATAATATACGTGGAATTCTTAAAATCTTTTCGCGCATATTGTATTTGTACGTAAAGGCACAATTAGGTCCATAAATATGATCAAAGCCCAAATTATTGGAAACAAATTCTTTCAACAAACATTTGCGTACCTTTTTCAATAAAACACTGACCGCCTGCGGGGAGGGGGGAGGTGTAATCAGTGTCGGAGTGTCACAGAGATGCAAATAATTGTGCGGAGTCCGGTGAGACCTGAGGGTGAGACGCGCCGCGGCCGGCGCGGGACGGACCAAAGGGCTTAAGGTGGTACCGCATTTATAGCGCACCCTTGACGAACAACAACAACATACAGTTCAAATACTGGCTAGAGCTCACTCCTTCTAGACTCTGTGAAGGACTGTGTCAGTACAGAATAGCAAACAGCATGCTATGAAGTTTTACCTTGTTGAGTGAATCTACAATCATCATCATCATCGGCCTATACTGGTCCACTGCTGGACATAGGCCTCCCCTAATGAGTGCCATAGCGCCCTGTCTTCAGCTTGCCGCATCCAGCATCTGCCAGCAGTCTTTCGCAAATCGTCATCCCACCTGGTCGGAGGGCGTCCTACACTACGTTTGCCGAATCGCGGTCTCCACTCAAGAACACGTTTACCCCAACGGTTGTCGGTTCTTCTCGAGATATGGCCAGCCCACTGCCACTTCAGCTTGCTAATCCTTTGAGCTATGTCGATAACCTTGGTTCTCTGTCGGATGTATTCGTTGCGAATCCTGTCCTTCACAGAAACTCCGAGCATAGCTCTCTCCATAGCTCGCTGGGCGACTTTAAACTGGTGGACCAGCCCTATAGTGAGTGACCACGTCTCAGCTCCGTAGGTCATGACGGGTAGAACGCACTGATTGAACACTTTCGTTTTCAAACATTGCGAAATGGATGACGAGAAGACTCGACGTAGTTTCCCGAACGCGGCCCAACCTAGCTGGTTCCTCCTTTTGGCCTCCTTCTCGAAACCGTTTTTACCTAACTGCAAAATCACAAAGTGTGGATCTACAAAGTGAACCTTAAACCCCAAACCTCCGCGCTTTAAGCCGATATAGATTTCAATTTTCTTTGCCGTGCGAAATGCGAATAATGCGGGAGTGCGGGTGCTGTATAAATAAGCTACAACCTTTAGACTTATGGCCGCCGAGCGCCGGACTTAGCGCGTCGCGGAGGCTTATAAGGAAATTGATTGTCTTAATGCTAACTGGACAAAGACCCGACTCCGACGACCCGGACCCATCTAGCGGTTATACAACCTTCACCAAAAAACCAAGGAGCGCAGCCTTGTGTCTTTGTCACAAGGAGCGCCGCCACGCACGCGCGAGCCCGCTCACATCTAACTACACATTAGCCACGCACGCGCGAGCCCGCTCACATCTAACTACACATTAGCCACGCACGCGCGAGCCCGCTCACATCTAACTACACATTAGCCACGCACGCGCGAGCCCGCTCACATCTAACTACACATTAGCCACGCACGCGCGAGCCCGCTCACATCTAACTACACATTAGCCACGCACGCGCGAGCCCGCTCACATCTAACTACACATTAGCCACGCACGCGCGAGCCCGCTCACATCTAACTACACATTAGCCACGCACGCGCGAGCCCGCTCACATCTAACTACACATTAGCCACGCACGCGCGAGCCCGCTCACATCTAACTACACATTAGCCACGCACGCGCGAGCCCGCTCACATCTAACTACACATTAGCCACGCACGCGCGAGCCCGCTCACATCTAACTACACATTAGCGTGAACGACAGAAAGGATTCAAAGACCTTGCCAATCGTACTTCAGCTCCCGTCAGGTGAGTGGTGAGATCTCTAGTGCGACCGCACGAGGGGTGTACATAAACACCCCTCGTGCGGTCGCACTGTTCTGAGGGGAGGCGGGAGGGGGAGTCTATTGCAAAGCAAGCGGTTGCAACTTTTCCACTCTATGTCATTTACATGCAGACTCGGGGTTTGAAAGGACGTATTTTATACGTAAATGGACGATGTTCACCCTGCATATGTTGATATGTTGTAACAACACGCTGACTTCACTAGAACAACTACAAAAACGTATTTCCTTCAACCAAACAAATAAAAAGACAAAGGATTCGGCGGCGCGGCGCGGACTCAGACAGATAACCACCGACTGTTATCTGTTTGATTCGACATCCCGCGAAGCCTCCGCGCCCTCTCGCCCCACGCCGCGCCGCCCCTTTGCAGACACACACACACACACACACACACACACACACACACACACACACACACACACTCCGAAGTACAGAAGACTATTATCTGAGCGTTGACACTCGACATAAATAGATTTTGTTTGTAAAGTCGAGGCAATTGAATGCAAACTTCAGAAAATCTTCTGAATTTTAAAACTTTAAATGTAACCTTTGCTTTCTACGATGTGAGTTTACTTGGTTTTTTTTTATGCTCGACAATTCACACGGCTTTACCAGGCCCAAGATAACCAGAAATTGTGCTATGTATACTTGATAACCAGAGATTGTGCTATGTATACTTGATAACCAGAGATTGTGCTATGTATACTTGATAACTGATTTACATAATACAATACACACATCGTTCTTTTATGATACATAGAAAACGACCAGAACACCGCTAACAAATATTTGCGAACATACAAACATTTGTCGACTAAATAAACTAACTAAATTAGTTACTAAGCGAACGACTCGGGCAGTCGATCGACTTGCGACTAATAACCAAATTAGTTACTAAGCGACCGACTCGGGCAGTCGAACTACTTGCGACTACTGACCAAATTAGTTACTAAGCGACCGACTCGGGCAGTCGAACGACTTGCAACTACTAACCAAATTAGTTACTAAGCGACCGACTCGGGCAGTCGAACGACTTGCGACTACTAACCAAATTAGTTAATAAGCGACCGACTCGGGCAGTCGAACGACTTGCGACTAATAACCAAATTAGTTACTAAGCGACCGACTCGGGCAGTCGAACGACTTGCGATTACTGACCAAATTAGTTACTAAGCGACTGACTCGGGCAGTCGAACGACTTGCAACTACTAACCAAATTAGTTACTAAGCGACCGACTCGGGCAGTCGAACGACTTGCGACTACTAACCAAATTAGTTACTAAGCGACCGACTCGGGCAGTCGAACGACTTGCGACTACTAACCAAATTAGTTACTAAGCGACCGACTCGGGCAGTCGAACGACTTGCGACTACTAACCAAATTAGATACTAATGTGGTCTAGTCATTCGAATGATTTCAATGATTTGTGTAGTCGAATGATTAGAATGAAATCATTCACAGTCGCGCATCTTTACATCAGCCTTAACTTGTTTAACATTAGGTAGAATAAATCTAATACATTTTGTTTTGGTTTCGTTAAGCAAAATATTATTGACACTGAACCAATGGACTACTTTTGAGAAGTATCATCAGCAAACAGTACAATCTCGTGATTATTCTTTACAAGATGAGACAGGTCGTTGATATAAACTAAAAATAGGAAAGGACCGAGGATAGAACGCTGCGGTACACCCATTGTAACTACAGACCCCGAAGACCGTTTCCCATTAATATCAACTCTCTGTATCCTATCACTCAAGTAAGACCTAAGAAGATCCAAAGAGGAGTCCATTATTCCATAGTGTTGCAGTTTCCTGTTTAATGTTTCGTGGTGTACGCAATCGAATGCTTTTGACAAGTCACAAAAAACGCCTATAGCATCTTGCAACTTCTCCCAAGCATCAAAAATATGTGATACTGACTCTACACCAGCATCAGTAGTTGACCTGCCACGAGTAAACCCGAATTGTTTACAGTAGGTATAGCAGGTCATTGAAATGCCTGAGCATTTGATGTAAAATAAGTTTTTCAAAAACTTTGCTGAATGTAGGCAGTACTGATATTGGTCTAAAGATAGTGGGGTCAGATCTACTACCCGATTTAAACAGTGGGACCACTTTACTACCTTTCATTAGATCAGGAAACACGCCTCAATCGATAGATTCGTTGAATATTGCAGCCAGATCCGGTGCAATGCTATCTATCAATGGTTTAATAATTCTTACTTTATATCGTACATACATTTGAATTATCCTCCAACATGCGGCACCTACTTCCTATAAAATACGTGAACCTGGTTATTTAGGTACTTAGCACGCAACATCTCTTTGTAGAAACCGTACCCTACATTACTTTGTATTTTAGTTGTAGCCAACAATGTGACGTTGCTTCACTGATCTTGTTCCCAAGATGCATGTCGGTACTATCCGTTACTTGTATGTGACGTTGCTTCACTGATCTTGTCCCTAAGATGCATGTCGGTACTATCCGTTACTAGTATGTGACGTTGCTTCACTGATCTTGTTCCCAAGATGCATGTCGGTACTATCCGTTACTTGTATGTGACGTTGCTTCACTGATCTTGTCCCTAAGATGCATGTCGGTACTATCCGTTACTAGTATGTGACGTTGCTTCACTGATCTTGTTCCCAAGATGCATGTCGGTACTATCCGTTACTTGTATGTGACGTTGCTTCACTGATCTTGTCCCTAAGATGCATGTCGGTACTATCCGTTACTTGTATGTGACGTTGCTTCACTGATCTTGTTCCCAAGATGCATGTCGGTACTATCCGTTACTTGTATGTGACGTTGCTTCACTGATCTTGTTCCCAAGATGCATGTCGGTACTATCCGTTACTTGTATGTGACGTTGCTTCACTGATCTTGTCCCTAAGATGCATGTCGGTACTATCCGTTACTTGTATGTGACGTTGCTTCACTGATCTTGTCCCTAAGATGCATGTCGGTACTATCCGTTACTTGTATGTGACGTTGCTTCACTGATCTTGTCCCTAAGATGCATGTCGGTACTATCCGTTACTTGTATGTGACGTTGCTTCACTGATCTTGTCCCTAAGATGCATGTCGGTACTATCCGTTACTTGTATGTGACGTTGCTTCACTGATCTTGTCCCTAAGATGCATGTCGGTACTATCCGTTACTTGTATGTGACGTTGCTTCACTGATCTTGTCCCTAAGATGCATGTCGGTACTATCCGTTACTTGTATGTGACGTTGCTTCACTGATCTTGTCCCTAAGATGCATGTCGGTACTATCCGTTACTTGTATGTGACGTTGCTTCACTGATCTTGTCCCTAAGATGCATGTCGGTACTATCCGTTACTTGTATGTGACGTTGCTTCACTGATCTTGTCCCTAAGATGCATGTCGGTACTATCCGTTACTTGTATGTGACGTTGCTTCACTGATCTTGTCCCTAAGATGCATGTCGGTACTATCCGTTACTTGTATGTGACGTTGCTTCACTGATCTTGTCCCTAAGATGCATGTCGGTACTATCCGTTACTTGTATGTGACGTTGCTTCACTGATCTTGTCCCTAAGATGCATGTCGGTACTATCCGTTACTTGTATGTGACGTTGCTTCACTGATCTTGTCCCTAAGATGCATGTCGGTACTATCCGTTACTTGTATGTGACGTTGCTTCACTGATCTTGTTCCCAAGATGCATGTCGGTACTATCCGTTACTTGTATGTGACGTTGCTTCACTTATCTTGTTCCCAAGATGCATGTCGGTACTATCCGTTACTTGTATGTGACGTTGCTTCACTGATCTTGTTCCCAAGATGCATGTCGGTACTATCCGTTACTAGTATGTGACGTTGCTTCACTGATCTTGTTCCCAAGATGCATGTCGGTACTATCCGTTACTTGTATGTGACGTTGCTTCACTTATCTTGTTCCCAAGATGCATGTCGGTACTATCCGTTACTTGTATGTGACGTTGCTTCACTGATCTTGTTCCCAAGATGCATGTCGGTACTATCCGTTACTTGTATGTGACGTTGCTTCACTTATCTTGTTCCCAAGATGCATGTCGGTACTATCCGTTACTTGTATGTGACGTTGCTTCACTGATCTTGTTCCCAAGATGCATGTCGGTACTATCCGTTACTTGTATGTGACGTTGCTTCACTTATCTTGTTCCCAAGATGCATGTCGGTACTATCCGTTACTTGTATGTGACGTTGCTTCACTGATCTTGTTCCCAAGATGCATGTCGGTACTATCCGTTACTTGTATGTGACGTTGCTTCACTGATCTTGTCCCTAAGATGCATGTCGGTACTATCCGTTACTTGTATGACGGAATAGGTACATTTAACAGAAACGTAAAGGCAAACGGCATTTCTCGATTACAGTAATGACATGAGCGGCTGATTACTTTGACTGAAGCTCGCTGCGGCCCCTGGTGATTGGACCATATCCTTAAAGAGGCTATATTTTTCTCCATTTAAATTCCAGAGCGTTGTTTTAGGCCCCCATTGACATGCAAATAAGGGCTCTATGAATATTACGGAGGACCTGTATTACCCGTTCATATATTTACCCTGCAGGGATGGACCGGCTCAGCCTACCCTGCAGGGATGGACCGGCTCAGCCTACTCTGCAGGGATGGACCGGCTCAGCCTACCCTGCAGGGATGGACCGGCTCAGCCTACTCTGCAGGGATGGACCGGCTCAGCCTACTCTGCAGGGATGGACCGGCTCAGCCTACTCGGAGGCTCAGACCTGTACCCTCGCTATTACAATTAGTCGCCAGCCTTTACAGAGCGGGCTCCGATGAATTTCTGATTAGCTTCAAATGGAGACACCTGGTGCCTGAAGAATACTTCAAACATTTATGGGAGTAGGTACCTGCACAATGGCTATGATAACTGAAATCTGATTAGTTACGCAACTGGGATTTAGGCATGCCTATGATAGCAAACCTGTCAATAGCATCGGTACCTAATTCCAAGAACACCGTACCTACAGTATTATAATCGATCGTTGGGAACAAAAAATGCAAAGAAAGAATGGATGAACATAATCTTCCAAAGACAAAATCAGTTGAATGTTGCTTTAACCATTTCGGCTTCATGAATACCTTTGTGAGTTTGAACACGAATTGAACGTAGCCCGTGTTGAACAGTATTAGTGTTGGTAGAAGTAATTCAAGTACCAACTGCTTGAATTATTTCTACTAAATACATATTTTAATAGTATTTACCTATTATTAATAAATAAATAATGCTGGACAATTCACACATCATTATCTAGCCCCAAGCTAAGCAGAGCTTGTGTGTTATGGGTACTAAATAACTGATATACATAATATAATAGACTACATAGATAGATATTTTTTATTATAAATAGAAAACGACCAGAACACCCTGAACCAATGTCTGCAGACCGTACACACATTTGTCCCGAGGCGGGAATCGAACCCGCAACCTTCTGCGTCGCAGGCAGACCTTCGCCCACCGCGCCACATCGGTCGTATTGTAGGTATCCAATACCAATACAATATTTTTCTGTTTTTTTTTGTGTTCTCTTTTTTTTCGTCCGTGTTGACACGCGTGCACCAAGGTTCTGCCAGAACACCAGCGTTGCTCAACTTCCTGTGGAGCAACATTAAGCTGAGGCAGGACCTTATTGGTTCACTATTTAAGTAGTATTTAATTCTTTTTATGTTTTTTTGTATCTTATCTGTATCAACATGTAACGTATCTTTCTGTGTACTGTGTATGTGTGTGTGAGCCAATAAAAAGTAGGTATTCTATTCTATTCTACTCTACTCTACTCTACTCTACTCTACTCTATTCTATTCTATTCTATTCTATTCTATTCTATTCTATTCTATTCTATTCTATGACTATTCTATTCTATTCTACTCTATTCTACTCTAAGTTTGGAGCTTATCTAAGTTGCATAACTAGTCTCCGGTCGAGGTTGCTCCGGTGTGTGGTGACGTGTGCGGTATCTAAGCAAGCGCGGTACCCGGCGCGGCGGCGGCGGGACGGAAGCGGGACCTTGCCCTTTTTAATACTACAATTTTTCCCTTTCTCGGTTGAAATACTTAAAATGAAAACTCTCGTCTAATGATGTTATAAAATTAAATCAAACGACGTATTCAATTCGTGTTACTTGTAAATACATTCAGAAGCATGCGAGTAAACAAGATACGAGAACCTTTCCGGGTTCATTTCACTTCGTTACAATTCCCTCCTGATTAATTAATCTCTCCCGGTATCAAAAGTTTGCTGTTCAATTAGATACTTTATTGGCATAGCGGCCGCGGGGCCCCTGTGCCTGAACAACGCGATGACCATAACCCGAGACGTGCTTCAGTTTGTAAGAACTTCTATCGTACCTCGCTACATCGCACTTTGCACATCTTGCAAATTACCAACATCGATTGGACGAGGATCTTATTAAACGTTCCTATACAAATTCACAGTCAAAATGGTTTGGAAGTGCTTTCAATGAATGGTGATTGCAAGGATATCCTGTAACAGGGCAAGCCCTGACCGCCACGCCCGCGCCCGACTGGTTAGTCCTCGGTGCAGGCGTAGGTGATACGTGTCCGTCCGAGAAAGATGCATGTGAATTATCCATGGAAGTGAAAGAGATAGAGATAATGCGTCGTCATGGTCGGGGCAGCAGTGCTCCGTCACTCGCGCTCATTTTAGAGTTATTTACCTACAGTTTTCGCTCTTCCTGTTACATCAACTTTTTATAGTGTTTGATTAAGAATTTGCATAAAGTATGACTACTGGGAGAAAGAGGACATTATTTATAAATATAGGAACTAGGTATTTCGGTTTTTAATGGGTACGCTAGCATAACGCCAGCTCAGGTGTTATTTTATAGTCTTGTTCCATATCTCTGTTCCTATGAGAGCAATCATTATGAAATTTTGCATAGCTGAAACGCTATTTATACTCTAAATTGTGTATAAATTTTGTTGCTATAGTATAAGCCGTTTTTGAGAACGGTCGTGTGTACGCTAGCATAACGTTATGCTGGCGTACCCACAAACAATGGTCATTATTTCTTAAACCAAGGAGGCGCTATTTATTTTACTTTTGCACTAGTTATACTCTATATACACTCTATATATTAGGCATAACAACAAACGTGAATTCGGTTATGTGTACGCTACCATCACGGACACGGTACATACTACACTGATACGTTTGTTTTGTTTGCAGGTGTCATGGATCCGACACCGCGACCTGCACATCCTGACGGTGGGCGGGTACACGTACACGTCGGACCAGCGGTTCCAGGCGACGCACGCGCCGCAGACGGACGACTGGACGCTGCATGTGAAATGGGCGCAGCAGCGCGACGCCGGCGTCTACGAGTGCCAGGTCTCCACGCAACCCGTGCGCTCCTTCTTTGTCATGCTGCACGTCGTCGGTACGTACCTTACTTACTAACATACATCCTACGAGTGCCAGGTTTCCACGCAACCCGTGCGCTCCTTCTTTGTCATGCTGCACGTCGTCGGTACGTACCTTACTTACTAACATACATCCTACGAGTGCCAGGTCTCCACGCAACCCGTGCGCTCCTTCTTTGTCATGCTGCACGTCGTCGGTACGTACCTTACTTACTAACATACATCCTACGAGTGCCAGGTCTCCACGCAACCCGTGCGCTCCTTCTCTGTCATGCTGCACGTCGTCGGTACGTACCTTACTTACTAACATACATCCTACGAGTGCCAGGTCTCCACGCAACCCGTGCGCTCCTTCTTTGTCATGCTGCACGTCGTCGGTACGTACCTTACTTACTAACATACATCCTACGAGTGCCAGGTCTCCACGCAACCCGTGCGCTCCTTCTTTGTCATGCTGCACGTCGTCGGTACGTACCTTACTTACTAACATACATCCTACGAGTGCCAGGTCTCCACGCAACCCGTGCGCTCCTTCTTTGTCATGCTGCACGTCGTCGGTACGTACCTTACTTACTAACATACATCCTACGAGTGCCAGGTCTCCACGCAACCCGTGCGCTCCTTCTTTGTCATGCTGCACGTCGTCGGTACGTACCTTACTTACTAACATACATCCTACGAGTGCCAGGTTTCCACGCAACCCGTGCGCTCCTTCTTTGTCATGCTGCACGTCGTTGGTACGTACCTTACTTACTAACATACATCCTACGAGTGCCAGGTCTCCACGCAACCCGTGCGCTCCTTCTTTGTCATGCTGCACGTCGTCGGTACGTACCTTACTTACTAACATACATCCTACGAGTGCCAGGTCTCCACGCAACCCGTGCGCTCCTTCTTTGTCATGCTGCACGTCGTCGGTACGTACCTTACTTACTAACATATATCCTACGAGTGCCAGGTCTCCACGCAACCCGTGCGCTCCTTCTTTGTCATGCTGCACGTCGTCGGTACGTACCTTACTTACTAACATATATCCTACGAGTGCCAGGTCTCCACGCATCCCGTGCGCTCCTTCTTTGTCATGCTGCACGTCGTCGGTACGTACCTTACTTACTAACATATATCCTACGAGTGCCAGGTCTCCACGCAACCCGTGCGCTCCTTCTTTGTCATGCTGCACGTCGTCGGTACGTACCTTACTTACTAACATATATCCTACGAGTGCCAGGTCTCCACGCAACCCGTGCGCTCCTTCTTTGTCATGCTGCACGTCGTCGGTACGTACCTTACTTACTAACATATATCCTACGAGTGCCAGGTCTCCACGCAACCCGTGCGCTCCTTCTTTGTCATGCTGCACGTCGTCGGTACGTACCTTACTTACTAACATATATCCTACGAGTGCCAGGTCTCCACGCAACCCGTGCGCTCCTTCTTTGTCATGCTGCACGTCGTCGGTACGTACCTTACTTACTAACATATATCCTACGAGTGCCAGGTCTCCACGCAACCCGTGCGCTCCTTCTTTGTCATGCTGCACGTCGTCGGTACGTACCTTACTTACTAACATATATCCTACGAGTGCCAGGTCTCCACGCAACCCGTGCGCTCCTTCTTTGTCACGCTGAACGTCGTCGGTACGTACCTTACTTACTAACATATATCCTACGAGTGCCAGGTCTCCACGCAACCCGTGCGCTCCTTCTTTGTCATGCTGCACGTCGTCGGTACGTACCTTACTTACTAACATACATCCTACGAGTGCCAGGTCTCCACGCAACCCGTGCGCTCCTTCTTTGTCATGCTGCACGTCGTCGGTACGTACCTTACTTACTAACATACATCCTGGCGACAAGACCCATTAACAACTCCGTTCACTTACTAACAATAAACTACATACTTTTATTTCAACCAACGAGTAGTCAAGAGGCAAGGACTGACCACAACACACTGACAATAACACAATAACCAACGAGTAGTCAAGAGGCAAGGACTGACCACAACACACTGACAATAACACAATAACGAACGAGTAGTCAAGAGGCAAGGACTGACCACAACACACTGACAATAACACAATAACTAACGAGTAGTCAAGAGGCAAGGACTGACCACAACACACTGACAATAACACAATAACCAACGAGTAGTCAAGAGGCAAGGACTGACCACAACACACTGACAATAACACAATAACCAACGAGTAGTCAAGAGGCAAGGACTGACCACAACACACTAACAATAACACAATAACCAACGAGTAGTCAAGAGGCAAGGACTGACCACAACACACTGACAATAACACAATAACGAACGAGTAGTCAAGAGGCAAGGACTGACCACAACACACTGACAATAACACAATAACTAACGAGTAGTCAAGAGGCAAGGACTGACCACAACACACTGACAATAACACAATAACCAACGAGTAGTCAAGAGGCAAGGACTGACCACAACACACTGACAATAACACAATAACGAACGAGTAGTCAAGAGGCAAGGACTGACCACAACACACTGACAATAACACAATAACTAACGAGTAGTCAAGAGGCAAGGACTGACCACAACACACTGACAATAACACAATAACCAACGAGTAGTCAAGAGGCAAGGACTGACCACAACACACTGACAATAACACAATAACCAACGAGTAGTCAAGAGGCAAGGACTGACCACAACACACTGACAATAACACAATAACCAACGAGTAGTCAAGAGGCAAGGACTGACCACAACACACTGACAATAACACAATAACGAACGAGTAGTCAAGAGGCAAGGACTGACCACAACACACTGACAATAACACAATAACCAACGAGTAGTCAAGAGGCAAGGACTGACCACAACACACTGACAATAACACAATAACCAACGAGTAGTCAAGAGGCAAGGACTGACCACAACACACTGACAATAACACAATAACCAACGAGTAGTCAAGAGGCAAGGACTGACCACAACACACTGACAATAACACAATAACCAACGAGTAGTCAAGAGGCAAGGACTGACCACAACACACTGACCACAACACAATAACCAACGAGTAGTCAAGAGGCAAGGACTGACCACAACACACTGACCACAACACAATAACCAACGAGTAGTCAAGAGGCAAGGACTGACCACAACACACTGACAATAACACAATAACCAACGAGTAGTCAAGAGGCAAGGACTGACCACAACACACTGACAATAACACAATAACCAACGAGTAGTCAAGAGGCAAGGACTGACCACAACACACTGACAATAACACAATAACCAACGAGTAGTCAAGAGGCAAGGACTGACCACAACACACTGACAATAACACAATAACCAACGAGTAGTCAAGAGGCAAGGACTGACCACAACACACTGACAATAACACAATAACCAACGAGTAGTCAAGAGGCAAGGACTGACCACAACACACTGACAATAACACAATAACCAACGAGTAGTCAAGAGGCAAGGACTGACCACAACACACTGACAATAACACAATAACCAACGAGTAGTCAAGAGGCAAGGACTGACCACAACACACTGACAATAACACAATAACCAACGAGTAGTCAAGAGGCAAGGACTGACCACAACACACTGACAATAACACAATAACCTGATGTCTGTGCGAAACCGATACATTATTATTATTATCCTTCCGCTGACACATTTTTTTAATAAATGCATGAAGCAAGGACATTTCCCCAAATTTCTAAAAATCTGTGGTTGTACCAGTCTACAGATCTAGTGCTTAGGATCACATCACAGACCGTCTCTTAATATCTCTGCTCTCTGCCTTCTCCAAAATACAAGAAAAATTATAACGGTTAGTCAAGTTACCTAGAGGAAAAGTCTAAGGTTTCTACTGCAGATGCAGTAATAGGCCATGGACACCGGTATTCGGTATTACTACTAATACCGGATGATTTAAGGCAGGTCCGAATTCCGAGTAATAATATTGAAATTGCGAAAACCGGTAATTTGGTATTTAGAAAAAAAAGTTTGATTAATAAAATATGCGTGAAGAAAACCTGGTGCGTACTTTCAGCATGCGTAGCGATTTAGATGTAAATATAGTTTGCCAAAATCATACGCGCGGGATTCCTCTGCGTTGAGGGTCGCTTGTTCATCGAAACCTAAAAATGCGATGGTCTGACGTTGGACAGTAAACACCCGATAAGGACTTTGGGAAGGCTTACCTGTCTGGGCGTCTGCGATCAGCTCCAATCGTTCACTGCACTCCAAATCCAGTTCAAAGTTCATGCGTAGAAGCTTATGGGTCCAAATGTTTATTCCTTGCGAATAGATCACGAGGTCACGACCCGCGGGGTGATGTATAACACTCAATGAATCCTCTCGACAACAATATCTTAGTTGGAGATGCGTTAGACAAGCGAAAGTCAGCGTGACAATCACTTATTGAAAAATGTTCAACCGTCCGGCGTGGTATCGACAAACACTCTCCTTAGTTTTTTAGCGACATGAATGTAGCTCCGCAAATCGACCATTTGCACGTGGTTCATACTGGTCGCGAGCGCCTGGATGGATATGCAGAGCAAACCTCAAGGGCGACTGCGTGACTTCCCAAAAGCGTAAGCCTACCCTTTAAGTACCTAGATAGGTAATAACTATCCAATGTCAGACAGTTATAAGTTAATTAAAGAAAGCGGGCTATTAGCGCAACCATATTCCCCGGCTTGAAAGATCCTACTTTCAAAACACAGAGAAAGCGAAATTATATTATAATTGCATATCGTTGCGAAAACTCTACCTAAGCGGTGTACGTAACAAATTTAAGTATATTATAAAGGTAACCTAACCCTAACCTAAACTACAATAATCTGAATAAAGTTTACTGAGTTGGGAGCGGGCACAATTTAACAACAGGCTCTGCTTTGAAGCATTCCACCTTGTATCTTCACGGACGCTACTCTACATATCCCATTCTTGTCCGGAAAGATTTCCGTGATTAAACCTAACGGCCAATGCAAGGGCATGACATTATCCTGAATAGAAACAACAACCATCCCAACACGTACTGGGTTAGAAGGAGTATTCCATTTTTGTCTTGATTGGAGGGTGTGCAGATACTCATTACGCCACCGCTTCCAAAAAGATTGGACGAGTTGATCAGTGAATTCGTATCGCGAAATAAGGTGTAAACGCGTTTCAGTTACTTCGCGAGCGGGTAAAAATACAAGCGGCTTTGTATGAAGAAAATGTGCCGGTGTTAGAGCGGTAGGTTCTGACGGATCTGAGCTAAGTGCATAGAGAGGTCGGGAGTTTAACAAAGCCTCGACTTGAGCTAACATAGTGTTGAGCTCATCAAAAGTGAGTATTTGTTGACCTATGACTTTTAGAAGATGCGTTTTGACACTCTTTACTTCGCTTTCCCAGCATCCACCGAAGTGTGGAGCTCTACAAGGGATGGTTTTAAGAGTGATTTTATGCTCCGCCAGTGCGCTTTCCCAATAGGGGCGGTATTCCTGTGACAGGAATTGGTAGAGATCGCGAAGATAAGATCTAGCACCAATAAAATTGGTGCCGTTGTCCGTATACAAACATTCAATGGGACCACGGCGCGAAATAAAGCGTTTTAGTGCTGACAGGAAACTCGCAGTGCTGAGATCCGAGGCAACTTCCAGATGTAGAGCACGCGTTGTCAAGCACGTAAAAAGACAAATATAAGCCTTACGACTCTTTTGGCCTCTGCCACGCACAGATGTAATCATGAACGGTCCCGCGTAATCACACCCAGTGTGTGCGAATGCTTTAGGGGCGACTTCCACCCGTGACTGAGGCAGGTCAGCCATGATTGGAAAAACCGGTCGTGGCTTAGCGCGAAAGCAAATGTTGCAGTTGAAAGTTATATGACGAACAATACGTCGTGCGGACAGAATCCAATACCGTTGCCTCAAGAGGGACAAAAGTAAGTTTGGACCTATGTGAAAGTTTTTGACATGATAGTGGGAAACTAAAAGTTCCACTACGTAGTCCTGTCGGGGAAGTAAGATTTGATGACGAGAGTCAAAATCTAACTCAGAGTTGGCTAAACGTCCGCCAACGCGAATAAGTCCATTGTACAGAAACGGACTAAGCTTCTGTAGTGGCTTAGAACATAATTGTTTGCGATTTAAGCGATCAAGATCCGATTCAAAATGGATTCGCTGTACAGAGCGCCACACTACTAATTCAGCGAACTCTAAGTCTGATGCGGTAACGGGCCCTTTAGGGAGACGTTTAAGGAATTTATAAACGAAACAAATGGTTTTCAGATATTTAATCCAGGAAGAAAACCTATTCGCCCGACTATACAGGATATCTTCAGATAAACAATTTGCCGTGCCTGCCGTCGCTACTGCAGGTAGAGCCACCGGCTTCAGCTCGGGCAGTCCTTGCGTGTCATTGACCTGACAGGCGATATAATCTTGTTCGGGAAAACAGCGTAACCCAAGAATTTTCAGAGTCGGATCCTTATTTAGATCGATACTGCGCGAGAGTCGCAATGACTCGGGAATAGCTTGAAGAACGGGATCTGCATGACGGATATCGTTTAGCGAGATACCATTGTTTGACTTCGAGCTTGCGTCAAGAACCACTCGTAACTTGGTGGTTGTCTTGTCCTCGCGAATGACAGCATGGTGCGGGATATAGAACGAGACTTCACCGGGAAGCACTCCTTCCACAAAGGAGATGTAGTTATTTTTTAGATAATCTTTAATGACGTCATCATAAAGAAGTTTGACGTTAGGATGCGATTTAAATTTACGTTCGAGGCTAAGAAACCTACGACGTGCGATATCGAAAGAATTTCCTAGCGCAGAGGCATCTGTCTTAAGTGGCAAAGCAGTGACATATTTGCCAGCGGGGGTGCGAGTAGTGGTAGAACAATAAAACTGCTCGCAGTGTTTATCATCCACACTTGTTATAGAAGAAGCCTGAACTTCCTCGATTTCCCAGAATTTACGCAAGTCGCAGCTTTCCAAAGAAGACGTCGCGCAAAAAGACATCGTTGCGGTAGGAGGGTCTAAAATAGGCGCTTCTCCCATAAATATGTAGCCTAACACAGTCTCTAAAACATCTGGATATCCAGCAGTAGAAATTACTTTGCTGGGTTTTAATAACTTAGCAAACAACTTTACTCCAAGCAGGATATCAATATTCCCCGGCATTCCCCAAGTATCATCAGCGAATAAATGCGACCCGATGTGAGAGATATGAGCGACATCTATCGAACATAATGGAAGCTGACCGGTTATCTCATCGAGCACTAGTGCATCAATTGAGTACTTGGGTTGCGAGCGAAGACGCGAGCTGAATGTGAATGCGACTGAACCGCGAACAGACTGCGAGGTACCACCGATACCTTTCACCGTAACTACAGAATCGTCACGAATAGGTAGCCCAAGCATACGGCAACATCGGGTGGTAATATAGTTCCTCTGAGAACCCGGGTCCAGTAGACAGCGAACGACAACATCCTTACCATTCCTACCTACCACTAAAACCTTCGTAGTAGCTAAAACCTCCGTGGTGCGAGTACTAGTATGAGCAGAAGCCGAATGCGTACACAAAGAAACGAGTTCTTGATCCGGGGTCTGGTCTACGGCACTGGCAGACGGCGGCGCGGCGCTGGCTGCAGGCGCGGATTTCGGTTGATCAAAATGTAACAGAGAATGGTGTTTACCGTTGCATTTTTTACATGATGATGTTGATTGACATTTAGATACGGTATGTTGACTACTTAGGCAATTACCGCAAATACGATTATCTTTTATGTGTTGAAATTTATCATTCGTATTTAATTTTAAAAAAGCACGACACTTGTATAAGTTTGTGTGTACTGATTGACAAAGCGAACATTTAGGTGATGTCGCTACATACACCTGCGAGACCCTACTGGAGGGTGCGGGGGGCGTGCTAGCGCGGGTGCCAGCAGCCGAGCGATCAGGCCGATGCGGCGCAGTGCGATAAAGAATTTTTACTTGTTCCCGAACGAACTTCACAAAATAATCGTAGTCAACACTTTGAGGATCTTTTACAGTGCGAAGTGACATTTCGTACTGCTTCGCGATGTCTGAGTCTACTAACTTAAGACCCACGTACATAAAGATAAATCAGACATGTTGGCTATGTTTAATTGTTTGAGTCCGGCCACAGTAGCGGTGTATCTATCAAAGACTTTTTCTACATTAGCGGGCGACGAACCAGCTGACTTTAACGAAAACAGCTGATTTAAGTAGTTAACAGCCAATGCGTGAGTGTCCTGGTATTTAGCGATAAGCGCGTCCCAGATTACACGATAGTTTTCTGCGGCAGGCACAATGCCAGCTGCTACGCCTTTGGCTTTTCCTTTTAGGTGACCCAACAAATAATGGATGCGATCCGAATCCGATAGATCAGGATTTGTATGAATGACCCGTTTGAATGTCTCATAAAAAAACGGAAAGCTCTGAATATCCCCATCAAAAGTAGGTAGTTCGATTCGAGGTATTTTGATATGCGAAGATCCTGATTTATTCCCGCTAAAGGGTTCTTTACTTGCGGTGAGAGAACTCAAAACATTTTTTATTTCACACGAAAGATCGTCAAAAGCCGTCAATGAGTTATAATTAACTTCATATTTGGGATCAATCTTCATGGAAATAATATTAATATTATCAATTGTAGTTATAATTTCATTACGCATTAAATCGATTGTTTTAGCCTGCGCAATAAAGGTGTTACGCGATTTTTCATTCTCGAGATAGGCTATAGAATCATATATTTTTTGCGCACGAGAAAAATATGCGGCGCGTTTGCCTTCATACAATTTTAATTTATTCTGCAAGTCTTCCATTTATAATAACTTAATAACGAAAGATCCACTAAACAAAACAAATCCGTTAAACAAAAAATATCACTTCGAGACCACGTATTTATCAGATTACGGATCCCTAACAAGCTAGTTCGAAACTGCGAAACAAAACAACCGAAACAGATGTTTGATCAAGTAAAACAATAAAAAGTTAGGTACGGAACCACTTTCCTTTACCTGCGGAACCCTAGTCGCAACTGGAAGCAAGGTGCGGTAGAAACAAAATAATAATAATTTAGTTCTAAACAATAATCAACGGAACCAATTCCGGCCGTGCGATGACCTATCACAATAACTTAGTGAAGGCTAAAACAAACAAACTACGATAACAATCTTGCACATAAAACCCTTTAGTTAAGTAGATAAGTATATGTACCGTATTAAACTACTAGGTAAATATTACAATTAGAATCAAATGTAGAAAAATAACAAATGCGATGCGAAAGTATATCTTAGTACCTGAATAAATATTCTGCGTACCTAGATGCGAAACTCAATACGGTAGGCTCATGGAATAACATAGACCGTATTAATCCTAAGTAACTTATAGATGCGATGCGAGATAACAAAAAAAACAAAAGTTCAAAGAACAACTTAGGTTTTTCTTGTTTAGGTATGGAAATAATATCCAACAATGCGGAAACCTACTTCCCGTAGATGTAATACAGAAATACCTTATCCGATTTTACAGCCGTGAAGTAGGTGCGGTGTAGAAAATCAATTTTATATTTTTTTCTACAAAGCGAAAATAAATTCAAAATAAATTTGAATGCGATTAATTTAACTATATTTAAATCATATAATCAAATGCGAAGTGGACTGTATTGCGATTAAATAGAATAACATTTACCCATAAGACTTCAGTTCTAAATCGAAATCAATATGACAAAGCTCAATGACCGTTAACAATAATTTTATTGTGATTCCTGGAATCAAGAATAATATGATGGTACGACGGTAGGTCATCCAACATACCCGATGTGAGAACCCCAACCACGCTGCTATTGACGAGCGCTGCAATGCACGCGCTACCCGCGAACGCAAAATATAATGGAGTTTTATGCGTAGTTCTTGGAAAACACTTTATTTTACGACACGAATCACTGTAATGATGTATGACATATTATTACCTTACGTTATGTATGATGTAGTAATATAAATGAGAAGTTACAAACGATAACTTTACTAGACTTCGATAAAGAATGCAGATGATATTAGACCTATTACATATACCGCATTAAGGGCGTTTCCTATAACGATATGCAATTTTACGTGAATAATTTTTAGATTTCTATAGATAAAGGACAATTATCCGGCTCGAAGGACCAAATGGTGCGTACTTTCAGCATGCGTAGCGATTTAGATGTAAATATAGTTTGCCAAAATCATACGCGCGGGATTCCTCTGCGTTGAGGGTCGCTTGTTCATCGAAACCTAAAAATGCGATGGTCTGACGTTGGACAGTAAACACCCGATAAGGACTTTGGGAAGGCTTACCTGTCTGGGCGTCTGCGATCAGCTCCAATCGTTCACTGCACTCCAAATCCAGTTCAAAGTTCATGCGTAGAAGCTTATGGGTCCAAATGTTTATTCCTTGCGAATAGATCACGAGGTCACGACCCGCGGGGTGATGTATAACACTCAATGAATCCTCTCGACAACAATATCTTAGTTGGAGATGCGTTAGACAAGCGAAAGTCAGCGTGACAATCACTTATTGAAAAATGTTCAACCGTCCGGCGTGGTATCGACAAACACTCTCCTTAGTTTTTTAGCGACATGAATGTAGCTCCGCAAATCGACCATTTGCACGTGGTTCATACTGGTCGCGAGCGCCTGGATGGATATGCAGAGCAAACCTCAAGGGCGACTGCGTGACTTCCCAAAAGCGTAAGCCTACCCTTTAAGTACCTAGATAGGTAATAACTATCCAATGTCAGACAGTTATAAGTTAATTAAAGAAAGCGGGCTATTAGCGCAACCAAAACCCTTATGGCGACTCTAAAATACACAAATACCTCCTACCAAATAACTTCTATATAAATTTTATGATTGTAAAATTGATAGCCAGTCTACGTTTTTGGTCATAATGGTTTCAAAAATTGATAAACCAACGCGCATCCCCCTTCCACTCCAAGCAACACGAACAGGACAAGCAGATGCACATCGCATTACCACGGTATTTTCAGCAAGTAGGGGTACTTGGTGAATATACCGTCCACTCGCACTAAGCGGTTTTCCACCGCCTTCATCATTCGTACCGCTGGGGTTTGGAACACGCTCCCTGCTGCTGTTTTTCGTCAATAACAACCTGAGTCTCATAAAGACATGAGTAAATTATTATCTTCTAAACCTTCGTGATACATCGTCGGCCACATCTTCACTGTCCATATAGTGAGTTTGTAGTCTATAGACTATAAAAAAAGTATTTTAACGAATAAATGCGCGTAGAAGTGTCCGTGATGGTAGCGTACACATAACCGAATTCACGTTTGTTGTTATGCCTAATATGTAGAGTGTATATAGAGTATAACTAGTGCAAAAGTAAAATAAATAGCGCCTCCTTGGTTTAAGAAATAATGACCATTGTTTGTGGGTACGCCAGCATAACGTTATGCTAGCGTACACACGACCGTTCTCAAAAACGGCTTATACTATATACGGCTTATAATATATAGAGAACGGCTTATAATATATAGAGAAAGATGCATGTGAATTATCCATGGAAGTGAAAGAGATAGAGATAATGCGTCGTCATGGTCGGGGCAGCAGTGCTCCGTCACTCGCGCTCATTTTAGAGTTATTTACCTACAGTTTTCGCTCTTCCTGTTACATCAACTTTTTATAGTGTTTGATTACGAATTTGCATAAAGTATGACTACTGGGAGAAAGAGGATTTCACACTCTATTTATAAATATAACATTTACATTAAGAGAACCTCGTTTTCTATAGGTACTATTTCGGTTTTTAATGGGTACGCTAGCATAACGCCAGCTCAGGTGTTATTTTATAGTCTTGTTCCATATCTCTGTTCCTATGAGAGCAATCATTATGAAATTTTGCATAGCTGAAACGATATTTATACTCTTAAATTGTGTATAAATTTTGTTGCTATAGTATAAGCCGTTTTTGAGAACGGTCGTGTGTACGCTAGCATAACGTTATGCTGGCGTACCCACAAACAATGGTCATTATTTCTTAAACCAAGGAGGCGCTATTTATTTTACTTTTGCACTAGTTATACTCTATATACACTCTATATATTAGGCATAACAACAAACGTGAATTCGGTTATGTGTACGCTACCATCACGGACACGCGTAGAATACAAATAAAGATTTGAAATGAAACATGTTTTATGTCAAATCTTTACTTCTGCTGTCAATGTGTGCGTGGAAATTGCACCGAGCGCATAACAAGTATTACTGTTCCTGTAATTTTTCATGAAATTTTTATTTTTTTTATTATTGTGACAAATATTTGATTGTTCATTGTAAAAATACAATCAAATATTACAAACAAAAAGATGGAATTAGTATTTACAATTGAAAGTAGGTTAGGCAGCGTAGTATCAGTCGAGACCTGCATATAGTAGGTTAGGCAGCGTAGGATCAGTCGAGACCTGCATATAGTAGGTTAGACAGCGTAGGATCTGTCGAGACCTGCATATAGTAGGTTAGGCAGCGTAGGATCTGTCGAGACCTGCATATAGTAGGTTAGGCAGCGTAGGATCAGTCGAGACCTGCATATAGTAGGTTAGACAGCGTAGGATCAGTCGAGACCTGCATATAGTAGGTTAGGCAGCGTAGGATCTGTCGAGACCTGCATATAGTAGGTTAGGCAGCGTAGGATCTGTCGAGACCTGCATATAGTAGGTTAGGCAGCGTAGGATCAGTCGAGACCTGCATATAGTAGGTTAGACAGCGTAGGATCTGTCGAGACCTGCATATAGTAGGTTAGGCAGCGTAGGATCTGTCGAGACCTGCATATAGTAGGTTAGGCAGCGTAGGATCTGTCGAGACCTGCATATAGTAGGTTAGGCAGCGTAGGATCTGTCGAGACCTGCATATAGTAGGTTAGGCAGCGTAGGATCTGTCGAAACCTGCATATTAGCAACTCTTGAGATCCTCAAGCCAAATCTGCCGCCGCACTAACCCTCACGGATGTCCGGGAAGATAGAAAGGCGCAAGTGTGTTGATAAGTAGCTTCCTTCCAACAAATTGGGTTTCCCAACTCAACTCCCATAGGACTACTGTCATATTGTCTTCGTTGGGCTTCTTACCATCGTCGTGCAAAATACCATTCGGTTCAAGAGTAATTTTTACTTTAGCGGTGACAAAGGCCCGATGATTTAGCACGGTATGGCAAGATATCTGACTGGTGACCCTATAGTACACGACAAGACGTGATGAGCTATTCGACAACTGTACCGCACTGGCATTGATGAGACGCGCAACAACTTGCACCCAACTGAAGATACGGAAAGTTACGAGATCCGATAAAGTGCCAGTGTTATAATTATATAGAAAGTGCTTGCAATTAATGTTCTAAATCCCATTTAGAAACGACCAGGAAACGAGCACGATCTGCACAGCTGGAGTACGTTTGTATCAAACAATTCCGTGTCAACTCGCACAAAAGCCCGTCCTATTGTCATTAGGACAAAAGAGATTTTCGGGAGCAATATTGGAGCAAGCACTATGCCAAACCGTTCTAATTAGCTTAAAAACTAAATATTTATTGAAATTCCAGGTCCAAATAAGACGACTTAGGCTCTAAGAAATTAAACTAAAGTGATTCAGATGGAAGTCAGGAACGACGTCAGGGCTACATTTATGCGAATACCTAAGCTCCCAAATTTGACGGGCAGGGAAACAAGTAGCAGGACTTGCCATCCTAATAGATATTTAAACTGGATTTGATTGTTTAAGTAAAAGAAAGACTATAATTATAGTACAAGGACCATTTTAAATTGTCAATAAAAGTTAAGCTGGTTTCAAATAACATTTCTTGGTACAAATCTTTATTCAGAAAGAAAATAACAATCAAATAACAAATTTAAATTAAAACTAGTATTTACAATAGAAACAATCAAGCTATCTGCAAACTGTGACAAACAATGGTTGGTACATGTATTCGGTCTAATACAATATTAAATGTAGTGGATTTTTTTTCTGATATTTTAGTAAAGATAGTGTAATACCGAAGAAATACCAAAAAACCGGGATCCCGGTTTTAAGAATTTGGATACCGGTAAATTACCGGTATTGTAATTTAGCCCAATACCGCTTGTGTAGATGCTGATAACCTATGTATTTGCCCTACCATAAAATAATAAAATATAATTAAATACCTTGCATTAAACTGGATGAATCAGTCTCATTCAAACCCCACAGCTTCAGTGAGTAGAGTCCGCAAGCTGATTTTTGTGCTCAAAAATCTAGGGCATACAGCTCGAAAACTTATTATAGATGTTTACCGGGACCTTTCCAATCCATATTGACCTACTGCATTACATCATGAGTAAAACATTATCGTCTGTCGAGAGAGCCCACAGAGCTAAGTATCAACTTTCCGTCCTTTTACTTTTCCTACAAATCTTTTCTTGGAATCAAGTGTCTTTGAATTTGGATACCGGTAAATTACCGGTATTGTAATTTAGCCCAATACCGCTTGTGTAGGTGTAGTAGTCTTTGATCAGTCCGACAATTTTTCATAATGAACATGGTTACTAAAACAACACACAGCCAAATCCAGTCCATATGTGTCATTACAAGCACTAACAAAAGAAAGAAAAATAATGTTTGCCTTAAAGAAAGCCGAAGAAATGCTTTTTCAAATAAATTGTACAGTTAACTTGGTAATTTTTTATAGAATTATATTAATTCTGCCAATATTTATTCCCTTTTTCATTATTATAAAATAATATACACCAATATTTTGTTCCTTAAATTACAATACTTGTAAAAAAAAACTTAGAGAAAATTTACTGACTGTTCTAAATTAGGCCACTACATGATGCAAGTATCTTTATTGTTAAAACTACACACATCAACATCAACATCAACATCGTCTAGATTTTCATCTCAATCATTAGTCATTTCAGATTTTCTCAATTTACTCAAAATGTTGTTATAAATAACATGCACCATGTATATATTTTTAAAAAGCCCGTTTAGTAGACTAGAGACCTTCGAATACAATAGAAATATTTTTATTGTGTAAACAAAATTTTATTTAATAAAAAACAAAATATGAAATAATTGCACAATTACGATGAATGTGTTTTTTTGAAAAAAAGTTTTCGCTCTTCCTGTTACATCAACTTTTTATAGTGTTTGATTACGAATTTGCATAAAGTATGACTACTGGGAGAAAGAAGATTTCACACTCTATTTATAAATATAACATTTACATTAAGAGAACCTCGTTTTCTATAGGTACTATTTCGGTTTTTAATGGGTACGCTAGCATAACGCCAGCTCAGGTGTTATTTTATAGTCTTGTTCCATATCTCTGTTCCTATGAGAGCAATCATTATGAAATTTTGCATAGCTGAAACGATATTTATACTCTTAAATTGTGTATAAATTTTGTTGCTATAGTATAAGCCGTTTTTGAGAACGGTCGTGTGTACGCTAGCATAACGTTATGCTGGCGTACCCACAAACAATGGTCATTATTTCTTAAACCAAGGAGGCGCTATTTATTTTACTTTTGCACTAGTTATACTCTATATACACTCTATATATTAGGCATAACAACAAACGTGAATTCGGTTATGTGTACGCTACCATCACGGACACGCGTAGAATACAAATAAAGATTTGAAATGAAACATGTTTTATGTCAAATCTTTACTTCTGCTGTCAATGTGTGCGTGGAAATTGCACCGAGCGCATAACAAGTATTACTGTTCCTGTAATTTTTCATGAAATTTTTATTTTTTTTATTATTGTGACAAATATTTGATTGTTCATTGTAAAAATACAATCAAATATTACAAACAAAAAGATGGAATTAGTATTTACAATTGAAAGTAGGTTAGGCAGCGTAGTATCAGTCGAGACCTGCATATAGTAGGTTAGGCAGCGTAGGATCAGTCGAGACCTGCATATAGTAGGTTAGACAGCGTAGGATCTGTCGAGACCTGCATATAGTAGGTTAGGCAGCGTAGGATCTGTCGAGACCTGCATATAGTAGGTTAGGCAGCGTAGGATCAGTCGAGACCTGCATATAGTAGGTTAGACAGCGTAGGATCAGTCGAGACCTGCATATAGTAGGTTAGGCAGCGTAGGATCTGTCGAGACCTGCATATAGTAGGTTAGGCAGCGTAGGATCTGTCGAGACCTGCATATAGTAGGTTAGGCAGCGTAGGATCAGTCGAGACCTGCATATAGTAGGTTAGACAGCGTAGGATCTGTCGAGACCTGCATATAGTAGGTTAGGCAGCGTAGGATCTGTCGAGACCTGCATATAGTAGGTTAGGCAGCGTAGGATCTGTCGAGACCTGCATATAGTAGGTTAGGCAGCGTAGGATCTGTCGAGACCTGCATATAGTAGGTTAGGCAGCGTAGGATCTGTCGAAACCTGCATATTAGCAACTCTTGAGATCCTCAAGCCAAATCTGCCGCCGCACTAACCCTCACGGATGTCCGGGAAGATAGAAAGGCGCAAGTGTGTTGATAAGTAACTTCCTTCCAACAAATTGGGTTTCCCAACTCAACTCCCATAGGACTACTGTCATATTGTCTTCGTTGGGCTTCTTACCATCGTCGTGCAAAATACCATTCGGTTCAAGAGTAATTTTTACTTTAGCGGTGACAAAGGCCCGATGATTTAGCACGGTATGGCAAGATATCTGACTGGTGACCCTATAGTACACGACAAGACGTGATGAGCTATTCGACAACTGTACCGCACTGGCATTGATGAGACGCGCAACAACTTGCACCCAACTGAAGATACGGAAAGTTACGAGATCCGATAATGTGCCAGTGTTATAATTATATAGAAAGTGCTTGCAATTAATGTTCTAAATCCCATTTAGAAACGACCAGGAAACGAGCACGATCTGCACAGCTGGAGTACGTTTGTATCAAACAATTCCGTGTCAACTCGCACAAAAGCCCGTCCTATTGTCATTAGGACAAAAGAGATTTTCGGGAGCAATATTGGAGCAAGCACTATGCCAAACCGTTCTAATTAGCTTAAAAACTAAATATTTATTGAAATTCCAGGTCCAAATAAGACGACTTAGGCTCTAAGAAATTAAACTAAAGTGATTCAGATGGAAGTCAGGAACGACGTCAGGGCTACATTTATGCGAATACCTAAGCTCCCAAATTTGACGGGCAGGGAAACAAGTAGCAGGACTTGCCATCCTAATAGATATTTAAACTGGATTTGATTGTTTAAGTAAAAGAAAGACTATAATTATAGTACAAGGACCATTTTAAATTGTCAATAAAAGTTAAGCTGGTTTCAAATAACATTTCTTGGTACAAATCTTTATTCAGAAAGAAAATAACAATCAAATAACAAATTTAAATTAAAACTAGTATTTACAATAGAAACAATCAAGCTATCTGCAAACTGTGACAAACAATGGTTGGTACATGTATTCGGTCTAATACAATATTAAATGTAGTGGATTTTTTTTCTGATATTTTAGTAAAGATAGTGTAATACCGAAGAAATACCAAAAAACCGGGATCCCGGTTTTAAGAATTTGGATACCGGTAAATTACCGGTATTGTAATTTAGCCCAATACCGCTTGTGTAGATGCTGATAACCTATGTATTTGCCCTACCATAAAATAATAAAATATAATTAAATACCTTGCATTAAACTGGATGAATCAGTCTCATTCAAACCCCACAGCTTCAGTGAGTAGAGTCCGCAAGCTGATTTTTGTGCTCAAAAATCTAGGGCATACAGCTCGAAAACTTATTATAGATGTTTACCGGGACCTTTCCAATCCATATTGACCTACTGCATTACATCATGAGTAAAACATTATCGTCTGTCGAGAGAGCCCACAGAGCTAAGTATCAACTTTCCGTCCTTTTACTTTTCCTACAAATCTTTTCTTGGAATCAAGTGTCTTTGAATTTGGATACCGGTAAATTACCGGTATTGTAATTTAGCCCAATACCGCTTGTGTAGGTGTAGTAGTCTTTGATCAGTCCGACAATTTTTCATAATGAACATGGTTACTAAAACAACACACAGCCAAATCCAGTCCATATGTGTCATTACAAGCACTAACAAAAGAAAGAAAAATAATGTTTGCCTTAAAGAAAGCCGAAGAAATGCTTTTTCAAATAAATTGTACAGTTAACTTGGTAATTTTTTATAGAATTATATTAATTCTGCCAATATTTATTCCCTTTTTCATTATTATAAAATAATATACACCAATATTTTGTTCCTTAAATTACAATACTTGTAAGAAAAAACTTAGAGAAAATTTACTGACTGTTCTAAATTAGGCCACTACATGATGCAAGTATCTTTATTGTTAAAACTACACACATCAACATCAACATCAACATCGTCTAGATTTTCATCTCAATCATTAGTCATTTCAGATTTTCTCAATTTACTCAAAATGTTGTTATAAATAACATGCACCATGTATATATTTTTAAAAAGCCCGTTTAGTAGACTAGAGACCTTCGAATACAATAGAAATATTTTTATTGTGTAAACAAAATTTTATTTAATAAAAAACAAAATATGAAATAATTGCACAATTACGATGAATGTGTTTTTTTGAAAAAAAAAATGCAAAATTATGCGAAATTTCCCGTTTTTTGCAATTATACGAAAAATCAGTAGTCTGTAAAACCACCTATAACGATACAAACGGTCCTGCAACGGGTTTTCATGCTTTGAATCAAGTTATCAAAGTCTTGCTGCGGGATATTGTCCCAGGTCCTGCTAAAATGCAAAAAAAGTTGCTGTTCAGTCGCAATGTTTGCAGGAAAATGGTTCATAGCCCTTCTTTGGAGCATGTTCCATGCATGCTCTTTGTTTTTTTTTTTTGGTTTAGCTCTGGCGATTGCGCAGGCCAGTTTAAGATCGACACGTCGTGCTCCTGCAGCCTGCTGGTCACCACTCGCGCTGTGTGCGGACGGGCATTGTCGTGCATGAGCGTAAATTCTTGGCCCATTTGTAGTCGATGGGGGTAGACTATGGATGGGGCTAGTACCATTGCTATGGTACTAGCCCCATCCATAGTCTACCTGGTTACGGTATTTTTCAGCGGTCATGGTGTTTCTGATCCAAACGAGATCTGTTCTTCCACCAATAAGTATTCCCGCCCAAACCATAACTGTCCCACCGCGGTATGGATGGACTTCCTGAGGGTGTTGCAGACGGCTCTCACGGCCAGGAACTCGCCATACACGTATTCTTCTTGAATCTGGATGGAAATCGAATCGGGACTCATCGGTAAACAGCACCGCAGACTACTGGTTCTCTTCCCAGAGCAAATGTTCACGAGCCCACTTTAATCTTCGTCCACGATTTCCTCGGCGTAGTGCTGGAGTACGAAGCGGTCTGCGAGCATGAAGGTTGGCTTCATGCAGTCTTCTCCTCACAGTTTGGTCACTCACCAGCAACTGGTGCTCTGGCTGGAGCCTTTGAACCAACTGCATTGCCGTCGTAACATTTGGTTGTCTTCTCGCGGAAACTTGCAAAAATCGGTCTTGTCGGTGGGTGGTTATGCGCTTCCCGTCTGGGTGTCTTTCAGCCTCTTCACCGGTAGCACGATAACGTGACCATAACCTTGAGATCACGTTTTGTTTTGTTCCAATCTCCTCAGTAACACTCAGCTGAGTAGCCCCAGCTTGGAGCATACCTACTGCCCTTAACATTTCACCGCATGATGCATTTAGTAGTATAAAATCGAAATTAATTGATAAAGTGTTTTAAAACTTCAATTTGACACAAAAAATTACCATAAACTATGGTAGATAAATTGTAACTTTCGACCTTCGCTATAGTAATGCCGCGCAAATCTTTTGTTTTTTATTCATTTTTTCAAATTCAAATTTGGAAAAGGCCTAAAAAATAAGGTTTCTTCAAAAGATTTTAAAACCGGCCAGTATTTTTAGAGTTCAAGAACTTGATACAAAATATCCCTAGACGATGTTGATGTATAGTTTAGCGTTGTAAGCTTATGTACCTACTCGTAATATGTATTAAAGTAAACATTGTTTTTGTAATAAATAGAGTCCGTTAAATTTTATAATTTTGTTAACTGTCAGCACTTTCTTTGGCTGAAAAACAGGTATTTACCTACCTAGTTCAGGCACATGCATTATCTTATCACTTAAATAAATAACATTAAGAACACTTTGTTATCTGCGACTGAAGCAGTAGTATATATTTCTGGGTCGTGTTTAATTTATGCTTTGGAAGGGCACTTAGTTCGCCTCCGAGAAGAATTTCTTTCGTTGATAATTCGTTTCCGCGGCGGCGGGGCGGCGGCGACGGCGGCGCTCCGCCACCGAGCGCTCCGTCTTGTGCGGGAGCTGAGCCCGAGCTGCGAGGGTTCATTCCATTTATTTATTTCACTTTATGTAAACCGGCTACCGGCTAGTACACTTACCCTATTTATTTCACTTTATGTAAACTGGCTTCCGGCTAGTACACTTACCCTATTTTTTCAGTCTTCATAAAGCTGAACATTTTCATAAGAGAGTAATAAATTTGTTCCGAGACGACCTCAGTGGCGCAGCGGGCGAGAGTCTGCCTGCGACGCAAGAGGTTGCGGGTTCGATCCCCGCCTCGGAACAAATTTGTGTACGATCTGCAGAAATTTGTTCCGTTGGTCTGGGTGTTTTCTATGTATAATAAAAAATATCTATGTAATGTATAATTATTACGTATATCAGTTATCTAGTACCCATAACACAAGCTCTGCTTACCTTGGGGCTAGATAATGCTGTGTGAATTGTCCAGCATTATTTATTTATTTATAATAACGGCGTCTTTATAAAAGTCACGTGGTCGTATCGCGGAGCCGGGCGTCTCGTACTGTGCCGAACTAAGTAAGAAGCGGGTAGGAGGCGCTGCGTCCAAACTAGCAATAGCACGAGGCGTCTCGTACCGTGCCGGACTAAGTAAGAAGCGGGTAGGAGGCGCTGCGTCCAAACTAGCAATAGCACGAGGCGTCTCGTACCGTGCCGGACTAAGTACGAAGCGGGTAGGAGGCGCTGCGTCCAAACTAGCAATAGCACGAGTCGTCTCGTACCGTGCCGGACTAAGTAAGAAGCGGGTAGGAGGCGCTGCGTCCAAACTAGCAATAGCACGAGGCGTCTCGTACAGTGCCGGACTAAGTAAGAAGCGGGTGGGAGGCGCTGCGTCCAAACTAGCAATAGCACGAGGCGTCTCGTACCGTGCCGGACTAAGTAAGAAGCGGGTAGGAGGCGCTGCGTCCAAACTAGCAATAGCACGAGGCGTCTCGTACAGTGCCGGACTAAGTAAGAAGCGGGTGGGAGGCGCTGCGTCCAAACTAGCAATAGCACGAGGCGTCTCGTACCGTGCCGGACTAAGTAAGAAGCGGGTAGGAGGCGCTGCGTCCAAACTAGCAATAGCACGAGGCGTCTCGTACCGTGCCGGACTAAGTAAGAAGCGGGTGGGAGGCGCTGCGTCCAAACTAGCAATAGCACGAGGCGTCTCGTACCGTGCCGGACTAAGTAAGAAGCGGGTAGGAGGCGCTGCGTCCAAACTAGCAATAGCACGAGGCGTCTCGTACCGTGCCGGACTAAGTAAGAAGCGGGTAGGAGGCGCTGCGTCCAAACTAGCAATAGCACGAGGCGTCTCGTACCGTGCCGGACTAAGTAAGAAGCGGGTGGGAGGCGCTGCGTCCAAACTAGCAATAGCACGAGGCGTCTCGTACCGTGCCGGACTAAGTAAGAAGCGGGTAGGAGGCGCTGCGTCCAAACTAGCAATAGCACGAGGCGTCTCGTACCGTGCCGGACTAAGTAAGAAGCGGGTAGGAGGCGCTGCGTCCAAACTAGCAATAGCACGAGGCGTCTCGTACCGTGCCGGACTAAGTAAGAAGCGGGTAGGAGGCGCTGCGTCCAAACTAGCAATAGCACGAGGCGTCTCGTACCGTGCCGGACAGTTCTACTCGTGCTATCATCGGCACAAAGACACGACAATTGCATGAAGTATGTGCGTCCAAAACGTGTTATCGCACGTTCTCATCGGCGCGGGCTGCCGGCGCCGGGTGAGTATGTAGGTAGGAACAGCATCACGAGGAGACGCCGCGGAGCCGTGACCAGCTCCCGACGAGCTGCTGTCAGCGGCCGCGATCAACGGGAACGCATTTACAGCGGAACCAGCTACTTACTGTTGCTGGAGAAGAGATCTTCCTGAACTCAAGAAAGTACATGGCACAGCACCGGTTAGTACGGGAACGTGTAAACTTTATTTGGAACGTGTAAACTTTATGAACGTGTAAACTTTATTTGGAACTTGTAAACTTTATGAACGTGTAAACTTTATGAACGTGTAAACTTTATCGGAACGTGTAAACTTTATGAACGTGTAAACTTTATTTGGAACGTGTAAACTTTATGAACGTGTAAACTTTATGAACGTGTAAACTTTATCGGAACGTGTAAACTTTATGAACGTGTAAACTTTATTTGGAACGTGTAAACTTTATGAACGTGTAAACTTTATGAACGTGTAAACTTTATTTGGAACGTGTAAACTTTATGAACGTGTAAACTTTATTTCACTGTCGTATTTGTTTGTTATTTATTTCTGTGTGTTTGCGCATCGGTCACCATGTCGGACCATGAGTCCGATGAAGTAGACAGGGGTACTTTCACCCCCAAGCAGTCATTGAAGAGGACCCCACTGCCGTCGTCATCCGGACAGAAACGTCCGCTGACGTCGCCTGTGGAATCTCAGCCTGATATGTCTCGCGCGCGCCCAGACCAGACCAGTGCGCGTATTAAGGCCCAATAGCCGGCTCAAGATGCCAGGCGCATACAGACGCCGGTGCGGCCTCCGCTGGTCACTCCGGCACCCGCAGCACCCACAGTGCCCGTGAAGTAGTAGCTGGGAGCAACCCAATCTGGAGAGCTCAAACTGGCGAATGCCTCTAAGCTGGAGCTCCTAGATTGCGTCCGCGGCGTCATCCGGAATATTGTCGCCATAGCATCGGGCACTGGCTCGAAGCTTAACAAGGCCGATATGGCCGAGATCACCAACAATGGGCAAGATATCCTTGGCGCCGTGGCGGCCATCGAGCTACAGTTAGCGGATGCGGGGAGGCGGGCGGAGGTTGCAGAGGTTCGACTGGCCTCTCAGGGTCAATCTCAGGATCAGCCCAGCTTCGCTAATGCGCTGAAGATGGGCAAGGAGCAGCTGCCGATACCTAACAAGGCACAGGGACCGGTATTAGCCTTCTACCCTCGGGAGGACGCCGATACAAACACCTCGGAGCTCACCGAGGCCGAGCTGAAGAGGACGGTCGAGCCCCGCACGATCTCCGTGCAAGTGGAGAAGATGCGGAAGGTTGAAAATGCGGCATCATGGTGCAGACGGCGTCGGTGGCGGCTGCGGAGCGCCTCAAGAAGGCAGTCCCAGCATCTCTACGCGTAGTGGAGCCGAAGCGGAAGCAACTGCTGGTTGGTCTCCACAACGTTGACGGAGATCCCTCTTTCGAGGCCCTCGGCGTTCCGCCCTCGCAGCCTTCACCACATCATCCTCTCTCTACGCAACACGGCTCCAGGCACGTCAATACTCTCGCTATACTGCAAGTACGTCGATATCACGTACAGGTCGAGGTCCTCCAAATGGCAGCACACAAAGTGGTCTGTCGATAGGTGGTGCAGGACAGCACACGGCTTGTAGCGGTTTCGCAAATAAATGCCCGCTTTGGAGTTTACCCCGCATTGGATAAAAGCGCCAGCCGTGAAATATTGTTCTTGAACTAGAACAATATCCAGGCCGAGCGAAACCGCGATTGCGGGTAACTCCCTCGTAGCCGTCACTGCACCACCCAGGTTTATCTGCCCCCCTGTTAGAGCGGGTAGTGCTATCTATATTGGACCTGATTTATGAGCTGCTCTTCAGCATGTAGGCGGGCTGGGCATGACCGTGACGCGGTCCTGTGCGTGCTTTCGCGCTCAAAGCGCTTGCACGTGGCACAGCACACGACCGGTGCCTTGCACTGGTCCGCCCTGTGGCCCGCCTCCCCGCAGCGTCCGCAGATCAGGTCATGCGTTTACAGGGCAGGCTCGCTCAGCGCATTAATGCTGGGCACGCGCTACCCCAATAAATATGTTAAAGTGTCAGCGCCCCCGCCCCGCGCCCCCGCCCCGCGCCGCCTGCCGCCGCCCGCGCCGGACTATTCGCGCCTAACCTCATCCACACAGTACGTGCCCTACGTCGGGCTGCAATACCATCGAGACTAGGAAGGAACTCCGAATTTATAGTAAGTGTCAATACAGAACTGAAGGCATAGCTGGCTTTTTTAGAATTCATCCAACTATATAAAAAGTTAGTCAGGCTTTGATGTCAGTAGTCTCGGTCTTGGTTCGACTGAGTACTGACACGCTCGGCAAGGAGCCGGCTGAGTACTAACACGCTCGGCAAGGAGCCGACTGAGTACTGACACGCTCGGCAAGGAGCCGACTGAGTACTGACACGCTCGGCAAGGAGCCGACTGAGTACTGACACGCTCGGCAAGGAGCCGGCTGAGTACTGACACGCTCGGCAAGGAGCCGGCTGTAGAATCAAACAATTAAAACTTCACAGAGGAACCAACCTGACGAAGATGCATCATCATTTTGTTTCAAGTGCTGCCAATAGGCGATGTGTTCGCGGCGCTGATGTCGCTGCAGGGCCCGAGGACCGACACGTCCGTAACCTGATCACGTTGGAGTCGTTGCCGGTTCCGGCCCGACTCCGGCCGGCCCCGGCCGCGAGTGCGAGCTACGAGGACCGACACGTCCTCCGTAACCTGGTCACGTTGGAGTCTTTGCCGGGTCCGGCCCGACTCCGGCCGGACCCGGCCGCGAGTGCGAGCAACGAGGACCGACACGTCCTCCGTAACCTGGTCACGTTGGAGTCGTTGCCGGGTCCGGCCCGACTCCGGCCGGACCCGGCCGCGAGTGCGAGCAACGAGGACCGACACGTCCTCCGTAACCTGGTCACGTTGGAGTCGTTCCCGGGTCCGGCCCGACTCCGGCCGGCCCCGGCCGCGAGTGCGAGCAACGAGGACCGACACGTCCTCCGTAACCTGGTCACGTTGGAGTCGTTCCCGGGTCCGGCCCGACTCCGGCCGGCCCCGGCCGCGAGTGCGAGCTACGAAGACCGACACGTCCTCTGTAACCTGGTCACGTTGGAGTCGTTCCCGGGTCCGGCCCGACTCCGGCCGGGTCCGGCCCGACTCCGGCCGGCCCCGGCCGCGAGTTCGAGCTACGAGGACCGACACGTCCTCCGTAACCTGGTCACGTTGGAATCGTTGCCGGGTCCGGCCCGACTCCGGCCGGACCCGGCCGCGAGCGCGAGCAACGAGGACCGACACGTCCTCCGTAACCTGGTCACGTTGGAGTCGTTCCCGGGTCCGGCCCGACTCCGGCCGGCCCCGGCCGCGAGCGCGAGCAACGAGGACCGACACGTCCTCTGTAACCTGGTCACGTTGGAGTCGTAGCTCGCACTCGCGGCCGGGTCCGGCCGGAGTCGGGCCGGACCCGGCCGCGAGTGCGAGCTACGAGGACCGACACGTCCTCCGTAACCTGGTCACGTTGGAGTCAAAATCAAAATCAAAAATTCTTTATTTCCATAAATACAAAAATGTATACTTAGAAAAAGTCAAATTCTTAAAATAAAAGACTGACACGGAAATAAAGTGATGTTTTTGATTTCTGTCGCTTCGGTGTGTAGACTAAAGTAAAGAAGCGACGAAGAAACCTTTAGCCTGTTAGTTGTTATTTTTCGAGTTGGAGCAAAACCCGTCCCAAGCTTTTTTATCTTCTAAATAATCTGATATTTTGTAGTAAGCCTTTTTGCACAGAAATGTTTTGACAATTTGTTTGAATTTATTAATTGATAGATTTTGCAACTCACTAGGAGTTTTGTTGTAGAAGCGTATACATTGCCCTTTGAAAGATACATTTATCTTGTGAAGCCTGGTTGTGGGCACAGCGAGTTTATGTTTATTTCTAGTATTAATATTATGTATATCGCTATTTTTAGGGAAGCTTTTGATATTTTTATGAGTGTACAAAAAGTTTTCATAAATATATTGACAGGGGACTGTCATTATGTTTATTTCTTTAAATTTATCACGTAGGGATTCTCTGGGACCCATATTATAGATAGCACGAACAGCCCTCTTCTGCAGCACAAATACGGTGTTAATATCTGCAGCGTTCCCCCACAGCAGTATACCATATGACATAATACTGTGGAAGTAGCTGAAATAAACAAGTCTAGATGTATCCACGTCTGTAAGAAAACTGATTTTTTTGACTGCATATGAACTAAGTCTCTTCGATAACTTATCTATGTGTTGGGCCCCATTGAAGTTTATTATCTAAAGTGATTCCTAAGAATACGGTACTTTTAACAATTTCTAACGTTTCTCCCTTTACGTTTACATCAGCCTTAACTTGTTTAACATTAGGTAGAATAAATCTAATACATTTTGTTTTGGTTTCGTTAAGCAAAAGATTATTGACACTAAACCAATGGACTACTTTTGAGATTGCATTATTCACATCGTCAAAATTTGTACTCTGTCGTTTCATTTTAAAAATTAAAGAAGTATCATCAGCAAACAGTACAATCTCGTGATTATTCTTTACAAGATGAGGCAGGTCGTTGATATAAACTAAAAATAAGAAAGGACCGAGGATAGAACCCTGCGGTACACCCATTGTAACTACAGACCCCGCAGACCGTTTCCCATTAATCTCAACTCTCTGTATCCTATCACTCAAGTAAGATGTAAGAAGATCCAAAGAGGAGTCCATTATTCCATAGTGATGTAGTTTCCTGATTAATGTTTCATGGTGTACGCAATCGAATGCTTTTGACAAGTCGCAAAAAACGCCTATAGCATCTTGCGACTTCTCCCAAGCATCAAAAATATGCGATACTAACTCTACACCAGCATCAGTAGTTGACCTGCCGCGAGTAAACCCGAATTGTTTAGTGTAGCAGGTCATTGCCATTGAAATGCCTGAGCATTTGATGTAAAATAAGTTTTTCAAAAACTTTGCTGAATGTAGGCAGTACTGATATTGGTCTAAAGTTAGTGGGGTCAGATCTACTACCCGATTTAAACAGTGGGACCACTTTACTACATTTCATTAGATCAGGAAATACGCCACAATCGATAGATTCGTTGAATATTAAAGCCAGATCCGGTGCAATGGTATCTATCAATGGTTTAATAATTCTAACGGAAATGCCCCAGAGGTCTGCAGTTTTCTTTATATTTAAAAGGTTAAAGGCTTTTTTAATATCTTTTCCATCTACATAGTTGAAATTAAATTTATTTTTGCATTTTTGTACATTTTCAATGAGTAATGACTCAGCGATTGTTTGAGAAGAGTTTAGACACTTTGTAGTAGAGATTGGAATGTCAGTAAAAAAGTTTTCAAATGCTTGGGCTACTTCAACATCATTTTTGATTGAGCAATCATTAACCTTTAAATTGTAATCATTAACAGAGATACTGACCTTTCCAGTTTCACTATTTATTATTTTCCAAGTTGATTTTATTACATTTTCACTAGTTTTAATTTTTGAGCTAATATAATTTGACTTTGCTATTCGACAAACTTTCCTAAACATTTTTGAGTAATTTTTAACTTTTTCTTTGAACTCTTGGCTAAAATTATATTGTTTTTCACTATACAGTTCATACAATTTTTGTCTACTCTTATGTATACCCACTGTTTCCCACTCACTAAAGTTAAGTTTTTCTGAGACCATGATCGATTTGGGGGTGAATATTGAATTAAAAGCATTGGTGAATTTGGTAAAAAACCTGCAATAAGACTCATTTGGGTTGTTGTGTGAGTAATTAGGTGAGGGTTTAGATTCCCAATCCAATTTTAACCGTTCAAATCGACTTATGGTCACAGGTATGTAATTTATTTTCCTTTTACAATTATTATTTTTCACTTGAATTTCTAATTTGATTAATTGACCTAAGTGATCTGATTTTAAATTGCTTATTATAGTTTTACTTACAATTTTTTCATTTTGGCAAACAAATACATTATCTATACATTTTGCTGAGGTTTCAGTGAATCTAGTCGGTTCCATAAATAATGGCCTTAAATTATAAGAGTTAAATAAGTTTGTCAATCTAGTACTAAGGGAGTAAGCTTCTAAAAGGTCAATATTGAAATCTCCACATACCATGAGAGTTTTATTTGATTTTGATAATTTAAATAAAATATCTTCCATAACATTTTCAAATATTTCAAAAGAAGCTGATGGTGGGCTGTATACGCTTACTACAATTGTTTGCTCCAACTCTACACATGCTACTTCAATGTGGCTTTCTACGGATAAGCATGTTATGTCCTGACGGTCTTTGAATTTCATGAATTTATTTAGTAAAATTAATGAGCCTCCACGAGGAGTCGTTCCCGGGTCCGGCCCGACTCCGGCCGGCCCCGGCCGCGAGTGCGAGCTACGAAGACCGACACGTCCTCCAATTGGTAGTGTAACCTGGTTACAACATTTGGAATTTTGTTTACGACAAAATAAAACTCTGAAAATCAAAATTCGCTCACATAAAAAAATCGCGTAAATAAATTTACGTTGTGAGCGAATTTTGCGATCAGAATGGTTCGAAACGATAACGCTTTACGGCTCTAATTGATTTCTGTGTTTTTTCCCTCGCGATAATGGCTCCGACTGTACCCGCCCCCGCCCCCGCCCCCGCCCCCGCCTCGTCCCTGCCCTCAGACAGACATTACGCGCGACTGTTGGCATTAAAGTTACAGAATTAATTTTTAAAAGAAAAGCGTACGCAAGTTTGCGAATCCTATTCAAACCGTCTACAGATAAACAAGTTTGAATATCAACTTGGACTCATTAAGTTGCCCTCCGTGTCTTATCTTTGTTACGTTTGTTTAATTTAACTTTGTTTAATTTGACTCGACTAGGCAGAATGCAGTATGAAAAGAAAATGTTTAAAAGTTTTTACTTTAATATGTCGTCTGTGTTTAACTTTAAAGTGGTTTTGTTTCATCGGTAATACCGCTGCGCGCTGCCTGGTGAGTGCAGCCAGATTCAGTGGAAGGCAGTTCCCAGCAGGCGGGTGGTTCGCCTGCGGCCTGGTCGGTGGTGTGGTCAGGGTCCAGTTGTACTCTGGTTCACTGAGGCCAGATCTCACCAGCGGCGATGCGCTGAGCCCCCGGAGTAGGTGCTGTAGGTACTGTACTGTACTGACCGTCTGTTCTGTCTGCAGATTGCGACGAGATCTACCAGCGGATGTTCTCTGACGCAGAAGGTGAACTTCTTTGTTTGTGTGTTTGTTCGTGTGACGCCCACTAACCTCTAACTGCGCTCTTTGTCACAAAAACTGTGGGAAACAAGTCTGATTGATCTAACGAGACCGCTCCTCCCTGTAGGAAACAAGTCTGTTTGATCTAACGAGACCGCTCCTCCCGGTAGGAAACAAGTCTGTTTGATCTAACGAGACCGCTCCTCCCTGTAGGAAACAAGTCTGTTTGATCTAGCGAGACCGCTCCTCCCGGTAGGAAACAAGTCTGTTTGATCTAACGAGACCGCTCCTCCCGGTAAGAAACAAATCTGATTGATCTAACGAGACCGCTCCTCCCGGTAGGAAACAAGTCTGTTTGATCTAACGAGACCGCTCCTCCCGGTAGGAAACAAATCTGATTGATCTAACGAGACCGCTCCTCCCGGTAGGAAACAAGTCTGTTTGATCTAACGAGACCGCTCCTCCCGGTAGGAAACAAATCTGATTGATCTAACGAGACCGCTCCTCCCGGTAGGAAACAAGTCTGTTTGATCTAACGAGACCGCTCCTCCCGGTAGGAAACAAATCTGATTGATCTAACGAGACCGCTCCTCCCGGTAGGAAACAAATCTGATTGATCTAACGAGACCGCTCCTCCCGGTAAGAAACAAATCTGATTGATCTAACGAGACCGCTCCTCCCGGTAGGAAACAAGTCTGTTTGATCTAACGAGACCGCTCCTCCCGGTAGGAAACATGTCTGTTTGATCTAACGAGACCGCTCCTCCCGGTAGGAAACAAATCTGATTGATCTAACGAGACCGCTCCTCCCGGTAGGAAACAAGTCTGTTTGATCTAGCGAGACCGCTC
This sequence comes from Eupithecia vulgata, assembly GCA_946478455.1. Taxonomy (NCBI): domain Eukaryota; kingdom Metazoa; phylum Arthropoda; class Insecta; order Lepidoptera; family Geometridae; genus Eupithecia; species Eupithecia vulgata. The sequence continues at coordinate 17,781,568 of OX297861.1, forward strand.
CTCCCGGTAGGAAACAAGTCTGTTTGATCTAACGAGACCGCTCCTCCCGGTAAGAAACAAATCTGATTGATCTAACGAGACCGCTCCTCCCGGTAGGAAACAAGTCTGTTTGATCTAACGAGACCGCTCCTCCCGGTAGGAAACAAATCTGATTGATCTAACGAGACCGCTCCTCCCGGTAGGAAACAAGTCTGTTTGATCTAACGAGACCGCTCCTCCCGGTAGGAAACAAATCTGATTGATCTAACGAGACCGCTCCTCCCGGTAGGAAACAAGTCTGTTTGATCTAACGAGACCGCTCCTCCCGGTAGAAAACAAGTCTGTTTGATCTAACGAGACCGCTCCTCCCGGTAGGAAACAAATCTGATTGATCTAACGAGACCGCTCCTCCCGGTAAGAAACAAATCTGATTGATCTAACGAGACCGCTCCTCCCGGTAGGAAACAAGTCTGTTTGATCTAACGAGACCGCTCCTCCCGGTAGGAAACAAGTCTGTTTGATCTAACGAGACCGCTCCTCCCGGTAGGAAACAAATCTATGTAGGATCTAGTGTAGGAATCGCGGCTAGCTCTTCCCGGGATGCTGATATAAAAGTCGAGTATAGGAACAATAGCTGTATTGTATATAACTACGACTAATTATGATGTTAAATGAGTGATGTTTGAATGGTTGCTGCTGATGCACTGACCTCCGTATGCGCTCGGTCCGCGCTCGCGACACGAGTAACCTACTTAGGTCAAACTGCTGATGATGCTGATATCCCTACGTGATCGATGTATCGAACATACTCCCGAGGGCGAGGTACGAGATGAGAATGAGATGAGGCGCTACAATTGAGGGGGTTAGTGTTACATAGGTGATCAATGTTTTGCTTAGGCTAGGTGAATGTTAGGACAATGCTTTAATGTTTCTTTATCTAAATGATTGCTGATGTCTTGTTTACAAAACTAATCCCTATTCTATAGTAAAAATTGATTGTCTGCTGGGTCGCTGCTTGCTGATGGGCAAAGTTATTGTGTCTATATCACGTAAACTGGACCACCGCACGGTCCCACTCGCACTATGCCCTAGCTCGGACACGGGTTGGTTACGCGCACTAACACTGGCTCTACTGGAGGACCCCTCCCTCGGCGGAAGAGGCGCGGGGTCGGCACGGGAGCGGGCGCGGGGTCGCGCACCGGCTCCTCGGCACGCGCGGAGGACGCGCTGACGGCTCGTCTGCTTCGCCTCCACAGGAATGCCAGGACGCTGCGGCGCTAATACGCTGTACGATATTGCGTATTGGTGAATATCGTGCGTTGTTAAGGTCACCTCCTGTTGTGCTGCTTCCTTCATCGCGCTGATTTGCTCGCCGAGCTGCTGTAGCGACGAGTTGAGGTGATGATCTTGACTGAGTTCGATGAACGGTATTGTAACGTTGAATATGTGATGCTGTATCAGAGCTATGTTTGTAGGTACGAGTACTAAGTTCAATTTGAGATTGAGCGTACTTTGTTGTTGATAAGAATATAGATAGATAGAGATAGAGTGACGACGCGCCCCTTTGCTGTGCTAGATCCATTGTTTTGATATGTGAATGAGCCCGGCCTTGCTGACTTGGCGGACTTGAGTTTCACGGTCACATATTAATATAATTTTCCTACCGGGTCGTAGTATAACGACTGGGTTGTTGATCAATTGTGTTAAGTTAGCTGGTACGCTGGACCAAATGATGCTCATAAAAAGATCCATGCAAATGCAACGTTAATAAATTTAGGATGCTGCTTATTTCGCTACCTAATTTTTTGCTATAGTTTGATAATTGTGCTTTATTTTGCTTACTAATTTCCTCTTCCGCTTTTACTGCTTTCTTTTGTGCTTTAGATAAATGATATAGATTTTTTTTTGTTTTAATCTAATTTATTGTTAAGGACTTTTACTTTACAAAGTATGCCAGTCATATATATATAGATTTGAATATAGTACTATTTTGCTAGGTGAGTGATTTGACCCTGCTGCTATGTAGGTATTCTATGTCACTATACTGTAAATGTTTTAGTCAACTGTTATTTGCTGATCTAAGCTGTGTAATTTGAGATACTCCAGTCGGCTTTGTTTACCAACAATAAAGGTCAATAACTGCCGCTATATCCATGCTGCTATACGAGCCGCTGTAGTAAACGAGCTGTGATGATTTAGTTAATCTAAGGATGATGATGCTGCTGCTATCGGAGATTTAACAAGCTACGTTTCCGTGCTTCCTAACTTCTTCGTTGCTTAGAAACTTCACGTAGTTGCTGCTTTGGCTTGAAGTTATTCAACGTTAAGAAGGTAGGAAGGAACTTGCCACCGCAACTGACGCTCTGTCAGCTGTGATGACGTCAGACCTCGGCTCGCTACGTCGTCGACTGGCTTCTCTTTGCTGTTTATATTTTGCCAACACTCTGGTGGCATAGTGATTTCAATTTTCCTCACCCTGTTTGCTACTAAAGGCTTCCAGCGTTTCGGAGAACCTTGAATCCAGCCAAACAGTACCTTTGTCGATGCGTCACGGACCCTGTATCGTTCGATGACGTCACCTTTTTGATGTGCTAGATCCAGCTGTGCGTCTGGACCTTGGTTATGCTTCGGCTCGTTAAGGCTGTGACTCGAGGAAGTTTTAGGTTGAGGTAGGAGACATGCTAGCTCCGCCCTCTGATTGCTGCTGCTTAAAGTTGCTAACTTCATTTGATTAGGCTGCTGATAATCGTTTATAAATGATGATGATTGCTTATATTGCTTAACTAAGGATTGTTGTTTAACTAACCTACGCTCTAAATTACTAACTTGTGCTATGCTTAATTTTACCTTAGAAGCTACCAGTTTCTCCTTGATTTTCGGTTTCACTGGTAAACTTCCTTCGTTACCCCCGCTGTCTAGGCGTGTTGTGGTAGGTTTTTGATCATCTGCCGACATTTTCGTGTCTTCCATGTTCCAATGCTGATGTGTATCATTCATGCTGCTCAGGATAACATTGCATTGGAAGACAGTCTTTACTCTACCACATAGCAGCCATCCTAGTTGTGTATGCTGTGCTAGAGGTTCCGATTGAGCTTCTCCGCGGATTAACCCCTCTAGGATGATGTTGGAATAAACATCAGCTCCAAGAAGGAGGTCAACCGGTCGACCCACATTGTAATCCGGGTCTGCTAGGCTGATGTGTGCTATATGCTACCATGATGGTTTGGCGAAAGTCTTATTTGGCAGATTTTTTATAAAGTTGCTCATTATTAAAGCGTCCGTGGTAAACTTAAAATCAGTGTAAGTTGATTGACAAGTAATTTTAAGCTTACCCTTGCAGTTATTTTCTCGCTTTCCTACCCCGAAAATAACTCCCTTGCTTTTCTCACGCTTTAACCCTAACTGCTGCGCTGCTCTCTCGCTGATAACCGAGACCTGCGAGCCCTGATCGATCAGTGCGCGCATCACGTGCTGACTGTTATCTGCTGCGGTGACTTTTACCAAAGCAGTTGCTAATAAAATCTCCGATAGCTCATCTCGCTAAGATGTATAAACATTACTGTTACTATGCTGCTCTTGCTGTTCCGAGTGCTCTACAAAATTAGCTGATTGTGATTGATTTGCGAAATAATCATGCAATATTGTGTGATGATTATCGTTACATTTGTGGCATCTTTTCGCTGAGTAGCATTTGGCCCCGCCGTGGTCATAAATGCAATTAATACAAAAATTTAATTTGTTTAATAATCGGATTTTTTGTTCGTTAGCTGATTCTAAAAATTGTTTGCAATAAATTAACTTATGACCAGAATCGCATTGAGGACACATAATTATATTTGCTGACGCTGACATGTGCAACGATTTCGCAATTTGATGCGCTTTGTCACTATCGGTATAATTGGGTTTATTTCTAGGATTGTAAAAATTAGATGATTGCTGCTGCTGAGATGATGTTTTAGGCGTTCCATCCTGTCGTCGCTGTGATGATGATTCTAGAGTAGTGAACTTTTTCTCTAAGAAGTCCATAAAGTCTTGAAGTACCGGTAGCTCCCGCGAATTCTTTAAGGATTCTATGTACTCGGCAAAAGACACACTATCTAGCTTCTGGGACAAAATGTACACAAGAAGAGGGTCCCATGACTTAGTGTCGATACCAAGGTTTTTGATGGCGTGGAGACTCTCTAGTGTGACGTCATGAAGTCGTTTGATTGCTGCGAACGACTGCTGCTGAATGTTTGCTAGATTATAGAATGTGCTAACGTACGACGTAAATATGTGCCTTTTGTTGTTAAACCTGTGGTTTAAGATTTCCCAACAGGTTGCATAGTTATCAGTGCTGATGGGAAAATAGTGTATCAAACGCTCGGCTTCTTCTTTAATTTTGCTCTTAAGAAACTGCATCTTTTGAGCGTTTGACAAAGATGGATTCTTGTGGATAGCTTCATCGAAGAGATCCTTGAACGATACCCACTGCTGAAAATTGCCTGAGAAAACGGGGATATCCATCTGAGGTGTGGTTTTATTGCGATACGATGTTGACCACATCCTAGAGCTTAAAGCTTTTCTCAGGCCGTTGTAGGTACGCTCGTGCTTGTTGTAGTTGTACTCGTACGCTTCGTCCTCGCCCAACTCCAACAAGATCTCCCAATGGCAGTCGTCCACCACCGTCCAGCGAGTTTGTAAGGCTCGCAGGGCGTCTTCGTATTCCCACTTTTCTTGGTAGGACTCTATATCTATGCTTTCGACAGTTTTCATAAAAGCTTTAAAATTTATCAACTGTCTTCGTAGCATGAGATCTAGCTTGCTGTGGTTACTTAACTCCTCGTCTTGCTGTACCCGGGAGGCAGGCCGTGCTGGTGCCGGGGTCTGCGGCCGCTGCTGTCTGCCGCTGGATGTCCCTGCTTCCGGCTGGCTTTCTCCAGGTTCAAAGATACCTAATTTCTGCTCTAGATCTAAGTAATACCTATCGATCGTCGTTTTCGCTGCTAGGTACGAATTGTAAGTTCGCTCAAACTCAGAATCGGCAAAGTACTTATGACCTTTTCTTTCGAAAAGCAAAAGCTTTTCGTGGTTTTGTTCATACTCTCTCCAATACGATTCTAGGACGCCTATTCTAAAAAACAAGTCTGTTTGATCTAACGAGACCGCTCCTCCCTGAGTACTGTTAAAGTTCTGTTTCCGTGAGCGTCACTGAAATTTCGTAACTTAATTCCTTGAATCCAAAAACCTTGTAAAAATGAGTTTCTGGCGTGAACCTCTAACAATATCTTTAAATAGGTACCTAATGTAGTTAATGGGAGACGCGTTTATAACAAAACTGATTTAGAACTATACAGTACAGGGTGTCCCACAGCCATGGGACATGGAGGGACTACCAGAAAAATTATAAATAGGAAGTTTTAAACAACATTGACAACAGTAGAAAACATTCCTATTTTCAATAATATTTATTAATTAACTAGCGCTCCGCCCCGGCTTCGCACGGGTAGTTATTTTTTCGTCAATTTTCCAATGTTTTTAATAGGTACTTCTTACCCTATTCCGGAGTAAGAGAAATCCAACAAATCAAAAACCATGAAAATCGGTTCAGTCGTTCTTGAGTTATAAATGGTGTAACTAACACGACTTTGTTTTATATACATAATATATAGATAATATTTAAAAGTAAAAGTCATTTATTTGCAAAACGCGTGTAAAAGTTGACAAATATTTATTTTTGAGTCAACATGTATCACCAATATAATTGATGTGCAAAATAATTAAGAGTATGACATGCAGGTTTTAATTTAATTGTACATAGCAACAGCAGATTTATAAGATTATTAATTTATCGATTTTAATTTAGTATATAGTATACCATAAAATTAGATAATAAAAAATATCTATCTATGTATCGTATTATATTATGTATATCAGTTATCTAGTACCCATAACACAAGCTCTGCTCAGCTTGGGGCTAGATAATGCTGTGTGAATTGTCCAGCATTATTTATTATTATTTATTTATTCATAGCATCAGACCGTCTGTCCGAGTAGTTTTTACAAGATAAAACACAACACTTCATTCTTTTCTATTAATAACATGAAAATAACACGAATATGCCACCGTTTACAAACACACAGGTGTGTGGTGAGGTTGTGCACAGGACGAACGACGACGTGTGATGACGTCAGGACCTAGTTGAGAATTACAGTGCACAGTTGCTTAGGTCTCTCCTCTCCGTATTTGCTCCGTGGCTCCCACAATGCATATTTTGTTTCTAGAACTTCATGTCAACTTTTTAGATTGTTTCACTATGAATTTACCTACATAAAGTATGACTACTAGGAGAGGAAGTATTTCACGCTCTATTTATACATATAGCATTTACATTCAGAAAACCTCGTTTTCTATAAGAACTATTTCGGTTTTTAATGGGTACGCTAGCATAACGCCAGCCCGAGTGATATTTTAGTCTTGTTCCATATCTCTGTTCCTATGAGAGCAATCATTATGAAATGTTGCATAGCTCAGACGCTATTCACACTCTATTTTTGTGTATAAGTTTTCTTGCTATAGTATAAGCCGTTTTTGAGAACGGTCGTGTGTACGCTAGCATAACGTTATGCTGGCGTACCCACAAACAATGGTCATTATATCTTTAACCAAGGAGGCGCTATTTATTTTACTTTTGCACTGATTATACTCTAATTATACGCTATTTATTAGGCATAACAACAAACTCGATTTCGGTTATGTGTACGCTACCACCACGGAAACGAGTAAACTATCTCAAATGTCAAATGTCAAATTGTATAGTATTACTGTGGTAGTGATATCTCCGCGCGGGCGGGACGTGAGTAAACTATCACAAATGTCAAATTGTATAGTATTACTGTGGTAGTGATATCTCCGCGCGGGCGGGACGCTACGCGGGACGTGAGTAAACTATCACAAATGTCAAATTGTATAGTATTACTGTGGTAGTGATATCTCCGCGCGGGCGGGACGTGAGTAAACTATCACAAATGTCAAATTGTATAGTATTACTGTGGTAGTGATATCTCCGCGCGGGCGGGACGTGAGTAAACTATCTCAAATGTCAAATGTCAAATTGTATAGTATTACTGTGGTAGTGATATCTCCGCGCGGGCGGGACGTGAGTAAACTATCACAAATGTCAAATGTCAAATTGTATAGTATTACTGTGGTAGTGATATCTCCGCGCGGGCGGGACGTGAGTAAACTATCACAAATGTCAAATTGTATAGTATTACTGTGGTAGTGATATCTCCGCGCGGGCGGGACGTGAGTAAACTATCACAAATGTCAAATGTCAAATTGTATAGTATTACTGTGGTAGTGATATCTCCGCGCGGGCGGGACGTGAGTAAACTATCACAAATGTCAAATGTCAAATTGTATAGTATTACTGTGGTAGTGATATCTCCGCGCGGGCGGGACGTGAGTAAACTATCACAAATGTCAAATGTCAAATTGTATAGTATTACTGTGGTAGTGATATCTCCGCGCGGGCGGGACGTGAGTAAACTATCACAAATGTCAAATTGTATAGTATTACTGTGGTAGTGATATCTCCGCGCGGGCGGGACGTGAGTAAACTATCACAAATGTCAAATTGTATAGTATTACTGTGGTAGTGATATCTCCGCGCAGGCGGGACGCTACGCGGGACGTGAGTAAACTATCACAAATGTCAAATTGTATAGTATTACTGTGGTAGTGATATCTCCGCGCGGGCGGGACGCTACGCGGGACGTGAGTAAACTATCACAAATGTCAAATTGTATAGTATTACTGTGGTAGTGATATCTCCGCGCGGGCGGGACGCTACGCGGGACGTGAGTAAACTATCACAAATGTCAAATTGTATAGTATTACTGTGGTAGTGATATCTCCGCGCGGGCGGGACGTGAGTAAACTATCACAAATGTCAAATTGTATAGTATTACTGTGGTAGTGATATCTCCGCGCGGGCGGGACGCTACGCGGGACGTGAGTAAACTATCACAAATGTCAAATTGTATAGTATTACTGTGGTAGTGATATCTCCGCGCGGGCGGGGCGTGAGTAAACTATCACAAATGTCAAATTGTATAGTATTACTGTGGTAGTGATATCTCCGCGCGGGCGGGGCGTGAGTAAACTATCACAAATGTCAAATTGTATAGTATTACTGTGGTAGTGATATCTCCGCGCGGGCGGGACGCTACGCGGGACGTGAGTAAACTATCACAAATGTCAAATTGTATAGTATTACTGTGGTAGTGATATCTCCGCGCGGGCGGGACGTGAGTAAACTATCACAAATGTCAAATTGTATAGTATTACTGTGGTAGTGATATCTCCGCGCGGGCGGGGCGTGAGTAAACTATCACAAATGTCAAATTGTATAGTATTACTGTGGTAGTGATATCTCCGCGCGGGCGGGGCGTGAGTAAACTATCACAAATGTCAAATTGTATAGTATTACTGTGGTAGTGATATCTCCGCGCGGGCGGGGCGTGAGTAAACTATCACAAATGTCAAATTGTATAGTATTACTGTGGTAGTGATATCTCCGCGCGGGCGGGACGTGAGTAAACTATCACAAATGTCAAATTGTATAGTATTACTGTGGTAGTGATATCTCCGCGCGGGCGGGGCGTGAGTAAACTATCACAAATGTCAAATTGTATAGTATTACTGTGGTAGTGATATCTCCGCGCGGGCGGGGCGTGAGTAAACTATCACAAATGTCAAATTGTATAGTATTACTGTGGTAGTGATATCTCCGCGCGGGCGGGACGCTACGCGGGACGTGAGTAAACTATCACAAATGTCAAATTGTATAGTATTACTGTGGTAGTGATATCTCCGCGCGGGCGGGACGTGAGTAAACTATCACAAATGTCAAATTGTATAGTATTACTGTGGTAGTGATATCTCCGCGCGGGCGGGACGCTACGCGGGACGTGAGTAAACTATCACAAATGTCAAATTGTATAGTATTACTGTGGTAGTGATATCTCCGCGCGGGCGGGACGTGAGTAAACTATCACAAATGTCAAATGTCAAATTGTATAGTATTACTGTGGTAGTGATATCTCCGCGCGGGCGGGACGCTACGCGGGACGTGAGTAAACTATCACAAATGTCAAATTGTATAGTATTACTGTGGTAGTGATATCTCCGCGCGGGCGGGACGTGAGTAAACTATCACAAATGTCAAATTGTATAGTATTACTGTGGTAGTGATATCTCCGCGCGGGCGGGACGCTACGCGGGACGTGAGTAAACTATCACAAATGTCAAATTGTATAGTATTACTGTGGTAGTGATATCTCCGCGCGGGCGGGACGTGAGTAAACTATCACAAATGTCAAATTGTATAGTATTACTGTGGTAGTGATATCTCCGCGCGGGCGGGGCGTGAGTAAACTATCACAAATGTCAAATTGTATAGTATTACTGTGGTAGTGATATCTGCGCGCGGGCGGGACGTGAGTAAACTATCACAAATGTCAAATTGTATAGTATTACTGTGGTAGTGATATCTCCGCGCGGGCGGGACGCTACGCGGGACGTGAGTAAACTATCACAAATGTCAAATTGTATAGTATTACTGTGGTAGTGATATCTCCGCGCGGGCGGGACGTGAGTAAACTATCACAAATGTCAAATTGTATAGTATTACTGTGGTAGTGATATCTCCGCGCGGGCGGGACGTGAGTAAACTATCACAAATGTCAAATTGTATAGTATTACTGTGGTAGTGATATCTCCGCGCGGGCGGGACGTGAGTAAACTATCACAAATGTCAAATTGTATAGTATTACTGTGGTAGTGATATCTCCGCGCGGGCGGGACGTGAGTAAACTATCACAAATGTCAAATTGTATAGTATTACTGTGGTAGTGATATCTCCGCGCGGGCGGGACGTGAGTAAACTATCACAAATGTCAAATTGTATAGTATTACTGTGGTAGTGATATCTCCGCGCGGGCGGGACGTGAGTAAACTATCACAAATGTCAAATTGTATAGTATTACTGTGGTAGTGATATCTCCGCGCGGGCGGGACGCTACGCGGGACGTGAGTAAACTATCACAAATGTCAAATTGTATAGTATTACTGTGGTAGTGATATCTCCGCGCGGGCGGGACGCTACGCGGGACGTGAGTAAACTATCACAAATGTCAAATTGTATAGTATTACTGTGGTAGTGATATCTCCGCGCGGGCGGGACGTGAGTAAACTATCACAAATGTCAAATTGTATAGTATTACTGTGGTAGTGATATCTCCGCGCGGGCGGGACGTGAGTAAACTATCACAAATGTCAAATTGTATAGTATTACTGTGGTAGTGATATCTCCGCGCGGGCGGGACGTGAGTAAACTATCACAAATGTCAAATGTCAAATTGTATAGTATTACTGTGGTAGTGATATCTCCGCGCGGGCGGGACGCTACGCGGGACGTGAGTAAACTATCACAAATGTCAAATTGTATAGTATTACTGTGGTAGTGATATCTCCGCGCGGGCGGGACGTGAGTAAACTATCACAAATGTCAAATTGTATAGTATTACTGTGGTAGTGATATCTCCGCGCGGGCGGGACGTGAGTAAACTATCACAAATGTCAAATGTCAAATTGTATAGTATTACTGTGGTAGTGATATCTCCGCGCGGGCGGGGCGTGAGTAAACTATCACAAATGTCAAATTGTATAGTATTACTGTGGTAGTGATATCTCCGCGCGGGCGGGACGCTACGCGGGACGTGAGTAAACTATCACAAATGTCAAATTGTATAGTATTACTGTGGTAGTGATATCTCCGCGCGGGCGGGACGCTACGCGGGACGTGAGTAAACTATCACAAATGTCAAATTGTATAGTATTACTGTGGTAGTGATATCTCCGCGCGGGCGGGACGCTACGCGGGACGTGAGTAAACTATCACAAATGTCAAATTGTATAGTATTACTGTGGTAGTGATATCTCCGCGCGGGCGGGACGCTACGCGGGACGTGAGTAAACTATCACAAATGTCAAATTGTATAGTATTACTGTGGTAGTGATATCTCCGCGCGGGCGGGACGTGAGTAAACTATCACAAATGTCAAATTGTATAGTATTACTGTGGTAGTGATATCTCCGCGCGGGCGGGGCGTGAGTAAACTATCACAAATGTCAAATTGTATAGTATTACTGTGGTAGTGATATCTCCGCGCGGGCGGGACGTGAGTAAACTATCACAAATGTCAAATTGTATAGTATTACTGTGGTAGTGATATCTCCGCGCAGGCGGGACGCTACGCGGGACGTGAGTAAACTATCACAAATGTCAAATTGTATAGTATTACTGTGGTAGTGATATCTCCGCGCGGGCGGGACGCTACGCGGGACGTGAGTAAACTATCACAAATGTCAAATTGTATAGTATTACTGTGGTAGTGATATCTCCGCGCGGGCGGGGCGTGAGTAAACTATCACAAATGTCAAATTGTATAGTATTACTGTGGTAGTGATATCTCCGCGCGGGCGGGGCGTGAGTAAACTATCACAAATGTCAAATTGTATAGTATTACTGTGGTAGTGATATCTCCGCGCGGGCGGGACGTGAGTAAACTATCACAAATGTCAAATTGTATAGTATTACTGTGGTAGTGATATCTCCGCGCGGGCGGGACGCTACGCGGGACGTGAGTAAACTATCACAAATGTCAAATTGTATAGTATTACTGTGGTAGTGATATCTCCGCGCGGGCGGGACGCTACGCGGGACGTGAGTAAACTATCACAAATGTCAAATTGTATAGTATTACTGTGGTAGTGATATCTCCGCGCGGGCGGGACGCTACGCGGGACGTGAGTAAACTATCACAAATGTCAAATTGTATAGTATTACTGTGGTAGTGATATCTCCGCGCGGGCGGGACGTGAGTAAACTATCACAAATGTCAAATTGTATAGTATTACTGTGGTAGTGATATCTCCGCGCGGGCGGGACGCTACGCGGGACGTGAGTAAACTATCACAAATGTCAAATTGTATAGTATTACTGTGGTAGTGATATCTCCGCGCGGGCGGGACGTGAGTAAACTATCACAAATGTCAAATTGTATAGTATTACTGTGGTAGTGATATCTGCGCGCGGGCGGGACGCTACGCGGGGCGTGAGTAAACTATCACAAATGTCAAATTGTATAGTATTACTGTGGTAGTGATATCTCCGCGCGGGCGGGACGTGAGTAAACTATCACAAATGTCAAATTGTATAGTATTACTATGGTAGTGATATCTCCGCGCGGGCGGGACGTGAGTAAACTATCACAAATGTCAAATTGTATAGTATTACTGTGGTAGTGATATCTCCGCGCGGGCGGGACGTGAGTAAACTATCACAAATGTCAAATTGTATAGTATTACTGTGGTAGTGATATCTGCGCGCGGGCGGGACGCTACGCGGGGCGTGAGTAAACTATCACAAATGTCAAATTGTATAGTATTACTGTGGTAGTGATATCTCCGCGCGGGCGGGGCGTGAGTAAACTATCACAAATGTCAAATTGTATAGTATTACTGTGGTAGTGATATCTCCGCGCGGGCGGGACGCTACGCGGGACGTGAGTAAACTATCACAAATGTCAAATTGTATAGTATTACTGTGGTAGTGATATCTCCGCGCGGGCGGGACGCTACGCGGGACGTGAGTAAACTATCACAAATGTCAAATTGTATAGTATTACTGTGGTAGTGATATCTCCGCGCGGGCGGGACGCTACGCGGGACGTGAGTAAACTATCACAAATGTCAAATTGTATAGTATTACTGTGGTAGTGATATCTCCGCGCGGGCGGGACGTGAGTAAACTATCACAAATGTCAAATTGTATAGTATTACTATGGTAGTGATATCTCCGCGCGGGCGGGACGTGAGTAAACTATCACAAATGTCAAATTGTATAGTATTACTATGGTAGTGATATCTCCGCGCGGGCGGGGCGTGAGTAAACTATCACAAATGTCAAATTGTATAGTATTACTGTGGTAGTGATATCTCCGCGCGGGCGGGACGCTACGCGGGACGTGAGTAAACTATCACAAATGTCAAATTGTATAGTATTACTGTGGTAGTGATATCTCCGCGCGGGCGGGACGTGAGTAAACTATCACAAATGTCAAATTGTATAGTATTACTGTGGTAGTGATATCTCCGCGCGGGCGGGACGCTACGCGGGACGTGAGTAAACTATCACAAATGTCAAATTGTATAGTATTACTGTGGTAGTGATATCTCCGCGCGGGCGGGACGCTACGCGGGACGTGAGTAAACTATCACAAATGTCAAATTGTATAGTATTACTGTGGTAGTGATATCTCCGCGCGGGCGGGACGTGAGTAAACTATCACAAATGTCAAATTGTATAGTATTACTGTGGTAGTGATATCTCCGCGCGGGCGGGACGTGAGTAAACTATCACAAATGTCAAATGTCAAATTGTATAGTATTACTGTGGTAGTGATATCTCCGCGCGGGCGGGACGTGAGTAAACTATCACAAATGTCAAATGTCAAATTGTATAGTATTACTGTGGTAGTGATATCTCCGCGCGGGCGGGACGTGAGTAAACTATCACAAATGTCAAATGTCAAATTGTATAGTATTACTGTGGTAGTGATATCTCCGCGCGGGCGGGGCGTGAGTAAACTATCACAAATGTCAAATTGTATAGTATTACTGTGGTAGTGATATCTCCGCGCGGGCGGGACGCTACGCGGGACGTGAGTAAACTATCACAAATGTCAAATTGTATAGTATTACTGTGGTAGTGATATCTCCGCGCGGGCGGGACGTGAGTAAACTATCACAAATGTCAAATGTCAAATTGTATAGTATTACTGTGGTAGTGATATCTCCGCGCGGGCGGGACGTGAGTAAACTATCACAAATGTCAAATGTCAAATTGTATAGTATTACTGTGGTAGTGATATCTCCGCGCGGGCGGGACGTGAGTAAACTATCACAAATGTCAAATTGTATAGTATTACTGTGGTAGTGATATCTCCGCGCGGGCGGGACGTGAGTAAACTATCACAAATGTCAAATGTCAAATTGTATAGTATTACTGTGGTAGTGATATCTCCGCGCGGGCGGGACGTGAGTAAACTATCACAAATGTCAAATTGTATAGTATTACTGTGGTAGTGATATCTCCGCGCGGGCGGGACGCTACGCGGGACGTGAGTAAACTATCACAAATGTCAAATGTCAAATTGTATAGTATTACTGTGGTAGTGATATCTCCGCGCGGGCGGGACGTGAGTAAACTATCACAAATGTCAAATGTCAAATTGTATAGTATTACTGTGGTAGTGATATCTCCGCGCGGGCGGGACGTGAGTAAACTATCACAAATGTCAAATGTCAAATTGTATAGTATTACTGTGGTAGTGATATCTCCGCGCGGGCGGGACGTGAGTAAACTATCACAAATGTCAAATTGTATAGTATTACTGTGGTAGTGATATCTCCGCGCGGGCGGGACGCTACGCGGGACGTGAGTAAACTATCACAAATGTCAAATTGTATAGTATTACTGTGGTAGTGATATCTCCGCGCGGGCGGGACGTGAGTAAACTATCACAAATGTCAAATTGTATAGTATTACTGTGGTAGTGATATCTCCGCGCGGGCGGGACGTGAGTAAACTATCACAAATGTCAAATGTCAAATTGTATAGTATTACTGTGGTAGTGATATCTCCGCGCGGGCGGGACGTGAGTAAACTATCACAAATGTCAAATGTCAAATTGTATAGTATTACTGTGGTAGTGATATCTCCGCGCGGGCGGGACGTGAGTAAACTATCACAAATGTCAAATGTCAAATTGTATAGTATTACTGTGGTAGTGATATCTCCGCGCGGGCGGGACGTGAGTAAACTATCACAAATGTCAAATTGTATAGTATTACTGTGGTAGTGATATCTCCGCGCGGGCGGGACGCTACGCGGGACGTGAGTAAACTATCACAAATGTCAAATTGTATAGTATTACTGTGGTAGTGATATCTCCGCGCGGGCGGGACGCTACGCGGGACGTGAGTAAACTATCACAAATGTCAAATTGTATAGTATTACTGTGGTAGTGATATCTCCGCGCGGGCGGGACGTGAGTAAACTATCACAAATGTCAAATTGTATAGTATTACTGTGGTAGTGATATCTCCGCGCGGGCGGGACGTGAGTAAACTATCACAAATGTCAAATTGTATAGTATTACTGTGGTAGTGATATCTCCGCGCGGGCGGGACGCTACGCGGGACGTGAGTGAACTATCACAAATGTCAAATTGTATAGTATTACTGTGGTAGTGATATCTCCGCGCGGGCGGGACGCTACGCGGGACGTGAGTAAACTATCACAAATGTCAAATTGTATAGTATTACTGTGGTAGTGATATCTCCGCGCGGGCGGGACGCTACGCGGGACGTGAGTAAACTATCACAAATGTCAAATTGTATAGTATTACTGTGGTAGTGATATCTCCGCGCGGGCGGGACGCTACGCGGGACGTGAGTAAACTATCACAAATGTCAAATTGTATAGTATTACTGTGGTAGTGATATCTCCGCGCGGGCGGGACGCTACGCGGGACGTGAGTAAACTATCACAAATGTCAAATTGTATAGTATTACTGTGGTAGTGATATCTCCGCGCGGGCGGGACGCTACGCGGGACGTGAGTAAACTATCACAAATGTCAAATTGTATAGTATTACTGTGGTAGTGATATCTCCGCGCGGGCGGGACGTGAGTAAACTATCACAAATGTCAAATTGTATAGTATTACTGTGGTAGTGATATCTCCGCGCGGGCGGGACGTGAGTAAACTATCACAAATGTCAAATTGTATAGTATTACTGTGGTAGTGATATCTCCGCGCGGGCGGGACGTGAGTAAACTATCACAAATGTCAAATTGTATAGTATTACTGTGGTAGTGATATCTCCGCGCGGGCGGGGCGTGAGTAAACTATCACAAATGTCAAATTGTATAGTATTACTGTGGTAGTGATATCTCCGCGCGGGCGGGGCGTGAGTAAACTATCACAAATGTCAAATTGTATAGTATTACTGTGGTAGTGATATCTCCGCGCGGGCGGGACGCTACGCGGGACGTGAGTAAACTATCACAAATGTCAAATTGTATAGTATTACTGTGGTAGTGATATCTCCGCGCGGGCGGGACGCTACGCGGGACGTGAGTAAACTATCACAAATGTCAAATTGTATAGTATTACTGTGGTAGTGATATCTCCGCGCGGGCGGGACGCTACGCGGGACGTGAGTAAACTATCACAAATGTCAAATTGTATAGTATTACTGTGGTAGTGATATCTCCGCGCGGGCGGGGCGTGAGTAAACTATCACAAATGTCAAATTGTATAGTATTACTGTGGTAGTGATATCTCCGCGCGGGCGGGACGCTACGCGGGACGTGAGTAAACTATCACAAATGTCAAATTGTATAGTATTACTGTGGTAGTGATATCTCCGCGCGGGCGGGACGCTACGCGGGACGTGAGTAAACTATCACAAATGTCAAATTGTATAGTATTACTGTGGTAGTGATATCTCCGCGCGGGCGGGGCGTGAGTAAACTATCACAAATGTCAAATTGTATAGTATTACTGTGGTAGTGATATCTCCGCGCGGGCGGGACGTGAGTAAACTATCACAAATGTCAAATTGTATAGTATTACTGTGGTAGTGATATCTCCGCGCGGGCGGGACGCTACGCGGGACGTGAGTAAACTATCACAAATGTCAAATTGTATAGTATTACTGTGGTAGTGATATCTCCGCGCGGGCGGGACGCTACGCGGGACGTGAGTAAACTATCACAAATGTCAAATTGTATAGTATTACTGTGGTAGTGATATCTCCGCGCGGGCGGGACGTGAGTAAACTATCACAAATGTCAAATTGTATAGTATTACTGTGGTAGTGATATCTCCGCGCGGGCGGGACGTGAGTAAACTATCACAAATGTCAAATTGTATAGTATTACTGTGGTAGTGATATCTCCGCGCGGGCGGGACGTGAGTAAACTATCACAAATGTCAAATTGTATAGTATTACTGTGGTAGTGATATCTCCGCGCGGGCGGGACGCTACGCGGGACGTGAGTAAACTATCACAAATGTCAAATTGTATAGTATTACTGTGGTAGTGATATCTCCGCGCGGGCGGGACGTGAGTAAACTATCACAAATGTCAAATTGTATAGTATTACTGTGGTAGTGATATCTCCGCGCGGGCGGGACGCTACGCGGGACGTGAGTAAACTATCACAAATGTCAAATTGTATAGTATTACTGTGGTAGTGATATCTGCGCGCGGGCGGGACGTGAGTAAACTATCTCAAATGTCAAATTGTATAGTATTACTGTGGTAGTGATATCTCCGCGCGGGCGGGACGCTACGCGGGACGTGAGTAAACTATCACAAATGTCAAATTGTATAGTATTACTGTGGTAGTGATATCTCCGCGCAGGCGGGACGTGAGTAAACTATCACAAATGTCAAATTGTATAGTATTACTGTGGTAGTGATATCTCCGCGCGGGCGGGACGTGAGTAAACTATCACAAATGTCAAATTGTATAGTATTACTGTGGTAGTGATATCTCCGCGCGGGCGGGACGCTACGCGGGACGTGAGTAAACTATCACAAATGTCAAATTGTATAGTATTACTGTGGTAGTGATATCTCCGCGCGGGCGGGACGTGAGTAAACTATCACAAATGTCAAATTGTATAGTATTACTGTGGTAGTGATATCTGCGCGCGGGCGGGACGTGAGTAAACTATCACAAATGTCAAATTGTATAGTATTACTGTGGTAGTGATATCTCCGCGCGGGCGGGACGTGAGTAAACTATCACAAATGTCAAATTGTATAGTATTACTGTGGTAGTGATATCTGCGCGCGGGCGGGACGTGAGTAAACTATCTCAAATGTCAAATTGTATAGTATTACTGTGGTAGTGATATCTCCGCGCGGGCGGGACGTGAGTAAACTATCACAAATGTCAAATTGTATAGTATTACTGTGGTAGTGATATCTCCGCGCGGGCGGGACGCTACGCGGGACGTGAGTAAACTATCTCAAATGTCAAATTGTATAGTATTACTGTGGTAGTGATATCTCCGCGCGGGCGGGACGTGAGTAAACTATCACAAATGTCAAATTGTATAGTATTACTGTGGTAGTGATATCTCCGCGCGGGCGGGACGCTACGCGGGACGTGAGTAAACTATCACAAATGTCAAATTGTATAGTATTACTGTGGTAGTGATATCTCCGCGCGGGCGGGACGCTACGCGGGACGTGAGTAAACTATCACAAATGTCAAATTGTATAGTATTACTGTGGTAGTGATATCTCCGCGCGGGCGGGACGTGAGTAAACTATCACAAATGTCAAATTGTATAGTATTACTGTGGTAGTGATATCTCCGCGCGGGCGGGACGCTACGCGGGACGTGAGTAAACTATCACAAATGTCAAATTGTATAGTATTACTGTGGTAGTGATATCTCCGCGCGGGCGGGACGTGAGTAAACTATCACAAATGTCAAATTGTATAGTATTACTGTGGTAGTGATATCTCCGCGCGGGCGGGACGCTACGCGGGACGTGAGTAAACTATCACAAATGTCAAATTGTATAGTATTACTGTGGTAGTGATATCTCCGCGCGGGCGGGACGTGAGTAAACTATCACAAATGTCAAATTGTATAGTATTACTGTGGTAGTGATATCTCCGCGCGGGCGGGACGCTACGCGGGACGTGAGTAAACTATCACAAATGTCAAATTGTATAGTATTACTGTGGTAGTGATATCTCCGCGCGGGCGGGACGTGAGTAAACTATCACAAATGTCAAATTGTATAGTATTACTGTGGTAGTGATATCTCCGCGCGGGCGGGACGTGAGTAAACTATCACAAATGTCAAATTGTATAGTATTACTGTGGTAGTGATATCTCCGCGCGGGCGGGACGTGAGTAAACTATCACAAATGTCAAATTGTATAGTATTACTGTGGTAGTGATATCTCCGCGCGGGCGGGACGTGAGTAAACTATCACAAATGTCAAATTGTATAGTATTACTGTGGTAGTGATATCTCCGCGCGGGCGGGACGTGAGTAAACTATCACAAATGTCAAATTGTATAGTATTACTGTGGTAGTGATATCTCCGCGCGGGCGGGGCGTGAGTAAACTATCACAAATGTCAAATTGTATAGTATTACTGTGGTAGTGATATCTCCGCGCGGGCGGGACGTGAGTAAACTATCACAAATGTCAAATTGTATAGTATTACTGTGGTAGTGATATCTCCGCGCGGGCGGGACGTGAGTAAACTATCACAAATGTCAAATTGTATAGTATTACTGTGGTAGTGATATCTCCGCGCGGGCGGGACGTGAGTAAACTATCACAAATGTCAAATTGTATAGTATTACTGTGGTAGTGATATCTCCGCGCGGGCGGGACGTGAGTAAACTATCACAAATGTCAAATTGTATAGTATTACTGTGGTAGTGATATCTCCGCGCGGGCGGGGCGTGAGTAAACTATCACAAATGTCAAATTGTATAGTATTACTGTGGTAGTGATATCTCCGCGCGGGCGGGACGCTACGCGGGACGTGAGTAAACTATCACAAATGTCAAATTGTATAGTATTACTGTGGTAGTGATATCTCCGCGCGGGCGGGACGCTACGCGGGACGTGAGTAAACTATCACAAATGTCAAATTGTATAGTATTACTGTGGTAGTGATATCTCCGCGCGGGCGGGACGCTACGCGGGACGTGAGTAAACTATCACAAATGTCAAATTGTATAGTATTACTGTGGTAGTGATATCTCCGCGCGGGCGGGACGTGAGTAAACTATCACAAATGTCAAATTGTATAGTATTACTGTGGTAGTGATATCTCCGCGCGGGCGGGACGTGAGTAAACTATCACAAATGTCAAATTGTATAGTATTACTGTGGTAGTGATATCTCCGCGCGGGCGGGACGTGAGTAAACTATCACAAATGTCAAATTGTATAGTATTACTGTGGTAGTGATATCTCCGCGCGGGCGGGACGCTACGCGGGACGTGAGTAAACTATCACAAATGTCAAATTGTATAGTATTACTGTGGTAGTGATATCTCCGCGCGGGCGGGACGCTACGCGGGACGTGAGTAAACTATCACAAATGTCAAATTGTATAGTATTACTGTGGTAGTGATATCTCCGCGCGGGCGGGACGCTACGCGGGACGTGAGTAAACTATCACAAATGTCAAATTGTATAGTATTACTGTGGTAGTGATATCTCCGCGCGGGCGGGACGTGAGTAAACTATCACAAATGTCAAATTGTATAGTATTACTGTGGTAGTGATATCTCCGCGCGGGCGGGACGTGAGTAAACTATCACAAATGTCAAATTGTATAGTATTACTGTGGTAGTGATATCTCCGCGCGGGCGGGACGTGAGTAAACTATCACAAATGTCAAATTGTATAGTATTACTGTGGTAGTGATATCTCCGCGCGGGCGGGACGCTACGCGGGACGTGAGTAAACTATCACAAATGTCAAATTGTATAGTATTACTATGGTAGTGATATCTCCGCGCGGGCGGGACGCTACGCGGGACGTGAGTGAACTATCACAAATGTCAAATGTCAAATTGTATAGTATTACTGTGGTAGTGATATCTCCGCGCGGGCGGGACGCTACGCGGGACGTGAGTAAACTATCACAAATGTCAAATTGTATAGTATTACTGTGGTAGTGATATCTCCGCGCGGGCGGGACGCTACGCGGGACGTGAGTGAACTATCACAAATGTCAAATGTCAAATTGTATAGTATTACTGTGGTAGTGATATCTCCGCGCGGGCGGGACGCTACGCGGGACGTGAGTGAACTATCACAAATGTCAAATGTCAAATTGTATAGTATTACTGTGGTAGTGATATCTCCGCGCGGGCGGGACGCTACGCGGGACGTGAGTAAACTATCACAAATGTCAAATTGTATAGTATTACTGTGGTAGTGATATCTCCGCGCGGGCGGGACGCTACGCGGGACGTGAGTAAACTATCACAAATGTCAAATTGTATAGTATTACTGTGGTAGTGATATCTCCGCGCGGGCGGGACGTGAGTAAACTATCACAAATGTCAAATTGTATAGTATTACTGTGGTAGTGATATCTCCGCGCGGGCGGGACGCTACGCGGGACGTGAGTAAACTATCACAAATGTCAAATTGTATAGTATTACTGTGGTAGTGATATCTCCGCGCGGGCGGGACGCTACGCGGGACGTGAGTAAACTATCACAAATGTCAAATTGTATAGTATTACTGTGGTAGTGATATCTCCGCGCGGGCGGGACGCTACGCGGGACGTGAGTAAACTATCACAAATGTCAAATTGTATAGTATTACTGTGGTAGTGATATCTCCGCGCGGGCGGGACGCTACGCGGGACGTGAGTGAACTATCACAAATGTCAAATGTCAAATTGTATAGTATTACTATGGTAGTGATATCTCCGCGCGGGCGGGACGCTACGCGGGACGTGAGTGAACTATCACAAATGTCAAATTGTATATATCAGGTAGAGGGTGTTGTTGTAATAACGGAAGTGTTTTGTGAGTTTGCGCATGCTTGTAATTAGTTTGCGCATGCTTGTAATTAGTTTGCGCATGCTTGTAATTAGTTTGCGCATGCTTGTAATTAGTTTAACCGCTAACCGAGGTTGTTGTTGTTACAAATTTATAATTGTTATTTTACGCCCGTTTTGACCTCGGAGGGGTCGGTTGAACAATTATTTGAAATATTTATTTATTTATTTTATTCGGATTGCCATCAGCTTAACTATTAACAATAGAACTTAAAATAGATACAGAAAGCTAATAATAGGCACTCGCTAATAGAAACACCATAAAATACCTAAGAGCTAAGTGTGACCACAAAAAAAAATCGTCGACAATTTGTACTTAATAAAGTAATAAAAGAACAATAAGTAAAAATTAAAAATATAGCTACATCAAGTGCAAAAGAAGTTAAGAGTTATGCATCGCCTTGCCCTGTGAATGCTGGTGTTGAAAGGGTCAATGTTCAACATTCTGCTGAATTCATTGAGAGTGCCGCTCGCTCGCACTATAAATGAATTTTGTCTATAATTAGTTCCAACATGTTGGACATGTAGTAAGGGATTGTGTCTAAGCTGCCTACGTGGTACATTGAAGTCTAATTTGCCAAGAAGTTCTGGACAGTCGACATCGTTGTTGATAATCTTAAGTATATAAAGATAATCAGCTATGTCACGTCTATTTTTGAGTGGCAAGAAATGGAACCTCTTGCAGAGTTCATCATAGGTTAAAGATTTGTAAGGGATCTTTACTCTAAAACACAGGTATCTTAAGAAACGCCTCTGAATACTTTCTATACGATCAATGTACTTCTGGTAACGCGGGTTCCATATCTGAGATGCGTATTCTAGATGGCTCCTTACAAACGTGCAATATAAAAGTTTAAGAGTTTTGACCTTTGTAAAGCTCTTAGAGATTCGCATGACAAATCCCAGCGATCTCGAATCATCTCTATTTGGTCGTACCTACTATCAGTTGACTGGAGCGTTGAATAATCTTGTGAGAATTTGAAAGAGATGAAGCCACAGAGATCCGCCGAGGTAGAGCCATCGAGGAGGGCTCGCGTGCTCACCGAGAGCAGCCATCGTTCATCAAGTAGAGCCATCGAGGAGGGCTCGCGTGCTCAGCGAGAGCAGTCATCGTTCATCAAGTAGAGCCATCGAGGAGGGCTCGCGTGCTCACCGAGAGCAGCCATCGTTCATCAAGTAGAGCCATCGAGGAGGGCTCGCGTGCTCACCGAGAGCAGCCATCGTTCATCAAGTAGAGCCATCGAGGAGGGCTCGCGTGCTCACCGAGAGCAGTCATCGTTCATCAAGTAGAGCCATCGAGGAGGGCTCGCGTGCTCAGCGAGAGCAGCCATCGTTCATCAAGTAGAGCCATCGAGGAGGGCTCGCGTGCTCAGCGAGAGCAGCCATCGTTCATCAAGTAGAGCCATCGAGGAGGGCTCCCGTGTTCACCGAGAGCAGCCATCGTTCATCAAGTAGAGCCATCGAGAAGGGCTCGCGTGCTCAGCGAGAGCAGTTATCGTTCATCAAGTAGAGCCATCGAGGAGGGCTCGCGTGCTCACCGAGAGCAGTCATCGTTCATCAAGTAGAGCCATCGAGGAGGGCTCGCGTGCTCACCGAGAGCAGCCATCGTTCATCAAGTAGAGCCATCGAGGAGGGCTCGCGTGCTCACCGAGAGCAGTCATCGTTCATCCAGTAGAGCCATCGAGGAGGGCTCGCGTGCTCACCGAGAGCAGTCATCGTTCATCAAGTAGAGCCATCGAGGAGGGCTCGCGTGTTCACCGAGAGCAGCCATCGTTCATCAAGTAGAGCCATCGAGAAGGGCTCGCGTGCTCAGCGAGAGCAGTTATCGTTCATCAAGTAGAGCCATCGAGGAGGGCTCGCGTGCTCACCGAGAGCAGTCATCGTTCATCAAGTAGAGCCATCGAGGAGGGCTCGCGTGCTCACCGAGAGCAGTCATCGTTCATCAAGTAGAGCCATCGAGGAGGGCTCGCGTGCTCACCGAGAGCAGCCATCGTTCATCAAGTAGAGCCATCGAGGAGGGCTCGCGTGCTCACCGAGAGCAGTCATCGTTCATCAAGTAGAGCCATCGAGGAGGGCTCGCGTGCTCACCGAGAGCAGCCATCGTTCATCAAGTAGAGCCATCGAGGAGGGCTCGCGTGCTCACCGAGAGCAGTCATCGTTCATCAAGTAGAGCCATCGAGGAGGGCTCGCGTGCTCACCGAGAGCAGTCATCGTTCATCAAGTAGAGCCATCGAGGAGGGCTCGCGTGCTCAGCGAGAGCAGTCATCGTTCATCAAGGTCCAAGTATTTTCGACCCCTTTCAAATTCGCTCCACCCTCTCGAGTAATTGCTCTCGACGCGTCGACCGACAACGTCAGGTATCAAAATCAGAAAACAATGCTTTTGAACGAATCGCGCTAATTGAACGTCATCCATTCTGATAGATAAGAGCTGTCGGCGACAGCGGCGGGGGCAAGGCGGGGGCAAGGGCAGGCGCGGCAGGGGCAGCTGGGGGCGGGGGCAGCGGGGCACACGTGTGGATGAGATGCGCCACGGCTATTAATATTGACGGCCCGTTTGAACACATGATAGGGCGAGCGTCACTTTATTTAAAGCTTGTAAAAAATAAGGGATATACATTATGGATCCTATACAGGCATCCATTGAACGCGTGAACGGTGTTTTTGATAAAATGTTAATATGAGTAGGAATATGGATCGGCCAGAACTAGTCTGCACTGCCCGCTCCGCTCAACTTAACGAGTGGTTGGTCCACCCACTCTGTTCTTTCTTGGCACTCCATCTGAACCTCCTCCTGAGCTCAGTTATACCTGCCGTTGGCAGGACTAAGCTCTTACCTTACTCCAGCTTCTTCTGTACGAGAGCAGTGTAGGTGTCGCGAGTCGCGGCGCATGCTACAGCACGCGTGCGGGGGCGGAGGGGGGCGGCTTTGAATATGATACCTTTGATTCTTTTTTCATGAAATAATCAACACGCGGCGAGCGGCGAATCGTAAAAATAAGAGTTTTTATTAGTCGTAACAATTTTCCTGGTGCGCATTGAAAAAGCATCAATATTTATGGGCTCAGTTCGCGGAGTCGAGTCGCTGCGTCAAGGTTGCCGGATTATATAGTCATAATGCTAAGTAATATCTCACGTATCTGGAATTTGATTACCGAAGCGATGCGGACGAATATTGTTTGAAGTTTTACGGCGCAACGCGAGGCCCATCCTAATGGCATTGCTTACCAACGCGAGGCCCATCCTAATGGCATTGCTTACCAACGCGAGGCCCATCCTAATGGCATTGCTTACCAACGCGAGGCCCATCCTAATGGCATTGCTTACCAACGCGAGGCCCATCCTAATGGCATTGCTTACCAACGCGAGGCCCATCCTAATGGCATTGCTTACCAACGCGAGGCCCATCCTAATGGCATTGCTTACCAACGCGAGGCCCATCCTAATGGCATTGCTTACCAACGCGAGGCCCATCCTAATGGCATTGCTTACCAACGCGAGGCCCATCCTAATGGCATTGCTTACCAACGCGAGGCCCATCCTAATGGCACTGCTTACTGACGCGAGGCCCATCCTAATGGCATTGCTTACTGACGCGACGCCCATCTTACCAAGGATCGCTTCGCGAAGGACCTTGCCCTGAACATTCATATACATGTGGTTTCTCGCTTTTTTTCAGTCCGTAGAGTCTGTTGTGTTCTCGCGCGGTTCTTTATTCAATGTTCAAAGTCTGTTGTGTTCTCGCGCGGTTCTTTATTCAATGTTCAAAGTCTGTTGTGTTCTCGCGCGGTTCTTTATTCAATGTTCAAAGTCTGTTGTGTTCTCGCGCGGTTCTTTATTCAATGTTCAACGGTTCTGAACGCAAGTTGTATTGACGATGTTCATATTCATAATTATTTCATTTCATTTCATTTATTAATTGCTTATAATGTACTTACATAGGGTTAGTAGCTTAAGATCTAATTTTAGCCTAAGTTAGTACATACACCCTGTTGGGCACTGCAATTTTCATTTAAGTCACAATTTGGTCATGTTTAGGTTAAAATACAAAAATAAAAAAAAGTAATGTCTCAATTTCAATTTCCGTTTCAGTTGATTATTAGTATTGTTCTAAATTTATTTATCTGTCAAGAATTCGTTCACACTATAATAATAATAACATTTATGAATTAATATTTTTTTTAGTTTATAAGTAAAAAGGTGGTAT